>CM054062.1:328667837-329267837 GCA_028641055.1 Alopecurus myosuroides | reverse complement strand
TTTGATCCAGAGGAGGTGAGGCGAGCCCTTTTCCAGATGGCACCATCAAAGGCGCCTGGCGTCGATGGTTTTACCGCAGGGTTCTTCCAACGCCATTGGGAGTTGATTAAAGAAGATGTTACTGCGGCTGTGCTGGATTTTCTCAATGGGGGCGAGCTGCCATTGGGCCTAAATGATACCTCAATCACTCTTATACCTAAGGTACGGAACCCAGTGCAGATTTCTCAATATCGTCCTATAGCTCTCTGTCCAGTGTTGTACAAAATTGCAGCCAAGGCAATTACAAACCGGATGAGATCTCATATGAACACAATAATTAGTGAAGAACAAAGTGCCTTCATTCCTGGGCGTTTGATCACCGATAATGTGTTAGTCGCCTATGAGAGCGTACATGCGATGAAGAGGAAGAAAAAAGGGAAAAACAATATGTGTGCGGTCAAGCTTGATATGATGAAGGCGTATGATCGTGTTGAGTGACACTTTCTAGAGGCAATTCTTCTCAAACTTGGTTTTCATGCTGATTTTGTGAGACTTGTGCTCAAATGTGTTACATCTGTCAGATTCTCTGTCAGAGTGAATGGGTCCCCATACTTATTCTTATGTTGTGCTGAGGGCTTTTCTTGTCTGCTAAATTACTTTGGTGGTGGTTATGTGGATAGAGGCATTCGTTTGAATTACAGGGCACCATGGATTAACCATTTGTTGTTCGCAGATGACAACCTCATATTCCTGAAAGCTTGTGCTCCTAGTGCTCATAGACTGAATGAGATTAACAGAATCTATGGCGAAGCTTCTGGTCAGTGTGTAAATAAAGTAAAGAGTGCTATGTACTTCAGCCCCAATACACCAGACCATGTTCGAACTTTGGTGAAGCAAACACTGGGCATTACGGTGGAGGCTTTCACAGAACGATATCTGGGCCTGCCTACTGCAGTTGGAAAAATTAACAGTGGTACCTTTGAGCATTTGAAGGAACGTGCTCGGGGAAAAATTCAAGGCTGGTCTGAGAAGAATTTAGCTTGTGCTGGTAGAGAAACTTTGCTGAAATCCGTGATACAGGCGATTCTCACCTACAGCATGAGTGTGTTTCTCTTGACCAAGAAAGTGTGTAAAGGTTTCAGTTCTTGTATGGCCCAATATTGGTGGAGTAGTTCACTTGATAAACGGTCTATGCACTGGATTTCTTGGGACGCACTAGCTACCCCAAAACTGAAAGGAGGGATGGGTGTTCGAAACCTTCATCTATTCAATCTGGCTTTGTTGGGTAAACAAGGGTGGCGGCTGTTGATGAATCTGGAGTCTCTATGTGCTAAAATATTGAAAGCACGCTATTATCCTGAGACGGATTTCATGAATGCAGCAGTTCCGCGATCGGCGTCGGCAACATGGCGAGCGATTGCCGCAGGTCGGGAAGCTTTACGCGCTGGACTTATTAAGCGCGCTGGTAATGGTTCCTCCATATCGATATGGGAGGACAATTTGATACAAGGGACACGTACCATGTCTCCTCTTTACAGACCCCCGGATTCAGAACTTATAAAGGTTAGTGAGCTGATTGATACATATAATTGGACATGGAAGGCTGACCTAGTTCGTACTACCTTCATTGCGCCGGATGCAGACGCCATTCTGAATATCCCTCTACGTACTGAAGGTGGTGACGATTTTTGGCTTGGGCACATGAAGTAACAGGTGTCTATTCTGTGAAAACGGCGTACCGTGCTCTTATGACTCAGAAAGAGCTTTTAGCTCAAGAGGAAGGGGCGGCTACAAGTACCTAAATGAATGATGAACATATGTGGACAAAGTTATGGAAACTAAATGTGATGCCAAAGGTGAGGGTCTTTTGGTGGAGAGTAATCAGGGGAATCCTACCTGATGAATCTACATTGAAATACCGACACATAAGAGAAAGAAGTTTATGTAAGCTTTGTATGGCGGAAGAGGAAGACCTCATGCATGCCTTGCTGCCTTGCCATCATGCTCGACAGTTTTGGGAGGAAGCTCATTCAGTTCTCGACGTCCGGATGCCCAGGTTACATCCTCAAACTTGGGCCCGTGATATTTTATGTGATTCAAGATTCTCTGAGAAGGATCGATCGATGATGATCTCGGTTATGTGGTCCATCTAGCACTCACGTAATAGATGGACACATGATAGCGAAGGGTTTAACCCAATGGTGGCAGTGAAGCACATCCGAGAGTCTTTGGCTCTCTTGGATGTTCCTCGCAAGCAAGCTCTGGTGTTACCTGGTCATGGTTGGAAACCACCAGAGGAGGAGATTATTAAACTAAACTCCAATGGTGCAATCAATTTGCTAGAAGGAAGGGGAGGAGCAGGTGGTGTAGCGCGATCATCTACTGCTCTCCTAGGTGCATGGAGCAAGTCCTATGAGGGTGTCTCTGATCCTCTTATTATGGAAGCATTATCACTTCGAGATTGGGTCCGATTTGCTCAGCTGCGTGGATTCAAGAAGGTGGTGTTCGAAACAGACTACTTGGAAGTGGTCAACCTTTGACACTCGAGAGAGGCCTCGCGTTCGGATGTTGCGCCGTTGCTTGATGAGATTGGAGGACTTTTGGATAGTTTTTCTTATTCTGTAATTCAACATGTAATAAGATCCGCTAATTTCCCGGCTCACCTCTGTGCAAAACATGCTTGCACTATTAGAGGAACCGAGAGTTGGTTGGAGAGTACTCCTAGCTTCCTGATCAACAGTCTTTTGGCTGACTGTCCCAGGATAGCATTCGTTGAATAAAGTCCGAAAGTTAAAATGCAAAAAAAAAAGTATCTGCAAAGTGCAATATGTGCCACACAACTTAAACCGTGCTCCAAGGAACATCATTTACTCAAGTGCACAAACCATGTCTCCACAATGCCTTCAGTGTTGAGTCCCCAAGTCCGTCGGAGGAAGGCTCCCCGGTCGAAGAGGAACTCGCTGAAACGGAAGCAGGAGTACAACACGAAACTCTTCGGAGGATGCTGTCGCCTGTCAGTAGATCTTCTCGTGGTCGATGCCAGGGCATATAGAGTTTTGTTCTTGCCCACTCATGTAAATGGCCGGCCGGCGTGGTAAACTCTGCTGAAAGTGGTGAAGTTATTAACACTTTAGCATACAAGAGTGCGCGCTTAAACGCGGACAAACCTATCTAAGTGCGTTGTTCTTTCGGGGTCTTAGCACGACGACTTCCCGTCCGTCTACTACAACAAGCTGTACTACGACAAGTTTTACCCGGCTCCGGTGAGGGAGGCGGCACGTCTTCAGCTCGCTTCAGCGTTTGTAGTCATCGCTAGGTGGTACAAACACCTTTTTGTAACTTTTATCACTTTTGAAATTCTTTCTACCGTTTTTAATGATCAATAGATTGGTTGGTCTAAAAAAAGTACTAGTAAAACATTTTTTTAATGAGGCAAAATGTTGTCTTTTTTATTGATTATTAAGATAGAAGATAGAGTTTAAGGTTTACATGGCCTTTGACAGATCCCACAAGCACAAAATAAGAGCATCTCCAGCCATCCCCCGGGAGCGCCCCAGCAACCCTTTTTTTTAGCTCAGGCGCATGTTTTTCGCTGTCGCGCCCCCACGATGCCAAATAGCTCTGGTTTGCGTCAAAATATCGCCCGGCGAACCCAGGCCATACCCAGCGCGCCGGGGCAACTGGGACGTTGAATGACGGGAAAATGACGCGAAAAGCATTTCGTCCTCCCGCGGGCCCGCCGAGTTAGCGACCGTGTTCAGTCGTCATCCTTATCGGCTCGTTCCCCGTTCAATGCTCGCAGATAGCCTTTCAGACCGGTCGAGTAGTCCAATCGACCACGCGGCGGCGTAATGGCGCTCCACCACCGAGCTTCCTACCCACGCGTCTACACCCTGTCGAATATGCATCTCAACAAGTCCCTCGGGTGAACTGATGGGTTTTTGATTAGGAGAACGTGTAGGCACTGGTGACAATCGTCGGCTAACAGGGGCACGATTTACCTAAGTTCGAGGCCCTCGTAGAGGTAAAACCCTTACTCCTGCTTCTGTCGATCTGTATTAGCAATAGATCGGTTACAATGGGGGGTGCTCGAGTCGAGAGTAAGATCCCAATCTCAAGGCTTTGGTGATGCGGTATTGCTTGGTCCCCCTCCCGGTGGTTCTCCTGGCCTTATATAGGTGGCAAGGTCTCAAACCGCACCCGGGGGGATACAAACCCTAACCTCAAGTCGGTTACAAGTTTCCTTTCTTGACCCGCAAGGCCTTGCGGGTGGGCCTCGATTGGGCCTTCTAGAATTGTCTATGGCATCTCCCTTCGGGCTTAGGTCTTGGGCCTTGGACCGGGTAGCCTCACCCGATAGGTCTAGGATTCATCCCCTCGTCACACCCCTCACTCACTCTCGGCAGGTATAAAAGCCCCCGCCTTGAGGGTTGGCCACTACATCCCCTCGTCCAACATCGCCTCTCTGAGATCTCTCTTCTCGCCCTCTCCTCTCCTTGCATGGATGAGTGCTACCCCACGACAGTGCGGCGGCTAATGGCTTCGGCCACCGCCAATTGCACGACTAGGAAGCTCGCCTCCTCGAGCAGGCGGACTACCCCACGCCACCCGACGTCTGTGTGCCCGGCAACCGGCGTTTGAGCGTCGGAGGTGTCCCGGTGTCGCCTGTGCCCACCGGTGCGGAGCGCATGGTGGAGATCGCCGAAATCCGCGATGCAATGTCGTTAGAGGCCCAGCTGGACCCCCGCTGGACGGCGGACAACCACGCCATCTGGAAAGCGTATTTCCAGCAGTGGCACGAGCAGCACCGGGCCTCCACGACCGGCGCGCCTATGGTGTCGGGCCGCTAGAATTCCGGCTGACGGCGTGTCCTGGTGGGGTGAACCCGGGAGGACTATCGGGGCCGTCCTAGCGCACGTCGCGGCCGACAATTGTCTGCCATTGGTGTACCCTGTGTCGTCCCTCTCTCGCCGTTGAGGAGCATCGTGGATGCCAAGGGGCATGGCCACCGGGTCCTTGTCTTTCTCAGCGGGGGCGACCTCCTGCTCGTCGGGCTCGGCGACAAGGTCTCCCCTCACCCCCGCCAATCCTGAGCCGCATGAGTCGCTGCTCCGGTGGCGCACTCGTGGAGGCAACCTCGTTATCAACGAGGGAGGCCGTGCACCGTCTCCTCCTCGCGGTCACCTTCGCCTCGTCAGGTCGAAGAAGGAGACCGGCGTCAGGCAGAAGAAGCCAGCGACATGGAGAGAGGAACGCGTCGCCATGGCCACCGACGACATCGAAGTTTGATACATCATAAACGTATCCCTAATTTCTGATGTTCCATGTTGTTTTCATGTTATTTCCCACATGTTTGCTATACACTTTATGTCATTTTTATCGATTTTCCGGACTAACCTATTGACAAGATGCCACAGAGCTAGTTCCCTGTTTTCTGATGTTTTTAGTTTCAGAAAAGTTGTTCTAGAAATATTCGGAAAATTCGAAGCCCGGAAGTCTTAGAAATCCTGGAGGTTCCACGAAGTCCCGAAGAGACCCGGAGGGGGGCCTCAGGGGGCCCACACCATAGGGTGGCGCATTCCCTCCTTGGCCGCGCCAGGGGGTGGTGTGGGCCCCCCAGGCCTCCACCGCCTTTGCCCTTTCTCCTATTTAATTCCCCCGAGGCATAAACCCTAGATAGATCCCACTTTTCCCCGAAAAACACCCGAGGCCGCCGTCATCATTATCCCGAGATCGGGAGGGTTCTCGAGCTCTCCCCGGCACCCTGCCGGGAGGGAAATTCATCACCGGAGGGGTCTACACCACCATGCCCTCCTACGAAGTGATACATGAGTAGTTCATCCCTGGACTACGGGTCTATAGCAGTAGCTAGATGGCTGTTCTCTCCACTTTGTACCTCATGTTTAGATCTTGTGAGCTGCACACATGATCAAGATCACCTTTATGTAATGCTACATGTTGTGTTTGCTGGGATCTGATGAATGTTGAATACTATGTCTTTTGATTATCAATCTATCATGTTATCTTCATGCATATGTTATTTATGATCTTGCATGCTCTCCGTTATTAGTAGATGCTCTGGCCAAGTAGATGCTAGTAACTCCAAGAGGGGGTATTTATGCTCGATAGTGGGTTCATGCCTCCTTTGCATCTGTGCTAGAGTGACAGAAACGTGACGGATGGAGGATGTGTTGTTGCCATTAGGGAGAAAACAATAATGTTTTGTCTAAGGATGATGTTATTATTTATATTACACACTTTGCTTATTGCAGTTATCTGTTGCTTGCAACTTAACACCGAACGTTTGTTCGGATGATATTCTGAGGGTGGATATTAGTCATAGATGCAGTTGGATAACGGTCTATGTATTTTGTTGTAATGCCCGCACGAATCACATAGTAATCTTTATGTCTTGCATGTGCACTACGATGCAACCTTCATTTCTGTCAATTGCCCAGCTGTAATTTATTCACCACACATGTTATTTATCTTTCACAGAGAGACACCACTAGTGAACTGTGGTCCCCGGTCCTTTCTCCTCATACTGATAAACACCTACTGCTTTCATACTGTTACAACTGCTTTCATACTGTTCTCCTACTGTTTTCCACACCATACGTTTATCCTCTTTGTGTTCAGCAAGACCGGTGAGATTGATAACCTCACTGCTTCGTTGGGGCAAAGTGAGTTGATTGTGTTGTGTAGGTTCCACGTTGCTTCTGAACCGGTAGTGCGCCCTGCCATCTCAGTTGCTTCACCTTCTGAAGTTACTCCTTCCTCCTACTGGTCGATTCACCTTGGTTTCTTTCTGAGGGAAACTTGCTACTGTGCTCTTCATACCTTCCTCTTGGGGTCTCCCAACAAACGTGTGTATCACGCGCATCAAGCTAATTTTTGGCGCCGTTGCCGAAGAGGAAGAGAATTTCTGCAAGGGGGGGGTCTCTCACTTCCAATCTCTTTACTTTGTTTTTGTTTTGCTTAGTTTATTTTATTTTGTCTTGCTTGCTTCTCTTTATAAAAAACACAAAAAAAATTAGTTCTTATTCTAGCTGTAGTTTTATTCCTATTTTTAATCTTGTTAAAATGACTACTCCTGAGAACATTAAGTTGTGTGACTTTACTAGCACCAACAACAATGATTTCATTAGCACAACTATTGGTCCACCTGCTCCTACTGCTGATTTTTATGAGATTAACCCTGCTTTGTTAAACCTTGTTATGAGAGAGCAATTTTCTGGTGTTATACTGATGATGCTGTTGCCCATCTTAGTAACTTTGTTGAACTATGTTAGATGCAAAAATATAAGGATGTAGATGGATACATTATTAAACTGAAATTGTTTCCTTTCTCTTTAAGAGGAAGATCTAAAGAATGGTTGCTATCTTTGCCTAGAAATAGTATTGATTCTTGGACTAAGTGTAAAGATGCTTTTATTGGAAAATATTATCCTCCTGCTAAGATTATTTCTTTAATAAGTAGCATTATGAATTTAAAGCAACTTGATAATGAGCATGTTGCTAAAGCTTGGAAAAGAATGAAATCTTTAGTGAAGGATTGTCCCACTCATGGACTGACTATTTGGATGATCATCCAAACTTTTTATGCAGGACTGAATTTTTCTTCAAGAAACCTTCTGGATTCAGCTGCTGGAGGAACCTTTATGTCCATGACCTTGGGGGCAGCAACAAAGCTTCTTGATAATATGATGGTAAATTATTCTGAATGGCATAGTGAGAGCGCTACAACTGGTAAGAAGGTCAATTCTGTTGAAGAAACCTCCTCTTTGAGTGATAGACTGATGCTATTATGTCTATGTCTGTTAATGGCCATGATCCTATTGATCCAAACAATGTTCCCTTAGCCTCTTTGGTTGCTCAAGAAGAGCATGTTGATGTGAACTTCATTAAAAATAATAATTTCAACAACAATGCTTATAGAAATAATTTTGGTAGAAACAATTATAGGCCATATCCCATTAATAGTGGTTATAATGAAAAAACTGGAATGAATAATGAAAGAATTTCATAAGTTCAAAGAGCCACTAAAAACTTTATGCAAAATCAATATGAGAAAAATAAACTATTTACTAAGACCATGGAAGAACAATCTATCATGCTTAAAAATATTAGTTATCAACTTGAGAGTTTAAATAGAGAAATATCTGGTTTGCAAGCTAAAATTGCTCATGTTGAAACTTCTATTTCATCCATGTCTGAAGCGCAATCTTCGTTGATTAATAGAATGACTGCTAAAACTGAAACCATATATGAGAATCCTTTTGCTGCTACAAATGTTGTTCAAATTCGAATTGATGATAATGTTAGAATGTTAGCTGAATTGCATGCTAGATGGGAAAAAGAAGATGAAATAGCTAGAAAGAATAATATAGCTAATGTTTGCACCATTACCACCATGGGTAAAACTGAAGCTTCTCATGCTAGAAAACCTTCTACTATCAATGGTAAAGTAATTGGTGTTGGAAACACTCCCACTTCTGCTATTAAAAATGCAAAATTGCCTGAAACTACTAAAAATGTTCTTGATGAAAGTGCTATTGTTTTAGAAACATGGGAGATAATAGTCCCATTACCTTTGATAAAAATGATCTTAACTTTGATGATTGCAACATAACTGAAGTGATTAAGTTCTTACAAAAGCTTGCTAGTTGTCCTAATGCTAGTGCTATTAATATGAGTTTCACAAAACATATTACAAATGCTCTCATGCAAATTAGAGAGGATGAATTAAGATATGAAGCCTCTATCCCTAGGAAGCTAGATGATGGTTGGGAGTGAATGATTTTGATTGTAATGCTCTATGTGATCTTGGTGCTAGTATTCTGTTATGCCCAAGAAACTTTATGATATTCTTGATTTACCACCATTGGAACCTTGTTATTTGGATATTCGTCTTATTGATAATGTTAGAAAGAAACCTTTGGGAAGAGTTGATGATGTTCTTATCACGGTTACTAATAATCTTTTCCCCGTTGATTTTGTTGTCTTGAATATTGAATACAATGCTTCTTGTCCAATTGTTTTGGGAAGAACTTTTCTTCGAACTGTTGGTGCTATTATTGATATGACAGAGGGGAATATTAAATTTCAGTTCCCACTCAAGAAAGGTATGGAACACTTTCCTAGAACGAGAACGAAGTTGACTTTTGATTCCTTTATTAGAACAAAGTACAATTTGGATGCTTCTTCACTTGAAAATACTTGATTCCATTTTTCTGGGCCTAGCTAAAAGGCGTTAAAGAAAAGCACTTCTTGGGAGATAACCTATGGTTGTATTTTTGTCGGATATATACTGAATAGGGGTATATCAGATGGTAGTCAAAAGTGTCGGATTACCAGGGTGGCCCAACTGGTAGTGGGCTATGGTCCATTGGGCGGCCCAGTAAGCTGACGCACAGAAGCCGGATTCTAGAAGGACCCGGATCATGGCCCACGTGATCTGGTTTGGAGGAGAAGGCGGATACCTTACTTTCCAAGTTAATGGCTACCGTAGTCTTCTAGGTTTCCTATTCTGTATGCCCTAACCCGGCTATTATATAAAGCCAGGCGGGAGATATGATAGATAGACATGAAGCTACAGGCTAACTCGCCGGGAAGTTGATCCTCAGCGAATAGCTAAACAGAACCTCACATTGTAATTGTATACACAGGCTTTAGTCCTGACTAGTGAGATTGCAGGAGTAGGAACGCTGTATTATTACGACGTACCGAACCTGGGTAAATCCTGTGTCTTTGTCCTCAACGCGATCCCGTTTCCCCACGTCTCTACCCGTAGTCTCATGGCACCCCCGTCTATGAAAACTACCACGATGTCTCGACAGTTGGCGCCCACCGTGGGGCGAACGACGTCAGGCGTTAAGTTCCGATCTGGGATACTCGGCGGGATCGGCAGTTCCATAACTGTCGGAAGCCTGGAGTTCGACGATGACGTCGGACGCCTCCTCGACAATGGATCCTACATACCGGCGCAAAATCATCTGGTAAGTTCATGCGTGTTACCGATCGGATCTGCTAATATCTTTATCGGACTAACTGCAGAGGCCATGGGGTTTTGCGGTGGAAGCAAATTTATCCCACCCGCCCTATACCCAGTCGAGGATGACTATGATCCCGGATTTTGCTCAGATCGCCGACATAAAAGTGATACACACTTTATCGGTATGGTGCAATCCGAAGTCGCCGAAAACACGGATGGCGGAAATCCCGTGCAAGAGGCAGAAAACAGCAAACCCACTACAGAGGTGGAAGATCCGACATCCGCCAATCCAGCGATGAACTCGGAAGCTGACTCTGTGCTAGCCGCCATTGAGGAGAGATTAGAGTCAGAAACCGGATCAGATGATTTTGATTCCGAAGACGAAGACGTGGACGCCTTCGAAAGAAAAGTTAAATCTTTTCAAGAGGGATTCCATGAAGTACTAATGGCGAAACCGGCTGCAAGCACGGACGCCGACAGTCAGGAAAGCCCTAAAACTCCTCCGCCAGAGGAAGAGAGAGAAGATGGAGAAACTTCTCCGATATTTCCCAACGTCAAGGAATTCACAGAGGATGAACCTGCTAAAAAACCTCCCTCTTCCAAGAAAAAGCACAAGACCGCTAAAAAACTCCAATACAAGCTCCGGAAGAAGAAATTGGCTGATCCAGCTGATGAAAACCCGGAAGTAGGAGATGCAAGCGGAATAAAACTTGCGGAGAAGAAAACAAAAGAAATCCTTGGTCCGCAAATGACAAAGCAAGAAGAACAGGAATTGTTACAAACACCAGTGGGTTTGCATGAACCCCCTGAAGTGCTAGAGGCCAGGAGACAAGCTCTCCAACGACAACAGCAACATCTATTCAGAACTCGTGAACACCTCCAAAAAACCCAGGATGACATCAAGCTCATGAAGGAAGAAATCGAGGAGTACGAGAGAAAGAATAGATCTGGCATTAAACCTACAAGGTTACCCGGAATCGTAAGACCGGAAGTACTGCCGCCAAAAGAAAGGTTTCACAACCCATCTTGGCAAAAGCAGGTAAACGGCAAAGACGCCAGGGGCGAACCAATATACAAAATCGCAGCAGAAAATGCGGAAGCAGCGTTTGCCATCCTCAACAATGACATGTACTCCAACGGTGAAAAACTCCAAGGGGTGTATGCTTTCCTAGGAAAAGCATTGCAACAACAACAGCGGGCCCAAGAGCGATCAGGGAAGTTGCACGACGACTCCGCCCTATGCAAAACAGATACTTGCGCCGCTGGAGCACCTGGACCGGAAGAACCTGGAGACTCCGACAATTCAAAGGATAAGAAAGCGGATCCAAGGAAAGATAAGAAAAATCCCGACAATAGGGATGAGGCATCTAGAACTGGATCTCATCTCCCGAAAGGTGGACGCAAACCCCACGATCGGGAAGAAAAACACCGGAATGATGGCAAAGCAATGCCACCTCCGAGATACCCTGCTGAAAAAGCCGGAAGACATGATGTACCTCACAGGCGTGAGAGATCTCGGACACCTCCCAAGGATAAAGAAAGGCACAGGAGTAGAACTCCGCCTCATCCAAAAGGGCGTGATCTTGAAAGAAATAGAAACGATCCCAGAAAAGCGTGTCCGCGCAACAATGGAAAAGAAAGGAGTAGATCCCCTTCTGTCCATTCAGCCGGTAGATATTCCGCGCACATGGATAGAGCGGAAAAGGATGATCTATACTTTGGACCTAAGTGTTTCACCGATAGGATCCGAAGGATAACCCTGCATTCTGGCTTTGCCAAGGTCGGTCCAACGTACCAGAAATACACTGGCAGTACAAACCCGGATACCTGGCTCTCAGACTACTATACAGCCGTCCAGATTAACAATGGGACAGACCTGGAAGCTGTAAAGTTCCTTCCCCTAATGTTACTGGATGGAGCCAGAGATTGGATCAATGGATTGCCATCAAGAACTGTCGACATCTGGGATGATATGGCTCGAGTATTTACTCAGCACTTCCGGGGAACTTACAAACGCCCGAACAGGATCAACCAGTTGAACCGTTGCACCCAATTCGAGGATGAACCATACGTGGATTTCATCTCCAGATGGACTGCAATGAAGAATAGTTGTTCTGGAGTAACTGGCGTACAAGCAATGCATGCTTTCGTAAATGGCCTAAAACCCGGACTTGTACCATTCATGGTTGGTTCCAAACAACACAAAGATCTCGGATCTATACTGACAACCGCCAATGAACACGCTGCAGCCGAAGACGACATCAGAGCAAGAGGAGGCAATATCGATACACTGATACTTGCCAAGAAAAATCCTCGCTCTGAGAAAAAAGGAACTTCAGATGCAACACCAAAACCCAAAGAAGTTAACATAGCCTTTGGAAGTGAAAAAGGGAACAGATGGAAATGACGCAGTTCAGAACCAATCAACTACACTAAAGAAGAGTGGGAGAAGATTAAGTCGGAACCTTGCGTCCACCATTCGCAATTTGGGAAACCCACCCATACGAACGCACAATGCCGGTTGAATAAGCACATGAAAGGCAGTGCAGGATCCGGAAACAAGGGGAAGAGTTCCAAAAAGAAATTCTCTAAACAAAAGCCAGAAGCTGAGAAAGAAGACAGTGAATCGGACACTGACGAAAAAATCCAGGAACAACGGCGGAAAGGCGAACCCGAGTTTCCAAGAGTTGATGGAGAATGCGCCCTAACTTTCCTAGCAACTCCATCAGCAAAGGTGGCGAAAAGAACACTTCGAGAAATAAATGCGGTTGTTCCGGCAACCCCAAAATTCTTGAAGTATTCGAACACACCAATAACCTGGGATCAGTCTGATCATCCCGGAAATATCCCTGAACCCGACACACAAGATCTTATTGTAAGCCCTATTGTCCAGAACACTAGGCTAAAAAGAGTGCTGATGGACGGAGGATCCAACATCAACATAATGTACCTGGATACGTTGAGACATCTGAAAATCTCCGAGACCCAGCTCAATCACAGCAACATACGCTTCCATGGCATTGTTCCCGGCAGGCAAGCACGATCCCTAGGAGAAATTTCCCTAGATGTCACTTTCGGAGAAAAAGATCACTTCCGTCAGGAAAAATTATCCTTCGAGGTGGTGCCGTTCGAAAGCGTGTATCACGCAATTCTCGGACGTCCAGCTTTCGCCAAATTTATGGCAAGATCATGTTATATTGATAACAAGCTGAAGATGCCAGGGCCGAAAGGAGGGGTAATCACCATAACTGGAGACTTCAAGCTGGCGAACAATCTGGAAAAAGAAAACGCCCTTTGTGCTGAAAACATTATAGCAAAGGAAGAGCTGAAGGAGCTGGCTAAGGAAGTATCGCCGACGGAAATGCCGGCAGGAAAAGAAACTCGGAAGCCAGCAGATAGTTTCAAGGCATCGGAGAATACAAGACAGGTAATCCTAGATCCCAAAGACCCGACAAAATTTGTCGTAGTAGGAACTGGGATGACCGACAAATAGGAAGGCGAGCTCATCAAGTTCCTCCGTGAGAACTGGGATATTTTCGCCTGGTGTCCAGCTGACATGCCAGGCGTACCCAGGGAACTTGCTGAGCATCAACTTAAGGTAATTCCAGGCTCCAAACCCGTCAAACAAGGTCTCCGTCGATTTGACGGAAGAAGACGGAAGGCTATTGGCAAGGAAATTATCCGGCTTTTAGCAGCAGATTTCATCCAGGAAGTAATCCACACTGAATGGTCTGCAAATCCGGTATTAGTACCGAAGAAAGACACCACTGCTCTTAGAATGTGTATAGATTACACATGCTTGAACAAATTGTGTCCAAAAGATAGGTTCGCGTTACCGCGAATCGATCAAATAATAGACGCCACCGCAGGCTCTGAGCTTTTATGCTTTTTGGATGCTTATTCCGGGTATCACCAAATACGCATGAAAAAGGAAGATCAAATTAAGACTTCTTTTATAACCCCGTACGGGACTTATTATTACGTTACCATGCCGTTTGGCCTGAAGAACGCAGGTGCAACTTACCAGCATTGCATGCAACGTTGTTTGCATAGTCAGATCGGCAAAAATGTCCACGTTTACGTGGACGATATTGCTGTCATAACCAAGGAAAAAGACACACTCCTTGAGGATTTGCGAGAAACCTTCGAAAACTTGTGCACTTACAAGATGAAGTTAAATCCATCAAAATGTGTATTCGGGGTTCCCTCAGGAAAACTTCTGGGTTTCATCGTTTCTCACAGAGGAATAGAAGTTAACCCGGAAAAGATCAAAGCCATCTTGAACATCTCCAAACCTACGTGTGTGAAAGATGTCCAAAGATTGACGGGTTTCGCCGCTGCCGTCAGCAGATTTATTAGTCGGCTGGGGGATATAGCCTTACCACTCTACAAGTTGCTGAAAAAATCCGACAAATTCGAGTGGACAGAAGAGGCCGATGCAGCGCTAACCCAGTTGAAGGAAACTTTGATGGAAGCTCCGATTTTGGCATCCCCAAAAGACGAAGAACCTATGTTATTGTACCTCACGGCTACAAACAGGGTTATTAGTGCAGTAATTGTTGTGGAACGGAAGAAAGATGAACAAAGTATACCAGACCAGCATCCGGTATATTACATAAGTGAAGTTTTCTCCGAGTCCAAGCAAAGGTACCCACACTACCAAAAACTGGCATATGGCGTATTTTTCGCATCTAGAAAATTGCGCCATTACTTCCAAGGACATTCCATAACAGTGGTATGTAAAGCACCACTAGGGGAAATAATAAAAAATGCGGAGGCAACTGGCCGAGTAGCCAAATGGGGTATCGAGCTAGCAGCCTTCGACATTAAGTATCAGCCAAGGACGACAATAAAATCCCAGGTTCTGGCAGATTTTGTCGCCGACTGGACGGAAGCAATGGAGAAAACACCAATGCCGGAGTCCGAGTACTGGATCATGCATTTTGACGGATCCAAGATGAAGGAGGGCGCTGGAGCTGGTGTAGTCTTAAAATCCCCTAAAGGAGACACAATGGAGTATGTATTACAAATACACTTCAACGCCAGCAATAACGTGGCAGAATACGAAGCTCTGCTTCATGGCTTGCACATTGCAAAAGAAATAGGGGTCAAACGCATCCTGTGCTACGGCGACTCGGATTTGGTACAGCATCAGCTCAACCAAACCTGGGACGCAAAGAGCCCTATAATGGCTGAATATCGGAGAACGGTGGACGAGTTCGCCATTTGTTTCTTCGGATTCAAAGTACTCCACGTTAAAAGGGAGGAGAATTGGAACGCGGATGCTTTAGCCCGCATGAGGTCAGAAAGGGTAAAAATCCTACCACCAGGTGTGTTTGTCCAGCATTTGTACGAGCCATCCATAAAAGGTGGAGATATCGATTACCCCCTGGCTTCCGAATCAATTGAAGTTATGCTCATTAACCCGGACTGGACAATTCCATATTTAAACTTCTTAGTCAACCAAAAGTAACCGGAAGGAGCAGACGAAGTCTTGCAGAGACAAATTCAGCGTCGATGCAAAGGATACACGGTAATTGATAATTGCATGTATAAACGCAGTACTTCCGGAATCTTTCTGCGGTGTATTTCACCACAAGAAGGACGAGAAATCCTGCAAGAAATCCATGCCGGAGATTGCGGACATCATGCTTAATCAAAAAGCATAGTTAAAAAAGCATTCCGTGCCGGGTTTTTCTGGCTAACGGCCAAGACAGATGCTGAGCACATAGTTAACACATGTGCAGGGTGTCAATATTACGCCAAGCAGACTAATATGCCGGCCCAAGCACTCAAAACTATCCCAATTACATTGCCGTTTGCGGTCTGGGGGCTAGATATGATGGGACCGTTCAAAACTGCGCGAGGCGGACTTACACATCTACTTGTAGCTGTAGATAAGTATACCAAATGGGTGGAAGCTAAACCCATCAAAAAGCTTGACGGTGTAACTGCCAGAAATTTCATCATTGACATAGTCATGAGATACGGCGTTCCACACAGCATCATAACCGACAACGGGACAAATTTCTCCATTGGAGAGTTGGCAAAATATTGCCGACAAACGGGAATTCGCCTAGATCTTGCATCTGTGGCACACCCGCAATCCAATGGACAGGTTGAGAGAATGAATAGCTCAATCCTGCAAGGAATACGCCCAAGACTCGAATCTCCTCTTCATAGAGCAGCTGGAGCATGGGTAGAAGAGCTACCTTCTGTGCTTTGGAGTATCCGAACGACGCCAAACAGGTCAACTGGGCAAACCCCGTTTTTCCTAGTTTATGGTGCGGAAGCAATCCTTCCAACGGACATGATCCATGATAGCCCAAGAGTGCGGGATTTCGACGACTCGGATGCCGAAGAAGCACGACAGGATGCCGTCGATCTCTTAGAAGAGGAACGAGAGCTTGTGCTTCAAAGATCCGCCATTTACCAGCAAGGTTTACGACGTTACCATAGTCGGAAAATCAGGCGTCGTTCTTTTAAAGAAGGTGACTTAGTGCAGAGATTGGTGCAGCAAAGAAAACACAAATTGGCCCCAGTATTGGAAGGACCATTTGTAATCAGCAAAGCTATGAAAAATGGGTCATATTATCTTGTAGATATTCGGGACACGGAAGATGATCCCGAAAAGCAGAATCGCAAAAGAAAGAGAAAGATAGATGATGAACTAGGAGATACAAAGAGGCCTTGGAGCATCCAGCAGTTACGTCCCTTCTATACTTAGTTCAATTTCTATGTAAACATCTTTGAGATCATGAAATAAAGTTGTCGGAATTCTTATATCCATGTTTTTACAAGTTTATTATAGTACAAAGCATGATTCCACCTTATCTATTTCCCAATGATCTTACAAAATACTCAATGTTAACCCGAATTGTGCCTGCGTGCTCGGTGTTTAAAAACTGAATGATTTTCAGCCTGCTAACGGCTAAAGGAAACTCGGATTGTGCCTGCATGCCCAAGTTTCAAAAAATTCCTTACTTTTCTCTAAGTATTATCTGATTGTTTACGTGTTGGGTCACTGGAGCTAGTTAGTAAAAATGCCTTTAGTATGATCCATGTTTCCGAGTTTAAACTGATTGGTTATACCCAGTAATTCGGCATGATGATTCATAGTACTATTGAGCCATTTCAAACACTAAGGACAGTTAAAACACATAAGCCAGAGAACTTAGAAGGCAAAGGAATATTAAAACCCGGAAACCTTGCAAAGAATTTCATAATTAAAACTGCAAAAGGCGGAATTCTTATTTGTACAAAAGGAATAGAAGCATTACAATATAAATTACATTGTAAAAGTGCAGTAATGCTCCTATTGTCTAGTTCCACCATCCGGGATTAGGACAGCCCTTCAAGCATCCGAGTCTTCGTCGCTGCTGTCATTCTCGGGGGCTTCGGGGATCTCCTCTTATGGATAGGTGATGGAGATGTTCACCATGGAGGCAATCTTGGTGGAGTGGCCTTTGATTTCATCAAAGATGCTGGTTCGCTGGTTTTCCGTGTATCCTTGAGGGATACCGGACGCCACACGCCAAGATTTGGCACCAGGGTAGTGCATACACATAAGGCCGAGAGCCATGCGTGCACCACCCCGTGCAGCGGAGCATAGGATGGACTCCCTAGACTCCGCCACCTCCAGGATAGCACCCGGAAGTTTATAAATTTCCGAGAATTCCATGGTACTTGTAGGGAAGAACTTGCTGATCAGTTGCATCCCAGCATTTCTGATCGCATTCCATACCTTCCCAAAGGCTCGTATTTTATCAATACGAGAAAGACCTGGATAATTTCCTGTTTTTTCGCAACAAGCCTCCAAAAAGGTTAGGCGACAAAACAGAGAAAGAAAGCAAGACATGGATGAATCGGTAAATGAAATAAAACTTACCGAGAACCTTGTCAATTTCGGAACATTCCTTTAGGCGAAGGATTAAGATACTTTCCAAGTCTTGGATAGTGGACTTATCTTTTTCCGCCTGATCAAAAGCCTTGGATTGAGCAATTCCAAGGGCGAGGTTACTGGCTTCCAGATCTTGTTGAACCTTCATAAGCTCCTTATGAAGCTCCAAATTCTCCTTGCGGAGACGTTCGGCATTGCCGGCATCTTCAGCTACTTCCTTGGCCTTAGCCAAAGCAGCTGGAAAGCAAGGAAAAATTCCGGGTTCAGAAATATCTCGAGAAAGTACTTATGGATAATCCGGATGAAACAGCATAAAGCATACCTGTTGTTTCCGATAGCTGTAGCTGAGATGATACCAGCTCATTATCCTTAAACTTAATAATAGATTGAAGGGTTTTCACCTCTTCATTCTTGACGTTAAGTTTATTAAAAATTTCCAAGTTTATCACATCAGCAATATGCTGAAATGCGGAAATAAAAGCCAAACGCTTAAGTTAGATCAAGCGTAATAAAGAAGCATTAAGGGTAAAGTATGTTTCCAGCTTATTGCTTGGGGGCTAGAGATATTACCTGGCTCATTTCCCGCAAGTAGGACAAAGTCTCGTTGAATTCTTTTGCATATTCAGAAAAAAGAATCCCAACGTGATGAAGGCCATCTTGTATGACCTGACGAGGTGAAAATACGAAATCGTTTCGGATAATCAGCTCGCCCTATGGCCAAGGACGAATTAGAGGAGCAGGAGCGAAGAATTTCTTAGCTTCCGGACGAATATATCCGAGTTCATCAAATGGTTCTTCCTTTATCCGGATATTCCTGTCCAAATTGGGGATAGGTTCGTCCCCCCCAGACGTAGCAAAAGGAGGTGAAGCCGCAGCAGAAGAAGGTTCTTTTTTCATAGCAGCAACTTTACGTTTCTTCAATTTCTTTGTCTTCAAAGGAGTTGGAGCGAGGCTAAAAAAGAGAACATCCGAGAAATAAACATCGAAGAACTGGAGGGGAATAGCGATAAAAAAGTTCCAGCAGAATACCTGGATGTGGCGACGGGAATTCCGTCAATTGTTATCGTTTCCTCAAAAGTCACTTGCCTTTTACGTTTCCGGTCGCCGTAAAAGCTGGCATGTATTTCGTTAAGCTTGGCGTCGGAAGCAAGATCAGCTCCCTCAAGTTCATCGAACTAGGGAAGTAGCAATGATGCGTTTAAAGTCAGACAAGGAGGATAATCCGAGAAAAACCCGAAAGCAAGGAAAATTTAAATACCTTGGGGGCTGGATTCTCCACGTGATATATTGCCAGACTTTCTGCGTATTGATTGCACGAGGCGACCAGCTGGTGGAGTCTCTTTATGAAATCCTTTTTGGTATAGGACTTGTCCGTCCCCCTCATACTATCTTCTGGCCCTTCATATCCGCAAAGGAGCCGGGAACGAAAGGAAAGAGGTTGAATGCGGCGTCCAAACCAACATAAAATAGTATCCTTTCCAGTTAAGGGAGGTTGAGAGGAAGTAAGCTTGGAGATACGCCGTTTTATCTTCATTAAGTTTTCCGGCAATGTCTGCATTGCTTCAACTGCCCAACTCTCTTGAGGGGAGGCGGCGGAATTAACGAATGGAGGAACTCCGTTTTCCTTACCAGGGAATGGGACGTCCTGATGGTAAAAGAAGGAACCCATCTAAGATTTGACGGGTTCCGATGTTTTTATCTTCGGATACCAATCTTCCCTAAACCTCCGAAGAGTGAAAGAAATAGTTCCGCAGATGGGAGGAACACCATCTGTGAGGTTATGCTTCACTTCAAAGCAATATCGCCAGAAATCTGGACTTGGTGCTATTCCTAAATACCCTTCAAAAAGGGCTTGGAAACTAGCTAGATAAAGGATAGAATTGGGAGAAAGATTGTGTGGCTGAACGCCGTAATAGTTAAGGACATCCAAGAAAAAGGTGGAAGGCGGTAAACCCATACCTCTCGCAATGTGAGAGGTAAGGAGGACGCGTTCCCCGTTTTTTGGTGTGGGCTCGAGCTCACCTTCCGAGTTCCGCCATTTGCCTTTGATTATTAGCCCTTCCTTTTCCATTTGTGGAAGGAGGAAAGGAGGAATATTACTCGGACTCCAGTTGCCGACAAATTCTGCTTCGTTGTCCGCTCCGGCGACGGCGGACGCGGCAGCTTCTGCGGCGGCGAGCTCGTCGCCAAGGAGCGTAATTTTCTCCTCCGCCGTCTCGGGAGCGAACGGCGGAGAGAGCGCGGAGCTCGAGCCCGCAAGATCCGCGGCGGCGGAAGGATTCCCTCCGTCCGCCGCGGTGCTCGCAGTCTTCACCGGAACGTCGCCGCCGGCGCGCGTCGGGGAATCCAACTGAGGATCCATAGTGTTGATTATGGCCTCGATGTCCTGCGCAACGGTGCGTGCGGGCGAAGACGGCGAAGAGGCCATTTGGTGGTGGCGCTAACTCGCCTCCGGTGAGGTTATGGGCGCGGTGTGCGTTGGGAAGTGTTTCTCTGCTCGAGAGCTTGGGCGCGATAATGGCGTTGGAGTGAGAGCGAAAGATTTTCCGGGAGGACGAAGAAGGCTATTTATAGCCGGAAATCCGTCACGATGCGTGCTAACGGCTCTTTTGACCGTTGGATGATTAATGCGTGTCACTCGCCGAGAAATCCGGGAAATGGATCGACAGGATGATTATGGTTATCTCCTCGTTTCCCGCGAGAATCTGTCAGAGATATGTTTCTGGGTTTCCCGCCTGGAACCCAAACGTCCCTTACGTCAGCAGGATTAAAGTGCTGACGTAGGAGATTCCTTCTCCGCGAAGGATCGTGTGAGAAAAGCCGGATTTTCGGAATTCCGTGTTTTACGTTACCATCTCTTTTCAAAGAAGAATAAGAAGAATCAAGACTGCTGGCCAATATTTCTCGGACAATACATACTTGGCGAAAGACGGCAAATCAGAGTTTTAATCCTTCTTGGGGGCTACTATCGGATATATACTGAATAGGGGTATATCAGATGGTAGCCAAAAGTGTCGGATTACCAGGGTGGCTCAACTGGTAGTGGGCTATGGTCCATTGGGCGGCCCAGTAAGCTGACGCACAGAAGCCGGATTCTAGAAGGACCCGGATCATGGCCCACGTGATCTGGTTTGGAGGAGAAGGCGGATACCTTACTTTCCAAGTTAATGGCTACCGTAGTCTTCTAGATTTCCTATTCTGTATGACCTAACCCGGCTATTATATAAAGCCGGGCGGGAGATATGATAGATAGACACGAAGCTACAAGCTAACTCGCCGGGAAGTTGATCCTCAGCGAATAGCTAAACAGAACCTCACATTGTAATTGTATACACAGGCTTTAGTCCTGACTAGTGAGATTGCAGGAGTAGGAATGCCGTATTATTACGACCGAACCTGGGTAAATCCTGTGTCTTTGTCCTCAACGCGATCCCGTTTCCCCATGTCTCTACCCGTAGTCTCATGGCACCCCCGTCTATGAAAACTACTATGATGTCTCGACAATTTTCTCTTTGTTTTTATCTGTTTTCTTTGAGTCAAGGGGTTGTATACTTCCATATAAAATCCTTTGTATCTTTCTTTTCATGTTTTAGTAGTGCTAAGTAAAGTTTCTAACGAGAGTTGGAGTTGGTTTTCGGATTTCTGCGCAGAAAACAGAATTCTGCTGTCCACCGTAAAAAATTGTGAAAAATCCAGGAAGATCAGAATGACCTGAAAGTTTTTGTGCTTATCCGTCAGCTAATTCCACAATGTTTTTGTTCTTTAGGTTTTTCGATTTGAGCAACGTAAGTGACTCGAAAAAATTCGTCTTTACATGTTGTTCTGATTTTGACAGATTCTGCCATTTTTCTTGCATTGGCTCTATTGCGACGTCAAGTGGATTTCTTTGCTTCACGAAACATCAGTGGCTGTAGATAATGTTTAAAAATATCAATATAAATTATGCCATACAGAACCCATGGATTTTTATTTGTTGCACCAACCCTCTAATGCGAATTACAGTTTGAGTATGGTGCGGAGGAAGTTTTCAAGGTTCAAGAGAAGAGGTGATATATGTGATCAAGAAGAGTGCAAGATCAAAGCTTGGGGATACCCCCGTGGTTTATTCCAGCATATTTTTAGAAGACTCAAGCATATAAGCTTGGGGATGCCCAATGCATCCCCTTCTTCATCAACTATCTATCAGGTCATTTCTCGTGAGGCTATATTTTTATTCGGTCACATCATATGAAGTTTACTTGGAGCGTCTGTTTGTTTTTATTTTTTTCCTTTGTTTTCCTTTATTTTCCTTGCTGAAATAATATCATTGGACCTAGCATCCTTTTTTGGGAGAGAGACACGCTCCTCTTTTTCATTTGAATACTTGCTATGCTAGTATTCATAGTTTTTCTTCTAGTTACTGCAAAAATTCATGTTCAACTCTTGTTTTTATTGCATCTCTTATTCAGAGATGTTAGTTTTAGTAGTGTTATGTGAGTAATCTCATGTTTGCTTGCTGTAACATGTAGAGAATTTTTGTTAAAACATATTTTGTACGGTGTTTGTTGGGAAAATAAACTGCTGCTTGAAGTAGATTTTTTAACGGTGCAAGTAGAACCTTGTATAGACTGTGGCTAGAACTTTTCATGTCATGCTAGATGTTATTTTAGTTCTAAAGCCTCGTGGTTATTGAGTAGAATGATTAGTCTCAAATATCTGAGAGTGTTTAATGTGGCATTGAAAGAATCATGAGTTGTTCTTGTCATATTGGAGCATAAATTAATGGTATTCTCCTTTAAATGTTTTATTTGGTTGACTTGACGCATGCTCACACCATGTTTATGACTATGAACCTGTCACTAATAGCCTCTATGATCATTTATTTTTTGAACTTGTGGTACAACTTATGCTTTGATTAATGATATTTATGTTGTTATGCATGATTATGGCTCTTATGCTCTCTTGATTTGTCGCTCCCAGTCTTTTGCTAGCCTCCACCTGTACCGAGTATGAGCTCTACTCGTGCATCCAACTCCCTAAAACCAAAGTTTTCCCATTGTTTCCACCATGCCTACCTACATGTGGTATTTAACTGCCACTCCAAGTAAATTGCTCATGTGTTACCTTTAAAACCTTCAAAAATATTCCTGCTTTGTGTTCCTGTTTTTGCTCACGAGGACATAAATGGAGAATATTTATCTCACTTGTTGATTGGATTTCACACCCTGGACTAGTGGATTCATCCGCTTATCCAATTGATAGAAGAGCTGGCAGTAGTGTGCAGAACTCCAAATTAATACAAACAAATTCTCTTCACTATTTCCCCCCTGATTTGTCAGTCAAAGCATAATTGTGTAAACAAAAGATAAAGAGGAATGACCTTCTACACCAGTTGCGTCCTTCACCATGGGAGCCTCTCTTGTGAATTTAGTTGACTTGTGACGTACTGTATTTTATGTTTACCATTCGTTGACATTAGCATACATCTCCAAAAATATAGACACTCCTCCATGGTATGTGATTGTTGGCAGGCACCCGAGGATTCAGTTAGCCATGATTTGTGAAATATGGATGGGAGGAGTTTCAAACTTTTAATACCTCTGTTTAATAAAATAAAAGCTCTAACACATGAGTGATCCATGCCTCCCTCTGCGAAGGGCCTTTCTTTTACTTTTATGTTGAGTCTCCATCTTCTAACTTTTTGCACAATTGAGAGAGCATTTCTGCCATTCTGAGTGTTATGTGCATTTGTCCCAAAAACATTATTAATTGATTTATGATGTGTTATTGTTAGTTCTCTAATTATTTGTTGTAGTCTTCCTCATGAACTTTGAAGGTAACCTGGAATTTATGTTTTGTCCCACTCTTAAGGACTAGCGAAATACCATTTTGCCATGCTGTAACATCCCAATTTTGCTACCAAAGTGTTGTGGTGTTGAGTTCATATCATACATGCATGAAAGAACAATTTAAATCATGTTTGAAACCAATTTAAATTATGATTTCAAATGGTTGCAGAAAATCCCACAAATAGTACCCAATTTGGTTTCCAAAATTTTGTTCTAGAAAATAATTCAATTACACCAAAGTAACACATGGTGATGTTGGAAATTTCATGAGCTTTCCAAAAGTCATTTTTGCCAAATTTTAATCTTTCAAAAAGGCCCTCAAAAGTTGTTTCCAGTTCTGTTTTTAAAAGAGAGAAGGGCCTCTTGGTGATTTCTGTAAGTTCAGGGGGGTTTTCTTGAAGATGCCCTTTTGTCTTCTTCGTTGCGCCAGTAGGCCGGAAGGTTGAGGACGCTGCCGCCGAGCCACCCCCTGCTCTCCCCTTGCGCGAAGATAAGGAGGGTGATGTCCCCATCTCTCTATCTCTCTGCGTCCCGCACTCGCGCCTTCCCTCTCGCTCTCTGATTCTCTGCCGAGAGCAAACCGGAAACCGATACCCTAGCTCCGGCCATCTCCATTGCGCCGCCGTGTCCGACCTCCTCCTCCCAAATTGACCATCCAGGGAGCCCCGCCGTGTTCCCCTTGAGCTCCAGGATGACTCGCGCGAGCTGGGACGGCCTAAACCGGACGAATCGGATCGTCGTTTCCATCTCCGGCCGCCGGCCGCCACGGAGGATTCCGGCGCCACCACCGCTTCCCCGACCTCCTCGACCTCTCCACTGCCACCGTGGTGAGCCTCCACACCTTGTGGTGCCCTCTCCTTGCTCTCTATCCCTCTGCAGCTCGCCGTCGTCTTGCGCCGCCAACCTCCGCCGCGCCGCCGGACGCCGTGGCCACTCCGGTGACCTCCAACCAGCGGCGCCGCCTCCCTTTGGTTCCCCACGAACAGGACCACTGTATGCCCCAGTTGATTCGAAAGAATCGATCGTGGATCGATCGATTCCATCCACAGCAGCTTCCTGCCTGGACGTTGCTGACGTCATGCAGACGTCATAGTGACGTCAGCATGGGTTTTTATTTTGGGAATTAATAAACAGGAGAAGAATATCACACTGACACGTTGACCCCACCTCTGTTTAGAAATTACAGAAAATGTTTAAATTTTGTTAAATCAATAACTACTATTTTATTAATCAGAAAAATTAAATAAAAATATGGGTATGCTCAGAAAAATATACACTTCCCAAATATGTAATTTTCATACTTGTTTGACAAAGTTGAATTTTGGACATTATTTGAATTTGTTTAATTCATCTAAAATGGAGAAAATAAGTTTTTATTCTCAAAAATTAGAAAAATAAAAGTTATATACCATTTTGCTCAAAATGACAAATGCAACATGTTTATGATGTTTTCAACCTCATTTGAGCAATTAAAATTGTACTCGCTTCCAGAATCGCCCGAAACCCCCTCCGGGGCCTATTCCGGGGCTAATTTCAGTAAAATTGAATATTTGCCATACGAACCCTAGCAACCCAACAAGCATGTTTAGGGCTTCTTTCAGTGCATTAACTTGCTCATGCATACATATTGCGCATTGCATCGATGCCATGTTTGATTGTTGTTTCTCTTTCGGTGTTTTGCTCCTGATCGGTAGAATGCGACCCCGAAGAGAAGATCGACAACGCCCTGGCGAATACTTGATCTTAACCGACAAGTCAACCACTTATCCCTGAAGACTTTATCTGGTTTTCTTGAAGCAAGGCAAGCATAACCTCTTATCTGCCCATATATGATTTCAAAAGACTTTTGATTCTCGTACAAATGCATTCGATTTCAATGTATCTTGAGTCAATAGCTAGAGTTATCCTATTTATTTGCATAACCCAGATATCATGATTCAATGCTCCTAGCAGACATAGGATTTGTTTGTGTGTATCGCCAGAGCCTCAATATGCCATGCTTAGTCATACATGTCTGTTGATCTCTGCTCCATCCGGTTGATGAACCAGAGTTGCGAATGAATCTAGTATGGTAGGATGTTGTGGAAAGTTAAGAGATCTTGTTTAATATGTTCTAAAAGGTGTGGATGACGAGATCACAGAGGGTCTGTGGTGGTTGTCTCGTTCATGCTCCTAGGAGCGAGTTCTCGTCTTCGAGCCAAGACTGAGCGTGCATCCACACGGGGGATTGGATTCCCCTCGGTCTCAACTTGCCTAGTTTGTTCCATGAGTTGCCTAGTTCGGGCTTTCCATTTGGATTTGCGGGGATATTAAAACCTTTTCAAAACTAGGACGTGGTGGTGTATCGGCGCTCTGCGGGTAGGTAACCGTCGAGCATTGCGCACAACGATAGAGACCCGGCAGGAGATGGCCACTCCCTATTGGCGGACCATCTCTACTCGGAGCGACTCATGGAATAGGCGAAGCAAGGGAAAGATCGTGGTCGACCTCCATCTGCCGGCACTTCCCGGAATAGTGCTAATGATCTGGCATTAAGAGTTGGTTGATACGTGTGGTTAAAGTTGTACACCCCTGCAGGGTTTAATCTTTTCGAAAAGCCGTGTCCGCGGTTAAGGACGACTTGGTGACGGATTCTGTGATCATAGATAACTTGAACGGAATGACTAAAACTTGTTGATAACGAATGAAGGATGCCTCCTCGGAGATGCCGAGAGGGGTTACCTTGTAGTTTGAGTTACCGGAACAACTTGAGGAGGTGATCTTTGAAGCACGAGGTGCTGATATGAGTTGGTGGATGAAAAAGATGATGATGATATCAGTAGTTGAGTAGCTTTCTCATCTGTTTTCAAAATACTCCATGAGACGTGCTATTCCTCCCTCAACTTGGAAAATAAAGATGGCTTTACGCAAAACAACCTTCATAACTCTTTCTAAAAGAAGCAGATATATAATAGGTTAACTAAGTCTTGTTGAGTACCTCCCGTACTCATGTTTGCTTCAACTTGGTTCAGGTGGAGTTCCTCAGTTCGGTGGTGTTTCAACGAGGACATCGACGAGTAGTTCGGGGTTCCCAGGTAGCAGCCTGGAATCTATGGGCTACGACATCGCCTTATGTTGCGGCCTCTTAGGCCTTTTTGGTTCTTGTTGGTTAGCAACATAATTTGCCTTCCGTTGTTTGATGTAATGTTGGGTCGTGTGACCTCTGATTGTAAGCTATACTCTAGTAACACCTGTTTAGTAAAGCTTCATGCTTAGAGTACTGCTTTGATCGGTTGTTGGTGTCGAGCTCATTGTTATACAGTTTTGGCTATGCCTGCATAGTTGTCGCAGTCGAGGGGTTGTGGAGCCGATGATCCATGTCCGAGCCCGCCTGTCGATGTGATCGGCCTGGGGCGAGGTAACCCCAGTAACCCTCGATTGTTGTTGCACTTTCTGGACACATAGCAGCTCTGTATAACTTTGGTCCCGTTCCTTCAGTTTCATCCGACTCGTGGACGCTTGGGTATGCATAATTGGTTATGACTAGCATGGATACAAGGAGTAGTAGACCGGGGATCCGGACTACGTGCCGATGAATCCGGTCTGCCTGCCGTTGTTTGTTACGGCCGGGGCTGGTAACCCTGAAGCCCTTGTGAGTCCATGGCTAGGAGCACATAACAGTATGTATATCTCTGGGTCCGGGGTCTGACAAAAGTGGTATCAGAGCAGGACTGCCTGTAGGAAAACCTTACTGCTTGGTCGATGTCGAGTTTAGTGTTTGTGAAAAAGTACTTTCGAATTCCAAATGGATTGTGAAAAACCTTCTTAGGATTCTTTTTACTCCTTACCTGGTATCGCTCTAACTCTGGGTCATCTTACCTGTTTTGATTTGAAAAGGTTTTGCTATCCTTCTAGTCATTCAAAACTCAGGTGCCTTCTTTGGCAATGACGTTTTCACCCAAGTTGACCTAGTGTTAAAGTTTCTAGAGTCGTGTGTGTTTCTTACTCCGTTGTTTCTCTTAAACTGGGGGATTTCCTTTCCATCCTAATATCTCAGAGTTGTCCGGATTCCACATTCCTCCATGTTTCAAAGTTCTAAATTCTAAACCTCGAGATTTCCTTTTCATCTCGAATGTGTCCGTTATCCTCTGCTCAAATTTCTTCCGGAGCTACGTATGTTTTCTTGGAAAGATACTCTGTGATTGCTACTCATAGTGCCCTTCAAGGCACTCAGATAGTAGTTGCTCATTTGTTTCGATTTCTAACCTTTGGACTTGAACCGAAGGTCCCGGAATGTGCTGAGTGGTGATGGGTTGAATCATGTGGTTTATAACCATGTGATGCTCACTCTATCAGTACAGGATGCTGACCTTTAACCCAAGTTCTGTTTCTTTGGATCTTGAGGAATATCTTCTACCTCAGGATGGCTAGGTAGTTTCAACTCCAATAGCCTTAGGTTTTCTCCTGTAATCAAGAAGGGATCACAACAAGAGTGGTCATCATGAAATTCACATCTTCGTTTATAATTCAGCTTTACCGATCTTCTAGCATGGGTTTTACAAAAGAGTATCACCTGTGCACTGCCCATGGCCTCTGGATTTTCCGGAACATGTTCCTATCTTCCAGTTGCTCCCAAATCTCCGTCCGTTCTTTTGAAACCAAGTTGCATATGTGTGTTGGATTCATTCAATGCATTTGCTCTTGTTTTCCGTCAGAACATTCCACCTTGGGATGTCAGGAGAAACAAACTCCAGTACCTCGTTCATCTCCAGGACCAGGTCAAAGTTTTGTAATCCACAGATTAAAGAAGTTACATTAGCTTCTGTGCTGTTCCACTTTCGAGTATCACACTCTTTTATATCACGAGGCTGTGTTAAGTTTCATGGCCTTAATGATGAAGTGATGCTCTCACACATCTTCACCCCGCCTTCCTCCAAGCTTGAATGCTTGAGATGGATGGGTCTGTTCATCGACATGTGTATCAGCTATTCCTAGCAATTCTTATTGCTTTGAAAAATTTGTAAAACATCTGTATCCTTCTTAGCACTATTGGTCACCCGGTCTCTACTGGATGTTGACCGTGTTATCAAATCCGTTCATTCCGATGCACATTCTCGGTCAGAGAGTTAGGTTCATGCCAAAGCTCTCCAGACCATATCGATTGCTTTGAAAAGCAAGTTTCCTTTTCGAACTCCAAGACATATCGATAGGTTGTGATATTCTGGTTGTCTTTCTAGAAGTATCACCAGGTTTTACCTGACCGTGATGTCTAAACAAGGGGTAGTTTGAACCACTCCTTTCTCCAAGGAACCCTGCTGGATATCGTGGACTAGTTGGTTGAGCTTAAACAACAACTTGGAGAGTTGAAAGGCAAAAGCTCCGCCAACTTGTTCCTTTGATAAGGGATATCTAGTTTTCCTCGTGTTGAAGCATGATAGTATCTCTTTACTGGACATGCTGTCATTCTATCTTGATTTGATTTGGGCTGTCGTCAAATCAAGTTCAGCTCCAAGGACTGTCTTGATGGTGTTTCACTCATGGTGTTCTGCCGAGTACACCTTCATGTCCTTTAATCTGACCAATATTTTGCCTTGTTCATGTATTATATGAACCCCTCCTCTTGGAGTGTTATGATCAGGGTATTGTCGAGCCCACCGATGACATCTCTATTTTATCCAAGTTGCAAGAGGTTCATGTTGAACACTTGGCACTAATGTTGGAAACTTTTGAGAACCATCTTTGTGTTATCACGAAGTTGTGCTCTCGATGTTCGAAGTGACTTACCCCGGTCCATGTGCTCCTGGTGAATGTTGTCGCCGTGGATCCGATTAGAGTTTACTTGTTCCTTCGGGAATAATCCCAAGTCGGTCATGCATGTGTGGACTATTCTTAAGATGGTTGGTTGTTACCTCCGTCTACTGTAAGAAGTTTCCATCCACATTAAGCCACTGATTGATCTTTCGTAAAAGATAAGAAGTTTAAGAACTCTGTTATCTTTGTTATCATCTTCCCAACCCGGACTCCGAGGTGTTCTTTGTAAGTAAGTCATGTAGGTGTAACCGTCTTCCACAAGTTGCTAATACATGGGTTCCATAATCCTGCTCATCTTCTTGAGCTTGGCATCATAGTCCGTATCTTGAGAATCCAGTAAATGTATCTCAATTGTAACCGGTGCAATTCCGCCGATCAACCATACCGAGTCTGAGTTATCAATCCACTAACCAGAGCTGAATCTCAAGCAGCAAGGATGGTTGGTGTTTCTTCAAGGGTATTGAATTAGGTCTTTTCAAAATCCGGCATGGTTGATGTTGTGGTTGACACAATTAGCCGGAAGGCCTAATGTCATATCTCCTTGAATCCGTAAGAACAACCACTCCCCGTGAGAATTCTTGTGTGGTTCATTCTAACAAGTTTTCTCTCCCCGTCCTTCCAAACCGGAGATCTACATTCACTTGATTACCTGTAGAAGGCTTGCATAAGCTTGATGTTGGTATCAAGAACCTCCAGGAGAACCTGGAAGTTGATTCTTCCAATGTCTCCTTGTCAATCCTCCAAACCTTCCTTTCAATGGAAACAAGTTCCCAAGGAGAATCATCCTGTGGTGTTTTGTAACCGCCCTTGATCAGTTCCCTATTTCAACTTGTTGGTACCTGAAGTTCTGTTTTTCTCACACATTGTGTGAATTTGTCAGTCACTTCAGCCATGAGGTCTTAACCATGTGGTAAACGTATTGCTACGTACAATCCACAATAGAAAAGAGACTCCCTACTTCTTTCCGGTCTTTCAATCCCTGTTGGTTACCCATCCTAACGGTGTGACCAAAAGTTCCTCCTTCATTACGGTGTTCCAACATCCTGTGGTTACTCATCTTCTGCAGTGAAGTAACATCCCGATCCTTGACAAGGTTTTCGATAAACTTCAACGGAATGGAAGTTCCGTTATCTTCTGTGTCCACTCCGAAGAGTGAACATGATCCTGTATCAATTTTTTCTCTGACACACGAATTACAGTGTTTTCTCGTGTTTTCCCTCGTCTACGGATATTGCGTTGTGATATCCCAGACAATCCTTTCCATCTTGGTTATCTGTTCGAAGAAAACCTCGGTTTCACAAGTTGTCCAATTTTTTTTTCTACAAAAGGATTTAAAGTCTTGTGTAAAGCTCATATTCGAAATCCTTTCAAGAACCATCGTCCAAAAACTTGAAACCTTCTCTTGTTCCCTCCGCTATCTTGATGTGTTTCATGCATGTTAACTCAAAAGTTCTTTACGAACATTCTTGTCCTGAGTTAGCCATGAGATACTCGATCTTCGTGAAGATCATTTCCTAAGAGTTTCCCTCTTACCTAAGGTGTGTCCATTCAATACTTCAAGATGCTACGGATCAACCTCTTCGAGAAGAGAACCGTAAGGTTCGAGAAGATCGTTCAAAACCGGTGTTCCTTCTTTCTTCTCCTTCGGGAATCTCGGGACGAGATTCTTGTAAGGGGGGTAGATTTGTAACATCCCAATTTTGCTACCAAAGTGTTGTGGTGTTGAGTTCATATCATACATGCATGAAAGAACAATTTAAATCATGTTTGAAACCAATTTAAATTATGATTTCAAATGGTTGCAGAAAATCCCACAAATAGTACCCAATTTGGTTTCCAAAATTTTGTTCTGGAAAATAATTCAATTACACCAAAGTAACACATGGTGATGTTGGAAATTTCATGAGCTTTCCAAAAGTCATTTTTGCCAAATTTTAATCTTTCAAAAAGGCCCTCAAAAGTTGTTTCCAGTTCTGTTTTTAAAAGAGAGAAGGGCCTCTTGGTGATTTCTGTAAGTTCAGGGGGGTTTTCTTGAAGATGCCCTTTTGTCTTCTTCGTTGCGCCAGTAGGCCGGAAGGTTGAGGACGCTGCCGCCGAGCCACCCCCTGCTCTCCCCTTGCGCGAAGATAAGGAGGGTGCTGTCCCCATCTCTCTATCTCTCTGCGTCCCGCACTCGCGCCTTCCCTCTCGCTCTCTGATTCTCTGCCGAGAGCAAACCGGAAACCGATACCCTAGCTCCGGCCATCTCCATTGCGCCGCCGTGTCCGACCTCCTCCTCCCAAATTGACCATCCAGGGAGCCCCGCCGTGTTCCCCTTGAGCTCCAGGATGACTCGCGCGAGCTGGGACGGCCTAAACCGGACGAATCGGATCGTCGTTTCCATCTCCGGCCGCCGGCCGCCACGGAGGATTCCGGCGCCACCACCGCTTCCCCGACCTCCTCGACCTCTCCACTGCCACCGTGGTGAGCCTCCACACCTTGTGGTGCCCTCTCCTTGCTCTCTATCCCTCTGCAGCTCGCCGTCGTCTTGCGCCGCCAACCTCCGCCGCGCCGCCGGACGCCGTGGCCACTCCGGTGACCTCCAACCAGCGGCGCCGCCTCCCTTTGGTTCCCCACGAACAGGACCACTGTATGCCCCAGTTGATTCGAAAGAATCGATCGTGGATCGATCGATTCCATCCACAGCAGCTTCCTGCCTGGACGTTGCTGACGTCATGCAGACGTCATAGTGACGTCAGCATGGGTTTTTATTTTGGGAATTAATAAACAGGAGAAGAATATCACACTGACACGTTGACCCCACCTCTGTTTAGAAATTACAGAAAATGTTTAAATTTTGTTAAATCAATAACTACTATTTTATTAATCAGAAAAATTAAATAAAAATATGGGTATGCTCAGAAAAATATACACTTCCCAAATATGTAATTTTCATACTTGTTTGACAAAGTTGAATTTTGGACATTATTTGAATTTGTTTAATTCATCTAAAATGGAGAAAATAAGTTTTTATTCTCAAAAATTAGAAAAATAAAAGTTATATACCATTTTGCTCAAAATGACAAATGCAACATGTTTATGATGTTTTCAACCTCATTTGAGCAATTAAAATTGTACTCGCTTCCAGAATCGCCCGAAACCCCCTCCGGGGCCTATTCCGGGGCTAATTTCAGTAAAATTGAATATTTGCCATACGAACCCTAGCAACCCAACAAGCATGTTTAGGGCTTCTTTCAGTGCATTAACTTGCTCATGCATACATATTGCGCATTGCATCGATGCCATGTTTGATTGTTGTTTCTCTTTCGGTGTTTTGCTCCTGATCGGTAGAATGCGACCCCGAAGAGAAGATCGACAACGCCCTGGCGAATACTTGATCTTAACCGACAAGTCAACCACTTATCCCTGAAGACTTTATCTGGTTTTCTTGAAGCAAGGCAAGCATAACCTCTTATCTGCCCATATATGATTTCAAAAGACTTTTGATTCTCGTACAAATGCATTCGATTTCAATGTATCTTGAGTCAATAGCTAGAGTTATCCTATTTATTTGCATAACCCAGATATCATGATTCAATGCTCCTAGCAGACATAGGATTTGTTTGTGTGTATCGCCAGAGCCTCAATATGCCATGCTTAGTCATACATGTCTGTTGATCTCTGCTCCATCCGGTTGATGAACCAGAGTTGCGAATGAATCTAGTATGGTAGGATGTTGTGGAAAGTTAAGAGATCTTGTTTAATATGTTCTAAAAGGTGTGGATGACGAGATCACAGAGGGTCTGTGGTGGTTGTCTCGTTCATGCCCCTAGGAGCGAGTTCTCGTCTTCGAGCCAAGACTGAGCGTGCATCCACACGGGGGATTGGATTCCCCTCGGTCTCAACTTGCCTAGTTTGTTCCATGAGTTGCCTAGTTCGGGCTTTCCATTTGGATTTGCGGGGATATTAAAACCTTTTCAAAACTAGGACGTGGTGGTGTATCGGCGCTCTGCGGGTAGGTAACCGTCGAGCATTGCGCACAACGATAGAGACCCGGCAGGAGATGGCCACTCCCTATTGGCGGACCATCTCTACTCGGAGCGACTCATGGAATAGGCGAAGCAAGGGAAAGATCGTGGTCGACCTCCATCTGCCGGCACTTCCCGGAATAGTGCTAATGATCTGGCATTAAGAGTTGGTTGATACGTGTGGTTAAAGTTGTACACCCCTGCAGGGTTTAATCTTTTCGAAAAGCCGTGTCCGCGGTTAAGGACGACTTGGTGACGGATTCTGTGATCATAGATAACTTGAACGGAATGACTAAAACTTGTTGATAACGAATGAAGGATGCCTCCTCGGAGATGCCGAGAGGGGTTACCTTGTAGTTTGAGTTACCGGAACAACTTGAGGAGGTGATCTTTGAAGCACGAGGTGCTGATATGAGTTGGTGGATGAAAAAGATGATGATGATATCAGTAGTTGAGTAGCTTTCTCATCTGTTTTCAAAATACTCCATGAGACGTGCTATTCCTCCCTCAACTTGGAAAATAAAGATGGCTTTACGCAAAACAACCTTCATAACTCTTTCTAAAAGAAGCAGATATATAATAGGTTAACTAAGTCTTGTTGAGTACCTCCCGTACTCATGTTTGCTTCAACTTGGTTCAGGTGGAGTTCCTCAGTTCGGTGGTGTTTCAACGAGGACATCGACGAGTAGTTCGGGGTTCCCAGGTAGCAGCCTGGAATCTATGGGCTGCGACATCGCCTTATGTTGCGGCCTCTTAGGCCTTTTTGGTTCTTGTTGGTTAGCAACATAATTTGCCTTCCGTTGTTTGATGTAATGTTGGGTCGTGTGACCTCTGATTGTAAGCTATACTCTAGTAACACCTGTTTAGTAAAGCTTCATGCTTAGAGTACTGCTTTGATCGGTTGTTGGTGTCGAGCTCATTGTTATACAGTTTTGGCTATGCCTGCATAGTTGTCGCAGTCGAGGGGTTGTGGAGCCGATGATCCATGTCCGAGCCCGCCTGTCGATGTGATCGGCCTGGGGCGAGGTAACCCCAGTAACCCTCGATTGTTGTTGCACTTTCTGGACACATAGCAGCTCTGTATAACTTTGGTCCCGTTCCTTCAGTTTCATCCGACTCGTGGACGCTTGGGTATGCATAATTGGTTATGACTAGCATGGATACAAGGAGTAGTAGACCGGGGATCCGGACTACGTGCCGATGAATCCGGTCTGCCTGCCGTTGTTTGTTACGGCCGGGGCTGGTAACCCTGAAGCCCTTGTGAGTCCATGGCTAGGAGCACATAACAGTATGTATATCTCTGGGTCCGGGGTCTGACACATGCTTTCTCTATACTTGAAACAAACATATATCTTTCTTTGCATTGTTATTCATGATCTTTTATTTGTGTTACTTCTCATGATGCAATATGATTGCTATGCTTTATTATTAAATTTCTATTTATCATGCTTATGCTGAAATTCTATGATCTCAGCTTACATATGCTTTTACATTATGATGATCAAGTTTATGTTGGTAACATGTCACCTCAGAAATTATATGTTTTTATCGTTTACCTACTCGAGGACGAGTAGGAACTAAGCTTGGGGATGTTGATACGTCATAAATGTATCCCTAATTTCTGATGTTCCATGTTGTTTTCATGTTATTTCCCACATGTTTGTTATACACTTTATGTTATTTTTATCGATTTTTCGGACTAACCTCTTGACAAGATGCCACAGAGCCAGTTCCCTGTTTTCTGCCATTTTTAGTTTTAGAAAAGTTGTTCTGGAAATATTCTCGGAATTGGAAAATTCGAAGCCCGGAAGTTTTAGAAATCCCGGAGGTTCCACGGAGTCCCGAAGAGACCCGGGGGGGGGGGGCTCAGGAGGCCCACACCATAGGGTGGCGCGGTCCCCCTGGGCGCGCCGGGGGTGGTGTGGGGGCCCAGGCCTCCACCTCCTTTGCCCTTTCGCCTATTTAACCCCCCCGAGGCATAAACCCTAGATAAATCCCACTTTTACTTAAAAAACACCCGAGGCCGCCCTCATCATCATCCCGAGATCGGGAGGGTTCTGCAGCTCTCCCCGGCACCCTGCTGGGAGGGAAATTCATCACCGGGGGGGTCCTACACCACCATGCCCTCCTCCGAAGTGATGCGTGAGTAGTTCATCCGTGGACTACGTGTCAATAGCAGTAGCTAGATGGTTGTTATCTCCATTTTGTACCTCATGTTTAGATCTTGTGAGCTGCCTAACATGATCAAGATCATATTTATGTAATGCTACATGTTTTGTTTGTTGGGATCTGATAAATGTGGAATGCTATGTATTTTGATTATCAATCTATAATGTTATCTTCATGCATATGTTATTTATGATCTTTCATGTTCTCCGTTATTAGTAGATGCTCTGTCCAAGTAGATGCTAGTAACTCCAACAGGGAGTATTTATGCTCGATAGTGGGTTCATGCCTCCTTTGCATCCGTGCTCGAGTGACAGAAACGTGACGGATGGAGGATGTGTTGTTGCCATTAGAGAGAAAACAACAATGCTTTGTCTAAGGATGATGTTATTGTTTACATTACACACTTTTCTTACTGCAATTATCTATTGCTTGCAACTTAATATCCAACATTTGTTCGGATGATATTCGGAGGGTGGATTATTAGTCATAGATGCAGTTGGATAACGGTCTATGTATTTTGTTGTAATGTCCGCATGAATCACATAGTAATGTTTATGTCTTGCATATGCACTACGATGCATCCTTCATTTCTGTCAATTGCCCAGCTGTAATTTGTTCACCACACATGTTATTTATCTTTCACGGAGAGACACCACTAGTGAACTGTAGACCCTGGTCGTTTTTCCTCATACTGATAAACACCTACTTCTTTCATACTGTTAGTACTGCTTTTATACTTTTCTCGTACTGTTTTTCACACCATACGTTTAACCTCTTTGTGTTCAGCAAGACCGGTGAGATTGACAACCTCACTGCTTCGTTGGGGCAAAGTGATTTGATTGTGTTGTGTAGGTTACATGTTTCTTCTGAACCGGTAGTGCACCCTGCCATCTCAGCTGCTTCACTTTCTGAAGTTACTCCTTCCTCCTACTGGTTGATTCAACCTTGGTTTCTTTCTGAGGGAAACTTGCTACTGTGTTCTTCATACCTTCCTCTTGGGGTCTCCCAACGAACGTGTGTATCACGCGCATCAAAGTTGTGCTCACCCAGTCTAAGGAACGGTACGTGGTGGAGGAGATGGAGCGGCAGATGCACGCCCTTGAGGAGATCGCCAAGCGGCGCCACGCTGCCGCAACCAAGAAGTGGGGCATCTTCCCGCTCGACGACATCGAGGGGAGGTGTCAGCACCGCCCAAGAAGTCCGGTGGCGGCAACCTAGGGGCAAGCTGCAACTACGCCTCCCCGAAGAAGGACGGGTCGCCGAGCGATGACGATGACGACAACAGCGGTGACTACATCGAGTTCTACCACCTCCTAGGCATAAACTAGTTTAAATTCCTGTTCTTCGTTCAAATCGCCTATATATCCGCTATATTAGTCCTAATGTGTTTATAATCTCAAGTGTTAGTCCAATTTTGTTCGAATTTTTTCCATTTTTGCCTTGCTGGGTTGGGATCACGGTTGGAAAACGGCTCCCCCCCCACGCCGAAAAATAGCGCCGGGCGCCCCCAGGAGGAGCTATTTTTCGCCGAAAAACGGCCTGGGGGCGCCAACGGCTGGAGATGCTCTAAGGGGCTAGAGGGAGAAAACAAAATACATAATTACTCTCCCTGGATGGAGTTCACCAATCACTTCGCCTCCGCTTTGACCCAAGTTCTTGCCTCTTCCTTGATGTCCGAAAAGATCACACTTGGGAGATGAGAGGTGTGACTAAAAACTCTCAAGCTCCGCTCATTCCATAATTTCGTAGCAGTCGTCTTTCGGCGGGGCCTCGAGGGTGAATAACCGAGGCGGCCCAACAATCCGAGATCAAAGGGAGGCCAACCCATTTGTCTGGGTTAATGTGTGGGGAATCCACCCACTCAGAGACCATATGAGATGAGAATCTCCAATGGAATAGAAGGTGGCATCATGTCTCCTGCTCGCGATGACAAAGGGGACAAGCACCATAGTTAGGCCAACCCCACCACTGAAGGTGATCCGCGGTCCAAACCCTATCCTGGTGAAAGGGTCGTTGCATAGAAAACAGAAATTTTCCTACGCGAGAGACACCCGAAAGGCCAAGATCTAATCTAGGAGACGAAGTGCAACGGGCAAAGAGAGGGTTAAGGAGAACACATACCCTCGAAGACACAAAGCGTTACGAGATCAAATCTCATTGTTGGCGTAGTCGTACTCACACCGATCCCGATAGCGAGAAGATGTGCACCGCAATCCGGCGGTGCCTCCGAGATCGGTCACACATACGGTTGATGACGACCTCCGTTCCCTCGATCCAGCGGGGCGTGGAAGTAGAAGATCCCTCAGAACTCCAGCAGCACGACAGCGTGGTGGTGGTGAAGAATCCCACAGTCAGGGCTTCGCCAAGCCGGCAACCATGGAATGGATCAACGGGTGGAGGGAAAAGGAAGTGGGCAAGTGTGTGTGAGAAGAGGAGCTCTCACCCTCCTTTTATAGGGGAGGGGGAGGCATCCCAAGAAGGGGTGCGGCCAGCCATGGTGGTGCCCCCACCTCTTCCCTCTTCATGTGAGTGGAAGCCCCACTCACATCCACTCATTTTCCCTTAAAACTCAACTCAGAAAATCCAATAGTTTTTCTTTAATAAATAAATAAAACGTTTTTATTTCTTTATTTCAGCATTTGTTAATTCTATTAACAAACTTTTGCATATAGCACCTCGAATCATTTGTTAATTCTATTAACAACCATTCGACGAAAAACCCCTTGAACTATTTCAAAATTTCCCGAAACAATTTCGGTGCTGCTTAAAATATTCTTCGATATTCCGTATCCTCTCAAACGCGTCATCGGAGCTTAAGTGTGTCACCCTACGGTTCGTGAATAAGATAGACATGATCGAGACTCCTCTCCGATCAATAATCAACAGCGGGATCTGGAGATCCGTGATGACTCCTATATATTCAACGATGACTCGTGATCGTGTGAACCATCAACGTCGTGACTATTTCCCTTGGCCTTCGCGATATTTTACTTGTCCGAGATTCGATCATTGGTATCAACCATACCTTGTTTAATCTCGTTACCGACAAGTACTCTTTTCTCGTTCCCATGATATAACATCCTTGTGATCATATCACATGCTTGCAAGCGGTGTTGATGTGATCACCGAGAGGGCCCAGAGTATATCTCTCCGTCATATTGGATGGACAAATCCCACTCTTGATCCATGATCCTCAACTAATTCTTTCTGAATACCTAACGACACCTTTATAGTCACCCTGTTACGGTGTGACGTTTGATGACATCAAAGCACCCTTCCGGTATCAGTGATTGACATGATCTCATGGTCTAAGGAATAAGTTACTTCGTATGTTTGATATAAAAATGTAAACCTAATGACTTGATCGCATTGCTATATTCACTTTGGGTATATGTTCATCACATCATTCTTCTAATGACATGACCCCGTTATTAACAACATCCAATATTTATGATCAGGAAACCTTGATCATCTATTAATCAACGAGCTAGTTAAAAGAGAGGCTTTACTAGGAACCATTGTTTGTTTATTAAACACACATGTATCAACGTTTCCGGTTAATACAATTCTAGCATGAGAAATAAACATTCATCATAAACAAGGAATAAGATAATAACCATTTTATTATTGTCTCTCGGGCATATTTCCTTCAGTCTCCCACTTGCACTAGAGTCAATAATCTAGTCTGTAAGCACTTAACACATATGGCGTTCCAGTGTTATTACCATGCTTCGCATGTGGTAAACATCATCAAAGAAGATCTGAACTGTTCAGGTCCTATTGTATTTGCATGTTCTTTGCGTCAACACGCATCACTCATTCTCTAATGAGATGACTTTGTATATATATGGTCAATTGGTGAAACATTAATTCCTCAGCTTAAACCGATGTCACTAACGTTGTGAAAATGTAGCTTCAGAGTGTTAGCATTCTTGGAAATTCACCAAGTTCCGGTGATACCTTAAATCCTCAGCTTAAACTAATGTTACTAACATTGTGAAAATGTAGCTTCATAGTGTCAACATTCTTGGAAATTCACCAAGTTCAATAAAGAACTCCTTGAAACAAAATACACTTACTATCAGTTGTCAATACAACGATATACTTTAGCCTTTGTTGTAGTATCTGTCATAATATTTTAATTTTGAAACTCTTTCAAATCCAGCATGGAACTTTCTTCCAGCCTATTGTGCTACCCTTCATCACATATTTTAATTGAGATAAAATTACTTGAATAAATGACAAGACTATTAGTGTAACATATTACAACTAATATTGTGTCATTACTACATAGGAAAACATATCCTTAGCATTTCTAAAATGACACAAGGATCTCTCCCACTGTTGTCCAATCATCATATGAATTATCCTGCTATAACATTTTATAGCATAGGACTCATCTGGTTGTGTACATAGCATGGAAACATGACTTAGAAATCTCAATTTCAATGATGCTCATCATGTGTCAAAACACTTGAATCTTGCTCAATTATTTTCCATGTGACAAGAACTCCTTCTTGTCATTTCGATATTGACTTACTTCAATATTTCATCTATGTAATTTGGCTTCAATCATATTAGGTGCTTCAATCCATCTTTTATAGATATCGATGCCCAATATCTTCTAAGCCTTTCATCAATAAGAAAATCTTAACCGTGTTAATTTAAAATACATATTTTCCAATCAACCATATGTTATCTACATAAAGTATTGGAAGTATGTTATAGCGCTTCCACTTAATTTCTTGTAACTCTACAAGCATCTTTATCGTTCATGATGGAATCAAACACTTTTGATAACTTCATTAATGTAAAGATTTCAACTTCGTTATGATCACTTCAACCATTGAAGTGTGCATACCTTTCTAGCAACCTTTTGAATTTTACAAAACTCTCAGACTGTGTCAAGTACACATCCTTGATCAAACGTCCTCGAGAGGAGAGTTGGTTTTGTTATTCAACATTCATATCATAATATGTAACTTTGCTAGAACTATCCGCAAAGACTAAGCATCACTACGGAAGATGAAAATCTTGTAGTAGTCAACTCTTTGAACTTTGTCGAAAACAACTTTTCGATAAGTAAAACTTTCAAAGGATGTAAAAATCCATGTCTTTGTCGCTATATAAACCCTTTTGCTATCGTTAGGCATCAAGCCTATCGAAAAGACTACCAAGTCACATACTTGATATTCATACAAGGATACTATGGCGGATATAATGACTCATAGTCAATTTTACGAAGTCAGGACCCATCATTTGCTTCCTTTATAAGGTCAAGGTCCTTTTGTTGTCAAAAAAACACTTTACACTTAAACCACAAGTTGGTCTAAGTACAAAGTTTTAGGACTTTTGTGGTTCAGTACGCAAACTCATCCGAAGTATCTACAACACATGTAGTGTCTTCTACTTTGTCAAAATAGCAAACCCCGGAACAACTTCCAGTGTTGCGCTACTCTTGACATGATAACGAAGATTCTCTAATATCGTCGAGTTTGTACTGTGCTCCCACTCACTTGTTTCGCAAGAACTACTTTCTCCAGAAATCAACCCTTTCTGACAAACAACATTTCTCTTTTGGTTCGGTGATAGGAGAAATACCCAATGTTTTATTTGGGATAACCTTATAAACATATATTTATCCTATTTTGGCTGTAAACATTTTACACATGTTATGCATACCAAAACTTAAGAAAATGAAAATTCGGGTCACTACCCAAACCATATCTTATATGTTGTCAATTTCATCGGATCATGATGGTGCTCTTTTCAGTGAAAAAACGGTTGTCACTAATGTATAAACTACAAAATTATAATGCCATTTTTATTTATCTTACCATGTCAAACAAGGTTTTATTTTGTCTCTCGAACACTCCAAACTAATGTGGGGTAATTCGAGTAATATAAGTTGTAGAAAAATTCTGCAACTTCTCAGATATTTTGCTAAACTTGTAACTCAAACTTTATCCTTTATGATCCAATCATAAATACTTGATTATCTTGTTACATTGATTTTTTACTTCATATTAATAACCATTTGAACCAATTCAAAATGTCAAACTCCGTTCTCTTTAAATAGATATACTCACATATCTACTCAAATCATCGACAAAATTTTATGAAGGAAAAATTAATCCATCATACATGACTACACATAATGGACTATATACATCAATATGTATAATCTCCACTAAATTAGTCGTCCATTCTACTTTGGCCTAAGAACGGAATTCTAGTCATCTTAGGTCTCACAAGCGTCAATTTATTCAAAACAAAATGACTCCGGAAGTCCATCAATATGGAGTTCCTTCATGTTTTCCTTTCCGATATGAACTAAAATGGTGGTGTCACAACTTAAGTGAAACTCTTTTAAGTCTTGCAACGTTTAGCATTTAGTTTTATAGATATTTAATTTACTAACATGATTTATATTAACATATACATCAGTTATGGAATATGGTCATAGTTTGAACAATCTCATTTGTTCTCACAAAAGACTATAACAAAATAACAACTTATTAAGTTCTTAAAATAAATCTTGAATGTTTGATTCGATACGACAATGAACACAATAACACTTTATTTATGTTCTTGTCATAATCGATTCCACATCTATTACTTGTTCCTTTTAGGCCCTTGTATTTCTTGCATTGCGTTGCTTTGTATGACACCTCATACCAACCAATGCGGTATCAAAATACCCAAAAATACTTTGTTAACTAGTAATACATCTATACCTTGTATATCAAGCATATACACCCGAGCTGGACTTTTCCAGTTATCTTCTTTTTCTGCCATATATCTTTTTATAATTCTATTTTCAATATTACCTTTCCTTTATAGAAGAATCATTCAATATCAAACAATGCTAGTCGTACTAGCTCATTTTCTTTGGTGTGTTAGTCATATACTATCACCCATTGAGTCATACTTTGAGTTTGATTGTTCTACTAATATCACCATATTAATAGTATTCTTCTAGATTCCACTCTTAGCAAACTCCAAGTAAGGTAAACGAATTTACCCATACTTTTAATCCATCCCATCATAACAATTTTATGATTAAGCTACTATAGCTCGAAGGAAGACATTTAGAGGATATTTTTTAGCGCCCAACTTCTTGGAATATTCAAATGCCTAGCATCTTCAATCATTGCATATATTCAGATAATATAAGAAAACATTATCACACTAAATTATACTCAGTCATGTTGCCACAAATAAGTTTCTAGATATCAATATATCTTTCACTTGATTGTCTCTGAAAACAACTCTTTTCAGTTCCTAAATCACCTTGATCAACAAAACATTCTTTTGAAGATAAAGTAATATGGAAGCAACCATGACTCTGGATTCTAAGTAGGAATTAGTTGCTCTCTAGATCAATCAATCATTAATCATATGGAGCTAGGTAGGAAATACCGAAAATCTACAATAGGATTCAATTTTAAATTTCACTAATACAGTACCAATCTTAAATGATTTTTACCAGATCATAACAGTTATATCTCAATTAACAATCTAAGTGTAAGGTGAAAGTGCATTTCGTTTTCCCAGTGTTTTGTGTGTTAGTTAACAATACTAAGTACATTATTTATCGAGGTGTTTAGTGTGCAGGTGTTATACTTAACATCGGCATCGAGCACTGAAAAGTCAGTGAAGTTTGGCCTGAGGTTTTTGGGACAGAACTCAACCGGATTATTCGGACCGGATTATTCATCCTGGACCGGATATTCCGGTTGCTGAGAAAGGAGCTCAAAAATGGCTAAGGACTGAGGATTTTGCATACTGGAATCAACCGGATTATTCGGACCGGATATTTCATCCTGGACCGGATATTCCGGTTACTGCGAAAAATTGCTAAGGACTGAAGTTTTGAGCTACTGGAGTCAACCGGATTATTTGGACCGGATTATTCATCCCGGACCGGATATTCCGGTTGCTGCGAAAAACTGCTAAGGACTGGAAGTTTTGAGCTACTGGAGTCAACCGGATTATTTGTACCGGATATTTCATATCTACCGGATATTCCGGTTGCAGTTGAGGAAGTGGAAAAATGGCTAAGGACTAGAAGATTTGCGTACTGGCATCTACCGGATTATTTGTACCGGATTATTTCAAATCAACCGGATAATCCGGTCCAGCACTGCAGTTCAGCGTGGAGCAAACTAACCGGATATTCCGGTCCAAACTTGAACCGGATATTCCGGTACCTTTTTTCCTGCACAAAGACTAGTTGTGAGGAGGGACTATAAATAGCCCTCCTCTTCTTCCTCAAGATCTAGTTCTTCCCCTTAGCATTGATGAGCATTTAAGAACTCACCAAATCCCTCATAACTCCCAATCCCTCCACCCAATCTTGAAGATCTTTGGAGGATTGAAGGAGAAGGCCCCGATCTACATCTTCACCGACCCGTTCTTCATTTCCCCCTCTCTAGCTCGAGGGATCTTGCCTAGGGTTTCCTCTTGTGGAGAACCTAGGCATCTTGTTTCTAGTTGGTGATTCAAGAGTTGTTGGGAGCCCCCAATTAAGTTGTGGGTGTGTGCCCCAAGGTGTTTGTAAAGGATTTGATCCCCGCCTCAAAGGGGTTCTATAGTGGAAGGTGAACTAGGCCTTTGTGGCGAAGTTCATCGGAGAATAGGGTGAAGCCTTAGTGGCGTTGAGTAGGCCTTTGTGGTGAGCTCACACCCCTCCAACGAGACGTACTCCCCTAAAAAGGAGGAACTCGGAAATACATCGTGTCTCCGTGTGCTTCCATCGGTTACCTCGTTCCTCCCTCTCTTTACTTACTTGTACTTGTTGCATTGATTGCTTGTCTTGTCATATAGGTAAATTCATCACTAGTTGCACTATCTAGAGAATTTACCTTTCTTGTCAAGCCTAAATTTGAGAAAAATTAAAATTTTCCATAGCACCTATTCACCCCCCCTCTAGGTGCCCATACTATACTTTCAATTGGTATCAGAGCCTCGGCTCTTCTATCGGGCTTAACCGCCTAAGAGTTTAAGTATGGGTGATGAGGATGACGCTCCGTCCGAAGGAAATGTGTCCATGAATGATCTCAATGCTTTGAGAGAATCATTGACCTCATCCATAGACACTAAATTTGAGGAGTTGCGTCTACTCATGACAACACTCCTCAAAGCCAAGGAACCGGAGGTGGTCGACTCATCCCCTCCGGAAACGGAGGGTGCCAAGATTGGGGTTGATGGTGAACCACCTAAAACTGCTTCCGCCGAACAATCCGCTAAGAAGGGTGTGAATGGAAAGGAAGGATATCATGCCGTTGAAGGCCATTATTCTCCCGATCCTCCCATCCCTTTTCCTCATATAATTCCTAGGGGAGATCCACCTAAAATTGATGCATATTCTTTTCGTGAATGGCAATACTACATGGAGACTCACTTGAACTCTTCTTGTATAGATCTTTGGAGAATCACTCGTGATGGATACAAGCCATATGATCCCAAGAATCTCACAAGAAGAGAGGTTGTAGATTGCCAACTCAATTACACCGCTTTGTCCATCCTTCATCAAGCCGTGGGCCCCAATCACATGCCGCATCTTCAACACTTCTCCACCGCCAAAGAGACATGGGATGCCCTTGTCGTCATGTTTGTTGGGAATGAAAGCATGCAAAGAAATCGCTATGACACCTTGACCAATGAGGCCGAAGGATTCTTCATGCGTGATGGAGAAGATCATGTTGACATGTATCAGAGGCTCAAATCTCTTGCCACCGCCTTCTCTAATGCGGGTGCAACACATATTGATGATGCTTGGATCAAGAGGAAGTTCATAATTGCCGTGATGCCTTTCGAGGGCACGGATATGAAGAGCATTCAAGGGAGACATGATTTCTCCACCATGACCTCTACCCAAGTCATGCAAGAGTTGAGCTCCTACAAAGTGCAAACCAAGAATGCTCTTGACAACCGTGCTAGGGCCATTGGAATGCATCAAGGAGCTTCCGTTGCTTTGAAGGCCAAGGTGTTGACAAGATAAGTTGAGAATGATGAAGATGGTGAAGAAGCATTGCCTCCATTGAAGGAACAAGAATATGATCCCGTTCTAAAGGATCTAATAGCTCTCACCGTGCAAAAGTTTTGGAACAATCCCCCAAAAGGCAAGAAGTTTGTTGAGGAGAAGACCAAGTCTCGTTATGGTAATGATGGGGCTCAAAAAGTGAGATCTTGCTTCAATTGCCAAGACAAGTACCACTTCATTGCGGAATGCCCATATGAGAATAGAGAAAACCATAGTGGCAAGCTCATCCGCAAGGACAAGTCCAAGGTTGAATACAAGAAACCTCATTTCAAGAAGAAACCTTTCAACAAGAAGACTCCTACCAAGTTTGTGCTCTTGACTTAAGAGGAGTATGATTCCGGGAGTGATGAAGAAGAAGAAACAACAAGTGAAGTGGCCGCTCTAGCTATTGCTTCCACTCCATCTTTGTCATCCCTCTTTGAATCTCCCAATGAAAATCTTCCTCAACGCGATGCCAAGTGCTTCATGGCTAAGGCCACGGAGGTATCATCTTCTCCTAACTCTAAGACCCCTAGTGAACTAGAACATATTGCTTGTCTTAGAGAAGAAGACGAAAGAGCCTCCTTGGACCGTTTTATGTCTAACATGCAAGGGGAGACCAAGAAGTACTTTGAGCATCTCATGAGGCAATTGGGAGAGGCCCAAGAGGCCCTTGAGAAGAAAGGTGAGATTGAGAGAAGGGATGCGGATGAAATTGCATCTCTCTCAATGACTCTTGAAGAAGAGCATGATGGTAGAGTTTCTCTAGAGGATGAACTTGAAACTATTGAAACCACTCATAATGAACTTGTCTCTAAAATCATTAAGGAACGTGATCTTGCTATTGCTAAATATAAAAAGGCTAAAAAGGATAAAGTTGAGTTTGGGGCTGGTCATGGTAAACTAACCGAGGAGTTTGAAAAGCTAACCATTGCTCACAAAGCTTTGGAAAGCCAACACTCATCCCTCAAAGAGTTGCATGAACAACTTCAAACTCAACTTACTCAAGCTAACCATCCTAGCACTTCTACTTCTTCTTGTGATCATGCAAATATTATTGAAGAAAATGCTAGGTTGAAGGATGAGCTTGCAAGGCTCAAGGGCAAAAGCACACAAGGTGAAAAGGTGGTGCTTGCCACCCCACAAGTGGTTGCCTCAAGCACTAATGCGGTCATTTCTAGACCACAAGTGAGTGCTCCAAGGCAACAAGTGGGCAAGCAAGGACTTGGTTATGTAGCCAAGAAAAGGAACAAGAAGAAGAAGAACAAGAAGAAGAACAAGGAGAAGAACAAACATGGTGCTTCGGGTGGTATTGTCATGAGGGACAACACTACTCGTAGCTCTTCCGCGGGAACTAACAACCCAAACCATTTCTTATATGTTGATTATTATGGTGTTGTGCAAGCTAAATATGTTGGTCCTATTGAGGGTTTTGTTGACTACACTATATGGGTTCCCAAGACCCTTGTTGCTAACATGAAGGGACCCAACTCGGGTCCTAACTCTAGTCAATGATCTCTTGCAGGACTATGCTTCCGGTGGGACTAAATGGATTCTTGATAGTGGATGCACTAATCATATGACCGGAAGCAAAGAACTTGTGACGGAGTTGCAACCAAATGACATCCAAGCAACCGTCACCTATGGGGACTCGTCCAAGTCTAAGGTATCCGGATTTGGCAAGGTTGTGGTGGCTCCCGATATCACTATCGTGAACGTCATGCTTGTCGAATCCCTTGGTTACAATTTACTTTCCGTCCGTTCTCTTAGTAAGATGGGTCTTTCCGTCTTCTTTGATGGTGATATGGTGGTCCTTTTGAGAAGCAAGACTCTTGACGTCGTTCACGTGGGACATGTTGAAAATGAGTTGTATGTGGTGGACTTTTCGAAGTCAACCAACACTCAAGCAATGTGTCTTTTCGGGAAGGCGGACTTGGGATGGTTGTGGCATCGCCGCCTATCCCATGTCAACATGAGAACTTTGCAAAGTCTTCACAAAAGTGGCCTTATTGTTGGACTAAAAGAAAATATTTCCTTTGCAAAGGATCGCGTTTGTAGGTCATGTGTTGAGGGGAAGATGCATGACATTGTGCACAAGGCCAAGACTATTATCTCATCAAAGAGGATCTTGGAGCTTCTTCATGTTGATCTCTTTGGTGCCGTGCCCGAGGCAAGTCTTGGCGGCAAGAAGTATTGCTTGGTGATTGTCGATGATTATTCAAGATACACTTGGGTTTATTTCTTCAAGTGCAAGAGTGAGACTCAACAAACCATCATCGACTTCTCCAACGAAGTGCAACGTCAACACAATGTGCAAATCATGGCTATTAGGAGTGATAATGGGTCGGAGTTCAAGAACTATACATTGAATGAATTTCTTAGTGAAGAAGGCATTCGTCACCAATACTCCGCCACTTACACTCCTCAACAAAATGGTGTTGCCGAAAGGAAGAATCGCACTCTCTTGGATATGGCAAGGACCATGTTGGCGGAGTACTCTTCTCCCCAATATTTATGGGCCGAGGCCGTATCCACCGCATGCCACTCATCCAACCGCCTCTACATCCGCAAAGGCTTGAGCAAGACCCCATATGAGATCCTCACCGGCAACAAGCCCAACGTATCCTACTTCCGTGTATTCGGTTGTAAGTGCTTTTATTTGATCAAGGGTATTAGGTTGTCGAAATTTCAATCCAAAACTATTGAGGGTATTTTTGTTGGTTACGGTGCCGAATCCCACACTTATAGAGTCTATGACAAAGCCTCACGGATTGTCATAGAATCTTGTAGTGTGGTGTTCGAGGAAAATGACGGCTCCCAAGTGGCGCAATTTCATGTTTCAAATGTAGATGTTGAAATGCCTCAAGAAGCCATAGGAAGGATGGGTGTGGGATTCTTCCGCCCCATCGAGGGACACCTTATGGCGACTCGAGAAGGACTATGCTCTACCCAAGTGGAGCCCTCCTCTACATTTGAAGATCAAGCCAAGGAGCCACCTACTACACCTAACCGAGAACATATTCAAGACCCTCCTCTCATTGATCAAGTGACTCCGCAAGTCGTACCCACTCCTCTCACTAATGCGAGTCAAGATCAAGGCCAAGATCATTCTTCCTCGTCATCCTCTTCTCAAGTTGATGCTAGTGTTGAAGATATTGTTGATGACAATGTTGATGATCAAGGCCATGTTGGTCAAGATGGGGACCCAAATGATCAAGATGATCAAGTGATCCCTCCTCGCAATAATGAGGAGATCGAAGCCCGTCGCATCAAAATGATACGAAGAGCTTTGAAGCAAATTGATGCCCAAGATAACAAGGTCTTGGAGGATGTTCAAGCTAGAAGATCCACTAGAAGGCAATTGGCTCATTTTTGTGAGCATCAAGCTCATATCTCTATGGTGGAGCCTAAGAAAGTGTATGAAGCTCTTGAGGACTCCGATTGGGTTGAAGCTATGCATGATGAGCTCAATAACTTTGAGCGCAACAAGGTTTGGAGATTGGTTGAGAAACCCAAGGATTGCCACAATGTTATTGGCACCAAGTGGATATTCAAGAACAAGCAAGATGAGAATGGCATTGTCATTAGGAACAAGGCAAGATTGGTCGCTCAAGGTTACACCCAAGTTGAAGGCATTGACTTTGATGAAACCTATGCGCCCGTGGCTCGCCTTGAGTCCATCCGTATCCTCCTTGCTTATGCTTCCTCACATAATTTCAAGTTGCAACAAATGGATGTGAAAAGTGCTTTCTTGAATGGTCCACTAAAAGAGGAGGTATATGTTAAGCAACCTCCGGGGTTCGAGAATTTCAACTTTCCCAACCACGTTTACAAACTTGACAAGGCTCTCTATGGTCTCAAACAAGCACCTCGTGCTTGGTATGAGCACCTTAGGGAGTTGTTAGATGATCGTGGTTTCGAAGTTGGGAAGATTGACCCCACTCTCTTCACCAAGAGAGTAAAAGGAGAGCTTTTCATATGCCAACTCTATGTGGACGATATCATCTTTGGCTCAACTAACCAAGCTTTCAATAATGAGTTCTCTAAGCTTATGACTGACAGGTTCGAGATGTCTATGATGGGTGAGCTTAAATTCTTCCTTGGCTTTGAGATCAAGCAATTGGCCCGTGGTACCTTCATTTCTCAAGCCAAGTATACTCAAGACATGCTCAAGAGGTTTAACTTCCAAGAGGCAAAGATCAAAACCACTCCTATGCAAGTCAAGTGTCATCTATCACGCAATCCAAAAGGGAGTAAGGATGTGGACCAAAAGCTCTATCGTTCTATGATTGGTTCTTTGCTCTATCTTTGTGCATCTAGGCCCGATATCTTTTTGAGTGTAGGTGTGTGTGCAAGGTATCAAGCGGCTCCTAAGGATTGCCATCTAATGGCGGTTCATAGAATCTTTCGTTATTTGGTTCATACCTCAAGATTTGGTTTGTGGTACCCAAAGGGGGCACAATTTACTCTCAATGGATATACGGATTCCGATTGGGCGGGTGATCAAGATGATAGGAAGTCAACTTCGGGGGCTTGCCAATTCCTTGGTAGGTCCCTTGTAAGTTGGTCCTCGAAGAAACAAAATTGCATCTCTCTCTCCACCGCCGAAGCGGAATATGTTGCCGCCGCGAGTGCATGCACCCAATTGCTATGGATGAGGCAAACTCTCAAGGAATATGGAGTTCATTTGGACAAAGTACCTCTTCTATGTGACAATGAAAGTGCTATCAAGATTGCATACAATCCGGTGCAACACACAAGGACGAAGCACATTGAGATTCGCCACCACTTCATCCGTGATCACGTGGCGAGAGGAGACATTGCAATCGGTTATGTGCCCACCAAGGACAATCTTGCGGATATTTTCACGAAGCCACTTGATGATGCAAGGTTCATGTTCTTGAGGAATGAGCTAAATGTGATTGATTCAAGGAGTTTGGCTTGACTATCTTGCGCACACCCCTATAGATGAAACGTGTTCGAGCTTAGATGTAGGCATGGACATAGGGGGAGTGCTATCCTAACACATTGGGTTCTCCCTCCCCCCATTATGCCCATAGCAAAAAATTCATTGTAATCTCTCTTTTTCTAATGTTGAATTGTGAGCTTCAATGTTGAGTTTTGGCAATGCCCCCAAGATATATCTTCGCGGTTGCATACCAAGAACTCTTACATGGTGGCTTCGGCCACCAAACTCTTCATTGCGAAGAGTTGGATCTTAGTTGGGTTTGTCTACTTGTCATTTTATTGCATTTCGTGTGTTTTTCCCGGCTAAGTGTTTCTTCCTAGGAAAATCCCACTCAATTGTTTTTTTTTGGTTGGTTGCTTCTTGCTCTTGAGAGGGATAAGTACTAGTCTCAGTTTGGTAATTCTATCCTAAGCCTTTCTCTCAAAAAGCCTTTCTTTCTAAGCACTAGTGTCATCCGTTGAAAACGAGGAAATTTCGAATCTGGAGGCAGTCGGAATTTCCGGTTCAGTTTTGAACCGGAATATCCGGCTGTACCGGAATATCCGGTTCAAACTTGAACCGGAATATCCGGTTCGGCGAAATCCATATAACCTGGAGCCCGACGGGGATGGGCAGTTCTTGCCCTATTTCCCGTCCGCTCCTCCCCACCAAATCGCCGCCGCCGTGGTTCTTGGCCTCCCGGGCCGTTTCCTCCGCAAGATCTTGGAGATTTGACCCGGATCTTGATCTCCTCGCGTTTTGGATCGATTCTACCCAAGCTTTTCTCTCCATGGATCCCGGTATAGTTCAAATCTCTTGAATCTTGGTGCTATAACCTCACCTTCCATGGATGTGCGTTTTTGTTGGCTTGCTTGGTAGATTTCGTTCCGAAGAGGACTCCCCATACATGCTAGAAATCATAGAGTAGATCACTTGTTTGCAATCCTTGTGGAAATCTGAGATCTAGGTTGATTTTGTGCTGTTCTGAAATTTACCGGAATATCCGGTCCACGACTGAACCGGAATATCCGGGTAACCGGAATATCCGGTTCAGTTTTGAACCGGAATATCCGGCTGAGTCCAGTACTGTTTTAAGGGCAGCCCCAAATGAATCTTTCCCAGATTTCCACCTCGATTGTTTCCTGTCATCTTCTCTATCGTTTCTATGTATGATTGTATCCGTTGTATGACACTAGTGTACTCATCTTGTGCTTTTCCTACTATATCTTGTTTCACAGATGGTGACCACGATCGAAGCGTTCCAAAGCGCAAGAAGCTTGTCTCTACCCGTAACAAGAGGAAACCTCGGCTCAACTATAAGACCGACATTCCGATTCAGGAGTTCAATGAGCTCAGAAAGAAGGATGCCTATCTGTCTCCAAGGGTTGGCAACATTGATCCTCGTTTCTGGAATCTGGAGCAGTCCTACATTTACACTGACATCTATTGTGACTTCCGCTATCCGTGCCGCCCTATGCATCCATATGACCATGCCGCTCTCAAGGCCAAGGATGAGTTTGCTGATGCTGCCAGTATTGTTGAGCGCTTCGGTTTGGTGAAGCTGATGGAGACCCAGTGCAACTACAACACGCAGCTGGTGATGCAGTTTATGTCCACCCTCGTGTACTCCACTGGTGATATTGTGACCCGTCTTAAGTGGATGTCTGGAGATACACCTTGTGAGGCATCCTTTGAGAGGTTTGCTCGGCGTCTTGGCTACTCTTACAGCGAGCACCCTCCTCTTGGTCACCGCGTCCATGAGGTTGATAGGCCGAGGAGGGAGGTGTCCATGGCTGAGCTTTACGCCCCTGGTTTCACTGTTGGGGGGCTTGAGGGACTGCTTCCTCTTTATGATCAGCTGGTGCGTATCTTCAGAGCTTTCCTTGTGCCGAGTGGAGGTAACAACGATGCTCTCACCACTCCTCTGTGCAACCTTCTGATTCTGGCTAAGGAGTGTATGGAGGAAGAGGACCCGGCTGTCTCATATACTGTGGATGTGATGGACATCATCCTTCACGAGCTCATGATGCTGCTGCTGATGAGGAGGAGTCTGATGATGAGCAGGGATCTGGAGACGAGTCGGATGCTTAGACCGTGTCTGGGGCGTTAGTTAGCTATTTCCCTCCTTTTTGGTGTCTCGATGCCAAAGGGGGAGAAGTAGCTATTATAGACTACGGGATTTGCATGGGTTCGGGCACAAGCATTTGCTTTTATCCTTCCTTGAGAGCTTGTGTCCATTTTATCTTCATTTGTCGTGCTTGTGAACTTGTCGTTTAAAACTATGTGTGCTATTATGTGTGTGACTATTGGTTATCTGGATATTATCATGGTTATCTATTTATGGTGTGTTGGTTATCTATCGGATATGTTGAGGAGATTATCTATGATTGTGCTTGGTTATTCTTGGATATATCGTTCTCGCACAAGGTATATACTTCTTTACACTCAACATATTGGTGATGTTGTCTCTTTGTCGTGTTTGCTACTTGTTGAAAATCTCTTCCTATACATCATTGCATCTATTTGCGTTTGAGGCAAACAAAAGATATGCATAGAGATAGGGGGAGAGATTTTCATCTTGTTTCAAGCATGCTTACTGTCAAGGTTTATTGCAAATCTTAGTATTGTCATCTAACACCAAAAAGGGGGAGATTGAAAGTGCATTTCGTTTTCCCAGTGTTTTGTGTGTTAGTTAACAATACTAAGTACATTATTTATCGAGGTGTTTAGTGTGCAGGTGTTATACTTAACATCGGCATCGAGCACTGAAAAGTCGGTGAAGTTTGGCCTGAGGTTTTTGGGACAGAACTCAACCGGATTATTCGGACCGGATTATTCATCCTGGACCGGATATTCCGGTTGCTGAGAAAGGAGCTCAAAAATGGCTAAGGACTGAGGATTTTGCATACTGGAATCAACCGGATTATTCGGACCGGATATTTCATCCTGGACCGGATATTCCGGTTACTGCGAAAAATTGCTAAGGACTGAAGTTTTGAGCTACTGGAGTCAACCGGATTATTTGGACCGGATTATTCATCCCAGACCGGATATTCCGGTTGCTGCGAAAAACTGCTAAGGACTGGAAGTTTTGAGCTACTGGAGTCAACCGGATTATTTGTACCGGATATTTCATATCTACCGGATATTCCGGTTGCAGTTGAGGAAGTGGAAAAATGGCTAAGGACTAGAAGATTTGCGTACTGGCATCTACCGGATTATTTGTACCGGATTATTTCAAATCAACCGGATAATCCGGTCCAGCACTGCAGTTCAGCGTGGAGCAAACTAACCGGATATTCCGGTCCAAACTTGAACCGGATATTCCGGTACCTTTTTTCCTGCACAACGACTAGTTGTGAGGAGGGACTATAAATAGCCCTCCTCTTCTTCCTCAAGATCTAGTTCTTCCCCTTAGCATTGATGAGCATTTAAGAACTCACCAAATCCCTCATAACTCCCAATCCCTCCACCCAATCTTGAAGATCTTTGGAGGATTGAAGGAGAAGGCCCCGATCTACATCTTCACCGACCCGTTCTTCATTTCCCCCTCTCTAGCTCGAGGGATCTTGCCTAGGGTTTCCTCTTGTGGAGAACCTAGGCATCTTGTTTCTAGTTGGTGATTCAAGAGTTGTTGGGAGCCCCCAATTAAGTTGTGGGTGTGTGCCCCAAGGTGTTTGTAAAGGATTTGATCCCCGCCTCAAAGGGGTTCTATAGTGGAAGGTGAACTAGGCCTTTGTGGCGAAGTTCATCGGAGAATAGGGTGAAGCCTTAGTGGCGTTGAGTAGGCCTTTGTGGTGAGCTCACACCCCTCCAACGAGACGTACTCCCCTAAAAAGGAGGAACTCGGAAATACATCGTGTCTCCGTGTGCTTCCATCGGTTACCTCGTTCCTCCCTCTCTTTACTTACTTGTACTTGTTGCATTGATTGCTTGTCTTGTCATATAGGTAAATTCATCACTAGTTGCACTATCTAGAGAATTTACCTTTCTTGTCAAGCCTAAATTTGAGAAAAATTAAAATTTGCCGTAGCACCTATTCACCCTCCCCTCTAGGTGCCCATACTATACTTTCATAAGGTAGTTATGTGGATGCCAATGAATACTACAATTTGTGCAAATTCACTTTGATTGGTTGTTCATGATAAATAAGTTCAAGTTAATTCAAAATTATGCCATGAACTCCCACTCAAAAACAACATCCCTCTTAGTCGTCTTTAGTGATTACACGAACCAAATTCACTACACGAAAAGCGATCATCACGTGATATGATGTAGCTTCAAAGGCGAACATCGACATGTTCATCATATCATCCATATGACTCATGCTTTACCTTTCGGTTACGTGTTCCGAGGCCATGTCTGTACATGCTAGGCTCGCCAAGTAGAACTGTAGTATTGCGTGTGTTTCAAGGCCATGTCTGTACATGCTAGGCTTGAAAACACCCGTTGTATGCGAACGTTGAGTCTGTCACACCGATCATCACGTGGTGTCTCGAAACGACGAACTTTCTTAACGGTGCATACTTAAGGAAGAACACATTATTATCTTGATATTAAGTGAGAGGGATCATCTTATAATGCTACCGTCTCTATCTAATCAAAACAAGATGCATAAAAGGATTAACATCACATACATCACATGTAAGGATAACGTGATATTATATGGTCTTCCTTGCACTTGATCTCCATCATGTGCGTTATGGTATGATCTCCATCATTCCACCGGCGTGGTACCAAGTACCATGGCATCCCAATCTTGATTGCCCATCAATAATAAGACAACCATATGGATACCTTCCGGTATATCAAAAATTTACAAAAGAGATCATCTCATAATCAAATTTGTAACATTGACCATATCACATCACATGCCCAACAAAAACTAGTTAGACGCTTCTAATTTATTTTGCATATTTTACGTGGCTTAGAGATTTCGAGGATAGAACCATTCATACCTATGAACACCAACCACAACATTGATAAACACATTTTTAACAACCCTTCGTAGATTAGATCTTAACTATAGTAGGAGAAACAGACACCCGCAAGCCACTTATGCAATACAAGTTGCATGTCAGTTGTGGAACAAGTCTCATGTACGTGGACATGTAAGGTTAGTCCGGGCCGCTTCATCCCACTATGCCACTAAGATCATAAAATAATCAAGGAGGTAATAACATGATCATCAACGCCCACATACACCTATGTGTTCTACCCGTATAAAACATCTACGCATAGATCCGGCTCTGATACCACTGAAGAGGTCGTTGCATAGAAAATAAAAAATTTCCTACGCGAGAGACACCCGAAAGGCCAAGATCTAATCTAGGAGACAAAGTGCAACGGGCAAAGAGAGGGTTAAGGAGAACACATACCCTCGAAGACACAAAGCGTTACAAGATCAAATCTCGTTGTTGGCGTAATCGTACTCACACCGATCCCGATAGCGAGAAGATGTGCACCGCAATCCGACGGTACCTCCGTGATCGGTCACACGTACGGTTGATGACGACCTCCATTCCCTCGATCCAGCGGGACGCGGAAGTAGAAGATCCCTCGGAATTCCAGCAGCACGACGGCGTGGTGGCGGTGAAGAATCCCACGGCCAGGGCTTTGCCAAGCCGGAAACCATGGAATGGAGCAGCGGGTGGAGGGAAAAGGAAGTGGGCAAGTGTGTGTGAGAAGAGGAGCTCTCACCCTCCTTTTATAGGGGAGGGGGAGGCAGCCCAAGAGGGGGTGCGGCCAGCCATGGTGGTGCCCCCACCTCTTCCCTCTTCATGTGAGTGGAAGCCCCACTCACATCCACTCATTTTCCCTTAAAACTCCACTTAGAAAATCCAAGAGTTTTTCTTTAATAAATAAATTAAACATTTTTATTTCTTTATTTCAGCATTTGTTAATTCTATTAACAAACTTTTTCATATAGCACCTCGAATCATTTGTTAATTCTATTAACAACCATTCGACGAAAAAACCCTTGAACTATTTCAATTTTTCCCGAAACAATTTCGGTGCTGCTCAAAATATTCTTCGATATTCCGTATCCTCTCAAATGCGTCATCGAACCTTAAGTATGTCACCCTACGGTTCATAAATAAGATATACATGATCGAGAATCCTCTCCGATCAATAATCAACAGCAGGATCTGGAGATCCGTGATGACTCCTATATATTCAACGATGACTCTCGCGATCGTGTGAACCATCAACGTCGTGACTATTTCCCTTTTTCTTTGCGATATTTTACTTGTCCGAGATTCGATCATTGGTATCAACCATACCTTGTTTAATCTCGTTTCTGACAAGTACTCTTTTCTCGTTCCCATGTATAACATCCTTGTGATCATATCACGTGCTTGCAAGCGGTGTTGATGTGATATCACCGAGAGGACCCAGAGTATATCTCTCCGTCATATTGGATGGACAAATCCCACTCTTGATCCATGATCCTCAACTAATAATTTCCGAATACCTAACAACACCTTTATAGCCACCCTGTTACGGTATGACGTTTGATGACATCAAAGCACCTTTCCGGTATCAGTGATTGACATGATCTCATGGTCTAAGGAATAAGTTACTTCGTATGTTTGATATAACAATGTAAACCTAATGACTTGATCGCATTGCTATATTCACTTTGGGTATATGTTCATCACATCATTCTTCAAATGACATGACCCCGTTATTAACAACATCCAATGTTCATGATCAGGAAACCTTGATCATCTATTAATCAACGAGCTAGTTAAAAGAAAAGCTTTACTAGGAACCATTGTTTGTTTATTAAACACACATGTATCAATGTTTCCGGTTAATACAATTCTAGCATGAGAAATAAACATTCATCATAAACAAGGAATAAGATAATAACCATTTTATTATTGCCTCTCGGGCATATTCCCTTCACCTGGATGATGAATTATGCAAAAAAAATTGCACTTAGGAGGGGCCAGGCCTTCTAGACAAGAGAATCCATCAAGGAAAGGGTGGAGCCGGCAAACTGCAGTAAGTAGGAAGATGAAGCGGAGTACTCCCCCAAAGTGGTAGAGCGTCAATAGATTGAATCCTGCACCGCCTGGTCCAAGACCAAGTTGTGAAGCATCGCCCAAACCTTGACGAACTACGCAATGTGCTCCACTGATAGGCTAGAAGCAAGGTCAAGCTACTAAATCCACGCGTTATCACGAAGATCCTCATGAATAGTCCATATTTTACGCTTGCACATGTGGTGGATGTCTGGAACAATATCCAAGGGCCACTGATCCATAAGCCATGGTGAGCGCCAAAAGTCGGTGCTAGCCCCGTCGCCAATCGAACTTTTGGTAGCCGCATAGAAAAGCCCCATATTCTCGTTCGAGAATGGGTTCCCCAAACCCACCCAAAGCTTTCCCAGCGACCTGCCAAGGCCAATGTAACTGAAGGGCCCTTACAAAGGCCTCACGGTATAGAACGTCAAGATCGTCGACAGATTTTGGAAGACATACAATCTTCCACTTGATCTTATATCCCCTTAGAGATAGAAGTGGTGTCCGGCCATAGAAAAGCCCTCAGTATTTGGCCAATTCCTTTCAATGTACCCATGAGGACTGTCGCTAGCATAATGTGATATATAGCTTGGAAGGTGGAGAAGGACGGTGGCTGTGAGATGTTTACCAATGTGAGTCGGGAGGTTAGCCGCAATCTTATCCTCTGAGAATTAGAAATCCACCTTTTGCAGATCAGTGGGTGGACAAGGGAGTCCAAGATGCCTCAACAGGAAGGTGGCTTGCACCGCGGATAAACCTGCCAAAACCATATCAAGGTTCACATAGGTGCACGTAGGTTGCTGATTCAAAAGAGAGAGAAATGAAAAAAGTTGTCCGATCTCTCTTAACTAAGAGATGCTCTTTTCCCATTGTACAAGTTATATTCTCTTATTATTCACATGTTTTTTGTTTAACTTTAATCATTTTACACTTCTTTTTTTGAGATTAAACATGACTATATAGAAAGCACGCAAGCCACATACATAAAAAAATCTTCCGGTCCCTTAGGTACGCTGGTAAGGAAAAGAGTGTGTCTGAAACATATTGGTACTAGATAGAGTTTAGTCGGGCTTACAGTTCTTTTTGATACAAGCATAAAAAATGTCGGAATATAATTAACCCAGAGACACCTCTTTCTATCAGGACTGCACTGCTTGGTACACAATCTTCTGAGTGACACCATTAGCTATCCTAGGCACTAAATTTAAATTGAAGGACACTAAATTTCCTGATAGCTCTCTTACTTCTGAGAAAATATATGCAATAATAGACCTATCAAAATTTGAAGATGGCCACAATTGAGAAATTTGCTGTGAGTCAGTCTCCATAATGACCTTTCGGATTCCGTGGTCCAATGCAAAACTGACTCCATCTTGCACCGTGTGAGCCTCCATGATCAACGCCGAGGCTTCTGACTCGTACTAGAGAGAATGTGCAGAGAGAAGTCGTCCCTCACTATCCCTAAGGATAGCACATGTGCCTCCTTGGTGTCTCTCATCAGAGAAAGCAACATCCATATTCAACTTCAACGAACGAGGAGCATGCGGGATCCATCTCCCGTCATCCTTCCATCTAGGCGCCATTGCCTGAAATAATAAGATCGTTAGTAATATCATATGTCCACTTGACGGATTGAGGAACAATCCTTACTGATTCTCTGTGCTTCCTTGCGTTCCTCTCCGACGAGACGGCCCAAGCACCGCACAAGATAGTCGCACAGCTGGAGATACCACTTTTGCTTCACTGATCAGGTCTAGAGCCCAGCTATCCGGATGTAGTTCTGGAACCTTAACGCTTGTAGCCAATTTCAGTTCTGACCAGAAGTTTCTCGCCCGCGTATACTTAAAAAGAGAGTGATGAATTGTCTCTGTTTGTCCACACTCATCACAGTTTTCAACCTTTTCTATATGGCGCTGTAGTAAGATGTTCTTTGTAGGGACATTTTTTTTCATAACTCTACACCAAAAAATGCAAACTTTTGGCGGAATAGGTAGTTTCCAAAGTTTCCTCCAGACCGGTGCTTCCTTCCCTGTCGAAGAACCAATGACACTGCCTTGTTCTTGATGTAAAAGAGATTTATAAGCAGACTCACCAAAATATAACCTAGCCTCTCAGGTTCCTAGGCCCAAGTATCCTCCATAAACATACCGACAGGGATACGCAGAACCACTTCCGCATTAGCATGCATAAAATTCGAACGGACTTTCTCCTCGATCCAATTGTTTGTGCAGTGGTCGAGGAGCTCATCAACCGTAGTAACATTGATATCATCCTCTCTTCTCAACGGTTTTTTACTAAAATTATCAGGGATCCATGGATCATCCCAAACTTTAATCGTGGTACCATCTCCTACTCTTTTGATAAGGCCCAACTTCAAAGCCTCTCTTCCATTTATGGGAAGAGTTTTTCTTCCTGGTAGCTAACATGAAATATCTGTCATGATAATATTTGCCTTTGAGTACCTTCCCACAAAGAGAATTCGGCTTTGTTAGGAGTCTCAACCCTTCTTAGCTAGCATGGCTTGGTTGAAAAGTGTCAAATCTCTTAAACCCATCCCTCCTTCACATTTAGGGATAGCCACATCCTTCCATTTGCACCAATGCATCTTGCGCCTCTTATCATCTCCCCCACCAGAACCGGGCTATGATAGCTGTTATCTCTTTTAGAAGCTTGTTAGATAATTTGAAACAACTCATTGAATAGGTGGGAATTTCTTGGCAAATTGCCTTGATAAAAAATTCCCTCACTGCACTATTGAGATGTTGAGATACCCAACCATTAACTAGCCTCTTGATCTTTTTAAGAATGCCTTCAAAGAGTTCATCAGATGATCAACCCAAAACTGTAGGGAGTCCAAGATATTTCTCCACGAGGGCTTTCATTAGAAATACTATCTCTCACATGCATCACCTGTTTCATCTCATCGGTGCAGTTGGCACTAAAGAAGATTGCAGACTTTGATTTATTAACCAACTGCCCCGAACCAGCGTGGTATCTCTCTAGGACTTCATTGATCCTTTGAGCTCCTGCTAAACTTGCTTGAGTACAGATCAGCCAATCATCTGTAAGTAGCACATGAGGGATCCAAGGTGCATGTACTCCCACTCTCAAGACTTTGGCCAAGTAACCTGTACCAACATATTTTAACAAACAAGTTAATCCTTCTGAGTAAATAAGAAACAAATAAGGGCTAATGAGGTCTCCATGTCTTATACCCCTTGAAGGGGTGAAGTTTTTCGAGTATGCTCCATTGACTCTCACTAATAAAGAGTTTTGTTTCCACACATGCTATAATCATGTCAATCCACATGTTAGCAAATCCGAGCTTCTCCATTATTCTCCTAAGATAGGTCCACTCAACACGATCATATATGCCTTTGCCATATCCAGCTTGATGGCACATTCCACCGCTTTCTCTTTTTTCCGTTTCAGATAATGGATGCACTCATACGCAGTGAGGATATTATCCGTTATTAATCTACCCGGGACAAATGCACTCCGCTCTTCTGAAATAATCTCCTTAGAAACCGCAAATTATCATTATTAAAGATAACACTAAAAGTCAATATTTATATAACGCGTTTTTTTGTTTCTTAACACGACATGAAAATATGAAATGAATAAGATGAGACTATCTTCTCAACCATTGTACACATTCTAATAATATTGCCTAGGCGGTGTACGCTCTATGGTTGGACAATCCATATTTCATTTTTTCAGTTTTGTTAAATTTCAGTCGTCTTAAATCTCAGTCATTTTTGAGAAAACTACAACTGTGGCTCAAAAAATGTGCAATTACATTTTTTTGAACAGAAAAGTGAAACAGGTTCAGTTACACTTTTCTATTCAGAGAAGTGCAATTGCACTTTTTGAGTCGCACTCATCAGGCTAGCCGTCGCACGTGCCCTAAGGGCTGTCCCAATGCACCGTCTCTTAGCACGTTATCATATGCCTAATAAAAACTTAAGAAACAACAAGTACAATGGGTTGTATATTATGTGTTGTATCTAAATTAATGATTTTGATCTCATACATGCATGTGATTGGGCTAGAGCCTTATTTTGCCTATGGCCACGTGCCAAGGTTGTACTCCCTCCGTCCGCATAAGACTGTACGTCTGGCTCCACACATTTTCCACAAAAGACTGTACGTCTGGCTTTTGCTTTGCATTTGCCCCCTCGGTCTATGCAGTTAAGACAACAAGTTGAGGCAGCACGTACTCAACCTTTAATGTTAACCAGGCTAACGTCTGTTCAGCCACCAATTGCAGATGAGCGTCGCTCGAGCCACCCAATCCAGGCATGTGTAATAAGTGCTGTTGTGAGAATCGAAGCGTTGTTTTGCTGGTGGAGCAGCATACCCGAGTGAAGGAGGGTTTAATTGCAAAATGCTAAATCTGTCTCTCAAAACATAGAAGTACAGTCTTTCGCGGACGGATGGAGTATCTTAGCTAAGATACAACCCCACTATCTTTCTTCATTAACTATAGTGCCACATAAGCAAAATAGCTATGAAACCGCGCTAAGAGACTTGCATTGGGATAGGCCTTATGTCTCCTCCCGTTTCAGCGTTTATCACGAGAAAACACATAATAACACACAATAAAGCAGAAAACGACCTCTTATTTCCCGACACGCGGGCCCTTACAAGAATATTCCTGCCAGATGGGCCCACCGCCCACGTGGCGCCCTCTCCAAGTCATCTTTCCATTTTTCCTTTTTTTATTGCTTTTCCTTTTTTTTTTCCATCCGTAAATCCGTAATTAATCCCTCGACGACACGATCTCGTCGTCCTCTTCCCCCTTCTCCTTTGCTTTGATCCTCGGCATTCAATTACGGCGCTGCTCCGATCACGCGGCGCGTATGGCGCTCTCCGGCGCGGCGCCGGGGCCGCATGGGCAGGTCACGGTGGCGGCGGCGGAAGGGGAGCTGTTCGAGGACGCGGTGGAGGGGTCGCCCACCGCCTCGGCGCCCCCAGCGCCATGGCGCGAGGGCGAGGCCGCAGCGGCGGTCTCATCACCTTCGTCACCGCCATCAGTGTCGATACCGCAAGGCGACGCCGCGGATGAGGACGAGGCCTACGAGTCACCCTCGGCGTCGGGGCATCCGTCGATCGACGGGGCGGAGGAGCCGCGTTCGGTTCCCGGATCGGGACAGCGCGCGAGGGGAACGGAGGAGGGGAATTCGACGGCAGGATCGCAGGGGACGGAGGAATCAAGGCCCAGGTCCGCGTCAGCGCCGTCGTCGCCCAGGCCGCCGGCTGCGTCGACGTCGGCGGCGCCCGTGCCGCAGATGACGCGGCGGCACGTGCGGACCAGCAGCTTCCAGCGGTTCCGGCAGCAGATGCAGCGCGCGTGGAAGTGGGGGCCGGTTGCAGGCGCGGAGAGGAGCCCCAGGGAGCAGTTGCTGCGGACCACGGTGAACATCGAGGCCATGGCGAATCAGAAGCGGCAGTGGTACCAGCTACATTCCAAGGCTCTGGTATATACTCAAGCTCTCCTGCTCTGTTCCATCGTGGCTCATCATAAATATTGTACATGGTTCAACAACAGTCACTAGTCAGATTGGCAAGCACATGCGCGAATCACTATACTGCGTTTTTACTGTTTGGGGGTGCATTGGAGGCATTTTTCATACTCGAGAAAGAAGTTGATGCATGATGATGTTTCTCATGAGCCATGAACAGACGTAGCTTAGAGCCTTAGAGGTATTTGAATGTGTTCGTGGAGCCGCCAAAGTGAAATACATAGTTATCTGCCTCTCTTATTGTCTGGATACGATTACTAAATATATGTCAGAATGTGTCCCAAGTAGGGAAGTTCTTTCCTAGAAGCACATGGAGTTTCTCCCATACTTTAAAGTTTTAAGTGGAGCCTTTAAGACTTAGCACCTTTGTATTCACAAGTTCCTTTAGTTTTCTCTTTCACTTTTTATCTGCACTTAGTGTGGATTTTCCATTTTTAAGCTATATGCTTATGACTCTTGCAGGGCCAGAAGCAATTTAAGGAGCCAATATCACTATTTGAACATTTTTTTGTAGTTGGACTTCATTCTTATGCAAATGTTGCAGCCATTGAGGATAGTTTTGCAAAAAAGAAAGCTTGGGAGTATAACACATCATGTTCAGATACTGTTGATCTTAGAAAAAATCAACCAGCCATGGAACCCCAGGTATGGTGCTTTGTTGACTAACAGGAATCTTCTGCTTTAGGATGAAATTGTCTATTTCAGCCCTGGATGCAGCAATTTGCTATTAATTTATGATTTAAATCAAAAATTTATTGCAGTGCACTTGCCTTCCCTAGATGATGCTTTGTAGTCAGCTACTCCCTCTTTGCCAAAATGTAGTGCATCTTAGTTTTAGTCAAATTCAAGGTTTGTAATGTTTGACCAAGCATGTACGAAAATCATATCATTATATCAACATCTACAACTACAACTAATATGAAAGTATATTTCGTATTACATGTTATGCTACAATACAGTGGGTAAGTTTGTGACTGATTAGGCTGTGCGTAATACTAAGAGAAGTATTTTTATCCTTAAGGTCTGTTCATCCATCTACAAGTTCATTTACTCACAGCCTAACAATAGGGTACATATTAATTATCTCCAATGTTCGGGTAATAGTCAGTTAAAGCAGCATTTATTCATAATGCATGCAAAAGGTATCCATCCTAACATGTTTATTTTCAGCGATTATCTTAGTTGTATGTATTTTGTTCATGTAGCATAAAAAGCTTATAGAGCACCCTACTATCTGCAGCATGGTAAAACCAGGAAAACATGAATAAGCCTTTGTTTTTTTTTAGCTTAATGTGTTTCTTTTTTCAATGAATGCAGTTCGTGCTTCGTGGGCATTTTGTGTAGAGTAACGTGCATTTAGGATCTATGGACGGTGGCTATTCGTTTTGGGTGGGGAAACTGGTGTGCTTGTGTGGCTCTGCGTACTTTAATTAACTCTCTTTTTAGGAGTTAGCCATGACTTGAATGAAATTTCTAATACAAAAAAAACATCGAAGCTTTATTTCATGGCATTGTAAAACCTTGATCTGATTCTGTAAGCTCTGGAAAGTTTAAAATCCTAGTTTACTATTAAACTGGGACATACATCAAACTTTAATTATAACTCATTTGCTGGTTCTGATAGTTCATCTCTGATGTATTAGCTCTCTGTTTCTCTGTAATAACAACTGATAAAATTGCATTCTATTTGCAGATTCTTTTCAAATATCCACCTGGAAAGGGAGTGGAAATCAGGGAGGCTGATTTGCCCTCTTTCTGTTTTCCTGAAGGAGTAAAGGTTATATACTAATGTTATGGCTGAATTTGTACTGCTCCTATTTGCTTCTTTAAGAAAGTTATTTCCCTGTTTTATCCTCTTAGATATGTTATGCTGCAAATTTCTTAATTCTTCTTTGCTTCAAAATTTCAGGCTCACTTAGTAGAGAGGACTCCTTCCATGAGTGATCTAAATGAAGTGATATTTGGGCAGGTGAAAATTAGTTGTAGCAGGATTTGAGAAACCTCTTGATACTATGTTATTTTGTAAACCTTCTTAGAATCTCCTATGCACAAGCTTTGACCAATTTTATCTAACTTTTTTCCTTATAGCTGCTAGAAAATTGTACTTTTACCATATTATTTCGAGTCAAATAGAATAAATATTAAAGTTTGCTGGTCAATGAATAATCTGCTAACCTTATACTCTCCCCCGTTCCAATGCGTAAGGCGTATAAATTTTGTCAAAGTCAAACTATGTAAAGTTTATAGGAAAAACAATCAACATCTATTTGGTATTTGTAGATCTTGATAGTTTTTTTTGGTATAAAATTGGTCAAATTTATGCAGTTTTACTTCGGAAAAAACTTAAATGCCTTGTATTTTGAAACGGAAGGAGTTTTTGTTGTTGTTGAAACACCATACTCTTGTGGAGACCAATTTTTGTTTTTACCTTTCAACATGCCCCCACCTGCTAACTTATACTCCATCTTTTACATAGGAACATCTGTGCCGAGATGATCTTGCCTTTATCTTCTCCTTAAAGGTTTGTTTGTTTCTTTTTTAATTTCGAATTCCTGGATGATTGTATTCATTACCCTTTTCTTATTAATTGTTGTTGATGGCACCAGGTATCGGACAATGCACCACTATATGGTGTTTGCCTACATGTCCAGGAAATTGTTCAAAGAGCCCCTGGTATACTAGGAGCAGTCTCACCCCTGAACAAGACTTCCTACAAGCCAAGCCGTTTCTTAGTTTCTGCTCCACGTTGTTACTGTTTACTTACAAGAGTACCCTTTTTTGAGCTACATTATGAGATGTTAAACAGGTTTGTCCAGTGCATATACTTCTATTTGTCTGAGCGAATAACCATGTGTAATTTTTTCTCCCCAATTCAGTACTAAACTTATGATTGGTGTGTCCACTGTCAATTATATGAACAGTATAATTGCACAGGAGAGGCTTGACAGGATAACCCAATTTGCCAGTGAAATTGCTCTGGCACAGCCAGTCCCCCGTTCCTTGAAAGAACAAGAACAAGATCTATTAAATGGGGATTTTGAATCTTCAAATGGGCTTTCTTACAATGACTGGACAGTGTATGCTGTACCTGTCAACAGTATATCAGGTATTGTTTCTTCGTCAGGGCTTACATCAGAAAGGGACGTCCCTTCATATTTATTCAGGAGTTGGGAACCTAATTCTCCTGAAAGTATATCGGCTAGTGAGACTTCAGATTATAGTTACGCAAAAGAGCTTGAGAAGGGAGGCAGACATAGTTTCCAACAATATGAAGATTGTATATCAGAGAACACGGAATCCCGCTGTGACAGCTTTGGAAGAGCAAGTAGTACTTATGAGAATGGAGATACTTCCCCAGATCTTATGTCCACACATTCTCTTACCTCCACAAGCTTAGAACGCACACTGAGCATGGAGTCTTTGCGCAGGTAACCTTGATAATTTGAAAAATTTCCTGCAATTATGTAGCACAATGCTAGGAGTTATCTGAAATCAAGAAATCTGCTTTAGGAAGTTATTAATGACAATATTGGAACCTATGATACATCCAGTATTATCACGTCTCTTGCCTTATTAATTAAGTATCCTTATGGTTTGTGACAGTTCAGTCAAAGGTGCTGGGTCAGATGAAGAACAGGATGAAGTAAACTTGAAGAATGAAATTATTGTTGATGATTACAAAGTGATGGGATGGGCCAAGGTTTGTCTAATATATCAAGTTGCAAGAATTCCATCTGATAGGTCTTGTCCTCACTGATCGCGGACATAATTTCTTATTTTAGGCACACAATAATGAATCTCTGCAAATTGTTTGTGGTTACCATGCTCTTCCTGTGCCACCTCGTGGAGGAGAAATTGTCTTCCAACCTCTTGAACATCTCCAGCCTGTTAAATATTCCAGGCCTGGATTATCATTATTGGGGTTAGCAGACGCAAATCTTCACAGTGATTTGACTTCGGCAGAACCAAATGCGGTAGGTAATTGATTCTGTACGGCAGTATTTTTTAGCGTTCGTTCATTCACTAATCATAAATTTTATTGTAGGTCGTTGTCGATGCTTGTTTGGTCGCTGCAGAAGAAGCTTTTGCATTATCGATATGGACTATGGCTACAGTTTGTCGCGCTTTATCTCTGGAAAGTGTATGTTGCATTACTACCATTTTCTGGTTCAGTTTTCTTTTGTTCAGTTATGGAGCTCCATTAGTTTGTATTAAACTATATGCTGTATCAGGGGAATTTATTGTCTGGGGGCCGTAGTGACTTATTTCTTCTCTTTTTCGGGACCTGCAATAACTCCTTGGCATACAAGGGACTTATCAGGGGAATTTATTGTCTGGGGGTCGTAGTGAGACTTATTTCTTTTTTTTCGAGACCTGCATAACTCCTTAGGACATCTCCAGCGGGGCTGCTCATTTGCCCCGGACAGGCCGGATTTGAGCAGCCGCGGACAAAACGAGGCCCCAGCGGGGCTGCTCATCTCAGATCTCGGTCCGTTTTTTGTCCGCGGATGCTCAAATCCAGACCAAATTTGGTCTGGAAATGAGCAGCCTCCGGACACGGCCGTGTCTGTTTTGTCCGCGCAAAAGTGATTGGTCCCACCATTTTCCTCTCCCCGGCTTCTCTCTCTCCCCATTAATTTCATCTCCCAGCACGACCGGAACTTACGCCTTGCCAGGACCGTGAGCCGGCGGCGGCGACAGCTTCTCGCACACCAAGGACGGGCGCGGCGCCGCACCCGCGCCCACCCCCGCCGTCCTCGCCGCCCGGCACCACGCCGGCCGCACCCGCGCCCACCCCCGCCGTCCGCCACCACGTCGGCCGCACCCGCATCCTCCTCCTGCACCCTGTCTTGACGAAATGCATGTAGCTGGAGTCGTCGCAGGCCACATGGTGTATGGACACGCCAACGGCTGTGGCCGGCGAACACGTCACCTGGACGGCCGCGAGCGCGAACCCCGCGTCCCCGGGGGCCGGAAGCCGGGGCACGAGCGAGTAGAGCCGGGTGACGTCCCGGGGCCCGTCCCTTGCGAGCTCCTCGAAGTCGTCCCCGCTCTCGGCGATGGTGAGCTCGCCGGCGTCGCCATCCCCGGAGCAGAACTCGTACCCCTCGCCGTCGGCGCGCGGGCGGACGCGGCCGAGGAGCGGGTAGAAGCTGCGGAGCGCGGTGGCGAGGGAGGAGACGAGGCAGGGGAGGAGGGCGGAGGTGAATTGCTCGACGGAGTGGGGGTAGGCGTAGAAGAAGACGCGCTCCAGGCACACCAAGCCTCCCTCCGCACGCTCGACCTCCTGGACTGCGGGCGCGGCGCGAACGGCGCTCCACCACGCGGCCAAGGACGGCGGCCACCGAGCGGGCAGCGGGGTGGGCGCCGGGCGCCGTGGGTTGGGGTGGGCGCCGTGGGTGCGGGCGGGCGGCGGGGTGCGGGCGGGGTGGGCGGGCGGGCGCCGTGCCGGTGGAGGGGAAGCGCTCCACGGCGGCGGGGTAAACGAGCCGGTGGAGGGGAAGCGCTCCACGGCGGCGGGGTGGGCGCGCCTGGGCGCGCGGGGCGGTGAGGTCGAGCGCCCGGCGGTGAGGACGAGCACCACGTTCACCCGCAGCGTGACGCCTCGTGTCCGCTCAAATGAGCAGTCCCCGCTGGGTGCACCTCCAAAAACGCGTGTCCGCGGCTCCCGGACGGCTGCTCAAATGGACACATTTGTCCTGTTTTTGTCCGGCAATTGAGCACTGCCGCTGGAGATGTCCTTAGACACCTATATAAGTGGTGATGGCTATCATGGTTGGCTCTGTGTGCATGCAGTTATTTTTTTTTTCTCATGCAGATGCTAGCATTATTCACTGGAGTTCTGTTGGAGAAGCAAATTGTTGTAATATGCCCAAATCTGGTATGATCTTTCAAGTTTCAAGTACTCGAGCTTTGTAACAATGTGCTCTGGTTTGATGCTGCCCTTGATCCTGCTGATTCTAGCACCTCTCTCAAATGCTTTAACTGCAGGGCGTAGTGTCAGCTATCGTTTTGTCGGTTATACCAATGATAAGGCCATTCCAGTGGCAAAGTCTACTGCTCCCTGTAAGTTTCATTTTATCCTGTAATGTTGAAGTTCTCCCTGTTTTGATTGTATGAATACCATGCTAGTACTATCTATATTTTGGGGTGGGACTGGGAGCGTGGGCTTTCATCTGCTTGGTTCTGCATTTTGCTCAGTCCTTATACCTGTCTAAGGACCGTGTTAGAAGCTAGAATCTGGTGAAACTACTTGGCTGCCATTAATGCTAAATTTGAAAAATCATCCAGCACCCTTATATTTAACCTGTCCAATTAATTTGTTGCTGCATATATTATTTGATGAATACAAACTGGTAACTTAAATGGACAATTGTCGTGAACAAAGTATGAAGTTTGTAGAATTGGGCAGCATGTGTGCTCACAAAGTGTCACTGATATTTTCCCAAACAACGATTGCTAATGGAGTTCGGTTCGATATATAAGTCAGGTCACATGTTGATCTCATTCAACATGTGTGATAGATTGTTTTTGTCTATTTGCACATGTTACCCAATCATTTGCATTTCCGGAACAGATATATCCCCGTTGAGATTATGTTCAATTGAATGAGTTGTCAATCTTTAGCTCATCATATGTCTCCCATCACTGGTCTTTTTTAATGTACAAACAATTGCTTTTCAGGTTCTACCAACAAAATTGATTGATTTTATTGATGCCCCCGTCCCTTTCATTGTAAGTTTGAACATCTTTGAAGCTCATTTATTAGGTCACTGGACCGCAATTGCCAATTTCTGCATGTTGGCAATCGTGAACGATGTTATGATAGGTTGTCATTATTAGCCAAACTTTCAGGGATTATGTGTTCTCTTCTACAGGCTGGTATCCAACATAAACCCCCTGATATCAAGATGAAAGCGTCTAGTCTTGTCAGAATCAATGTACAGAAAGATCAGGCAAGTGTGACTAGTTTTTTTCCGATATTGAAAACACTCTTGGAAAAGGATGTCTGAACCTTTTTTGTTGTTGTAGCAAATGTAATATTTTTTTTTCTCTCTCTAGTGTATTGTTTATTATGTTTACATGTGAACCTGTGAAGATAACATGATTAGTATGAGTAAGTTAGGAGTTGATTTTGTTTTAGCCTCCGATGCCATTTCACTCCGCAGTCAAGCCCAACCAGAAGAATTGTTTTTCCTATTTGTTACTATGAGAGCAAGATCCACTCCAGGGAATAAACAATGCAGGCTAGTTATTCTACGTCTGTGTAATGACAAGTTGACAACACAGATCTCCTGTTCTGATCATTTCTGTTTTGCAAGCATATCTGGTGCTCTCATGCCAGAAAAGATTCATCAGTACTGAACTGAATTTTACTCTCTCTCGTTACAAATAAGCAGGTTAAATCTAATTTATTGCCTCAACTTCCACGCTACAAGGAGCTTGTTTCGGATCTCAGTCCAATTCATGCTAGACTTTCATGTGAGAATGCTTTGGCCAGGAAACATCCTATTTATAAATGCAATGAAGTTCAGGTATTGATTTTTGTTTAGTATCTGGAATGTGGCTCCATCCTCTTTGGAAGCCATTCTTTCTTTCTCCCTCGAGAACGAAATTTTACCTCATCACCCATTCATGTACTCCCTCTGTCCCAAATTAATTGTCTCAAAGTTGGACAAAAGTAGATGTATCTAACACTAAAACATGTCTAGATACACCCACTTTTGTCCAACTTTGAGACAATTAATTTTTGACGGAGGGAGTACAAACTTGTCTATACTCCATCTTAGTTGTTTTGAAGATCAACATGGAACCTGTTATTTTGCAGGCTAAGGCATCTTGGCAGTTCTTAAATGTTCTGAGAACCTACTTGGAGTCCCTCTGTTCTGACTTGCGCTATCATACCATCACCAATGTACAGTCGGATAATGACAGGGTTAGCATCATATATACACTTGTGTGTCTGCACTTTACACCATGACGCCACTTTGACATTTTACCTGTACAAACATGATAAAACGCACCAAATAATGGTGGTCTTCTCTCCAATCAGGTTTCTTTGCTTCTGAAGGACAGCTTCATCGATTCCTTCCCCTTGAAGGAACGGCCATTCATGAAGGTGCTTTTCGATTGAGTTTTTTACACACTGATTTCGTTCTTATATATATATCTGAATATTTCAATGCTCATGTGCCTTTTGATGGTAATAATAAATATGTGCTGTTAAGATAATTTGACATAGCTTTCGAAGATGACTAAAATTACGTACTACTCCCTCCGATCCATATTAATAGGTCCTCAAGTGGATGTATCTAGACATGTTTTATTGCTAGATACATCCACTTGAGGACCTATTAATATGGATCGGAGGGAGTACTAGTTCTGGATTTGCTATACTTTCCCCCCTATTTTGTTTTTCTTGTTATGGTGTATATATTCTTATAGCAGTCAACTTTTTCAGCTCTTTGTGGAGACACAGATGTTCTCTGTTCTTTCTGACTCGCGGCTTTCCACGTTTGAAAACGAGCGCACACAAGGCTTTGTTTCAGCTGGAGATCAAAACGAGTAATACCCCCAGTTAGTTCCTGGCAGCAATCTCTTCCTCCTCGTGTGATGCACCCTGATAGATTGATCGGACAAAAGGAAGAGAAAATAGGACACACATGGTGAGACCGGAGGATTAGACTCTGCCCAAGTTTTGTCTGGCGTAAGAAGACGTGTGTCGGATATCTATCCCACAGTAGACAGAAGTCGAGTATGATGCACCGAATCTTGTAAATAGGTGTGCGTACCTGCCCCGCGCCAGGAGCATATACGGGGCAGAATAGAAACACTGAAATGTTTTGTACTTGCAGTGCTGTTGGGCTTGTGTTCTGGGTCGGCGTTGTCTTTGGGTGGCGCATATAGTGAAAGAAGTGTGTACATTAATAAGATGAGTATATGCATTGGCAATATCTATGTACTGTTCTCAGCTCGTTAAAAGTAAAAACTGATATACTGTGATCCCAGGGAGTGAACCTGAACTAGCATGATAACTGAAGGGAAATAGGCTTAGCAGAGTTTCCCCTTCTTGGAGATTTGAGGTACTCCTCTCGTTCCAAAATACATGACTTTCATTTGTCAAAATATGCATGTATGTATATAAAATACATGACTTTCATTTGTCAAAATATGCATGTATGTATATGCTAAAACATGCTACATTCATACATGTTTAGACAAATGGAAGTCGGTGGTACTTTAATTTTTGTTCGCTAACCACAGTGGCATAAGCAAGCATGCTGGCCGCTATGGCGTGGGAGCGTAAGCAAAATGATCATCGTCGCGCCCAGGCAGGTTTGCCCTTGAAGATTGAAACTCCACGAGATATTTCTACTCTTGAAACAGAGATGGAACTTGAGTCAGATATCCCACAGTTGTCACAAGTCGAGTATGATGCACCAAATCCCCGTGCGAGAAGTACGGGCGGGGCATAATAGAAACACTGAGATGTTGCACCGCAGATGGGCTCGTGTTCCCAGCCGCCGTCTTTCGGTGTCATATATACCTGCATGTGCACATATATATAGTGAAAGAAACCGTGTACGTAAGATGAACATATTGCATCGCCAATATCCATGTCGTACCTCTAGATTATGGTTCTCAGTTCCAATCTCTACTCCTATGTGCTTGGTACAGATTGTAGCGAATATAAGTTCCAATATTGGGTTAGAGAGGCATTCCGTAGTTTTCCAACAATTATTTGTTTTGTTTTGTTTTGTTTTGAGAAACACAATACAGACGGAAGAGCTCATATACACGCCGATGGGTCTTGAGATTGACAAAGTCACCACAGCTGTCGAGGGGAACGTCTTCTCACTGAAAGAAAATTCCGCCTAAATGCGACACAACGGTGTCAAATCTGAGGTTTGAACTCTGCTGGGGCTGGGAGTATAACCACTCTCCCAACCATCCAACCATAGGTTGGTTCACTAGTTTTCCAACGACTATTTATCGATAAAAGTCAGTACAGGGTGTGTTTGGGAGAGCTTCAGTATGCTCCCGCTCTCAACTCCACTCCACCAACCGGCTCCAGAGTCCAGAGCAACCAAAACTTGACTGGAGTGCCCTCTTAAGAGAGAGGTTATACTAAAATGATTGGAGTGCCGCCCTGTTATTTCCTTTCATCTTTTGTTTCTTCCTATACATGAACCGTGAGTTGTCTCACTTAACAAGAGATATTGTGATCCTATGGATTGAGCCTGAAATATTAATTATTGCCTTCGTCATGGCAAAGTATCCGTCCTGTTATCGTCTTTGGATGAGAATAGCATGATAACTTGACGGAAATAAGCAGAGATTGCCCCTAACTGAATATTGTTTCCTCCTCTTGGAGATCAGAGGTAGGCGACGATGCAACTTTTGTTTGCTAACCACGGTGCCACGACTACGTTTATACTATTACACTACTATGCATGTGTGATGTACGTGTGGTTTGCTTCCAAGTTTCAAACTGTGAGCTGCCTAGCGAGGCGATCACTTGCATGTTTAGGGCTTGATTGCTTGTGTAGCTTGAGCCATGATGGCATCGCCGTGCCTTAACAAAAATCATGACGTCGATCGCCTTGACAAGTCGGTTAGCCTTCTCTATTCTGCCACCTTTCGTCTACATATGTGTGTGTATATATAAAGCATCCCTCATCTGATACTACAGCGGCCACCCATCATTTCTTCCAAACACTTGTTCACTCTAGCTAGCCCGGTATATTGATCCCTCGGGTTCTTGCCGACCATGGAGGGAAAGGAGCACGACCACGGTGTGATCAACCTCGACCTTAGCCTTGCCATTCAGCGGCCCGCCGTCGCCGTCAGCCACCGAATCCAACGGGAGGCGGCGTTCGCGTGCGACTACTGCACCCGCAAGTTCTTCTGCCGGCAGTCGCTCGGAGGCCACCAGAATGCGCACAGGCTCGAGCGCGCCTGCCTCCTGCCCCAAGTCGTCCCCTCCTCCTCCTCCTTCTCCCCGCGTGCCCACTGGCTCAGCGCCGGCGGGGAACTCAGGGGAGTGGACGATGCTTCTGGGGCGCCGGCGCCTGTGGTGGATTCGACATCGGACCATGACAACGGAAAGGCCGCCGATCCCGGGCTGGACTTGTCGCTCAAGCTTTGGTTCAGCTGAACATGCAGTCCAGCAGAAAATGCACATGTATGTATGGGCATGTCCACGTCCCGTCTCTTGGCTTACTAAAAACTAGACAATTCCCCGCGCTTTGCTGCGGGATTGGTAGCAGCATACATGATAAATATTCATATAGGGAATACCTGCAAGATAAAATGTAAATATTGTCATTACATCTGAACAGTATGTTTATGTGAACTGTATGTTTATGTAACAGACATCTTCTAACAGATGTAAGGATTGTGAATGTGGTCATTGCTTTCTATAAAATGACTGGACATGCACGTGTTATTCCATTTCTTCTGCAATAATCAGTGTCAATTGGATGATCATATCGTTTCTTATTGAGCGAATAGTCGAAGATAAGCCACATCCGACCGGTAATACAACAAGCTTGGATAAATGGTGTTCATCCTTCATATACTGCATGAAATATATGTTGCCAAATTATGAAAACAGCTCATGGACGTTGTCGCTATGATTGTTGGCCTGCCTGATCGGTGCCTTTTACAGTAGGGACAAACAAATATTAACCGTCCAAACCAATAGATCTAACAGTTTTTTTTTTTTGTACAAGATAGATCTAACAGTTCAGATTTGTCAATACTTGTTAAACAAAAGACAAGTATTTTTCCAACAAAGGGCAAATTCGGTAGCTGTAAAAATAAAAATAGAATCCTGCAGGAACGGCAGACCGGATCGGTGGCAGTATCGGCAATGCATGCAGGCATATCTTTCACATTCCTTATACTAGCTTCTTAGCTTTAATCTTCCATGTAGTAGCTTTCGTATTTTAATCTTTTTATACTAGGTTTTGAGGTACAAATAGTTGGCGCATGACTAAAACAATCTGATCAGCACGTTACGAATACTAGATGAAAGAGGAAAAATATACGGGTTACAGATACTAGGTTTCATGCGTTTATCCTACTTTATATTAATTAGCAAAATGTTTGTGCGTTGCTATGATTTAGCGAGAGAGAAGACGAGGATATAATCAATGGTTTAGGGAATCTTGAACAAGGGCGTTATAACATCGCCGCGTGGGGAAAACGGCCATATTAGCACGTGGAAAGACGTGTGTGGCGCTCCAGCACACGCGAAAATGGCCCGCGGGAATTTTGAAGCATGTGGTAGAAAGCGGCAATCCACGCGCTACTTTTCCGGCGCCACCCCCAGCGCATGATATAAATTTCCCGTGGCCGTGTCACTCAGCCGCCACAGGAAACTTCCTGAGCGCGTCTTCTGCTCTCCCGATTCTTCTCTTGAGCTTGCGCCACTGAGACCACTACGTCACGCTCAGCACCTTAGAGGCGGCGCGCGTCTAAGACGCAAGGGCATGGCGGCTCTGGTGCCCGGCGCTAGTCGATTAATTTCCACGATGTCAACTCTGTGACGCCAGCGACGGCGCTCACGCCATCGCCCTATGTCGATTACTCATATCAACAAGTCCCTCGGATGATCCGATAGAGTTTCGATTAAGAGAACGAGTAGGCGCTGGCGACAATCGTCGGCTAACAGGGGCACAGTTTTACCCAGGTTCGGGGCACTCATAGAGGTAAAACTCTTACTCCTGCTCTTGAGATCTGTATTATCGGTAGATCGATTATAAGGTGGATGCGCAAGCCGAGAGATTGATCTCAAGCTTATGGCTATGATGGTGAAAAGTAGATTGGATCCCCTCCCCCGGTGGTTCTCCTAGCCTTTTATAGGTGGCTAGGTCTCAAACCATGTCCGGGGGGGTTACAAACCCTAGTTCTAGGTCGGTAGGAATTTTCCTTCTTGGCACACAAGTCTTGCAGGTGGTGTTCTGTTGGGCCTTCTTGTACCGCGGGATATCACCTCTCTTTGGGCCTAGGTTTTGGGTCTTGGACTGGGTAGGCTCACCCGACAGGTCCATGAATCATCCCCACGTCACCCTACGTCGTCACCCAGGAGGATCGCCAGCGTTGCCTCATCATCGCTGAAGCGGATGAGCGCGCCTTGGCGGAGTGGCACCGTAACTTTCCCGAAGGCGTGTAGGCGGAGGTGGAGTTCTACGCTCAGCGGAGGGCACAACAGAGGGAGGAGCGGGCGGAGAAGGCATTCATCATCGCCAAGAAGGACGATGATTCATGGCCATGCTTGCCCTTCCCGAGACACTTCTTCGGCATTGCACCGGCAGGGCTAGTGTTTGCGGCGGGGGAGCAGGGTAGGGAGTGGGGAGTGGAGTGGGTGGCCCTCGCGAGCTCGACGGCGATGGTTGCACGCCCAGGAGGAATCCGAGCCATGCACCGCTTCCACGAGGCGGGATCTGGAGGGAGGCTGCTCCATGAGGCGACGACGTTGGTGTGGCGCCGGTGGGCTCCGATCCGCCGCCGTCTTGGTCCTCCTGGGTGTGGAATCCGCCGGAGTCGCTGCCCTCCTCCAGGTCCACCGGCTGCTCCATGGCAGGCCGGCGGCGGCGCAAGATCGGCCGGGAATCGCCTGGTGCGTGAGTGCGGCGGTGGCCGGGAATCGCCTCGTCTCTCGTTTCTCTGGACGCACGACTCGGGACGGGAGAGTGGCCGAGTGGGGGGTGACGGCTGAACTGGGGAGTGTGGGGTGAGGAGAGGAAATATATGCGCGAGGTGGACCGTGCGATTTGGATGGACGCGTGAGATTCGTCTAGAGTTTAGGGTTTTTGTATACACACTGACAGGTGGGTCCAGTCTCCTTGCCGGGTCAGCGGGTAAAAGGGTCCGGGTTTGGCACCCCCATACCCGCCTCCGCTAGACCCGGTGGGTCTGATATTTTCCTGCTAATAAGACCCATGGGTATTTTTCTACTCCAGACCCTCCCCATTTAACACGGGTACCCGTCGGGTCTGCGGGTTTCGGGGCCCCATTGCCATTCGGAATTCTGTCCACTAGGACGTAAACGGACACGGTCAGACGAAATACATCACCGCGTTGGAGTTGACCTAACTACACCTTTCTATAGTCGGGTCGTCAATTCACTGGAAAAATCTTTGTAAAATTAATGTTTCATGTAAGTGGTATAATTAAGTGACAAAAAATTGTATGATAGACGGACGATGGTAGCATACTACAGTAGTACGTACATACATACATCAGTACTCACAATTTTTCTTCTGGGACAGTACTACGTTAGTTCATGTTCACGGTAAGTACAAGTTTCACTTTGTCAAAAAAATTAATTGAACGTTCCAAAGTTATGCCCGTGAACGAGCTACTTTCATGGTAAGTATAATCGGAATATCCCTCATGTTTGCACTTGGGCATCAACAAATCAAATCAAATCAATACCTGGATTCTGGAAAAAAAAAATCCTGTATACCCCTACAATCAACGGTGGAGATGACTTAATACTACCCGCTTGTAGGACTAGTAAATTGCACCGTAAAAAAGCCCGCCTGATCTGGGTACATAGTTAGAATACATAAGGACCAAATTTAGAAAAGCTAATTAAGGTGTAGAGAGTCATCTATCATGGACATACGACCTTGGATAGACATACATAGACATTGGTGGAGAAGAAACATAATATGAAAAACCTGTTGTGAGATCAGACGACACGTCTGATGCGATGGGTGCGAGAGAAGGTTGCAGCAGAGTAGATCAATACATGCAAGCATATTTAGCATTATCGTCCTGTTCGATCCACGTCTTGTGAAACAACGTACTACTGTTTTACTCAATCTAAATAATTGCTGGCACTATTCCAACATGAATAGAGTAATGGTATGCTTGCACGTCCATACTCCAAAGTTCCAATAGTCCTCAAAGAGTTCATTTGTATCCTGTATCAGTCCATACAATAGAAATAATCAAGAAGTGAAAATTGAGAATCCAGAGAGGGACTGATATGTCATCGATGCTACCAGTGGCCGAGCCTTTGATGGTAGAGCCTCCAGCCTAGGTTGTACTAATTAGACATGGCGAATGCTGGATGTGAAGGAAATCGAAGAAAAAGTGTGACAAACACCTGTCGGCCAAAACAGTTCGACGGCGAGAGTAGAGGTGGATCGGTATGAAACAGTAGCTTGTGCTGCGCTCATGAATCGGAGGAGACTTTCCTGGTATTGTCGGGTGGTGAATTTATGGAGTTGGAGTCTGATGGAGGCGTAGTGCAGAAACTTCTGGTACCCCTCCATCGGTTTTTCAATGCAGTTATTTCTCACCGAATTGTGGAGGAGAGGAAGAGAAAACGACGCCATATAGATCGATTGAGAATTGGAAGCGTCAATGGTTGTCATTAACTCTGAATAAAAGGAATTCTTCGGAAGGGGAGATGCCCTAATGGATATGCGAGAAGAAGAGCATCCAATCCTTGATGTTGGATTTGTTTTTTTAAGTACTGTACCCATGATGTTAGGTACATGGGCTGTTGTGGACACAGGGTGACCTGCTTTAGCACATGGGCTACGTTTCTTCTTTGAGCCTGCATAGAAAAATATGATGACCCAAACGGCGTAAGTCAGTGGCTTGGTGGATCCCTTGACCATTAATCGGCCACTAAACATGGACCGAAATAAAGCGTACACAACTAAACTGAAACTGACGGAGGATGACATGGATGGACGATGACATGGACCAATTAGATGATTGCTTACGTGGACAGATTGCATGTTAAGAGAAATATAGTTAGTGGGTTGCTCCTATTTAGATATTTTAGATTAGATATATATTTGTCTGGTACAGATAATGTTTTTTTCTGATAAATATCAAGAAGAGATCAGTTATACTTGCACATTCTGCAATAACATTAAGGCCAAGAACTAAAACCGAGACATTAATTAGGATACACACGACAAAAAATAAAAAAAGAGGCCCCTCAACATGATCTGCAACTCGCGCGCGCGGTATAGAAAAACAACCGCCACCATAAGCAACACCCTAAACGTGAAAACAGTAGGAAAAAATGGGGACGCTTCCAGAAAGTTGAGAATGCAAAATCGTCGTTCGTTGCCCGCTCTAACCTTTAGATCATGGGTTTTTATGCTGAGAAAATTCTACTCCATCCGTCCTGATTTATAGGGCATAATCCCCAAAACATGCAGTCTCATCTCTTAACCACATTTGCATTAATTCTTTCTAATTGGTGGGTGGTTATCTCTCTTCACCCCTCTCCACCAATAAATAAATACCAAAAAGAATTGCTATATGTGACCTATAATCCAGGACGGAGTGAGTAAGAACATTCCGGCCAATGACTTAAAAAAGGAAATGTCGAGAACTCCATCATTATGAGGCACATCCATGAAAGTCAGACCTAGGTTCGGTATTCGAAGAGCATCACCACGGCAGAAGTCCCATTGTGTTACTGTCCTACTTACGGAGAATACTGCCGTGGTAAACCAATATTTAGCCTCATGGACACCATACACACAGTTTGGTGGACATCAGCAAGAAAACGAACACGTGGCCACAACGTCTTCGACGACATATTCATGCGCATGGCCAGTTAGCCGAGGCGAACATAAAACCCCCCCACCCACTATTAGGAAAAGGCTAATGCGTGACGCACCAAAATAGCATACCCGTGACGCACCATGGTGCGCCACGCCTATCACGCGCGCCTATTAATATCTCGTTTACCCGTGGCGCACTGCCTGTTTGGTGCGTCACGGCTATCTTTAGTTACCCGTGGTGCACCTCATGGATGGTGCGTTACGGCTATTGATTTTGAAAATTAAATAAAAAGCGGGACAGATCCAGATCTGGCCGTCCAAAATTTTGAAATTTTGAAAAACGAAAACAGAGAGGCCGGAGTGGAGGGTGGTCGCCGGAGTGGAGGTGGCCGCCGGAGAGGAGGTGGCCGCGGTAGTGGAGGAGGACGCCGGAGAGGAGGTGGCCGCGGTAGTGGAGGAGGTCGCCGGAGAGGAGGTGGCCGCGGAAGTCGAGGTTGCCGGAGTGGACACGAGGATGTGGTCGCCGGAGTGGATGTGAGGTTGTGGTGGTGGTTGTGGTGGTTGTGGTGGTGGTGGTGGTGGTTGTGGTGGTGTTGGTGGTGGTAGGAGGAGGAAGTGAGAAGAGAGAAAGAAGAGAGAATGGAGGAAGGAGAAAAAAGAAATGAGAGAGGAATGGAGAAGAGTGGAGGAAGGAGAAGGAAGGGGAGTATATATAGGTGCAGGGGCCTCTCCCGGGTTCGAAATTCAAAAATCCTGCTCAGACTTAGCCGTGACGCACCATACATGTGGTGCGTCACGCCTCTTTTTTTTTTCTAGTAAAAAATCTTCAAATGATCATAACTTTTTTTTTCTTTCGGAATTTGGAGAATCTAAAAAAGGCTCACAGGCCGAAGGCCAGTGAGGTTGAGTTCCTTTGTTTCTCTAGTTTCCGTTGGTATATTGAACTTTAAATTCCGACATCGTATGCAAAAGTTATGCCCATTTTACCTTTTTAAACGAACTTTTGCTCAGAAAATCGAAATACACATTTCAAAATTTGTTAAAAAAGTATACATTAAACTCTCTGTGCATCTATAAGGATTTTATTTTTTGATATTTTTTAGACATGGAACTCTTCCGTGACAAAACTAGAAAGGCGGTCCGGGGGGGAGGGAGGGGAGGGGGGGTGGAGGGAAAATTTCGGTGGATGCCATAGCCGTGACGCACCATATGTTTGGTGTGTCATGACTATTGGGTGGAGGGAAAATTTCGGTGGATGCCATAGCCGTGACGCACCATATGTTTGTGTTGGGAATATGCCCTAGAGGCAATCATGTATGATGTAATTCCCACTGTATTCATAAAGTTATTAAGCTGTCCTTGTTTTGAACATCTGATACATGTCATTGAATATGTGATTCGATTGTGGAACTATGTATTCATGTTGTTCATACTAGATTGTCCTTAGTCTTTTAGGTTGTGCTGGACACACACCCTAGACTAATGTGAGTGTTGGCTGATGACACGGTTCCACTTGTCATGGGCATGGTGATGCCATTCCAACGTTCACGGACTTGGCTAAAGAGTTTAGCAAGTCGGACTGACCCACATTGAGATGCAACGATCAAGTCGTCATTTGCATGTCTCAATCAATGTAATCCTTAGACCTGAGGTTGTCGCACAATCCGAGTTGTGGATCACCGACTTAGGTTCTGTCAAACGTTGTTCTGTGACAAGGCAACTATAAAGGCAGAGTTCGGGTCGAATGAGAAGCAAGCTGCGTGATGTGGATAATCAAGATGGGATTTTGCCCCTCCGATTGGAGAGATATTCTCTGGGCCCTCTCGAGTGATATGATTCAGGAAGCATGGCCATGCGCGACTCAGTTAAGTGTTAACTGTGTCTATTGACTAAAGAGTTAGTCAGATGAATCACATATCACGGATCGAGAAGAGAGTTGAGCTATTTAAGGGATGACGATAAATCGCCTATAGCTCGACAAGGTATATCGTGAGGCAAAAGGGACTAAGATGAATATCGCATTGAAAGGTATGTCGTCATGACTCAATGGGACTTGGGAGTCGGCACGTTCTGCTAGGAGCCGCTACCGATTGATCGATTGGGAGTAGGACTCCAATCGTGTCCATGTCGCCATGAGCCTGCAGGGTCGCACACTTAAGAGCGGGAGCAAGCATTGGTTGGGTTGGACCTGAACCGAAAATGGACTGAGTTAGTGAGTCGGACTCACGGAGGGAATGGGCCACAAGTGTTGTGAAGCCCATTACCATACGCTATATAAAGAGGGGCGCAGGTTGCCCAGCGGGCACGTTAGTCCACTCTCCCATGCGTTGGGAACCCTAGCCCCACTCAGTCCAGCCGTCGCACCAGACCTAGCAGTCTGCCGCCGGAGCTCCTCCTCGTACGTGTGGATACCGGCAGAGGTGCTGTACGTTCAGCACTTCGACGTTCGAGGGATTGGATCGGCCGGATCGGATCGTGGGACTGCACTGCCCCGACGCGCTTCACCGATAATCCGCAACCGCGCGTCTAGTGGTAATCATCGTGGCCTTCTACCTCGGCTAGATCTTGGGAGTACCGCGTAGGAAAAGTTTTCGTTTATCTCTACGCGCCCCAACAGTGGTATCAGAGCGGTAGCTTCTGGTATTAGGCCCGAGATCCGTACATATGTGATATGTAGTTAGCGTTAGATGTGATCTAATTGCTGTTTTGGTGGTCGGTCTATGAGATAGATCGGTTTTGTACAAGGTTGATTGGATCAATCGTACTCGGGGTTAATGGATGATCTGGTTTCCGTGATCATACTGCTAAGGTCGTGGAACAACTTACCCCTACCGGTCGGTTTCCGCCATCGGGGTATACCGTGACACATAAATCCAGTTGCGGTGATCGAAGATCAAAGAGTTTGGTCGAATCGGAATACGGATCAGATTCGGGTAAAATCGTTTTATCCGATGAAGAAATCCATGATTGGAATGCAGATGAGATCTGCGTTTTCCAAAATCAACGGGCGCTGCCCGCACCCGCGAGGGGCGCTGCCCCTTCGATCCCCGCCCGCTATCCGGCTAGCGGGACCGCCGTCGTCCTGTCGTAGCGCCTTAGATGTCGTTGCGAGTTTCACAACGCCGGTAGATATCGTATCTATGCATAACTTGTTTTTGCAGGAAGTTGTGAATGGTATGGCTTATGTGCATGTGATGTGTGTAATCCATACATGATCTGCGTATCATGTTTTTGTCAGCCGGCTGGAGCCTAGGTGCTGTCATATTATTGTATACCGGCCTGCGTGTCGGATTCTCTATGTAAATTTAATTTACTTAGCTAGTGTAGCTTGTTGGAGAACCCGGAAGGCATGCAAGTCGATGTACAAGTCGGCTACATGGAGTAAGATGGCACGTGACAAGAGTTGGCACGAGTCGACTTACAAGCTTCGTGGAGATGGAGATCACCATGAAGAGAGCCATACCATTTCACATTATAATTGCTTTATTTGTGTTATTGTTATGTCTCTATTTACCTCTATTTAGATAGTTGGTAGATTCTTTAATCCCTCAAAGAAGGTCTAGTCGGTCGCCCCGCCAGTGCTGCACCATCACAAGTCGGACATTTTTGGTAGTGGGCTCATGAAATTGAGGTGCTACCAATTCTTTCCGGTTAGGTGGGTTTGAGTCGGACTCTTACAAGCAGAAGCACTTGGTAATCTAGACGAGTCCATCACAACGGTTGTGGGGCTCGGGGCGAGGTAGGTTGGGAGCCGGGGCATGTGATGTCACCCAACTAACAGGAGTCGTATAGAGATACGATTGGCAAGGTGTTGCCTACCTAGATCACTTGACGGCTAGCGGTGATGCTAAAGCTCACTAGTCGGCTTGCTTATTTAGGATCTTGAATCACTAAGCAACCATCGGAGGGATGTTGGTTCTAGTGGGAGCATAAGTATTAAAGCGTTTAATATGCCTGCTCTTTTATGAATACATGTCTTAAGTGTTTTTGCGTATTTTCTGTTGTAGATCAATGGCACCTAGCAACCTTCCTCAGTTGTCCACTTTTGCGTTGAGGTCAATCCTAGAGAAAGATAAGCTTAATGGAATTAATTTCACCAACTGGTATCGTAATCTGAGGATAGTCCTCAAGCATGACAAGAAAGAACATGTTCTAGAAACTCCACTTCCAGATGAGCCTGATGACGATGCGACTGTCGCTGTCATGAATGCCTACCGTAAGGCTAGAGATGAGTCTACGGAGATTAGCTGTCTTATGCTTGCACACATGGAACCGGACTTGCAGCAGCAGTTCGAGAATGTTGAGGCCTACGATATGATCGAAAGCCTCAAAAGTATGTTCCAGGCTCAAGCAAGGACTGAGAGGTATCAAGTCTCTCAAGCTTTGCTTGGCTGTAAGCTGAAAGACGGCGATCCACTGAGTCCGCATGTAATCAAGATGATTGGTTACATACAGTCTTTGGATCGCTTGGGCTTCTCAATTAAAGAAGAGATCGCCACTGATATAATTCTGAACTCTCTTCCTAGTGCGTATGGTCCGTTCATCTCGAACTACCATATGCATGGTATGGATAAGAGTATCACTGAATTACATGGGATGCTCAAAACGGCAGAGGCTGATATCAAGAAAGGCACCAGTCAAGTGTTGATGGTGCAGAATAAGGCTAAGTTCAAGAAGAGTTCTTGGACTAAGAAGAAGAAGGATAAGTCAGGAGGTAGCACCCATGGCCCTGTCCAGAGTGCTCCCTCAAAGACTAAGCCTTCTCCTACAGCCGGAGCAAATTGCTTCTATTGCAAGCAAGATGGCCACTGGAAGAGGAATTGCACCAAGTATTTGGCTGACAGAGCCAAGAGTGGAGGTGTGACTTCCAACTCAGGTACGCTTGTGTGCAATGTTATAGACATTTATCTTGCTGATGCGCCTAATAGTTCTTGGGTATATGATACCGGATCAGTCATTCACATTTGCAACTCGTTGCAGGGGCTGGTAAGAACTAGGAGCGTGGCAAGAGGAGAGGTTGATATTCGGGTCGGCAACAAGGCGAGAGTCGCTGCGTTGGAAGTCGGCACGATGCAACTTCATTTACCTTCAGGATTTATTTTGGAACTAAATAATTGTTATTATGTTCCAGCGCTTAGTCGAAACATTATTTCCGCCTCATGTTTGATGAGACAAGGTTATGAGTCGAATATTAAGAATAATGGTTGTTCTTTATATTTGAAAGATATGTTTCATGGCTTTGCACCCGTTCAGAACGGGTTATTTATTTTAAATCTTGATAGTGAATCAGTCTATAACATAAATGTTAAAAGGTTGAAATCAAATGATCTGAATATGACTTACTTTTGGCACTGTCGGCTTGGTCATATAAGTTGGAAGCGCATGAAGAAGCTCCATGATGATGGACTTCTAACTTCGTTTGACTTAGAGTCATTCGAGACATGCGAATCATGCCTACTAGGCAAGATGACCAAGACACCTTTTGCAAGGAGTTGTGAAAGGGCGTCTGACTTGTTGGAACTAATACATAGTGATGTATGTGGACCAATGAGCACGACAGCTAGAGGTGGTTATGAGTACTTCATTACCTTCACTGATGATTTGAGTAGGTATGGATATATCTATTTAATGAAACACAAGTCGGAAGCCTTTGAAAAGTTCAAGGAATTCCAGAGTGAGGTACAAAATCAACTCGGCAAGAAAATAAAGTTTCTACGGTCGGACCGTGGAGGCGAGTACATGAGCCATGAGTTTGATGACCATCTAAAGAGTTGTGGAATAGTTCCTCAACTCACTCCGCCGGGTACACCGCAGAGAAACGGTGTATCGGAACGGAGAAATCGGACCTTGTTGGACATGGTACGATCAATGATGAGTCGGACAGATCTACCTTTATCATTTTGGGGTTATTGTCTAGAAACTGCAGCTTTCACACTAAACAGAGTACCATCGAAGTCAGTAGAGAAGACACCACATGAGATGTGGACTGGTAAAAAGCCAAGTTTGTCTTTTCTAAAGATTTGGGGTTGTGAAGCATTTGTCAAGCGACTTCAGTCGGACAAGCTCACGCCCAAGTCGGATAAGTGTATTTTCGTGGGGTATCCGAGGGAAACCTTGGGGTACTACTTCTACAACCGGGAAGAGGGCAAAGTGTTTGTCGCTCGGAATGGTGTCTTCCTTGAGAAAGAGTTTCTCAGTCGGGAAGTCAGTGGGAGCACAGTGCAACTCGAAGAAATTCGAGAGGAACCGGCTAGGGGCGAGTCGGCGAACGCCTTGGAGGCTGAGCCGGTCGTGGTACCTACACCGGTTACAGCACCTGAACCTCGGAGATCTGCAAGATTACAGAGTGCTCGAGATGTTTTACTGTTAGACAGTAATGAGCCGGCAACTTATTCGGAAGCGATGGTGGGATCTGATTCTGAGTCATGGCTTGGAGCCATGAGATCCGAGTTAAAGTCCATGGATGAAAACCAAGTTTGGAATTTGGTTGATCTGCCTGACGGTGCAAGACCCGTCGAGTGCAAATGGGTCTTTAAGAAGAAAATTGATATGGATGGAAATATCTCCGTCTATAAAGCACGACTTGTCGCGAAGGGGTTCCGACAGGTTCAAGGAGTTGACTATGACGAGACCTTCTCGCCTGTAGCGATGCTTAAATCAATTCGGATCATGTTAGCCATAGCAGCCTATTTCGACTATGAGATATGGCAGATGGATGTCAAGACGGCTTTCCTTAATGGAAATTTAACTGAGGACGTGTATATGATACAGCCCGAAGGTTTTGTCGATCCAGCTAATGCTGACAAGGTATGCAAACTTCAGAAATCCATTTATGGGTTGAAGCAAGCATCTCGGAGTTGGAACATTCGCTTTGATGAGGTAGTCAAATCGTTTGGCTTCATCAAGAGCGATCATGATTCTTGTTTATACAAGAAGTTTAGTGGGAGCAAAGTAAACTTTCTAATCTTATATGTGGATGACATATTGCTGATTGGAAATGATGTCATGATGTTGCAAGAAACCAAAGAGTCATTGGAAAGGAGTTTCTCAATGAAGGATTTGGGTGAGGCAACTTACATATTAGGAATCAGGATCTATAGAGATAGATCCAGGCGGCTCATTGGATTGAGTCAGAGTACTTATCTGGACAAGGTTTTGAAGAAATTCAAAATGGAAGAGTCCAAGAAGGGATTCTTACCGATGTCCCATGGCATAAAACTTAGCAAGACTCAGTGTCCTTCGACAACTGATGAGCGAAGTCGGATGAGTGTGATCCCGTATGCTTCGGCAATCGGATCCATCATGTATGCCATGATTTGTACTAGGCCAGATGTTTCCTATGCTCTAAGTGTTACGAGCAGATACCAGGCTGACCCTGGCGAAGCCCACTGGGCAGCGGTTAAAAACATCCTTAAGTATTTGAGAAATACTAAGGAAATGTTCCTAGTTTATGGAGGTGATGAGGAATTCAGTGTAAAGGGTTACACGGATGCGAGTTATCTCACCGACTCAGATGATTCTCGTTCGCAATCGGGATACGTGTTCGTAATGAACGGAGGAGCTGTGAGCTGGAAGAGTTCCAAGCAAGATACGGTGTCTGCATCTACAACAGAGGCTGAGTATATTGCTGCCTCAGAGGCGGCAAAGGAAGCTGTTTGGATCAGGAACCTCCTGATTGATCTTGGTGTGGTTCAGGGCGCGTCCAATCCTTTGGACGTATATTGTGACAACAATGGTGCTATCGCACAGGCCAAGGAACCTAGACAACACCAGAAGAACAAACATATACTCATGCGGTACCACCTCATTCGCCAGTTTGTCGAACAAGGTGATATCAAGTTATGCAAAGTACACACGGATGCAAACATTGCAGATCCGTTGACAAAGGCGCTACCACAGCCTAAGCATGAGGCGCACACGAGAGGTATGGGCATTAGATGCCTAGGCATATGATGCCAAGATGATTGACTCTAGTGCAAGTGGGAGACTGTTGGGAATATGCCCTAGAGGCAATCATGTATGATGTAATTCCCACTGTATTCATAAAGTTATTAAGCTGTCCTTGTTTTGAACATCTGATACATGTCATTGAATATGTGATTCGATTGTGGAACTATGTATTCATGTTGTTCATACTAGATTGTCCTTAGTCTTTTAGGTTGTGCTGGACACACACCCTAGACTAATGTGAGTGTTGGCTGATGACACGGTTCCACTTGTCATGGGCATGGTGATGCCATTCCAACGTTCACGGACTTGGCTAAAGAGTTTAGCAAGTCGGACTGACCCACATTGAGATGCAACGATCAAGTCGTCATTTGCATGTCTCAATCAATGTAATCCTTAGACCTGAGGTTGTCGCACAATCCGAGTTGTGGATCACCGACTTAGGTTCTGTCAAACGTTGTTCTGTGACAAGGCAACTATAAAGGCAGAGTTCGGGTCGAATGAGAAGCAAGCTGCGTGATGTGGATAATCAAGATGGGATTTTGCCCCTCCGATTGGAGAGATATTCTCTGGGCCCTCTCGAGTGATATGATTCAGGAAGCATGGCCATGCGCGACTCAGTTAAGTGTTAACTGTGTCTATTGACTAAAGAGTTAGTCAGATGAATCACATATCACGGATCGAGAAGAGAGTTGAGCTATTTAAGGGATGACGATAAATCGCCTATAGCTCGACAAGGTATATCGTGAGGCAAAAGGGACTAAGATGAATATCGCATTGAAAGGTATGTCGTCATGACTCAATGGGACTTGGGAGTCGGCACGTTCTGCTAGGAGCCGCTACCGATTGATCGATTGGGAGTAGGACTCCAATCGTGTCCATGTCGCCATGAGCCTGCAGGGTCGCACACTTAAGAGCGGGAGCAAGCATTGGTTGGGTTGGACCTGAACCGAAAATGGACTGAGTTAGTGAGTCGGACTCACGGAGGGAATGGGCCACAAGTGTTGTGAAGCCCATTACCATACGCTATATAAAGAGGGGCGCAGGTTGCCCAGCGGGCACGTTAGTCCACTCTCCCATGCGTTGGGAACCCTAGCCCCACTCAGTCCAGCCGTCGCACCAGACCTAGCAGTCTGCCGCCGGAGCTCCTCCTCGTACGTGTGGATACCGGCAGAGGTGCTGTACGTTCAGCACTTCGACGTTCGAGGGATTGGATCGGCCGGATCGGATCGTGGGACTGCACTGCCCCGACGCGCTTCACCGATAATCCGCAACCGCGCGTCTAGTGGTAATCATCGTGGCCTTCTACCTCGGCTAGATCTTGGGAGTACCGCGTAGGAAAAGTTTTCGTTTATCTCTACGCGCCCCAACAGTTTGGTGTGTCACGGCTATTGCAATACCCATGACGCACCAAACATATGGTGCGTCACGGCTTTCTTTGCCCACGGCTATGCTCTTAGGCCCCCGGCCGCCCAGCACCCACCTATAGCCGTGACGCACCATATGTTTGGTGCGTCATGGGTATGCCCTTAGGCGTGACGCACCAAGGCCCACTGGTGTGTGGTGTGCCACAGGTACATAGCCGTGACGCACCGAGCACGTGGTGCGTCACGGGTATGATTACTCCTATAGCTGTTTTCCTAATAGTGCCCCCCCTTGCGTTGTGGTTTTTAAATTTTTGTCTTAAGGGCAAAGGCCCAAATTCAATAAATAAGCTGATAAAATAGCACACATAAACATCCAACTCTATTTCAAAAAGCAATCAATTTTCTCTCAGAGAGAAAGGAAAAAAAAACTAGACATAACATTAAACTCTCCCAAATAGTTTCAACCACCCCAAGTAGCGGCAGCACCCAGAATTTTTACGAGAGCATTGCGCACACAACCTCTATCTCCCACCGTTCATTTATGTTGGGGTTTGAGCCAGCGGGTCCATGTTTTGTCCCACTTGAAAAGAGAATCTACCACTGTACTATGCTATAGACTAAAAAACTTAGTAGATCCCGTATGAAACAATTGAAGAACTTTTCCATCTGGAGGAACTGAAGAAATTTTCATGCAACTTAGCCACTTTGTAGATCCCATCTAAAAACACTTGAGAATTTAGTATCCATCTTTTAAAAACACTCTTAAATATATTGAATATTATTAGGCTTGTTTAGAAGAGTACGTTGCGAGGATGTCAAATAGGGAAACAGAATTAAATTTACATGTTCTACCTAGAAGTTAAGCTCTCTTTTTAATTTGTAGTGTAGTTGAGATAGAGAATCTAATATATGAGTGGGGCAGGTACTAGATCCCATGGTACCCCATCCCCAAAAGAATCCACAGACGGGATTGGCGCTGCGTGCGCAATGCTATTGTCAAGCTAATATTCGAGTAAACGGGCATACATATTACATAACTGGAACCAATACTGTTCTATCAAGCCAAAACACTACACATTCTGCAGTTCTCCGTAACAGAATAAGCTGCCCATGTCGATATTCCTCAACTCAAGGAACTGACACATTTTCACTCCAGTCTTCTCTCCATTGGAGCCCAACCTCTACTTAGAAGTCATATGCCACCACCAACAAAATTTTGGCCCCAAAACATAGCAGCGTTCAAAGCTTTTTCTTCTGCAGAATGGCCCAACAAAGCAGATACTAAGAGATAACTACAATTAAACTATTAGGGTGAGCAGGATAGACATTCTAGAAGCAATCTTTGTTTCTACATTTCCATATCCCCCACAAAGCTGCAGCAACACCATATGGCACCATTTCCTTCATCCCAGTGCCCTGAAAATACACGATCCAATCATGAAGTTCACCTACTTTTCTAGGCATCTCCTTACAATCTAATTAATGCATAAGACACCACATTCCATATATATATCCTAGGGACAGAAGGCCCGGCGGCAGTGCGGGTCTTGGAAGACAAGTTGTGATGAGGCGAGACGAGGGCGCGACCGTGCGGGGCTGGAGGACAAGTTGTGAGGCGGGGAGACGAGGGCGCCGCCGCTCGGGCCTTGAGGATGGGTCTAGTGGACGGGAACGGATTGGCCTAGGGTTTTCATCGAGGAGTCTCTCTCCACCCGGCGTAGACAAGGTGGTCTGGCTGCCTGATTTATCGACCCCAAGTCGCACTAAGCCCCACCCGTCATGGTCAAATCCAACCAGCTAAGAAGTAAAAAAAATCACCGCATCAGACGGCTGGAGTGAAAAGCGGGAACTTTGCAAACCGAATGAACGTAAGAGGTTGATTTAGATTGCTCGGATGCCTTGGCTGGCCTGGTAGGCTATGCCCCTTTCACTATGTATAATTTAACTATGCCACATTGAAAGGAAAAATGATCTATGTTTTTTTGGAAGAACAATATGTACATCTTTCATCTCCAATCCAACCTCTATGAACTAAATTATCTTTAGTGAAAATGCTACCTTTAAATGTAAGCCATAAGATAACTTCAATTCTAGGGTGTGTGTGTGGTGGTGGTGGTGGTGGTGGTGGTGGGGGGGGGTTCCTAATTTTCCAAAAATGTTTAAAACTACATTGGACTCGTTGCATTTTAAGAAAACTATAAAAGGATTTAGCAGTGAAAACGCCATTTGTCGGATATATACCAAATAGGGGTATAGGAGATGGTAGATAAAGTGCCGGATTACCAGGGTGGCCTAAGCGGTAGTGGGCTCAGGTCCATTAGGCGGCCCAGTAACCCGACGCACAGAAGCTGGATTCTAGAAGAACCCGGATCACGGCCCAGGTGATCTGGGTTGGAGGAGAAGACGGATTCCTTGCTTTCCAAGTTACAAGTTACCGTAGTCCTCTAGGTTTCCTATTCTGTAAGCCCTAATCCGGCTATTATATAAAGCCGGACGGGAGATAGATAAAACAAGGAACGAATAACAGAGAAGCTCTACGCCAACTCGCCGAGAAGCTCATCCTCGTCGAGTAGCTTAGATCTAAACCCTCACATTGTAACCCTGTTTACAGGCTTTAATCCTGAATAGTGAGAAGTGCAGGAGTAGGCATGTCGTACTGTCGCGACGTACCGAACCTGGGTAAATCCTGTGTTCTGTATTCACTACGCGATCCCGTTACCCCACGTCTCTACCGTAGTCTCATGGCACCCCCGTCTATGAAAACTACTACGATGTCTCGACAGTTGGCGCCCACCGTGGGGCAAACGACGTCAGGCGTGAAGTTCCGATCTGGGATACTTGGCGGAATCGGAAGATCAATCACTGTCGGAAGCCTGGAATTCGACGATGACGTCGGACGCTTCCTCGACAACGGATCCTACATACCGGCGCAAAACCACCTGGTAAGTGCCTGCGTGTTACCGATAGGATCTGCTAACATCTTTATCGGATTAACTGCAGAAGCAATGGGGTTTTGCGGTGGAAGCAAATTTATCCCACCCGCCCTATACCCAGTCGAAGATGACTATGATACCGGATTCTGCTCAGATCGCCGACAAAAAAGTGACTTACACTTCATCGGCATGGTGCAGTCCACAGTCGCCGAAAACACGGATGACGGAAATCCCGTGCAAGAGGCAGACAACAATACACCCGTCGCAGAGACGGAAGATCCGATACCCGTCACAGAGACGGAAGACCCCACACCCACGGATGTGGAAGATCCGACATCCGTCAACAAGACGACGAATTCGGAAGCTGACTCAGTTTTAGCCGCTATCGAGGCAAGATTAGAGTCGGAAACCGGATCGGACGATTTCGATTCCGAAGATGAGGACGACTTCGAAAAGAAAGTTAAGTCCTTTCAAGAGGGATTCCATGAAGTTCTAATGGCGAAACAGGCTGATACCACGGACGCCGGCAGCCAGGAAAGCCCTAAAACCCCTCCGCCAGAGGAAGAGAGAGAAGACGGAGAAACTTCTCCGGTATTCCCCAATGTCAAGGAGATGACAGAAGATGAACCTGTCAAAAAACCTCCCTCTTCCAAGAAAAAGCACCGTGCTGCTAAGAAACTCCAATACAAAATCCGGAAGAAAAAATCAGCTGATCTCGCTGATGAAAACCTGGAAGTAGGAGATGCTAGCAGAACGAAGCCTGCGGAGAAGAAATCCAAAGAAATCACTGCTCCGCCAATGACGGAACAGGAAGAGCAAGAGCTATTGCAAACACCAGTGGGACCAGATGAACCCCCTGAGATGCTGGAAGCCAGGAGACAAGCTTTCCAACGGCAACAGCAACATCTACTCAGATCTCGGCAACATCTCCAACAAACCCATAATGACATCAAGGTCATGAAGGAAGAAATAGAGGAGTACGAGAGAAAGAATAGATCCGCGTTAAAACCTACTAGGTTACCCGGAATCGCAAGACCGGAAGAACTGCCGCCAAAAGAAAGGTTCTATAACCCATCTTGGCAAAAGCAGGTAAACGGCAAAGATGCCAGGGGCGAACCAATATACAAGACCGCGGCAGAAAACGCGGAAGCAGCGTTCGCCATCCTTAACAACGATCTGTACTCCAACGGGGAAAAACTCCAAGGGGTGTATGCTTTCCTAGGAAAAGCATTGCAACAACAACAGCGCGCCCAAGAGCGATCAGGGAGGCTGCACGATAACTCCTCCCTATGCAAAACAGCTACTTGCGCTGCTGGAGCACCTGGACCGGAAGAACCCGGGGATTCAAACAATTCAAAGGATAAAAAGAGGATCCGAGAAAAGACAAGAAAAACCCCGACAACCGGGATGCAGCGTCTAGGACCGGATCCCATCTCCCGAATGATGGACATAAACCCCATGATCGGGAAAACAAACACCGGGACAATGGCAAAATAATGCCACCTCCGAGAAACCAAGCTGAGAAAGCTGGAAGATATGATATACCTTACAGGCGTGAGAGATCCCGGACACCTCCTAAGGATAAAGAAAGGCACAGGAGTAGAACTCCGCCTAATCCAAAAGGGCGTGACCATGGAAGAGATAGAAATAATCCCGGAAAAGCGCGTTCGCGCAACAATGGAAGAGAAAGGAGCAGATCCCCTTCTGTCCATTCAGCCGGAAGATATTCTGCACACATTGATAGAGCAGAAAAGGATGATCTATACTTTGGTCCTAAGTGTTTTACTGACAGGATCCGAAGAATAACCCTGCATTCTGGCTTTGCCAAGGTCGGTCCAACGTACCAGAAATACACCGGCAACACAAACCCGGATACCTGGCTCTCGGATTACTATACAGCCGTCCAGATCAACAATGGGACAGACCTGGAAGCTGTCAAATTTCTTCCCCTAATGTTGCTGGACGGAGCCAGAGATTGGATCAATGGATTACCATTAAGAACAGTCGACAGCTGGGATGATATGGCTAGAGTATTCACTCAGCATTTCCGGGGAACGTACAAACGCCCGAACAGCATCAACCAGCTAAACCGTTGCACCCAATTCGAGGATGAACCATACGTGGATTTCATTTCCAGATGGACAGCAATGAAGAATAGTTGCTCTGGAGTAACTGACGTACAAGCAATGCATGCTTTCGTCAATGGCCTAAAACCCGGACTCGTACCGTTCATGGTTGGTTCCAAAAAGCACAAAGATCTCGGATCTATGCTTACAACCGCCAATGAGCACGCCGCAGCCGAAGACGACATCAGAGCAAGAGGAGGCAATATCGAATCACTGATACTTGCCAAGAAAACCCCTCGTTCTGACAAAAAAGGAACTCCAGAAACAACGACGAAACCCAAAGAGGTCAACATAGCCTTTGGAGGAGAAAAGGGGAACAAGTGGAAAGGACGCAACCCAGATCCAATCAACTACACTCTAGAGGAGTGGGAGAGGATTAAGTCGGAACCTTGTGTTCACCACTCGCAATTTGGGAAACCCACCCATACAAACGCGCAATGCCGGCTGAATAAGCACATGAAAGGTAGTGCAGGATCCGGAAGTAAGGGGAAGGGTTCCAAAAGGAAACCCGCCAAACAAAAGCCAGAAGCTGACAAAGAAGACAGTGAATCGGACACTGATGAAAAAATCCAGGAACAACAGCGAAAGGGCGAACCCAAATTTCCGAGAGTTGATGGAGAAGCAATGCTAACTTTCTTAGCAACTCCGTCAGCAAAGGTGGCCAAAAGAACACTTCGAGAAATAAACGCGGTTGTTCCGGCAACCCCAAAATTCTTGAAGTACTCCAGCACACCGATAATCTGGGATCAGTCTGATCATCCCGGAAATATCCCTGAACCCGGCACACAAGCTCTTGTTGTAATCCCTATTGTTCAAAACACTAGGCTAAGAAGAGTGCTGATGGATGGAGGATCCAGCATTAATATAATGTACCTGGATACACTGAAGCATCTGAAGATTTCCGAGTCTCAGCTCAACTACAGCAACATACGCTTCCATGGCATTGTTCCTGGCAGGCAAGCACGATCCCTAGGAGAAATTTCCCTAGATGTCACCTTCGGAGATAAAGATCACTTCCGGCAGGAAAAAGTATCCTTCGAAGTAGTGCCGTTCGAAAGCGTGTATCACGCAATACTCGGACGTCCAGCTTTCGCCAAATTCATGGCAAGATCTTGTTATATCTATAACAAGCTGAAGATGCCAGGACCCAAGGGAGGAGTAATCACCATAGCCGGTGATTTCAAGCTGGCAAACGAGTTGGAGAAGGAAAACGCCCTTTGCACTCAGAGAGTCATAGCAAAGGAAGAACTGAAGGAATTAGCCAAGGAGGTATCGCCGTCAGAAATGCCGGCAGGAAAAGAAACCCCGAAACCAACAGACAGCTTCAAGGTGTCCGAGAATACAAGACAGGTAATCCTAGATCCCAAAGATCCGACAAAATTTGTCGTCGTAGGGACTGGGATGACTGACAAATAGGAAGGCGAGCTCATCAAGTTCCTCCGTGAGAACTAGGATATTTTGCCTGGTGTCCAGCTGACATGCCAGGTGTACCCAGGGAACTTGCTGAGCACCAACTCAAGGTTATTCCTGGATCAAAACCCGTCAAACAAGGTCTCCGTCGATTTGACGGAAGAAGACGGAAGGCTATTGGCAAGGAAATTATCCGGCTTTTAGCAGCGGATTTCATCAAGGAAGTAATCCATACTGACTGGTCCGCAAATCCGGTATTAGTACCGAAGAAAGACACTACTGCTCTTAGAATGTGTATAGATTACACAGGTTTGAACAAGTTGTGTCCGAAAGATAGGTTCGCGCTACCGCGAATCGATCAAATAATAGACGCCACTGCAGGTTCCGAACTTTATGTTTTTTGGATGCATACTCCGGGTACCACCAAATACGCATGAAAAAGGAAGATCAAATCAAGACTTCTTTTATAACCCCGTACGGGACGTACTATTATGTAACCATGCCATTTGGCCTGAAGAACGCAGGTGCAACCTACCAGCGCTGCATGCAACGTTGTCTGCATAGCCAGATTGGCAAAAATGTCCATGTTTACGTGGACGACATTGCTGTCGTAACCAAGGAAAAAGACACACTCCTTGAGGATTTGCGAGAAATTTCGAAAACTTGCGCACTTACAAGATGAAGTTGAATCCATCTAAGTGCGTATTCGGGGTTCCCTCAGGAAAACTTCTGGGTTTCATCGTTTCTCACAGAGGAATAGAAGTTAACCCGGAAAAGATCAAGGCAATCTTGAACATCACGAAACCTACCTGCGTCAAAGATGTCCAAAGATTGACGGGTTCTGCCGCAGCCGTCAGCAGATTTATTAGTCGGCTAGGGGATAAAGCCTTACCACTCTACAAACTGCTGAAAAAATCCGACAAGTTTGAATGGACAGAAGAGGCCGATGCGGCGCTGACCCAGTTGAAGGAAACTTTGATAAAAGCTCCGATTTTGGCATCGCCAAAAGACGAAGAACCCATGTTATTATACCTTACGGCTACAAATCGGGTTATTAGTGCGGTAATCGTTGTGGAGCGGATAAAGGAAGAACAAAGCATACCAGATCAACATCCGGTATATTACATAAGCGAAGTTTTTTCCGAGTCAAAACAAAGGTACCCACACTACCAGAAACTGGCATATGGTGTATTTTTCGCATCCAGAAAATTGCGCCATTACTTCCAAGGGCATTCCATAACAGTGGTTAGTAAAGCACCACTAGGAGATATTATAAACAATGCGGAGGCAACCGGCCGAGTAGCCAAATGGGGCATTGAGCTCGCAGCCTTCGACATTAAGTACCAGCCAAGGACGGCCATAAAATCCCAAGTTTTGGCAGACTTTGTTGCCGACTGGACGGAAGCAATGGAAAAAACACCGATGCCGGAGTCCGAGTACTGGATCATGCACTTCGACGGATCCAAGATGAAGGAAGGAGCTGGGGCTGGCATAGTCTTAAAATCTCCTAAGGGAGACACAATGGAGTACGTATTGCAAATACACTTCAACGCCAGTAATAACGTGGCAGAATACGAAGCTCTGCTTCATGGCTTGCATATTGCAAAAGAAATAGGAGTAAAGCGCATCTTGTGCTATGGCGACTCGGATTTGGTGCAGCATCAGCTCAACCAAACCTGGGACGCAAAAAGCCCTATAATGGCCGAATATCGGAGAACGGTAGACGAGTTCGCCATCTGTTTCTTTGGATTCGAGGTCCTTCACATCAAAAGGGAGGAAAATTGGAACGCGGATGCACTAGCCCGCATGGGATCAGAAAGGGTAAAAACCTTACCACCAGGGGTATTCGTTCAGCACTTGCACGAGCCGTCCATAAAAGGTGGAGACGTTGATTACCCTCTGGTGTCTGAATCAATCGAAGTCATGCTCGTTAAGCCGGACTGGACAATTCCGTACTTAAACTTCTTAGTCAATCAGAAGTACCCGGAAGGAGCAGACGAAGTCTTGCAAAGACAAATACAGCGTCGATGCAAAGGATACGCGGTAATTGACGGCTGCTTATATAAACGCAGTACTTCTGGAATTTTTCAGCGGTGCATCTCACCAGAAGAAGGAAGAGAAATACTGGAAGAAATCCATGCCGGCGATTGCGGACACCATGCTCAATCAAAAAGCATAGTCAAAAAAGCATTCCGCGCTGGGTTTTTCTGGCTAACAGCCAAGACAGATGCCGAGCATACAGTTAATACGTGTGCAGGGTGTCAATATTACGCTAAGCAGACCAATTTTCCGGCCCAAGCACTTAAAACTATTCCCATTACATGGCCGTTTGCGGTCTGGGGGCTAGATATGATGGGACCGTTCAAAACTGCAAGAGGCAGACTTACACATCTACTCGTAGCAGTAGATAAGTATACCAAATGGGTGGAGGCCAAACCCATCAAAAAGCTGGATGGTGCAACTGCCAGAAATTTCATCATTGATTTAGTAATGAGGTATGGCGTCCCACACAGCATAATAACTGACAACGGGACAAATTTCTCCATTGGAGAATTGGCAAAATATTGCCAACAAACGGGAATACGCCTAGATCTTGCATCTGTAGCTCACCCGCAATCCAATGGGCAGGTTGAAAGAATGAATAGATCAATCCTGCAAGGAATACGCCCAAGACTTGAATCTCCTCTCCATAGAGCAGCTGGAGCATGGGTAGAGGAATTACCTTCTGTGCTTTGGAGTATTCGAACGACGCCAAATAGGTCAACTGGGCAAACCCCGTTTTTTCTAGTTTACGGTGCGGAAGCTATTCTTCCAACGGATATGATCCATGACAGTCCTAGAGTGCAGGATTTCGATGACTCAGATGCCTAAGAAGCACGACAGGACACCGTCGATCTCTTAGAAGAGGAGCGAGAGCTTGTGCTTCAAAGATCCGCCATTTACCAGCAAGGTTTGCGACGTTACCATAGTCGGAAAAATCAGGCATCGTTCTTTTAAAGAAGGTGACTTAGTGCTGAGGCTGGTACAGCAAAGAAGCACAAATTAGCCCCAGTTTGGGAAGGACCATTCGTCATAAGTAAATCCATGAAGAATGGATCATATTATCTTGTCGATATTCGAGATACGGAAGATGATCCAGAGAAGCCGAATCGCAAAAGAAAGAGAAAAATAGATGATGAGCTAGGAGAGACAAAAAGGCCTTGGAGCATCCAGCAGTTACGTCCCTTCTGTACTTAGCTCAATCTCTATGTAAACATCTTTTGAGATCATGAAATAAGGAAGTCGGAATTTTGATATCCATGTTTTTACAAGTTCATTATAGTACAAAACATGATTCCATCTTATCTATTTCCCAATGATCTTACAAAGTACTCAATGTTAACCCGAATTGTGCCTGCGTGCTCGGTGTTTAAAAGCTGAATGATTCAGCCTTCCAACGGCTAAAGGAAACTCGGATTGTGCCTGCGTGCCCAAGTTTCAAAAAATTCCTTACCTTTCTCTAAGCATCATCTGATTGGTCGTGCGTTGGGTCACTAAAGTTAGTTCGTAAAAATGTCTTTAGTATGATACATGTTTTTGAGTTAAAACTGATGGGTTATAGCCAGTTACTCAACATGATGTTTTATTTAAGTCATTTTTTCACAGACTAAAGGGCAGTTAAAATGCACATGCCAGAAGACTTAGAAGATAAAGGAATAGTCAAACCCGAAAAAACTTGCAAGGAATTTCATAATTCAAAACTGCAAAAGGCGGAGTTCTTGTTTCGACAAAAGGAATAGAAGCATTACAATATGAATTACATTGTAAAAATAAATGCTCCTATATCCATCATCCAGGTCAAGTGCACTTCTTCAAACATCCGAGTCTTCATCGCTGCTATCATTCTCGGGGGCTGCAGGCACTTCTTCTTCTGGATAAGTGATGGAAATATTAACCATAGAGGCAATCTTGGTATTGACGACAGATTTATGCGCGGGATTAGCATACTTTCCAAATCATTGATGACAGATTTATCTTCCGTTGCCTGCAACGAAGCCTTGGATCGAGCAATCCCAAGGGCCAGATTGCTGGCTTCCAGGTCTTCTTGAACTTTCAAAAGCTCCTTTCGAAGGTTTGAGTTTTCCTCACGGAGCCGAGAGGCATTGACGGCGTCTTCCGCTAATTCTTTGGCTTTAGCTAAAGCGGCTAGAGGGCGAGAAAATATTTCGAGTTTACAAAAATTCGGCAATAATTTTCCAGAGAAACAACTGCACAGAGTAAATACCTGTTGCTTCCGATAGCTGTAGCTGAGATGATGCCAGCTCGTTGCTTTTTAATTCAATAATAGATTGAAGAGTTTTCACTTCTTCATTCTTGATATTAAGTTTGTTAAAAACTTCTAAGTTTATAGCATCGACAGAATGCTGAAACTCGGAAATGAAAACCAAATGCTTAAGTATGAGCAAGCATAGTAAGAAACATTAAGAAGAAATCAGGTTTTCAACTTAATGCTTGGGGGCTAGAGATAATACCTGGCTCATCTCTCGCAAGCTGGCCAATGTCTCGTTGAATTCTTGTGCGTAATCTGAGAAAAGAATTCCAACGTGATGAAGGCCATCCTGTATGACCCGACGAGGTGAAAATACGATATCATTGCGAATAACTAATCCGCCGTGTGGCCAAGGGCGAATCAGAGGGGCAGGAGCAAAGAATTTTTTAGCTTCCGGACGAATATATCCGAGGTCGTCGAATGGCTCTTCTTTTATCTGGACATCGTTATCCAGATTGGGAATGGGTTCGTTTCCAACAGATGATCGAGGATTTCCGCCCGTCTGTGTTTTTGTTTTTTCCCTCATGCCCATGGTCGCAGAAGAAGATTCTTCTTTAATAGCAGCTTTATGTTTCTTCAACTTCTTCGCCTTTAGAGGAGTCGGGGCAAGTCTGAAAGGAAGATATCCGAGAAGTAAAAATCTCGAAGAATCGAAGGAGAATGATAACTAGGAAAACTCCAGTAAAGTACCTGGACGTGGCGATAGGAATTCCGTCAACATTTACCATTTTCTCGAAAGTCACCTGCCTTTTGCGCTTCCGGTTGCTGTAAAACCTAGCATGTAATTCGCTGAGTTCAGCATCGGAAGCAAGATCATTTCCTCCGAGTTCGTTGAACTAGGAAAGAATTAACAACATATTAAAAGGCGGAGATAGAAGTTAATCTGAGAAAAACTCGGAAACAAGGAAAATATAAATACCTTAGGAACCAGATTTTCCACGTGATAAATGGCTAGGTTTTCTTCAATTTGAGTGCTGGTGGCGACCAGTTGATGAAGCCGCTTTATAAAATCTTTCTTGGTATAGGCTTTGTCTGTTCCCCTCATGCTATCTTCTGGCCCTTTGTATTCGCAAAGAAGCCGGGAACGAAATGAAAGGGGCTGAATACGACGTCCGAACCAGCATAAAACAGTGTCCTTCCCAGTTAAAGAAGGTTTGGAAGAAGTAAGCTTGGCAATACGGCGCTTTATCTTCGTTAGATTTTCTGGCAATGTCTCAACTGCTTCAACTGTCCAACTCTCTCGAGGAATGGCAGCGGAATTAACAAATGGAGGAACCCCGATTTCCTTGCCAGGGAACGGGATGTCCTGATGATAAAAGAAAGAACCCAGCCAGGATTTGGCGGGTTCTGGCATTTGTATTCTTGGGAACCAATCCTCTCTATTTTTCCGAAGAGTGAAAGATATAGTTCCACAGGTAGGGGAAATGCCTTCTGTGATGTTATGTTTTACTTCAAAACAATATTGCCAAAAATCTAGACTAGGAGCTATTCCGAGATATCCTTCAAAAAGAGCTTGGAAACTAGCTAGATAGAGGATGGAGTTTGGAGAGAGGTTATGCGGTTGGACGCCGTAATAGTTAAGGATGTCTATGAAGAAGGCAGAAGGAGGTAAACCCATACCTCGCGTAATGTGAGAGGTAAGGAGGACACGTTCTCCGTCTTTCGGTCTGGGCTCGAGCTCACCATCTGAGTTTCGCCATTTGCCTTTAACTATTAATCCCTCCTTTGACATTTGTCGAAGGAGGACGAGGGAAGAGTTACTCGGATTCCATTTGCCGACAAATTCTGCTTCTTCGGTCGCAGCGTGTTCGTTGACTTGAAGCGGGATCTTCTCCTCCGCTGTTTCAGGAGCAAACGGCGGGGAAGCGGCGGAGCTCGCGCCCGCAACGTCCGCGGCGGCGGAAAGGTTCTCTCCGCCCGCCGCGAAAGCCGCGGTTTTCTCCGGCTCGTCGCCGGCGTGCTTGGGTGACCCTAGCTGTGGATCTAGGTCTCCGATGAGGTCGTCGATAGCGGCGCGAGTGGGCGAGGACTGTGAGGATGCCATTTCCTGGTGGCGCGTTGCGTTCCGGTGTGCTTTGGAGGCTAGGTGCGCTCGGGGAAGTGCTTCGCTCGAAGAGCTCGTTCGCGTCAATGGCGTGGACAGTGAGGAGTGCGGAAGATTTTCGATGAGGACGAGGATGGCTATTTATAGCTAGAAATCCGTCAAGGTACGTGCCAACGGCTATTTGACCGTTGGATGTTTAGCGCGTGTCACTCGCCGGAAAATCCGGGAAATAAAACGACAGGGAAATAATGACTATCTCCTCGTTTCCCGTGAGAATCTGTCAGAGATACGCTGCAGGGTTTCCCGCGTGAAACCCAAACGTCCCTTGCGTCAGCGTGATTTGGGCGCTGACGTAAGGAGTTCCTTTTCCGCGAAGGATCGTGAGAGAAAAGCCGGATTTTCAGGATTCCGAGTTTCATGTTACCATCTCTTTCAAAAGAAGAATAAGAAGAATCAAGACTGCTGAATCAATATTTCTCGGACAAAGTATATTTGGCGAAAGACGGAAAATCAGAGTTTTAATCGTTCTTGGGGGCTACTGTCGGATATGTACCAACTAGGGGTATAGGAGATGGTAGATAAAGTGCCGGATTACCAGGGTGGCCTAAGCGGTAGTGGGCTCAGGTCCATTAGGCGGCCCAGTAGCCCGACGCACAGAAGCTGGATTCTAGAAGAATCCGGATCACGGCCCAGGTGATCTGGGTTGGAGGAGAAGACGGATTCCTTGCTTTCCAAGTTACAAGTTACCGTAGTCCTCTAGGTTTCCTATTCTGTAAGCCCTAATCCGGCTATTATATAAAGCCGGACGGGAGATAGATAAAACAAGGAACGAATAACAGAGAAGCTCTACGCCAACTCGCCGAGAAGCTCATCCTCGTCGAGTAGCTTAGATCTAAACCCTCACATTGTAACCCTGTTTACAGGCTTTAATCCTGAATAGTGAGAAGTGCAGGAGTAGACACGTCGTACTGTCGCGACGTACCGAACCTGGGTAAATCCTGTGTTCTGTATTCACTACGCGATCCCATTACCCCACGTCTCTACCGTAGTCTCATGGCACCCCCGTCTATGAAAACTACTACGATGTCTCGACACCATTCTTAGTTAATAACCATCTACAACTATCTTTTGATTGGAGTTATTAACGTTATTGCACAATTCTTTAAAATCATACCACAATTTAGCAGTTTCTCCAGACAAAACTCTTCTAAATATTATACATCCCCAACCTTCTTGAAATACTTTGGCTATAGTGAAATTAACACTAAAGGTCAACTGGTATAACATACAACTAGTACACATGCCAATAATTTTTCTACAAGAATGAAAGAAAACACTAGAGTTTTCATAACCCCTTGCCAGAAATGAGAATTGCGGTTTACTAATACACTGAGATAAAGTACATAGTTTTAAGTACTCGGCTCTACTAAGGCTTTGCCATAGACCATGTGAAGTTTCTAACTTCCATAGCCATTTAATTCAAAGACATAAGTTAATAACTTTTAAATCAACTAGAAGGATACCCCGCGCGTTGCTACGGGTATCGCTTTAGAAACTACGGTATATTGTAAACAAAAGTTCATAAAATATTTGATTCATTATATTTTCTACATGAATATGCAAATATAATTGATAAAAGTATAAATATTTAAAATTATTAATATGAATATTTGGATGTTTTAAGAATGCATGATGTGTAGTTTATATGTAGCGATTAATAAATATTAGTGGAAATGACATGGACAATTGATTGGGTAGAAGTATGGATGATGTGGATAGCTTGCATGTTGAGATAGAAAAATCATAAATGCATGTTAGTGGGTGTTTTACTTTATAATAAGTATAGATTACACATAAGCCTCCTTGATCCTGTGGTAAACAAATGGATTCCCATTTAACTAAATGATTCTTATTTACACCCTGCTTTTCCTGCCAAAAAAGACGTTTCCCAAAAAATCACACCCTTTTTCTGGGGCAACTCAAAAATAGACAACATATATAGAGGTACATTATTTAAGCTAGATCTCAAAAGAATTACGGTGTGTTTGTTTGGGGTTGCTGTGGCTGGCTGTGGTGCTGTGCAGAGAAATCCGCTGCGCAGGGAAAGCGGCTGTTCCGAGTTGCCCTGTTTGGCAACTTAGCTGGTTGTCTAACTGTGAACTTGTAAATTGTCCGAAATGCCCCATGCTCGTAAACATGCGTATTATTGCTGATTTTCATTACATCAACAAGATATGTGCTCATACAGAATCAACAAATTTGCAAATGACCGGTTAGACATCTGATCCCCGTGATCTTATAATATTGACGTTTGCGTTACAAATTGTGTACCATCAGAAATGCCCCGACTCTGAACATTTTCGACCCATCAGAATCTTATTCAACCTCAATGAAAAAAAAACCAATCAATAATCCTATGCATTTACTGGATGGGAATGCTACACAGACGAAGAGCACACACATGCACGCATCACGCTTGTCTTGTCTAGGTGCCCATGCATACATCTATCAGGACATCAAAACACCGACCAGGACGCTGTGGCGACAGCCCTGCGTTGGCGATCCAGGAGCGGACTCGCGTATGACAACGATGACTCCTGTTGCTGGCGCCGGTGACCCGTCGCGCGGAGGTCATCGAGATCTGCTGGAGCGTCCGACACGAGAATGACTTGGGCACCGGCCTCCACCGCAACAACATCACGACCAGGCTCCACCGCCATCGCTGTGGCGGACGCGTCCACCGAGAATTGCGGCGGGAATTGGGATCTCCCTACCGCGGATGAGGTCCAGTAGCTGGGAGACGTCAGACGACGGGGGCGGCCGGCGGGAATCGAGATCTGGTGGCGACGGGGTTCAGGCGAGGACGTTGGGGAGCAGCTCTGACGGCAGGGAATAGGTTCGGTGGCTGGGTGATATTCGGCAGCGGGGGCGGCCGGCCGGCGAGACTCGAGCTAGGGGGCCGTGTTCAGAGGAGATCCAGGTCGGGTCACGCGCGGAAGAGGATATATGAGAGAAAAAACTCTCAGGTTAGGTGGGCTGAGCCTCCGAATGGCATTTGCTCGTAATTTTATCAAAGGTATGTCGGATGTGAATTACGGTTCGCTGGTTTTTGCGGGAAGCCGCAGGAAGCACCTCGGGAGGTGCTTTCTCCCGTATGCATGTTTCGCTTGGTGGCTTCGACAAAGCCCAAAGCCAACGCACCCGTGTTTGGTTCGTTCCACGTGCTTTTTCTAGTGGAAAGCCAAACAAAGCCCAAACAAACACCCCCTTAATCTGCACCCATAATCTGAATGATAGTGGAACCTGGCCCGGCCTCCTTTCGGGGGTCGTATGAAAAAAAGCTGGTAATAACCATGTTCATTAATTTGTAGAGGATGAGCTCATTGTCATAGATGTGAATCCATATAACTTTCTTTTGACGGGTCATGCAAGGATTGAACCTGCATGCCCATGCATGGTGTCAAAATCAGGTCCGTTCTTCCAAAATACATGGCTTCTATTTGTTCAAATATAGATGTATCTTTACACTAAAAATATGTCTAAACACATCTATATAGTCAGACAAATGAAAGTCCAGTATTTAATTTGAAACCGAGGGAGTAAACATCGAAGCTTACTTCTTTAGTTGCGCGTTTTTATGGGGGCATCCCAACTAATTTTTGAATGGATCGTCACATGTACATCGCTGCCTACAAAGAACAACCCTGTAGGAAGAAAATACGCCTTACAACTTCATGTGTGTTTGCTCCTACTTACTCTAGTTTTTAACCACATTAGTATTCGAAACCCACACAAGCTAACAGAAGGGGAAAAAACGACACAAAAACTCACACAAACGGCCGGCAGGAAGAACTGTGGGCTAATATTATCGGCTGAGACGACATAACGAGATCTCAGGCGATTAAGAAACTGATGATGAGTTTATGATCACTAACAGCTGGATTTATTTATTGTTCACGCATGCATGTTGGGGCAATCGCGGCAGGTGCAGCCTCGTAAGCTACTCAGGGAAAGCCAGGAACACGATTCCGTCGACTTTCCCTTCTTCGAAAGAGGTAGCGGTAACCCCTCCTCCAAAGGAGTACTGGCCATGAATCTTTCCTTGCGCTTGGATAGGAAGCGCTGCAGCGACGCCTTCACCGGGACCGGCAGCCGCGGAACCGACGCCGGCGCAAGCCAGGTTCCCGGCGCCGTGTACAGGCTCGGCTTGCGGCCGTCGGCCGGTGCCACACGGCCCCCGCGTAAGATCACCAGCTGGTGCTCTGGCGCCGGCGCCGGATCAGGCGCCTTGACGTCGTGCTGGTGGCAGCTGAACCTGAACATGGCGCACGCGACGGCGAAGCTACGGGAAACAGGTGCTGGACGTACTGGCTGGCGAGTGGAAAGGCAGAGCGAGGGTTTCGGCGCGCGGTGGCCGTAGCTCTGGTTGTTTTATACGCGCTGCAAGCCATGACGTTAGAGATAGCTGCACGCCATACGTAGGCAACATGACGCGTTCTTAGAGGAACCATCGAGAACATCCGCTCCGATTGTCCCGGCCGCCGGCAAGTCGGGTGGCCCAAAGAGGCGGGGACGCGGACTACCTTTTTTGTCTCGTCCGGCACGCCCACTTGATGATATGATTGACTTGTATGGGACGTACGCACGCCTCCGACGTGCACGCGGGGCCGCTGCCGCGTGCATGCATGCTCTTCTATCTAGGTTCTATCTAGGATCAGACACAAATTTAGTAGTTTCTCTATACAGAACTCTTCTAAATATTATATATCCCCAACCTTCTTCAAATACTTTGGCTGCGGTGAAATTAACACTAAAGCTCAACACGTATAAACGTGACCAAAGGGGAAATGATCCCTCCCTTGATACTACGTTGTTAGTTAGATGAGACTCCCGATTTATTCGAGTGCACGCAGCCGTAGCTGGGACTCGAACCCGGGTGGCTTGGCGCGCACTCGCAGGCTCTAGCCACAGTTCTCAAAGGTCAACAGGTATAGCATACAAAAACGTTCTATAGGAGGCTTGTCACTAATCCACATGCCAATAATTTTCCTACAGCAATGAAAGAAAAGACTCGAGTATTCAGAACCCCTTGCCAGAAATGAGAATTGTGGTTTACTAACACCCTGAGATAAAGTACATAGTTTTAAGTACTTCGCTCTAATAAGGCTTTGCCACAAACCATCCGAAGTTTCTAAGTTCCATAACCACTTATTTAAAAGACATAAGTTTTTTTTTTGAAATGGAAACCCAGCCTCTGCATCACAATGATGCACACGGCTTTTTATTAAAGCAATATCTCAAGTTTTACATAATACGAACGAAAGAAACCAAAGCAGCTGACATCCAAATCAGCGACCTACTAATGTGGCTACAAAGATCAACCATCTAAAAAAAGCCAACACTAGTCTGGAGCCCATTGTAATCTCCGATCATGCAACCATCCATCCTGGTTGAAGATAGCCCGTACGACCGCCATCAGTCGAGTACATCCGGCATCCAATCGTCCACGTTGGTCGACTGGTAGGAGAAGTGACCACGAGTGTATCCAGTGCGTCGCCCGATAAACCACCTGCAAAAAATTATGGACCATCACATTGTTAAAGATAATATCGTTTCGGCAATTCCAAATTGCCCATAAAAAAGCACATACACCTATGCGTATACTAGCTTTAGTCGACTTATCCACCCCATTTAACCATGTCCCAAACATATGATCAATGCTATGTGGTGGTGTAATGCTAAAAGTGAAATGAACCAGCCTCCAATTCTTTTTAGCGAAGATGCACGAAACAAACAGGTGATTAACTGTCTCATCAGAACCACAAAACACACACTTTTTACACCCAATCCATCGTTTCTTTAATAAATTATCTTTTGTTAGAATTTCATTACGGTACAAAAACCACATAAAGATTTTTATCTTCAAAGGCACTTTTAATTTCCACAGGTAAGTATGCAGAAATCTCGTATTGCCATTCATGAGCTCCTCATAATAGGATTTCACTGAAAAACAACCCGAAGTTGTCAACTTCCAAGAAAAGGAGTCCTGCTCCTCCGTTAGAGAAACTGCTATCAATTTCTCCACCATATGTAGCCAGTTAATCCAATTATTCCCAGACAAGGATCTCCTAAATGTAATATTGAGATGTTGTTGACCCAGAACATCACCAACCAGGACATTTTTATTACGCACAATATTATACAACATAGGATACTGCAGAGCTAATGGTCTACCCGCCAACCACGGGTCTTCCCAAAACCTGATACCCAGACCATTCCCAACCGAGCAATCAACATGCTTAAAGAAATCAGATTTAACACTCATAATTCCTTTCCAGAAAGGTGAGTCCATGGGTTTTACCTCTACCTGCATAAGAGGTTTTCCCATGATGTATTTATTGTGCAGTAATTCATGCCAAATACCTTCCTCAGTTAAGAGTTTAAAAAGCCACTTGCTTAGAAGGCATCTATTCTTAATGTCTAAACACTCAATCCCCAAGCCACCTTGGTCTTTTGGGCGACAAACAATATTCCACTTGGTCAACCTATACTTCTTTTTTGTTAGATTAGACTGCCAGAAGAAGCGAGATCTATAGAAATCCAATCTTTTTCTAACCCCAACGGGAATCACAAAAAAAGATAAGAGAAACATCGGTAAGCTTGACAAAACTGAGTTTATAAGAATTAAGCGATCTCCATAAGATAACAATTTTCCTATCCAAGAACTCAATTTGCTTTCAAACCTATCTTCCACCGGTTTCCAATCTCTATTGAGCAGCTTTCGATGGTGAATGGGGATACCAAGGTATTTAAAGGGTAGAGCACCAATCTCACATCCGAAAATACCTCTATACCGATCCTCATAATCAGCAGCTTTCCCAAAACAAAATATCTCACTCTTGTGGAAATTAATTTTAAGCCCTGACAATTGCTCAAAGATGGACAGAATTAACTTCATATTAACTGCCTTTCCTAAATCATGTTCCATGAATAATATAGTATCGTCAGCGTACTGAAGTATCGATACCCCACCTTCCACAAGATGTGGGATCAAACCTCCCACCTGACCTATTTCTTTGGCTCTCTCAATTAGGAGAGCAAGCATATCCGCCACCAGGTTAAACAAAATCGGAGATAACGGATCCCCCTGTCTTAACCCTTTTAAGGTTTGAAAGTAATGACCAATGTCATCATTCACACGAATACCCACACTACCCCCTTGCACAAAGTTCGCCACCCACTCACACCATCTGGGATCTAAACCTTTCATGCGTAGAGTCTGTTGTAGGAACTTCCAATTCACTTTATCATATGCTTTCTCAAAATCAATTTTGAACAACACCCCATCCATTTTCTTCCTCTTAAGTTCATGAATTGTTTCATGTAGGACAACCACCCCCTCTAAGATATTCCTTCCTGGAAGAAACGCAGACTGAGAGGGGCGGATAACCCTCTGCGCAATAGAGGTTACCCTATTTGTTCCTACCTTTGTAAATATTTTAAAACTCACATTCAACAGACAAATAGGCCTATATTGCTCAATCCTACATGCATCTTCCTTCTTAGGAAGTAGGATGATCGTTCCAAAGTTCAACTTGAACAGGTCTAGATCACCCTCATGCAACTGAGCAAACATTGCCATCAAGTCATTTTTAATAACCTCCCAAAAAAACTTGTAGAACTCAGTTGGAAATCCATCAGGCCCAGGGGCTTTATTAGGCTCCATTTGAGAGATGGCATCACGAATTTCCTTTTCAGTAAAAGGCTGTGTGAGCAACGAATTCTCCTCATCAGTTACCCGAGTAATACCATCAAGTCTCGTCTCATCTAACGAGACATTGGATGGTTCTGGCGCCCCAAATTTTTTTTTATAGTATTCCGAAATGTAAGCTTTTAGATTTTCTTGGCCTACTATGGTCCCTTCATCTTGTTCTAGCTGGAAAATCTTTTTTTTCCTATGTTTCCCATTGGCAATCAGATGGAAGTATTTCGTATTACTTCCCCCCTCCTGGATATGCCTGACCTTAGCGCGTTGAGCCCATTTAGACTCTTCTTCACGACGCAAATTGGTAAGAAACGCTTCCGCTTCTACCCTAGAGGCTTGCTCAGCCTCGGTCAATGGGGAACACTCCGCCCTCAGATCCAGTTCATTAATAAGCAACAACAATTTGTCCCTTAATTTCTTATATTCTCCCGCTCTAGTTTTAGCCCATCCTCTCAAAAAACTCCTAACATGTCTAATCTTCATTTGCCATCGTTCAATTGGACTTAAGCCAGTCAATACCGACTCCCACTCCACCTTGACTATGTCAAAGAAATTTGGTTGCTTTAGCCAAGCCAACTCGAACGAGAACAACGATTTGTTCCCCAAATGAGCTGCTGATCCAGAGTCCAAAAACAAAGGATTATGATCAGAACCAATTCTAGTTAAAGCTTGGACTGTCACTAACGGGAATTTCTGTTCCCACTCAATACTAGCAAGTATTCTATCCAGCTTCTCAAAAGTTGGAATAGTACGCCTGCTTGTCCAAGTATATTGTCTACCAGACAATTCTAGTTCTTTTAAATCAAGGCTATGAATAATGGCATTAAAAATGAACGGCCAACGCGGGTTAAAGTTATCATTATTCTTTTCCACACTAGAACGAATAATGTTGAAGTCACCCCCTACCAACATAGGTCGTGTTTCATTATCACAAATTCTAACTAACTCAGCCAAGAACTCTGGTTTCTTATCATCTTGGGCAGCCCCATAGACGACCACCAAAGCCCAAAGAAAGCCATCTTCCTTTGATTGCACATGCAATTTAACCGAGTAGTCACCGGCCTTAACGGTCTGTACCGTTAAAGTCGAGCAATTTAAACCAATGAGAATCCCCCCTGATCTCCCATGAGGTGGTAAACAGTACCACGAAAAATCTAAACCCGCAGCCAAAAAATGCAAGAAAGATGAAGAGAAACTACTTCTCCCTGTTTCACTTAACGCAATAAAATCTAATTTCAAATCCACAACAGCCTCTCTCACCGCCCAATGTTTCGCGGTATCTCCAAACCCATCCGAATTCCAGAAATAACCCTTCATGGAGAATAAATCTTTTTAATCCTAGCACTCCTCCTCGGTTTAGAACCCCCCCTTCATTTTACCCTTCCTAGATCGCATCATCTTAGTCTCCTGCGCATGAGAATCCACATGATCCTCTATGCCTACCTCACCCTCGAGGTCATAATCTTCACACAAACTTGATGCCATGTGCATCACCGTATTATGATCAGAATTCTCAACATCCTCGTTACCCACATTCAAGTTATTAGAAAGATTAACTACCTGTCTAGACATCTCAATATCTTTAAGCATATCAACCGTTCTACTAGCCATGCTTGGTGAATCCCCCAAAGAAACTCCTAGACTAGCTACATTATCAATAATAACAGTATTATCAAATGCTGTAAACGATAATTTAACGGCCATACCTTTGAGCAGCTCATCTCTCTTAGCCGCACGTATGGAGGCCCTCTCCGCAACCGGCACATCTGCCGACTGTGTAGCCCGTAGACGCGCGCTCGAACGAAGTCCAGTAGAGGAGGGGTCGGGGATGCCACCGAACGCGACCACTTCCTCCAAAGTGGTTTGCCGGCCGACGCTCACCGCAGCGTCCTTGCGATTGGTCATGACGACAGGTGACAGTGGCACCTGAGTATCAGCTGCTGCAGCTGCAGCTATGACCCCTCCGTTCACGTCTCCCAAGTGGCCACTGCGAGCAGACGCAGTGAGCACAACATCGGCACCAGCAGCTTCATCAACCATCACCGACGCCTCCTCAAAACACGCAGCCGTAGACCCAATGCCACCAACCACCACACGGGTATTAGCATGAGACAGAGAACCAGTAGGGCGCACCGCTGCAGCACCATAATCACCAGCGGTAGCAGAACGCGATCCCACGGCAGCACACTTGCTAGCGGCAGGAGAACCATCCACGGCAGAGAAATGCCCCACGGCAGGCGAAAAAGGCCTCACGGTAGCAGTTTTCTCAGCAAAACTCTGCCGTAGCTGTGCCTCACGCTGTAACTCCTCGTCGATCCTCCTAAACTGCTCCTGGAGCATAGGCAAATACACAACACCCGTCCTCTTGTGCTCCATTGCTGTTGCACCATGAGGACCCGAGCTCCCATTCCCTTGTTGATCACCACCAGAGGTCGAATGGCCACCATTGGCCTTCGTGGCAGTGTCCTCCAAAGAAGTTTTAGCTAGAGCATCTCTGAAATCCGAGCCCAACTCACTGTCATCCCCATCATCCTCACCGTCTGCCTTGTCTACTACCATATCCTCTACAGCATCAGTCAAGTCCTCTCCTTCCACAAAGAAAGTAAGAGCAAAGAATTCATCTTTAATAAGCATTGGTATCGTATGTGGCACTTTAGTGTAGTCAAGACATCCCACCAGGATTCTCAGTACACCATTTTGACGAGTATATGCCATATCTATCTTTCTAGTGACTCCGATCATATAACCAACAGCCCACATTGCCAAGAAATCTCCAATATGCTCCTCTGGTATGCCGGAAACCCTAACCCAAAAATTAGGCAAAGTATATAACCTCTCAATCCTTTCTCCCCAGCTGTCCACCGTCATCTCACATGTGGAATTAGGTACCCTACAAGTACCAAAGATTTTCAGCCTATCAAGTTCAAGCTTTGAGGAAAACATGACCTTGAAAACGTTCTGACCCACTTGACTAACATTCCAAGTGAATCCCTCTGTTGGAACCAAACGCTGGAGCTGCCTAATCAACTGTGGAATCGACATCTCACCCTTGTTGACCACCACCGAGGCCCAGCGAGCGTTCACCATCTTAGGCCTGAAACTTGCTGTCAGAGGAATGCCGAAGATCATCAACTCATCGTGGGCATACCCATACATCACTGGATGAGGTTTTGGCGCCGCAAGCAAAGGGCAAGGGCCATTTTTGTGCACAGACCCCTGACAAAAATCACACACCGGAGCAGGGCAATCTGCAACAAAGTGACCTGCATCACCGCACCTAAAACACTTGTTTCTGTCAATTCGTTTGCTCTTCTTCGCTGCCCCAGCCAAAGCCACATTCAGCTGCTCCTCCGAAACCCTCTTCTCACCTTGCCCAGAACCCGAAGCCTCAACCACAGCTTGTTGAACCACATTAGGCATGGCAGCATTCACTGTCTGCACACCCGCTACAGAAACATTATTCTGCCCTTCAGGTACTGCAGCAACTACCGGCCCCGCGGCCACCATCTGTTGCACCGGCGGCTGTGGCACTCTCAGAATGTAGCGGCCACGTCCATTCTCGAAACGATGCCCGTTCGATCTGTAAACGTTATTGACATAACCACCGCGAGCTCCCCTTCCGAAGTTACCTCTCCCTTATACGCCTAAGCCTCCTTTATACTGCGGTAAACAAACAGATTCCCATTTAACTAAATGATTCTTATTTACACCCTGCTTTTCCTGTCAAAAAAGACGTTTCCTACAGAATCACACTCTTTGTCTGGGTAACTAAAAAATAGACAACATATATAGTGTTAGATTATGTATAGAATTGAAAAATAGACAACATATATAGTGTTAGATTATGTATAGAATTGTAATATGTACGTGTAACGTACTTGTACTTGTACATGTTCCCCTTATATAATGAGATAGGCCACCCGTGTTAGGGTTGAGCCGGTTCCCCCCAAAACCTATACGCTTACATGGTATCAGCCTAAACCCTAGCGATCCAATCTATGTCTTCCGCCGCCAACTCCTCCTCGGCCATGGCCGGAGGCATACCGGCCTCCCTCGCCGCCCTACTCGCCCAGCCCGCCGCTGCCTCGACCCCTGTCGGCACTCGGAGCGTGGGCTACTTGTTCTCCTACGCGCCGCCGCCAGTCTCCCCGCCGTTCGCGGGCACTGTCGCCGCGCCTCCCGGCTCCTCCACGACCACGATGGTCGTCGCTTCATCGACGCCTGCGGTTGACGTCCACGCCACGCCTCCCGCAGCCTCGCCCACGGTGACCAGTCCCTCTGCGTCGCCCCTGCAGCCTGGAGCAGCGCCCTCCGCTGCCCTCACCGGACCACCTGCTGTATCCCTCGGCGAGGGAGTGCCAGCGTCCTCGAGCGCGTTCCCGGCTCCCGTCCACTTCGCCCACCTCGTCACCATACGACTCACCACGGACAATTCTTTGTTCTGGCATGCTCAACTACTCCCGCTCCTCCGCAGCCACTACCTCGTGGGCTATGTTGATGGGACCCTGCCGTGCCCTCCGATGATCCTCAAGACCGTCCAAGGCCCGGTGCTCAACCCGGCGCACCGACTATGGGTGCAGCAAGATCAAGCCATCTTATCGGCGATCCGCGGTTCTCTCACCGAGAGTGACGCGGGGATGGTTCTCTTCTCATCGACCTTATGCGACGCGTGGGGGACACTTGAGAGCAGGTGCAGGTATCGGCCGTGGCGCTCGACTGGAACTGCTTGATGATCCACCTGCTGTGTCCGTCGTCGACCCCTACGTCGATCATGCCGCTTCCCCGGACGTGCATGCCTCGGTACCTGCGCCGCGCATGCATCTTGGGCCAGTGGAGCCAGGGGTTCGTCTGCTGGCCTGTTCCAGGCGCCACTGCCTCCTTGCGGACTCCCAGCCCATCCTCGCCTGGCTCCGTGACGCCTACCACGCCGCGCTACGCCGCTGGGCTGGCGTCGCCTGGCTCCGTGCCGCTCACCCCGTCGGGCTCTACTACTGGGCCGGCGTCGCCTGTCGCTTCGCCCGTCGACACTACTGGGCCGACAACGCCCAGCTCGCCTTCTGGGCTGGCTTCGCCCACGATCGCCTCCCCTGTTGCTTCGTCGACTGGGCCGGCGTCGCCCGTTCCTGCTCCTCGTCCCCCCGTTGCGCATCGCCCGCACACGCGCAGCAGGAGTGGGATCTATCGCCCACTCGACCGGACCGACGGCACCGTTGCCTGGTTCGCTGCCTGCATGGCCCATGCAGTGAAGGATCCAACTTCTGAACCTCGTACGTATCAAGCTGCCATGACTATACCGCATTGGAGAGCTGCTATGGAGCAAGAGTTTCAGGCCCTTCTCTTCAACAAGACCTGGACATTGATTCCCTCTCCACCTCCCGCCAATATTATTGACTCCAAATGGGTGTTTAAGGTGAAGAAGCATGCTGATGGGACCATTGAGCGTTATAAGGCACGCTTAGTGGCCAAAGGATTCAAACAATGTCATGGGATTGATTATGAGGATATGTTCAGCCCGGTTGTTAAACCAACTACTATTCGTCTTCTTCTTTCCATTGCAGTTACTCGAGGATGGTCTATTCGTCAGTTGGATGTCCAGAATGCTTTCCTCCATGGCATATTGGAAGAGGAGATTTACATGCGTCAACCCCAAGGTTTTGTGGATCCTGATCGCCCTCATCATTTGTGTCGTCTCTCTAAAGCACTGTATGGTCTTAAGCAGGCTCCACGTGTGTGGCATGCTCGCCTTGCTACTGCTCTTCGTGCTCATGGGTTTACTCCTTCGACTGCCGATACCTCTCTGTTCCTTCTTCAGCGGCCTACTGTTACGATGTATCTATTGGTGTATGTCGATGACATCATACTGGTGAGCTCATCACCTGCAGCTGCTGATGCACTCATTACAGCATTGGGGACTGATTTCGCTGTCAAGGACTTGGGGAAACTGCATTTTTTCTCGGGTTGGAGGTCACCTATGGTGAGCATGGCTTGATATTAACACAGAAGAAGTACTCATTGGACTTGTTGCGTCGGGCTGGTATGTTACAATGCAGTCCGATCTCCACACCTATGTCTGCTACTAAGAAACTCACATCGGATCATGGTACTCTTCTGTCTCCTGATGATGCTACTATGTATAGAAGCATTGTTGGTGGATTGCAGTATTTGACGCTGACTCGTCCAGATATTTATTTTGCTATCAACAGAGTTTGTCAGTATCTTCATTCGCCTCGTGACACGCATTGGTCTGCTGTTAAACGCATCTTGTGTTACGTACGTCCAACAGTGTCTTATGGTCTTCATATTTGGCCTAACTCCTCTGGTTTGCTTTCTGCGTTCTCTGATGCTGACAAGGCTGGCAGTTCAGATGACAGGCGATCTACGGGGGGTTATGCAGTGTTCTTTGGATCTAGCTTGATCGCCTGGAGTGCTCGCAAACATGCCACAGTTTCTCGTAGCAGCACTGAAGCAGAGTACAAAGCTGTTGCTAATGCAACTGCAGAGCTTATTTGGGTTCAGTCCTTGCTTCAGGAATTGGGAATTTCCCAAGATTCATCACCAGTTCTTTGGTGTGACAACATTGGTGCTACGTATCTTGCTTCTAATCCAGTGTTCCATGCACGGACAAAACATATCGAGGTTGACTATCATTTTGTGAGGGAACGTGTTGCACAGAAGTTACTTCAGATCAAGTTCATCTCTTCTAAAGATCAACTTGCAGACATCTTCACTAAGCCACTACCTTTACCCATGTTTGAGGCATGTCGGCGCAATCTCACCCTTCTGGATTCTTTGGGACACGGCTGAGATTGAGGGAGGGTGTTAGATTATGTATAGAATTGTAATACGTACGTGTAACGTACTTGTACTTGTACATGTTCCCCGTATATAATGAGATAGGCCACCCGTGTTAGGGTTGAGCCGGTTCCCCCCAAAATCTATACGCTTACATATAGAGGTACATTCCTTAAGCTAGATCTCAAGAGAATTAATCTGCACCCATAATCTCAATGATAGTGGAACCTGGCTCTCCTTTCGAGGGCCGTATGAGAAAAAACCCAGTGACAACCATGTTCACTAATTTGTAGAGGATGAGCTCATTGTCATAGATGTAAATCCATATAATTTTCTTTTGACGCTCATTGTCATAGATGTAAACCCATATAATCCAACTAATTTGTAGAGGGTGAGCTCATTGTCATAGATGATCTCAATTTTCTTTTCAGTAATCTGTTGGAGTTTCTCTAAGCGTAAAAATAACCTGAAACTTTGTTTGTTGTTCTGTTATCTCAATGATAGTGGAATCCGACCCTGTTTTCCGGGGTTGTACGGAAAAAAACAGCGATAATCATGTTCATTTATAGAGGACGAGAGAATTGTCATAGATGTGAATCCATATAATTTTCTTTTGACGGGTCATGCTAGGGCTGAAATTTCATGCCCATATATACATGGTGGCAAAATCAGGGTCCTGGAATGTGTAACGTGTAACGGCATCTCCAGTCGTTGCGCCCCCCCAGGACGCAAAAACCCTCGCTTTTTTTCCGCCGCGGCGCGAAACGACGCTATTCTGGGAACTGGGGGGGGGGGGGCGTTTCCCAGCCGTGAACCCAGGCCGCCCCCCAGCGGCGACTCGGCCAAATTTGGGCAATCAAAAAAAAATCCCACTAAATAAATAGAGTTTTGCCACACAAATAAATAGTTCAACAATTTAAACAAAAAAAAGTACACTAGTCATCGTCCTCAACATTGCCATTCCCCTTTCGCGCCCACAAATGCTGCACCAGGTCATTCTGCAGAGCATGATGTGTTGCAGCGTGTCGAATCTCCTGTCGCTTGGTGAGGAAGTCTGTCCATGATGCCGGCACCTGGTGATCAACATCTGCAAGAGGGCCCTGCCGGTAGTATGGTGTGCTTGCCTCACTGTCAGGCACCGGGTCATCCCGCTCACTCTCAATGATCATGTTGTGCAAGATCACACAACACTGCATCACCTCCCACATGTTGGACTTCGACCAAGTCATAGCTGGGTACCGAACAACAGCGAATCGAGATTGCAACGCTCCAAATGCCCGCTCAGCATCCTTCCTGCAAGCCTCCTGGCACTTGGAAAACCAAGCTTTTGCGCTTCCTGGGATAGGGTTGGAGATGCTCTTCACAAATGTTGCCCACTTTGGGTAGATGCCATCTGCAAGATAGTACCCCTTTGTATACTGGTGTCCATTGATCTCATAGTTCACGGGGGGGCATGGCCTTCGACAAGATCGGCAAAGACATTCGAGCACTGCAAGACATTGATGTCGTTGTGACTTCTAGGCATACCAAAGAATGAATGCCAAATCCATAGATCGTACGAAGCCACGGCTTCGAGAACCACCGAGCACTCTCCTTCCTTTCCCTTGTACATCCCCTACCAGTCAAATGGGCAGTTCTTCCATGCCCAGTGCATACAGTCGATACTGCCAAGCATCCCAGGAAACCCTCTTGCTTCATTCTCTGCGAGGAGACGAGCAGTGTCTTGCGCATTGGGTGATCGCAGGTATATTGGGCCAAAAACTGCAACCACTGCCCGGCAGAACTTGTTCAAGCACTCGAGGGCCGTGGACTCGCTCATGCGCAGGTAGTCATCTTGTGCATCTGCGGGAGCACCGTATGCAAGCAACCTCATGGCCATCGTGCACTTCTGGATAGAGGTAAACCCTACCGTGCCGGTGCAGTCCTTCTTCAACTTGAAGTAGGTGTCGAACTCCCGGATGGCATGCATGATCTTGAGGAAGAGCGTGCGTTTCATCCTGAAACGACGCCGGAACACCTTCTCGTCGTTGGTGGGATCCTCGGCGAAGTAGTCGGAGTAGAGGATGCAGTAGCCCTCGTACCACTGCCTCGGCCTGCTCTTGTGGCGACCGGGCTTCGATCCAGTCGGAGTAATCGGCGGCCTCACTGTGCTTTTGCTCAGGTTCTGCAAAGCAGTGATGCAGTTGTTTAGAAAAGAGTATTTGAGAGAATCAAATGTTGCTGATACTCAATGTTTATTGTAGTTTCCCGAAATGCTTGGCAACGTAGATTTCATGCACTGGGAATAGAAAACTTGTCCCTTTGCTTGGCAGGGGCAATATAAGGGGCATTTTGGAAAGTGCACCGTTGATACGTACATTTTGCGTCACTAATTTATATGATAATTTGTTCTTATTTATTGATATATTTTGTATTGAGGTGCATTAGTAATGTTATTTCGCCTTATTTTGCATGTTTTGCCGTTTCCGGGATTTATTTATCATAGTCAGAAATCAACAGAAAAAAGCAGTTGCTAAGTTGTCAAACTTCCGAAGTCTGTAAATTTACGAAAAAAATAAATCGGAAACTCATTATTTATGGAAATTATCCAAGGGGGCCCAAAAATATCGAGGAGAAGAGCTTCGAGGAGTTGGGCGACCTACAGGCGCGAGCCCATTCATGGCTGTGCCTAGGGTCGCCTGTGCCTCCTGTGGCCTCCCTCTTACCTCCCCTTTGGCATATTATTACCCCTTGACCTAACATTATAAGGGGTAGGGGCACTTCCATTTTTTGGCCGCCGTCTCGGTGTAGAAATAAGATAGAGAGAAGAAAGCTCTCCGGCGGGCAGAAATCTTGTGGGGAAATTCTCTTCCGGAGGGGAAATCGTCACCGTCATCACGTCAGGCATCATCACGATCATCATCAACATCATCTCTACCATCAACACATCATCATCGTCATCCCATCTCACTACTTTGTGACATCTAGGGTTGTAACATGTTATATTCATTGGGATCTCTATCCCGGTGTTGATTACCCAGTTGTAGGTGATGATATTGAGTTTTATTGGTGAATTCTTGTTATGACCAGATTGTTATTAAGTCATAAATCATCTCTAATCATTATACACATGATATATTGTCAGTAGTTTGTTTTGTTCTTGAGGACATGTCAGAAGTCTTTGTTTCTTGCAGTCATATTATGTTGAGTAATATTTAATGGTTTGATATTTAAGTTGTGGTGTTATTCTTCTAGTGCCATCATGTGAATGTTGAGAACATGATACTTCACCTTTATGGGCCTAGGAGAATGTATTGTGTATTTAGTTTTCTTTTGGTACATTTAAAGGGGTGACAGAAACCTAAACCCAATTCGCAAATTATTGCGTGAGGAAGCATAGGATCCCAGAGTTTAAGGTTGTGGTTAGATTTCATCTTAATTACTTTCTTATAGTTGGGATGCTTCCAGGGGATATAATCAGAAGTGTGCATTTCCCAAGTAAGGACGGTATATTAGCAGAAGTTCACCCACACAACACTTATCAAAACAATGAATGTTAATCAACGATATTGATGAAAGTGACTTGAAGAAATTCACGTGTGTTATCTGGAACGTTTCAACCATCATAATTAACCCACCGGCTTGTACTTTCTGCTAAAAGGAATTGGGTCACTTGCTCCAGCTATTCTTGTTTAATTTTATTTACTTGTTATTTATTTACTCGTTATAACAAAAACCCATAAAAATCTGTCTCATAGTATTTGTAGTGGAACCTTGCTCAAAACCACTTGTCAACATCTTTTGCTCCTTGTTGGGTTTGACACTCTTATTTATCAAAAGGATTACGATAGAGCCCCTACACTTGTGGGTTATCAAGAATTTTTTGGCGCCATTGTCGAGGAACGTTGCGCTATTGATAAGTGGTATTGGTAAGTAATACTTTTAATATAAGTGATGTTTTTTTTCTACTTTACTTTATTATGAAATGTTCTCCTTTTATTTCTCTGTTTGAGTGACACCTCCACCACTCTTGTGGTGGATAAGGGTCCTCCAACTACTGAAACTATCCCTTGTTAAAATATCCATGGGTATTTTCGATCGTGCTATGAGTAAATCGTTATATAGGAGATAGAGTTGTCCATCCCAGATATCACTTGCTTTGTATTAAAGTATTATATGAGCTATTTAAGATTACAAGTGTTTCGAGATAAGTAATCATGAGGAAGATACTTTCATTATCACTGAAAGATAAAGCATTGGAGTGGTATAGGTGTTTGGATATTTCTCACTTATTGAATTGGAAAGAGTTTATGTCTCTCTTTTACTCTCAATTTTATCCTTCTTATGAAATTCATCAAGATCGGAACTATAGTTATTATTTTTGGCCTCGTGAGGGATAAATCATTGCTCAATATTGGGGGAGAATGAAATCATTGATGCTCAAATGCCCCAATCATGAGCTCTCTAAAGAGATTATTGTTAATATATGCAAGGTTACTGTAACATCCCAATTTTTGCTAACAAAAGTGTGTGGTGTTGTGTTCATCTCATACATGCATGAAACAAAAATTTAAATCATGTTAAAACAATTTAAATTGTGAATTTAACTGGTTTGAGAAAAATCCCACAAAAAGTACTTATTTTGGTTTCCAAAATCTTGTATTGGAAAATAATTCAAATACACCAAAGAAACACATGGTTTTGTTGGAAATTTCATAAGCTTTCCAAAAGTTATTTTTGCCATTTTTTCTGATTTCAAAAAGGTCCCCAAAACTTTATGTTGTGTTTTGTTTTTAAATGGAAAAGGGGTTCTCTGGAAATCCTGAAAGTTGCAGGGGGCTTTGAACAAAATAGTCTTCTTCAACCTCTGCCAGTAGGAGCAGCTCTGTGGCGCTGCACCGGCCGTCGATCCCACGAGGGGATCCCCGCCGTCGCCGCTTCCTGCGAGGGACGATAAGGATCGGGCGCTCTCCCTCTCCCTCGAGTTCCCTCCCTCTCTCTCTGTTCCTGTCCTGAAGAGATCACCCTAACCGAAAACTTTGAGCACCGGTCGTCGCCAATCGCCGCCATCTCCGGCCACCCCTGCAGGAATCGAAGCCATCAACGCAACTGCAGCCCTCTCCTCTACCTCTCCAACGTGGGAATCAAGACGGAAACCCTCACAGAGGGAGATCAACGCCATCTCCCTGAGCTCCGGCCGCCGGTGGAGGAGCTCGATTCCGGCGACTCCGGCCGGACCTGCCCACCCCGACCTGGCCATCACCTTCACGGTGAGCTTCTGAACCTTTAGGTGGTCTCCATCCCCTCCCTCCCCCTCCGTAGCACCTCCGCACCATAGCCACCGTCCGCCGCCGTCGGACCTCGTCACCGGCGAGGAATCCGGCCACCTTTCGGCCGCCCGCCACCACCCCTAGGTTCCCCTCGTTCTCCTCTACGTGGTGGTGTAGTTTGATTTTCAAATGGCGCGCGAATTGAATCGAATTTGATCCTATCTGTGAAGAACATGGTAACGTGAGGTCACTGTGACATCACGCTGATGTCATATTTCCTTCTTTTTACAAATTCCAGGAATTCCAGAAAAATGGTCTATTTTGTAAAATCAATAACTGTTAAAATATAATTCAGAAAAATAAAATAAATATATGGAAATGCTCATAAAAATGTATTCTATCCAAATATGTAATTTTCACACATGTTTTAGAAAGTTGAAAAATGAGTATTATTTAATATTATTTAATCATTTAAAATGGAGAAAATAAGTTTTTAATCACTAAAAATAGAAAATTAAAAGTTATATACCAAAATGCTCAAAATGACAAATGCAACCTGTTTATGGTGTTTTCAAACCCATTTGAGCAATTAAAACTTGTACTCACTTTCATAACCGTCCGAAACCCCCTCCGGGGTCTATTTTGGGATAATTTCAATAAAATTGCATAATTGCCATACGAACCCTAGCAACTCATCGAGCATGTTTAGGGCTTTATTTCAGTGCATTAATTTGCTCATGCATACATATTTCTGTAGCATCCCAACTTTTAATAAAGATGGAATACCTGTGTTATTGTGCTAGTCCCTGGATCAATTGCTAGCACCACAGTACAAAATGAAATATCATGCAAATGCATCAAATTCTATTACATCGCATGATCCAGTCTTTACAAAATAGGATTACAACTTGCATAGTCTTAGAAGACTAGCAGAAAACAAAGAAATACAGCGGAAAACATAGTACAACTTTGAGCCCATCTTCTTCATGTGCCACAGGCAAAACATGTTGGCGATAGTCTCGAGATCCTAAACGAAATCCTCACTCGTCTTCAGAAACATCTGCAATATGGAATATGCAGCCACAAGGGAGTCAATACAATTTAATGTATTGGCAAGTAACACTATGGTGGATATAAATGGAAAGACTAATACTACATGCTCATTTGGCTGAGTGGAGTTTTGGCTAAGTTTGCATAAAGCCAGTTTTCTCCTATCACTTTTGTAAAACAAACTTTTCTTTTCAAAGGGTGGCAATATTGGATTAAGATCCAAGCACCACAAATACTGTTCACTTGGTCAAATTTTACTTATTGAAAAGGGTGATGAGAGTCTTCCGTCAATCCTTGTCCAGCTGCTCATAGTTGTCCATAACCGGGGACACGGCTAAGATCTTAGTTTGTTGACTCTGCAGAGCTTGTGCACTTTCACCCTTTGTCTTCAATTAACCCAAACATCCTATACACCCGGAGTGCATCATGGAAAGGAGAGAATTGAGACGAGATCTTTCAGAAGAAGAAGTCCAAACCCACCGGCAAGACCGTTCCACCTATAATTTTGCTACATCTGCTAGTCAAGCCTGGGCTGAACTCTCACAACTTAGTTGATCAAGACAGAGCCCATATGTCAAAAGGCTGCACGGGAAGCTACTAAACTTAGAAGGACATATTAATCTCTTTGTTCCTGGGTGGCCATCCGCAAGTGACAACCTCAAGTGGAATAACCCTTAGATAAGGGCCCTGAGGCAACACTCAACATAAACCAGTCTTACCACTTCCACCCAGGTGGTTCATTCATTAGTTATACTTAGAATTTTTCCTCAACATCTAGTAAAACAAATTTTGTAGCATGGCTAAGCATCTAAATAAGTACCAAGGCATCAAAATAACAAGGTATAAGGATGGCTAGACACTACTAGGATATAGCATAGCATAATATAACTTATTAAAATTTCCTATCATGCATACTACTCAAAATCAACTAATGCATATAGAAAATAATGGGTAGTTGATGATTTGTTACTTGCCTTGTTGAAGTTGGTGAAGATATCACACTCTCTTCACAAAAGATCGTTGCTCTCCGTACAATCTATTCATTGAAAACACAATAACAAAATAAACAAGCATCCTAGCAAACAAACATACAAGTGTAGAAAAGCAACTAACATATCAAAAGGGGCTTAACCAAGTTGGTTAGGATAAGGTTTGGGTTCGAAAGATTCATTCTCTAATAGTCTCATACTTGTTAAGGAAATTCCAATGGTTTACTTGGGAAGGGCTAGGTTGAGTTATGTATAAAACTAACTTTATTATAACCATACTTGTCGAGGAAGTTCCAAGAGTTCACTTAGAATAAACATATTACTTCTTCAACTAAAGTAATACATGCAAACACTTGGTCATATTCACCTTCAAAAATATTTGAGTGACTATGTTAGTATTTTCCATTGTGGTTAGGGTAGGTCTACTAACTTCATCATCCAAGGGAAAATATTACTAAGTCTTGGGTTTTCCATTTGGGTCAATGGTTGGACAAAAAAAATACTTGTTATTCTTCAACTTGTATGGATTGCTTCTAGACCTCATGTGATTGCCTTCTTGAAGATCATCTTCATGCTTCTATTGTAGTCTTGTTCCTTGGATGGATTCTTCTCTGGGTCTTGATAAATTCTTCAGGGCTTTCACTTCACTAATTGGTTTGGGTATGGGATGGGCACATATACCACTAAGTCAATTTGGAAAGAAAAATAAGAAGAAAGATAGAAAGAGAGAGGGAGATGTTTTCTTCTGGATTTCTTCACACTTGTACTTCCTTGAGTTGCTTCTAGTGGTGGAGTCCTTTCTTGAAAATGTCTCCATTGATCCTCCTTGTAGCTCTTCATGTTGCCACCAAGTTGAAAGTGAAGAACCTTCTATTTCTTGAGTCTTGTTTTCCATTTGCTAACTTGATGGATTCTTGAAGCAAGAATAGGGGGATGGAGGAGTAGATAGAACACTATGGTACTAGTGTTTGAGGTTCACTACTTGGTCTCTTATATGGTTTACATACTAGGGACTTGGTCTTAGATTCAAAATGGCCACAACCACACTGGTAGAAAGAATAAAAACAAAACTAAGGCATGATCAACTAGTGGTTCACTAAGATGAAGTTTTGGTCCAACTTACAAGGAAATGGTTCAAGGTTGTCCAAAAGGTTTAGGTACTGATGTCTCTGGTTAAAGGTTACCAAAAGGAGCAATTTTGCTTAAGGAACTATATTGAAAATATTTATAGAAATTAATCTATGTCAAAAATACTCAAATAGACAACTTAATTCTAAATTCAATTTTAATTTTTCAAATATTATTTTTGGACAGAGGATATGAAAGTACACATTCTAAGGTTTGTAGAATTTGAATTATGCCAAATTTCATCAAACAAGCATATTTGAAAATGAACAATTTTAAGTTTGTCAAATTTGAATTTGGCCAGTGCCAAAAGTTTCTAGATGTCAAGGGCTTTTCAAAAAGTCCAAGATTGCTAAATTTGGCTAAGTGGTCGAAAAGATATGATGATTTGAAGTTGCGGGGGCTTTTCTGCAAAATTTACTATTTAATTTCTATTCCGGAAGAAAAACAGAAAATGGGCTGCTATTTGCTGCGCTGGGCGACAGATAACAGCTGGGCCTGGGCCGGTTACACGCTGCGCCGAGCGGTGGATAAGTTATCGGTGCGCGGCTGACTGGGCGCCACGCGGCCTTTCCTGATTCGCCGATACCGGTTCGAATAAGTGACCTACTACGAGCCGTCCGATTCAGATCTAAAGGCTGGGGAGGGCTAGGGTTGTACCTTGCCGGAGTTGTCGCCGGAAATGGCCACGGGGCGGCCGGCGATGCAGTTTCCTCGACGGCGGCGAAGATCCAGTGGCTCCCGGGGCTCGGGAGGACGACGGGAAGACGCAGAGCAGCACCACGAGGTCGATGGTGACCACGGCGTGCTCGCACGCTTCCGGGATGGGCTGCGTCGAGTGGATGGTGGCGGGAGATCTCCGGTGAGCTTCGGTCGTCGTTGTCGTGGCCTCTTTGCTGCGGCAAAAATTGGCAAAAGGCATGAGGGAGAGGCACGCGGACAAGGGAAACAAACGGAGGGGGTTCTCGGGCTCAAGGAAGGTCTCACCGTGCCGGAGGAGAAGAAATATGGCGGCGACCTGGGACTACTCCGGTGAGAAATTTTGGGGGCCTGGTGGCGTCTCGGGCTGGGATTGCTTGGGGGAAATGAAGAGGGCACATAGGAGATTTAAGGACGAGGCTAGGCGCATCAAATGCGAGGAAGAAACGCTCGAAATCAAGGAATTCATTCGGCCGTTTCTTGCCTTTTCCAGAGATTGAAGACGATGACGTCATCATGACGTCATCAATTTTTTTTCTTTTTTTTTTCTGTTTTTAATATCTTTTAATTGGTAAATCCATTTAACCTCAAACCAATTGCATTTGATTCATAAAATTCAAACCTTTCAGATTATAATTTTTTTGTAAACTTTTTATCACATTTGAATTTTCATATTTTGCAATTATAAGTAAAACATTAATAGTACTTAATGTTATTTAAAATTGAAAAATAAAATAAAATGATGTTTTTAATTAAATAAAAGTTTAGAGACATTAAACATGTCAAATAATATTTTTGGAAGTCATTTTTAAACCATTTTTATATTTTATAATTTTAGGATATGAAGGATTTATTTACTCATATCAATAAAAATAAAATAAAAACATTTTATGAATGGCACTTTATGTTTAAAACTTGGAATAACATTTGCATATCAATATAAATAGTTGTTATTCTCATAAAATAATTTCGAGGCATAAAAATTATTAGAGATAATAATTTTGTGGTTTCAAAAGCTGTAAGACATTTTCAAAGTAATTGTTGATTTGAAAACATGTTATTAAATAAGTTTTTCAAAGAGAAAACAATTTCTTGGAATAATGAAAATTTTGAATGGGCTTTTAGGGTTTAGGAAAATAGAGGCCTACTGGATTCTTAATTTCAATATCATTGAAATGTGTGTTGTTTTCTTTTGTTTCTTGCATCTCATTTGGTTTTTGGTGACTTACTAAACATGAAAACAAAAAGTTTCAAATTTTAGTGATTTTTGGACTTTCCAAAAATCAGGGATGTTACAATTGCGCATTGCGTCGATGCCATGTGTTGATTGTTATTTCTCTTTCGGTGTTGTTTCCCCCTCGGTAGAACGTGACTCCGAAGAGAAGGCCAGCAATCCAATGGCGAATACTTGATCTTAACCGACAAGTCAAGCACTTATTCCAGAAGATCTTTATCTGGTTTTCTTATAACCAAGGCAAGCATAACCTCTTATCTGCTCATATATGTTTTCCAACAACATTTGATCTCGTACTTTGCATTCGATTCCAATGTATTTTATGCTAGTAGACATAGTTCACCTATATGCTGCATTGCCTCAATATCCTAATCCACTGCTCCTAGCCGCCATAGAATTGCTTGTGCGCATCGCCAGAGCCTCATATCTGCTTCGCTTAGTCATGCATGTTTGTTTACCTCTGCTCCATCCGGTTGATGAATCAGAGCTGCGATAACTTAATATGATATGATGACGTGGTGAGATGAGAATTGTGTGGTTAACATGACTAAGGCGAGGACGGGAGGCCACTTGGGAAGTGGTTCTTTGTCCTGTACTTGCCAACCCTAGGATTAAGGTCTCGCCGCGAAAACCAAGACTGAGCGTGCAACCACACGCGCAAGCCAATGAACCTCGCTTGACTAACTAACTTGTTTTGCTCTATCCGTGAGTCACGTAGTTTGGGAGTTCCATCTGCGTGTGAGTCAAAAACCTTTTGGAGGTGTTTAGGGCGTGACCGGGACAAGTGATGGACATACACGGATCTTGTTCCCGACTCACAGAACAGGTGCCGTCAGGAGGTGGCCAACTCCCTGTTGACGGGGTGGCCCTGTTTGGGTTGATTCATGGATAGGGTCGAGCAAGGTAAAGGTCGGAGCCATCCACCCTCTACCGCGCTCCATGGAAGAGCGTACATGTGGCGCTAAGAGTCGGAGGGTACGTGTGGGTAAAGTGTACCACCCTGCAGGGATAAATCTTTCGGAAAGCCGTGTCCACGGTTAAGGACGACTTGGTGAATGTCACGTGGCCATAGATAACTTGAACGTGACGTAAAAGATGTTGACAATGATTGAAGGGTGCCTCCTCGGAGATGCCGAGAGGGGTGATCCTTGTATCATGAGATAGTGTGGGAATAAGAAGGACTTGGTGGAATACAAGAATATGATGATCTCAGTAGTTCAGTAGCTTTCTCATCTGTTTTGAAAAACATTCTATGAGACGTGCTATTCTTCCTCGATTTGGAGAACAAAGATTGCTTTACGCAAATCAGCCTTCATAAAACCCTTTCTGAAGTTAGCAGATATATAATAGGTTAATTAAGTCTTGTTGAGTACCTCCCGTACTCAGGTTTGCTTAATTTGGTTCAGGTGAAGATCTCACTTCAGTGGTGGTTCAACGTGGACATCGATGAGTAGTTTGGGGTTCCTAGGTAGCAGCCTGGAATCTATGGGCTGGGACGTCGCCTTATGTTGTGGCCTCTTAGGCCTTTTTGGTTCTTGTTGATTAGCAACATAATTTACCTTCCGTTGTCTGATGTATTGTTGGGTCGTGATGTATTGTTGGGTCGTGTGACCTCTGCTTGTAAGCTATACTCTAGTAACACCTGTTTAATACAACTTCAATGCCTAGAGTGTTGCTTTGATCGGTTGTTGGTTTCGAGCTCATTGCTATACAGTTTTGGCTATGCCTGCATAGTTGTCGCAGTCGAGGGGTTGTGGAGCCGATGATCTATGTCCGAGCCCGCATGTCGATGTGATCGGCCTGGGGCGAGGTAACCCCAGTAACCCTCGATTGTTGTTGCACTTTCTGGAGACATAGCAGCTCTGTATAGCTTTGGTCCCGTTTGCTTCAGTTTCATTCGATTCGTGGACGCTTTGATATGCATAGTTGGTTATGACTAGCATGGATACAAGGAGTAGTAGACTGGGAATCTGGACTACGTGCCGATGAATCCGGTCTGCCTGCCGTTGTTTGTTGCAGCCGGGGCTGGTAACCCTGAAGCCCTTGTGGGTCCATGTCTAGGAGCACATAACAATATGTATATCTCTGGGTCCGGGGTCGTGACAGGTCATGGTATCAGAGCAGGACTGCCTGTAGGAAAACCTTACTGCTTGGTCGATGTTGAGTCTAGTGTTTGTGAAAATTACTTTGAAGCTTCAAATGATTGTGAAAAACCTTCTTAGGATTATTTTTACTTCTTATCTGGTATCGCTCTAACTCTGGGTCACCGTACCTGTTTTGATTTGAAAAGGTTTTGCTATCTCTTCTAGTCATTCAAAACCTAGGTGCCTTCTTTGACAAGGACGTCTTTACCCAAGTTGACCTAGTGTTAAAGTTTCTAGAGTCGTGTGTGTTTCGTGTTCTGTTATCTCTCGACTCAAGCTAGGAGATTTCCTTTCCATCCCAATCTCTCTCAGAGTTGTGTGGATTCCACATTCTTACATGTTCCAAAGTCTCAAATCCTGAACCTCGAGATTTCCTTTTCATCTCGAATGTATCCGTTATCTTCTGCTCAAACTCTTCTGGAGTTATGTTTTCTTTTGAAAGTTACTTCATGATTGCTATTCATAGGGTCCTTCAAGGCACTAAGATAGTAGTTATTCCTTTCTCTATGTTTTTTTTAACCCTTGGACTTGAACCGAAGGTCCCGGAATGTGCTGAATTGTGGTGGGTTGAACCATGTGGTTTCATAACCATGTGATGCTCAATCTATCAGTACAAGATGCTGACCTTTAACCCAAGTTCTGTTCCTTTGGATCCTGAGGAATCTATTTTACCTCAGGGTGGCTAGGTAGTCTCAGCTCCAATAGCCATAGGTTTTCTCTAGGAATCAAAAGTATCCCAACAAGAGTGTTCTTCATGATTCTCACATCTTTGTTCCTGATTCAGCTATACCAACCTTTTGGCATGGGTTCTACACATGAGTATTATCCCGTGCAATCAACATGATCTTAGGAATCCTCCAGCACGTTCCTACTCTTTGATTTCTTTACGAATTTCGTCCGTTGTTTGGAAACCAAGTAACATATGGTGTTGGATTCTTTCAATGCATTTGTTCTTGTTTCCCGTCATAACGTTCCACCTTGGAATGTAAGGAGAAACAAACTCCAGAACCTCGTTCATCTCTAGGAACAGGTCAAAGTTTTGTAATTCGCAGATTAAAGAAGTTTCATTAGCTTCTATTCTGTTCTAACTTCGAGTGTCACACTCTTTTATATCAAGAGGTTGTGTTCAGTTTCATGGCCTTATTGATGAAGTGATGCTCTTACACATCTTCACTTCCCCTTCCTCTAAGCTTGAATGCTTGAGAATGAGGGGTATGTGCATTGGTGTGTGTTAGATATTCCGAGCAATTCTTGTTGCTTCGAAAAATTCAAGAAACATCTGTATCCTTCTTAGCACTATCGGTCACCCGGTCTCTACTAAAGTTGGCCGTGTTACCAAATCCGTTCATTCCGGTGCACATTCTTGATCAAAGAGTTAGGTTCATACCAAAGCTCTCAAGACCTTATCGGGTGCTTTGAAAAGCAAGTTTCCTTCCAAACTTCGAGACATACCGGTAGGTTGTGATATTCTGGTTGTCTTCCTAGAAGTATCACCAGGTTTGTTACCTGACCGTGATGTCTAAACGAGGGGTAGTTTGAACTACTCTTTTCTCCAAGAAACAACGCTGGATATCCTGGACTAGTTGGTCGAGCCTAGACAACAACTTGGAGAGTTGAAAGACAAAAGCTCATCCTAACTTGATCCTTCGTTAAGGGATGTCTAGTTTCCTTCGTGTTGAAGCAGGATAGTACATCCTTTGTGGAAAAGCTATCACTCTACCTCTTGATTTGACTTGGGCTATCGTCAAATCGAGAAAAGATCCAAGGGTTATCTCAATGGTGTTCCAATCATGGTGTTTTACCGGGTACACCTTCATGTCCTTTGGTCTGACCAATATTCTGCCTTGTTCATATATCATATGAATCCCTCTTCTTGGAGTGTTTTGATAAGTGTGTTTTCGAGCCCATCGATGACATTCCTATTTTCTCCAAGTTGCGAGAGGCTCATGTTGAACAATTGGCAACAATGTTGGAAACTTTCGAGAACCAACTTTGTGTTATCACGAAGTTGTGTTCTGGATGTTCGAAGTGGCTTACTCCAGTCCATGTGCTTATGGTGAAAGTTGTCGCCATGGATCTGAGTATAGTTTCCTTGTTCCCTCGGGAATAATCCCAAGTCAGTCCTGCTTGTGTGGACTATTCATGATATGTTAGGTTGTTACCGCCATTTATTTGAAGAAGTTTGCATCCACACCAAGCCATTGACTGATTGTTCGTGAAAGAGAAGAAGTTTAAGAACTTCGTTATCTTCACAATCATCTTCCCAACAAGGACTCCGATGTGTTCTTCGCAAGTAGACCATGTAGGTGCAACCGTCTTTCGCAAGTTGCTAATACATGAGTTCTGCAATCTCACTCATCTTCTTGATCTTGACATCGTAGTCCTTATCTTGAGAATGCAATAAATGTATCTTGTTGATAACCGGTGCAATCTCTTTGATCATATACACCGAGTCTGAGTTACCTACCCACTAACCAGAGTTGAATCTCAAACAGCAAGGATGGTTGGTGTTTCCTCAAGGGTGTTGAACTAGGGCCATTTGAAAATACAGCATGGTTGATGTTGTGGTTGACACAATTAGCCGTAAGGCCTAATGTCATATCTCTTTGAATCCGTAAGAACAACCACTCTCCGTGAGAATTCTTGTCTGGCTTATTCTAACAAGTTTCCCTCACCGTTCTTCCAAACCAAAGTTTCACTTCCACTTGCTGACCTACAGAAGGCTTGTCATGAGCCGTTGTCGGTATCTAAAGCATCAAGGAGAACCTGGAAGTTTGTTCTTCCAATGTCTCTTTGTTGATCCTCCAAACTTTTCTTTCAGTGGAAACAAAGTTCATCATGAGAACCATCTCATGGTATTTCGTAACCGTCGTTGATCAGTTCCCTTTTTTCAAGTTGTTTGTACTTGAAGTTCCGTTCATCTCACACATTGTGTGAATTTGTCAGTTACTTCAGCCATGGGATCTTAACTATGTGGTAAACGTATTGCTACAGATAAACCACGATAGGAAAGATATTCCCTATTTTTCTTCCGGCATTCTAATCCTCGTTGGTTAACCATCCTTATGGCGTGACCAAGACTTCCTCCTTCATTATGGTGTTCCAACTTCTTTTGGTTACTCCTCTTCTGCCGTGAAGTAACATCCCGATCTTTGACAAAGCTTTCGACAAATTTTAACGGAATGAAAGTTCCTTCATCTTTCGTGTCCACTCCGAAGAGTGAACATGATCCTGTATCAACTTTTCTCCGATGCATGATTCCAGTGTTTCCTTGTGTTTTGTTTTTCTCGTCTACGGATATTACTTTGTGGTACCCAAGACCATCCTCCCCATCTTGGTATTCTGTTTGAAGAAACGTCGATGTCAAAAGTTGTCCAACCTTTCTTTTCCAAAAGGATTTAAAGTCTTGTGCAAAGCTCATATTCTAAATCCTTTCAAGGACCAATCGTCCGCAAACTTTAAACCATCTTCTATTCACTCCGTTACCTTGATGTGTTTCATGCTTGATAACTCAAAAGTTCTTTATGAACATCCTGTCATGAGTTACCCATGGGATACTCGATCTTCATGAAGATCATTTCCTAAGAGTTTCCCTCTTACCTAAGGTGTATCCGTTCAATACTTCAAGATGCTACGGATCAACCTCTTCGAGAAAAGAACCATAAGGTTCGAGAAGATCGTTCAAAACTGGTGTTGCTTCTTTCTTTCTCCTTCGGGAATCTCGGGACGAGATTCTTGTAAGGGGGGTAGATTTGTAACATCCCAATTTTTGCTAACAAAAGTGTGTGGTGTTGTGTTCATCTCATACATGCATGAAAAAAAAATTTAAATCATGTTAAAACAATTTAAATTGTGAATTTAACTGGTTTGAGAAAAATCCCACAGAAAGTACTTATTTTGGTTTCCAAAATCTTGTATTGGAAAATAATTCAAATACACCAAAGAAACACATGGTTTTGTTGGAAATTTCATAAGCTTTCCAAAAGTTACTTTTGCCATTTTTTCTGATTTCAAAAAGGTCCCCAAAACTTTATGTTGTGTTCTGTTTTTAAATGGAAAAGGGCTTCTCTGGAAATCCTGAAAGTTGCAGGGGGCTTTGAACAAAATAGTCTTCTTCAACCTCTGCCAGTAGGAGCAGCTCTGTGGCGCTGCACCGGCCGTCGATCCCACGAGGGGATCCCCACCGTCGCCGCTTCCTGCGAGGGAGGATAAGGATCGGGCGCTCTCCTTCTCCCTCGAGTTCCCTCCCTCTCTCTCTGTTCCTGTCCTGAAGAGAGCACCCTAACCGAAAACTTTGAGCACCGGCCGTCGCCAATCGCCGCCATCTCCGGCCACCCCTGCAGGAATCGAAGCCATCAACGCAACTGCCGCCCTCTCCTCTACCTCTCCAACGTGGGAATCGAGACGGGAACCCTCACAGCGGGAGATCAACGCCATCTCCCCGAGCTCCGGCCGCCGGCGGAGGAGCTCGATTCCGGCGACTCCGGCCGGACCTGCCCACCCCGACCTGGCCATCACCTTCATGGTGAGCTTCTGAACCTTTCGGTGGTCTCCATCCCCTCCCTCCCCCTCCGTAGCACCTCCGCACCATAGCCACCGTCCGCCACCGTCGGACCTCGTCACCGGCGAGGAATCCGGCCACCTTTCGGCCGCCCGCCACCACCCCTAGGTTCCACTCGTTCTCCTCTACGTGGTGGTGTAGTTTGATTTTCAAATGGCGCGCGAATTGAATCGAATTCGATCCTATCTGTGAAGAACAGGGTAACGTGAGGTCACTGTGACATCACGCTGATGTCATATTTCCTTCTTTTTACAAATTCCAGGAATGCCAGAAAAATGGTCTATTTTGTAAAATCAATAACTGTTAAAATATAATTCAGAAAAATAAAATAAATATATGGAAATGCTCATAAAAATGTATTCTATCCAAATATGTAATTTTCACACATGTTTGAGAAATTTGAAAAATGAGTATTATTTAATATTTTTTAATCATTTAAAATGGAGAAAATAAGTTTTTAATCACTAAAATTATAAATTTAAAGTTATATACCAAAATGCTAAAAATGACAAATGCAACATGTTTATGGTGTTTTCAAACCCATTCGAGAAATTAAAACTTGTACTCACTTTCATAACCGTCCGAAACCCCCTCCGGGGTCTATTTCGGGATAATTTCAGTAAAATTGCATAATTGTCATACGAACCCTAGCAACTCATCGAGCATGTTTAGGGCTTTATTTCAGTGCATTAATTTGCTCATGCATACATATTGCGCATTGTGTCGATGCCATGTGTTGATTGTTATTTCTCTTTCGGTGTTGTTTCCCCCTCGGTAGAACGTGACTCCGAAGAGAAGGCCAGCAATCCAATGGCGAATACTTGATCTTAACCGACAAGTCAAGCACTTATTCCAGAAGATCTTTATATGGTTTTCTTATAACCAAGGCAAGCATAACCTCTTATTTGCTCATATATATTTTCCAACAACATTTGATCTCGTACTTTGCATTCGATTCCAAAGTATTTTATGCTAGTAGACATAGTTCACCTATATGCTGCATTGCCTCAATATCCTAATCCACTGCTCCTAGCCGCCATAGAATTGCTTGTGCGCATCGCCAGAGCCTCATATCTGCTTCGCTTAGTCATGCATGTTTGTTTACCTCTGCTCCATCCGGTTGATGAATCAGAGCTGCGATAACTTAATATGATATGATGACGTGGTGAGATGAGAATTGTGTGGTTAACCTGACTAAGGCAAGGACGGGAGGCCACTTGGGAAGTGGTTCTTTGTCCTGTACTTGCCAACCCTAGGATTAAGGTCTCGCCGCGGAAACCAAGACTGAGCATGCAACCACACGCGCGAGCCGATGAACCTCGCTCGACTAACTAACTTGTTTTGCTCTATCCGTGAGTCACGTAGTTTGGGAGTTCCATCTGCGTGTGAGTCAAAAACCTTTTGGAGGTGTTTAGGAGGTGGCCAACTCCCTGTTGACGGGGTGGCCCTGTTTGGGTTTACTCAAGGATAGGGTCGAGCAAGGTAAAGGTCGGAGCCATCCACCCTCTACCACGCTCCATGGAAGAGCGTACATGTGGCGCTAAGAGTCGGAGGGTACGTGTGGGTAAAGTGTACCACCCTGCAGGGATAAATCTTTCGGAAAGCTGTGTCCACGGTTAAGGACGACTTGGTGAATGTCACGTGGCCATAGATAACTTGAACGTGACGTAAAAGATGTTGACAATGATTGAAGGGTGCCTCCTCGGAGATGCCGAGAGGGGTGATCCTTGTAGCATGAGATAGTGTGGGAATAAGAAGGACTTGGTGGAATACAAGAATATGATGATCTCAGTAGTTGAGTAGCTTTCTCATCTGTTTTGAAAAACATTCTATGAGACGTGCTATTCTTCCTCGATTTGGAGAACAAAGATTGCTTTACGCAAATCAGCCTTCATAGAACCCTTTATGAAGTTAGCAGATATATAATAGGTTAATTAAGTCTTGTTGAGTATCTCCCGTACTCAGGTTTGCTTAATTTGGTTTAGGTGAAGATCTCACTTTAGTGGTGGTTCAACATGGACATCGACGAGTAGTTTGGGGTTCCTAGGTAGCAGCCTGGAATCTATGGGCTGGGACGTCGCCTTATGTTGCGGCCTCTTAGGCCTTTTTGGTTCTTGTTGATTAGCAACATAATTTACCTTCCATTGTCTGATGTATTGTTGGGTCGTGTGACCTCTGCTTGTAAGCTATACTCTAGTAACACCTGTTTAATACAACTTCAATGCCTAGAGTGTTGCTTTGATCGGTTGTTGGTTTCGAGCTCATTGTTATACAGTTTTGGCTATGCCTGCATAGTTGTCGCAGTCGAGGGGTTGTGGAGCCGATGATCCATGTCCGAGCCCGCCTGTCGATGTGATCGGCCTGGGGCGAGGTAACCCCACTAACCCTCGATTGTTGTTGCACTTTCTGGACACATAGCAGCTCTGTATAGCTTTGGTCTCGTTTCCTTCAGTTTCATTCGATTCGTGGACGCTTTGATATGCATAGTTGGTTATGACTAGCATGGATACAAGGAGTAGTAGACTGGGGATCCGGACTACGTGCCTATGAATCCGGTCTGCCTGCCGTTGTTTGTTGCGGCCGGGGCTGGTAACCCTGAAGCCCTTGTGGGTCCATGTCTAGGAGCACATAACAGTATGTATATCTCTGGTTCCGGGGTCGTGACAGTTACCTCGTCATAACTTGGAAATGCTTGATGCTTCCTCTATGGTTTCTTTAACAAATACTAATGTTAATGCTAAATGGGATCTCATCGAAATAAATCATTACAACGCCGAAGATTGGGAGATTGAATAAGGTACAAAAATCAGGTATAAACTATGAGTATGATTGCATTAAGTTTTTTGTTGAAACAGAAAGTAATAGTGATCTTAGTGCTAAGTTTGGACTTGATTATCAATTAGTTGTTGATTTTGTAATTTTTTTTGCTTCGTATATTAATATCCTAAAGATAAGTTCCAAAGTATCATGAACCTTTTAAAGATGTTACTAAACAAAGTAAGTTGCCTAGAAATGGGATAAAAGTTCACCCTGTTGAATCTGTTTTACCCGTTGTTCATTTTGATAACCACCTTTCCTCTAAGGGTAAGAGAGCATTCTATTACTGGTCTATGCTGCAAAATTTACAATTTTTTCTACGTAGTACACCAAGATCACGATGGAGATAACGAGACACGCCCATACATGCAAGGATCGGGATCACGACTCACCGGGAAGCGGAATCGATGTAGTCGTAAGAATCATAGATCCTCACAACTAATCCTTGTTACAAGGATGTCGCTAGGTTTCCTTCATCAAGGATCACACATGTAATCCCTACTATGGTGTGCACACATATGCTCGTGTCAACCCGGTAGCGCCCTGTCGTCCAGGAATCGGCACCGTCGAAGAGAGGCAACCTTTCGGTGTTGTTAAATTAATTTTGAATATCAATTTCAGTTCAAACATATTTTTATTTTTATTTTATTGCATTAAGTAGTGCAAATTTATTTTTAACTATAGTGTCACATCCTCATTTGGAAACAATGTTGTAAGGGGGGGGGACTCAAAATTTAGGACCAACAAAAACTTTTATGTTGGTCCTTATGTTTCCTGGATTTTTATAATCCATATGTAAACCCTGATGTTCACCAAATGAGAAATGTGTGGAATGTTGCTTCCTTTGTGTCCTTGTATTTTTAATCATCTAATCTATCTTGTCAATTGGTTTTCTCAACCATGAAACAAAATCCATGTAAAACCCTAAATAAAGAAAAACACTAAGCTTTTCTCTCTTGTTTCTGCTTATTTTCTTCTTTTTTGAGATCCTCAAATAATTGTGAATCCAATCTCAAATCCTTGTTATCTTTGATTTTCATCCATTCTTGGGATATGGTCTCACTCACCATACTCAAAGAATCATTTTTGGAATGACAAAAAACTTGTTTTCAAGTGTGTTTTCCTGCCTAGTTAATAAAACAGAAAATTGGAAATAGAGAAAACATAAAACATACCCTTTTTCTATCTTGTTTTCAGTGCCCAAAACATTTTGTAAAAATAAATAAAAGATGTTTTATGAAGTGCATGAGTTTCTATATGCTTGTAGTATTGCTTGTTTATATTTCTATATGCATGTGTAGTTGTTTCTAGTTTCTTTTCCTGTTATTTTGGTCATCCACATGGATGACCAGAGATTCAGTTCACTCTTTATGGCCTTGTATGAGAGTGGTAGACCCACTGGACTCATGCCATTTTGGTTGTGGATTCATAGTATCAAATCTGGAGCAATGTTTGTGTATTGTCTATGCATGTTTGATTGATGTTGTGTATTTTAGTACTAGTATTTTCGGGTGTTATTATTTGTGGAAATGCTTGTTGTATGTGTACTATAGTAGCTCTTTCTTTCCTCTCTTGTGTACAGATTGGGTGCTTTTTTTTTACGATGTTAGATAACGAGGAGGGTATTAATCCTGAAGTGGTTTTTCTGTAACTCTTGTTTATTTCAAGAGCAAGACCAAGACCAGTGCCAAGGAAAGCCAATATAAATGTTTTCTTGTGTTTACTTATCGTTACCTATCATGCGTGTTTAACTTCTAAAGTTCTACAAAAGTTTGATTCAACATAAAAAACTATTTCCTTAAGTGGATTATAACACTATTTATATTATGTATCTAATATTCTATACCCACTATATAATCTTGGTGTTACCAAGCCCTTTAGTCATTTTAATCTCATCACTTTATCTACTTAAGTCCCTTAGTGGACATTTTAACTTGATGTTTTTGAAATAAAAGCTTTGGAAAAACCCCTAGGAAAGTTGGGACCTTGTCCGAGTGAGGTATGTGAAGGAGGAAATGTTTTTCAAATTGTTTTCCAAAATGACACATAACTTAGTCTTCGTCGGAAAACCACTACGTACTGCCACATTACCTCAATATGGGCATGGGGTCTAACTAAAAGCTTGTCGGTGTTAGTCCGTGTCTACCTCAATGTGCTAAAGGGGTTAGAGTACCCTTAACCGAATTGTCGCCACGAGGGAGTAACGAGACATTCAAAGTGTGGGATTAAGTTCGTCACTAGTTGCAACAGTTGGGTCTCATGTCATGGCGGTGTGTTGTTAGGGAAACCAGATCGATACGGCCGATTCACTCGGTGCCGGGGAGAACAAACCCAGTTGAAGAGGTAGTCATTTACTAGCACCTGCATAGTGTATAGTTAGGAACAGTTATGTGACGTTCGCATACTGTCGCGGACAGTCCATGGTTGTTCATGGCGGATGTACTGGATCTTGTGGAATGTGTACAACTCTATAGAGTAAAACTATTCAGAATAGTCGAGTCCTCGGATATGGACAATTGAATGGCCATGTAGCTAGTATCGTGTCAATGTTTTCAAACACTTAAAAGCAGTGACGATGATGTTGTACCTAGGAGGTACTTGGAAAGGGAATAAACGTACCTTTGAGGTACCAGAGAAAGATGATCTTGAAGGTGTGATCTTTCAAGAAGTTTTGCAAAGAAATTTTTTTCCTTTTTATAGAATGCTTTATGAAAACCTTCTAGACATGCAATATCTACAAGAGAAACTAAATATCTTTTGAAGTATCTTCTTCACCAAAGAAAAACTAAAACTGGAGCAACCATGATGGGTCTTCAATTCATCATGGCTAGATAAGACCTAAAAATAGCCTTCCTACCACTTACTACATACTTGCATAGTTAAGCTTTTATTTGGGGTGTCTTGCGAATACAATCCAATGTCCTCATATTGGTTTCGTCCTTGGCTATTGTTTTGGCCAGACTTCGAGGATCAGCCTCAGGAGGATATCTACGAGAATGAGTACTATGACGATCCCGCAAACTAGGCACGTCTCCCTGGTCAGTAGTCTGTGGTTTTAAGGCGTTGACATGGGTTCTACTCCGTTGTGTTGGCTTCCGCTGAATAATGTGTGTGTGAGTGTTCGTGGTCTACCCTATGATACATCATAAACATATCCATAATTTCTGACGTTCCATGTTGTTTTCATGCCATATGCTACATGTTTCCTTTACACTTTATGCCATTTTTATCGATTTTCAGGGACTAACCTACTGACAAGATGCCACAGAGCCAGTTCCTATTTTCTGCTGTTTTTAGTTTCAGAAAAGTCTTTCTGGAAATATTCTCGGAATTGGACGATTCGAAGCCCTGAAGTCTTATAAAGTTGTCACGCACATGGAGTCCGGAGGGTACCCGGAGGGGGGGGGGCCACAGGAAGCCTTTTCCAGCGAAAACATCCGCAACCGCAGTCATCGTCAACCATAGTTCGGGAGGGTTCTGGAGCTCTCCTCGGCACCCTGCCGGGAGGGGGAATCATCACCGGAGGGCTCTACATCACCATCCCGCCTCCAGAATGATGCGTGAGTAGTTCATCCTTGGACTACGGGTCCATAGCAGTAGCTAGATGGTTGTTCTCTCCTCTTTATGCCTCATGTTTAGATCTTGTGAGCTGCCCTACGTGGTCAAGATCATCTTATTGTAATGCTACATGTTGTGTTTGGTGGGATCCGATGAATATTGAATGCTATGTCCAATTATTCTCAATCTATCATGTTATTTTCATGTGTATGTTATTTATGATCTTTCATGCTCTCCATTGTCAGTAGATGCTCTGGCCAAGTAGATGCTAGTAACTCTAAGAGGGAGTATTTATGCTCGATAGTGGGTTCATGTCTCCCTTTCACTCATGCTTGAGTGATAGAAACGTAAACGGGTGGAGGATGTGTTGTTGCCACTAGAGAGAAAACAACAATGTTTACATTGTTTACATTACACACTTTGCTTACTGCAATTATATGTTGCTTGCAACTTAATACCCAAGGTTTGCTCGGATGACATTCCGAGGGTGGATTATTTGTCATAGATGCAGTTGGATAACGGTCTATGTATCTTGTTGTAATGCCCGCATGAATCACATAGTAATCATCACGTCATGCATATGCACTACGGTGCAGCGTTTATATCTGTCAATTGCCCAGCTGTAATTTGTTTACCCAACATGATATCTATCTGTCCTGGAGAGACACCACTAGTAAAATGTGGACCCCAGTCCATTTTCCTCATACTGATAATACAACCACTGTAATCTCTGTTTTCATACTGTTCCTTTCGTTTTCCTACTGCCATCACTGTTCTATTTTCATCTAGCTGCAAACAAGTACTATTTTCCAGACCATATGTTTAACCTCTTTGTTTTCAGCAAAACCGGTGAGATTGACAACCTCACTGCTTCGTTGGGGAAACGTGACTTGATTGTGTTGTGTAGGTTCCATGTCGCTTCTGAACCGATAGTGCACCCTGTCACATCAGCTGCATCAACCTTCGGAAGTGATTTCTTTCTTCTACTGGTCGATTCAACCTTGGTTTCTTTCTGAGGGAAATTTTCTGCTGTGCTCTTCATACCTTCCTTTTGGGGTTTCCAAACGAGTGCAAGATCTGCACCATCGAGCTATTTTTCTTGCGCCGTTGCCGGGGAATTTGAAGTCTTCAAGAGTAAGCAGCCTCCCGTCAACTACACACCAACTATTTTTCTGGCGCCGTTGCCGGGGAGGAAGAGGATTTCTGCAAGGGGAGTCTCTTACCTACAATCATTTTTACTTTGTTATTGTTTTGCTTGTTACTTGCTTTATCATGCTTGCTAACAATGTTTGATGTCTTTGAAACTAGATCTTATTGGCAAGGTGGGTTCACAGATGAGCAACAAAAATATCACAAGGAACACTGCTTGTCACAAAAAGGGATACACTTATGGGAGCAAATTAATAAATTGCATAACTATGCTAAAAACTTGTGCTCTACTTATAATTTTACTTATTGCTTTGATAAATCTTGTTGCTGTAGGAGGTATAAACACCTACCTTTTCAATGTGAGTATAATGATAATGTTACCATATCTTCTTATGTTAAGGGAAATTATGACTTTTATGATGTGGAACATATTGAGGAATTTATTTATTGGAAGGGTGCATTCGAAATTACCTATTTGCTTGAAAGTATTGATGATGCACCTTATAAATACGAGATTTATGCTATACTTGAATATTGCTTTGATAATTACAAGGATTGTAATTACTACATACTTAAATATCTTAATAGATGCTCTCCCCCAAAGGAGGGGACTAATTCCTTGCAGGAGCCTATGGAAGAAGAAATTGCTGAATCTGGAAGCTTGATGTCTACGCACGCTTCTATTCTTGTAGACAGTGTTGGGCCTCCAAGTGCAGAGGTTTGTAGAACAGCAGCAAGTTTCCCTCGAGTGGATCACCCAAGGTTTATCAAACTCAGGGAGGAAGAGGTCAAAGGTATCCCTCTCAAGCAGCCCTGCAATTACAATACAAGAAGTATCTTGTGTCCCCAACACACCTAATACAATTGTTAGTTGTATACGTGCACTAGTTCGGCGAGGAGAGAGTAAAATACAAGTAATATGAATGGTTATAAGTGATAATAGCAATCTGAAATAAAAATGGCAGCAAGCAAACATGTAGCGGAACTGATTGTAAACGGTGTTTCAATGGTTGGAAACAAGGCCTAGGGATCCTACTTTCACTAGTGGACACTCTCAACAATGATAACATAATTGAATGCATAAATATCATCTCTTCACTATGCTACTCCGAACCACTCTCCGGTTGAATAACAAACACCAATTCATTGTGTAGGGCTGTAACAGCAGTCCTCAAAGTCGCATTCCCATGTCTAGTTAACCCCACGCTGTCACTATGAGCGCCCTAGAAGTTACTAGACAAACACCAGAATTTCATAGGGTCATCCAACACAAAATATAAATATCATGCTAAACCACACGGTGCACACACTGTCACCTTTACACCGTGATCAAAGTGTCTATGGAGATCTCATAACAAAACCACTTGAGTAGAATAACATATGAAGATTACATCTACTTATTCAACTAGATTACAAACTCATGATCACATAAATATCACATCATGTGAGAGAGAGACGAGAAACATAGCTACTGGTAGAGCCCTCAGCCCCGGGGGAGAACTACTCCCTCCTCATCATGGGAGACAACAACGGCGATGAAGATGGTGGTGGAGTCGATGGAGATGGCTCCGGGGGCACTTCCCCGTATCGGCAGGGTGTCGGAACAGAGATTTTTGTCCCCCAAAACTTGTCGGTGGCGGCGGCGGAGCTACAAATGTTTTTGGTTGAAAAGGCCGATTCCTCTAGGGTTTATGCATCAGGGGGCATATATAGGCGAAAGGGAGATGTCGATGGGTGGCCAGGGGGTAGGCCGCGTGATGACTCCCAAGTGCAGGAGGTCAATTGTAGTACCTTTTGATAAGTATTTGAGTGTTGAACCCACGAGGAGCTGAAGGTAAGCTATCTATTCCCTAAAGCCCTATAACCCTCTTATATGGCTGTTTATGCAAAGCAATAAGTTTGACTAAAAGGAACTAACTAATTAAAAGCAAGTGACGTGGAGTGTGGTTTGTCTAGTAACTAGTGAAGCAAGTTTAAAATGCAAGTTTCTAAGAAAGTTTCACAAGTAGCAAGCAGCAAATATCTCAAGTATCTCAAGGGAGCAAGTGTTCTAGCAATAGGTGTTTCGTTCGTGTGGTTGTCACAATTAGTGAAGCACATGTTTTAGTCTTAGTTGTTTCTTCTAGGAAGGAGCCATGAATAGGTATAGTCAAGTAAATGATTTACAACCCCTTATGATGGATCATGTGGCCAAGTAAATGACTGCACAAGATTGATTAAGACATAAAGTCCCACCATAGCCTTACGTTCTAAGGTCCCCTATATATATCCCCCAATAACTTAACTTTGTGGCTCGGTCTTAGGTTACTGTCACTGCCAAGTCACCACCACTCCATTATGCTACCGGTGATCACCTTACATGCATTCCCCAACATATGCGTGCACTCATATATTGTACATAAAGACAATCATAGAAGATAACAAACTTGTATGCAACCAATCAACGAACTATTTCACCATTGCCAAGAACAATTCACTACTCAAACATAGACGGGGAGACACAATACATCAAGGGAATATAGTATTGCATCATACATCTGTTTGCCAAGAGATTACAGTGGAGAGATGGAGCTGATCTTGCTGTAGATGTTGATGATGAACACGCCGGAGGGGGGTGGAGCCCTCCGGGGGTGATCCCGGCGGCGTTTCCCCCCTCCGATCTTCTCCGGCGGCAGCCTTCTGTCTCTCTGTTTCGTGGTTTCGTCTCTCGGTGCCGCCTCCTCCTCGAAAAGGCCAGGGGACCCTTTATATAGTCGTTTTTAGGCCAGGAGACACTCGGGAGAAGAAAGATCAACGGCATCGGAGCCACGGGGGCAAAAAGGGGGCCCCACACGCGGCCAAGGAATCTGGCCGCGTGGAGGGTCCTCTTTTCCACCTGGTTTACCTATTGGCCCTCTACTTTGTCCCATGGTCTTCGTCTCGAAAATTCTGAACCGTGCTCTTTGGCCTTGCCCTTCTTGGAGTCCCGAAGCTCCCGAAAAGTCTGAAACACTAAAAAGTTCGTTTTCTGGAAAAACAGGGTTAGAACCAAAAGAAGGGGGATTGTTCAGAAAATCCCCCAAATCATTATAAAACATGAATATAAGTTGCTAATATGTAGGAAATACAAGTAATAACATGCAAAGTTCATGTATGCATTTTACATGCATCACCGCGCCACCCTATGGTGTGGCCACCCTGTGGACCCCCTCAGTGTCTCTTCAGGACTCCGTGGACCCTCTGGGAATTCTAGGACTTTTGTCTTTTAAATCGTCCGATTCCGAGAATATTTCAAGAACAACTTTTCTGAAACTAAAAACAGCAGAAAACAGGAACTGACTCTGTGGCATCTTGTCAATAGGTTAGTCCCGAGAAATCGATAAAAATGACATAAAGTGTAAGGAAAACATGTAGCATATGGCATGAAAACAACATGGAACATCAGAAGTTAAGGATACCTTTATGACGCATCAACATCCCCAAGCTTAGTTCCTACTCGTCCTCGAGTAGGTAAACGACAAAACAAATAATTTCTGAGGTGACATGCTACCAACATAGACTTGACCATCATTGTAATGTAAAGCATGTAAACTAGGATCAAATGAATAAAAGTTATGGTTTATAGTTGATATCAAATAGAATAATGCATAAACCATTAGGAAAAATAAAGTAAAATTTTTCAATGAATCAATACTAAAAGTAAATCCACTGTGAAAAGTGTATTAAAGATGATTTCATCTGCAAGAACAACAATATAATCATCCAAGGCATCAAACTCTCGCAACAACTCCTATTAGGATCAAGTCAATTGACAACAATATGCACATAAGAAAACCATTCAGATAATTGTGCACTCAAAACAAGCAAGCGTTCTGTATTGGTTCCTGGTACGTCTCGAACGTATCTATAATTTCTGATGTTCCATGTTGATATTATGTCAATTGCTACATGTTTTCTCCCTTCTTTATAGCAATTTTACACGTTTTCCGGGACTAACCTATTAGACAAGATGCCAAGTGCTAGTTCCATGTTTTCTGCTGTTTTTTATTTCAGAAAAGTTGTTCTAGAAATATTCTTGGAATTGGACCCCACGAATCCCGAAGTTCCTATTTCCCCCGAAAGCATCCAGAAGTCCGAAGAGGAGTCGAAGACGGGCACCAGGGGGCCCTCACCATAGCCAGGCGCGGCCCATGGGCCGCGCCTGGGGGTGGTGAGGCCACCCTGGTGGCCTACCGACGCTGCCCTTTAGCCTATTTATTCCCCTCCGAAGGAAAACCCTAGGCACCTGATAAAAAATTGCCGAAAATTTCCGCAGTCGCCGTCGTCGTCAACCCTAGATCAGGAGGGTTATGAAGCTGTCTCCCGGCACCCTGACAGAGAGGAGATCATCACCGGAGGCCTCTTCATCACCATGCTTGCCTCCGGAGTGATGCGTGAGTAGTTCATCCTTGGACTACGGGTCCATAGTAGTAGCTAGATGGTTGTCTTCTCCTCCTATGCCTCAATGTTTAGATCTCGTGAGCTGCCTAACATGATCGAGATTATTCTTATGTAAATCTATGTGCTGTGTTTGCTGGGATCCGATGAATAATGAACTTATGCCAAGTTGATTATAGTCTTTATTGCATATGTTATTTGTGATCTTGCATGATTTCCGTTGCTAGTGGTTGCTCTCGCCAAGTAGTTGCTAGTGACTCCAAGAGGAGTATTTATGATCGATAGTTGGGTTCATGCCTCCTTTTCGCCTGTGCTCGAGTTACAGAAACGTGAGGGGGGAGGATGTGCTGTTGCCACTAGGGAGAAAACAACGGTGTGAGTGACCGCGTGCACAATCATTGCTTACATTACACACATTGCTTAATGCGATTATCTGTTGCTTGCAACTTAATACCTAAGGGGGTTTGGATGATAACCTGAGGGTGGACTATTAGTCATAGATGCAGCTGGATTACGGTCTACGTATATTGTTGTAATGCCCGCACTAAATATCATAGTAGTCATCATGTCATGAATGTGCACTATGGTGCAACCTCTACTTGTCAATTGCCTAGCTGTAATTTGTTCACCCAGCATGCTATCTTTTATGGATAGACACCACTAGTGAACCTATTAACCCCGGTCCATTTTCCTACACTGTTAAACAAACCACTACAATTCCCTGCTTTCTTTACTTACTGCAAGCATACACCATTTTCCACACTATACTTCTAATATTTGTTTTCAGCAAGACCGGTGAGATTGACAACCTCACTGTACCGTTGGGACAAAGTATTTTGGTTGTGTTGTGTGCAGGTTCTGCGTTGTTGCTGACACCGGTGATGCGCTATCACCGCCGTCAGTGGCATCAACCTTCTGAAGATCCTCTTTCTCCTACTGGATTGATAACCTTGGTTCTTAACCGAGGGAAATTCTTAACGCTGCACTCATCACACCCTCCTCTTGGGGTTCCCAACACACCATCCATAGGTAAGAATTTCTGGCGCCTCAAGGCACCATCAAGGTGTAGCAACAAGGAATTCTGGCGCCGTTGCCGGGGAGAAAGAAGTCTTCTGGCAAGGGGAGTCTCTCACTCTTAACCTCTTTATTTAGTTTATTGTCTTGTTTTTATTTTTGTCTTGTTTTCCTTCTTTATATCAAAAACACAAAAAAATAGTTCTTATTCTATTTGTTATTTGTTTTTGCTTTATCATGCTTGATATCAATGTTTGATGTCTTTGAAACTAGATCTTATAGGGCCAGGTGGGTTCACAGATGAACAACAAAAATATTATAATGAACACCGCTTGTCACAAAAAGGAATACACTTATAGGAGAAAATTAATAAATTGCATGACTATGCTAAACACTTGTGCTCTACTTATAATGTTACTTATTGCTTTGATAAATCTTGCTGCTATAGGAGGTATAAACACCTCCCTTTTCAATGTGAGTATAATGATGATGTTATCATATCTTCTTATGTTAAGGGAAATTATGAATTATATGATGTGGAACAAATTGAAGAATTTATTGCTTGGAAGGGTGCTTTCGAAATTGCCTATTTACTTGAAAGTATTGATGATGCAACTTATAAATACGAGATTTATGCTATACTTGAAAATGTTCTGATAATTACAAGGATTGTAATTACTACATAATGGGATATCTTAATAAATGCTCTCAACCTAAGGAAGAGACTAATGCCTTGCAGGAACCTATGGAAGAAGAAACTGCTGAATCTGGAAGCTCATTGGATGAAAAAGAGGAGGAGAGTGATGATAAAGAGGAGGAAGAATGGAACCCATGTCTACCTTACAATGATAGTAACTCTTTAACTCATACATTATTTTATGAAATTGATACTTGCTATACTTGTGACCTTGATACTACTATGAATGAAACTTGTGAGAATGATATTGCTACTGTTATTTATGATAATCCTTGCTACTTTGATAAATCTTATGATAATGCTCTAGATGATGGTCCTATGTTACTTGATGTTATAAAAAATAATGTTACTGAAAATAGTATTTATATAATGTGTCCTATACCTTTTATGAGTGATCAATCATCTTGTTTTGCTATTCTTAATCTTTGTCTGGCTGCTGCATTTATTTAGCTCCTGTTTTGCATGCATCTCTTATCTAGAGCTGTTAATTTCAGTAGTGTTATGTGAGTAATCTCATGTTTGCTTGTTGTACCATGTAGAGTATTTTTTTAAAACATATCTTGTATGGTGCTTGTTGGGAAAAGAAACTGCTGCTTGAAGTAGAATTTTCAATGGTGCAAGTAGCTTGTATAGACTGTGGCTAGAACTTTTTCATATCATGATAGATGTTATTTTAGTTCTAAAGCCTTGTGGTTATTGAGTAGAATGATTAGCCTCAAATAGCTCAGAGTGTTTAATGTGCAATTGAAAGAATCATGAGTTGTTCTTGTCATATTGAAGCATAAATTTGTGGTATTCTCTTTCGAATGTTTTATTTGGTTGACTTGGCGCATGCTCACACCATGTTTATGACTATGAAACAGTCACTAATAGCCTCTATGATCATTTAGTTTTTGAACTTGTGGTACCACTTATGCCTTGATTAATGATGTTTATGTCGCTATGCATGATTATGGCTCTTATGCTCTCTTGATTTGTCGCTCCCAGTCTTTTGCTAGCCTCCACCTGTACTGAGTATGGAATTATACTCGTGCATCCAACTCCCTAAAACCAAGTTTTCCCATTGTGTCCACCATATCTACCTACATGTGGTATTTAACTGCCACTCCAAGTAAATTGCTCATGTGTTACCTTTAAAACCTTCAAAATTACTCCTGCTTGTGTTCCTGTTTTTGCTCATGAGGACGTAAATAGAGAATCTTTATCTCACTTGTTGATTGGATTTCACACCCTGGACTAGTGGCTTCATCCGCTTATTCAATTGATAGAAGAGCTGGCAGCGGGGTACCTAGCCCCAAATTAATACACACAAAATCTCTTCACTATTTTTGCCCCCGATTTATCAGTCAAAGCATAATTGTGTAAACAAAAGAGAAAGATGGATGACCTTCTACACCAGTTGCGTCCTTCATATGGGAGCCTCTTTTGTGAAATCTAGTTGGCTTGTGACGTACTGTATTTTCTGTTTACCATTCATTGACATTAGCATAGATGTCCCAAAATATAGACACCCCTCCATGGTATGTGATTGTTGGCAGGCACCCGAGGATTCGGTTAGCAATGGTTTGTGAAAGATGGATGGGAGGAGTGTCAAACTTTTAATACCTCTGTTTAATAAAATAAAAGCTCTAGCACATGAGTGATCCATGTTTCCCTCTGCGAAGAGCCTTTCTTTTACTATTATGTTGAGTCTCCATCTTCTAACTTTATGCATAGTTGAGAGAGCATTTTTGCCATTCTGAGTTTTATGTGCATTTGTCCCAAAAACATTATTAATTTATTCATGATGTGTTATTACTTGTTCTCTAATTATTTGTTCTAGTCTTCCTCATGAACTTTGAAGGTGTCCTGGCATTTATGTTTTGCCCCACTCTTAAGGACTAGCGAAATACCACTTTGCCATGCTTTCTCTATACTTGAAAAAAACGTATATCTTTCTTTGCATTGTTATTCATGATCTTTTATTTGAGATACTTCTCATGATGCAAAGTGATTGCTATGCTTTATTATTAAAGTTCTATTTCTCATGTTTGTGTTAAAAGTTCTATGATCTCAGCTTACATATACTTTTACATATTATGATCAAGTTTTGTGTGGTAGCTATCACCTCAGAATTATTTTGTTTATCGTTTACCTACTCGAGGATGAGTAGGAACTAAGCTTGGGGATTCTTGATAAGTATCCAACGTATCTGTAATTTCTGATGTTCCATGTTGATATTATGCCAATTGCTACATGTTTTCTCCCTTATTTATAGCATTTTTACACATTTTCCGGGACTAACCTATTAACAAGATGCCAAGTGCCAGTTCCTGTTTTCTGCTGTTTTTTATTTCAGAAAAGTTGTTCTGGAAATATTCTCGGAATTGGGCCCCACGAATCTCGAAGTTCCTATTTCCCCGGAAGCATCCAGAAGTCCGAAGAGGAGTCGAAGACGGGCACCAGGGGGCCCTCACCATAGCCAGGAGAGCCCCCCTTGGCCGCGCCTGGGGGTGGTGAGGCCACCCTGGTGCCCACTGACGCCGCCCTTTCTCCTATTTATTCCCCTCCGAAAGAAAACCCTAGGCACATGTTCAAGAAATCCCCGAAAAGTTCAGTGGGGTTCTGAAGCTGTCTCCCTAGATCAGGGGAGATCATCACCGGAGGCCTCTTGATCACCATGCCTGCCTCGGAGTGATGCGTGAGTAGTTCATCCTTGGACTACGGGTCCATAGCAGTAGCTAGATAGTTGTCTTCTCCTCCAATGCCTTAATGTTTAGATCTCGTGAGCTAACTAACATGATCGAGATTGTTCTTATGTAATTCTATGTGCTGTGTTTGCTGGGATCCGATGTATATTGAACTTATGCCAAGTTGATTATAGTCTTTATTGCATATTTTATTTGTGATCTTGCATGCTTTCCGCTGCTAGTGGTTTCTCTGGCCAAGTAGTTGCTAGTGACTCCAAGAGGGAGTATTTATGATCGATAGTTGGGTTCATGCCTTCTTTTCGCCTGTGCTCGAGTGATAGAGACGTGGCAGGGGAGGATGTGTTGTTGCCACTAGGGAGAAAACAGCGGTGTGAGTGCCCGCGTGCACAATCATTGCTTACATTACACACATTGCTTAATGCGATTATCTGCTGCTTGCAACTTAATACCTAAGGGGGTTCGGATGATAACCTGAGGGTGGATTATTAGTCATAGATGCAGTTGGATTAAGGTCTATGTATATTGTTGTAATGCCCGCACTAAATATCATAGCAGTCATCATGTCATGAATGTGCACTATGGTGCAACCTCTATTTGTCAATTGTCCAGCTGTAATTTGTTCACCCAGCATACTATCTTTTATCGAGAGACACCACTAGTGAACCTATGAACCACGGTCCATTTTCCTACACTGTTAAACAAACCACTACAATTCCCTGCTTTCTTTACTTACTGCAAGCATACACAATTTTCCACACTATACGTCTAATCTTTGTTTTCAGCAAGACCGGTGAGATTGACAACCTCACTGTACCGTTGGGACAAAGTATTTTGGTTGTGTTGTGTGCAGGTTCTGCGTTGTTGCTGACATCGGTTAGGCGCTATCACCACCGTCAGTGGCATCAACCTTCTGAAGATCCTCTCTCTCCTACTGGATTGATAACCTTGGTTCTTAACTGAGGGAAATTCTTACTGCTGCACTCATCACACCCTCCTCTTGGGGTTCCCAACACACCATCCATAGCAAAGAATTTCTGGAGCCTCAAGGCACCATCAAGGTGTAGCAACATTTCATGACACCAGGATGTTATGGCTAAAAGAACATTATGGGGGGTTTGGATGGTCAATGGAAGAAAGTCTCACACAACTAAAAGTGATCATTAGACAAGAGGAAGCCTTATAATCGAAGTTATGCAAGGAGTAGTGATTTCCACACAACGGATGCACATAGAGCTATAAGTGTATGAAAGCTCTCCAATGGAACTAGTGGGGGTGCATCCAACCTGCTTGCTCACGAAGACCTAGAGCTCTTTTGAGGATGCTCATCATTGGAATATACAAGCCAAGTTCTATAATGTAAGTTCCCCACATAGTTATGCTAGTCATAATATGAAAACTCTCTCCAAACTGAAGTAATGATGCTAAACAAGCACAAGTGTGGAATAAATGATAGTAGTGATGCCCCATATCTCTTTATTTTCTCACTTTTGCCTCTCTTTTTTTTCTTTTCTGGTCTTTTCTCTCTCTTTTTTTATTTTTTTATTTATAACCTTACTGGTAGGGGCAACACTCTATTTTACAATGAATCATGACACTTTTAGTACTCATAACTAAAACTAAAATATATCTAATGTATATAAAACTAAATGCTTCTGCCAGTGTAGCGGTATGAAAAATAACAATGAAACATGACATCAAGTAACATAATAGGATGGATGTTGTATGGCAATATATCTCAGAATGGCTATGGAAATGCCATGGTAGGTAGGTATGGTGGCTGTTTTGAGGAAGATAATTTTTGGCTTATGTGTAGAAGAAAAAAGTTCCCCCACGGGGTTTGGATGCACTAGAGAAGTTTGCACCAACTCTCAATGTGAGAATGAGAAATGCACAGTACCGAAGAGGCTAGCAAATATGGATGGTAGAAGTGCCAGAAAACCGCAACATAAAACTCACAAGTTAAAAGATTCCATATAAAATCATGATCTCACAAGACATAATGAAAATCACTCCAAGAGGGTCTGTGGCAGTGATAAGTCACTTTAGCTACCTCGACCATAGCGTGTAACAAAAAGTCATTACGATTGTTATTAGCAAAGGAAGTTATATACCATTGTCCTATCACCTTCTTATTAGAGTGTGGCACAGGTTTCAAGCTTCTAGAACAACCATTAATTGTTTTTACTCTACTAAACCAGCAAGTTTATTATTAAGCAAATTAATATCTCAAAACAACAGCAAATAATCAAGTGAACCAGTTTAATGATCTACAAGAATATGCAAGCTTTTCGTTATACCATCTACCACACGTAGCATTTTCTACCAAAAACCAAACAAAAAAAACTCTCCAACTAATATAGCAGTTAAACAAGAGAGTACTAACACAACTCTACTAAAACTAACAGCTCTAAATAAGAGATGTAATAAAAACATGAGCTAAACAAGAATTTTGCAGCAACTAGAAGAAAACCTAAGAATACAAGCATAACAAGTATTCAAACGAAAAAGCGGAGCGTGTATCTCTCTCTTACAAAGAATTCTAGGTCCCAACTATATTATTGCAGCAAGTAAAACAAAATAAAACAAACAAACGCTCCAATTAAAATTCATATGATGTGACCGAATAAAAATATAGTTTCACTAGAAGTGACATGATAAATTGTTGTTGAAGAAGGAGATGCCTTGAGAACCCCCAAGCTTAGATGCTTGAGTATTCTTAGAATTTACTGGGATGAACCACGGGGGCATCCCCAAGCTTTTACCTTGCACTCTTCTTGATCACATTATATCACCCTCTTCTCTTGACCCTTGAAAACTTCCTTCACACCACACTCAAAGAGTAATTCACATTAGAGGGTTAGTGCAACAATAAAAAATTCATGGGCTCTGCAAGGTCACAAGTTATATTGATAGTTTAAACATTGTCTGCAGCCAGTGATGTTTTGTGTAGCAAAGAAATCCACTTGACATCGTAAAAGAGCAAATGCAAGAAAAATGGCAGAATCTGCCAAAACCAGAACAGTCTGTAAAGACGAATTTTTTCTGGGAACTTAAGTTGCTCAGATCGAAATACTTAAAGAACAAAAAAAATTCGGAATTAGCTGAGGAATAAGCACAAAAAAATTCAGATCCTTCTGATCTTTTTGGATTTTATACGATTTTTTACGGTGGACAGTAGAAATCTGTTTACTGCGCAGAAATCCAAAACCAACTCCAACTTTCGTCAGAAATTCACTTGGCACAACTAAAACATAAAAATAAATATACAAAATATTTTCTACAGAACTATAAAACCCCTTGACTCAAAGAAAACAGAAGAAAACAAAGAAATTAAATAAAACCATGGGTTATCTCCCACGAAGTGCTTTTCTTTAAAGCCTTTTAGCTAGGCATGATAATTTGAGAAGATGCTCACATGAGAAATATGAATTGAAGAAAAAGAGAGCATCAAGAAGAAACTGCAAAAAAAATTTAAGTCTAACCCACTTCCTATGAAAAGAATCTTTTTGTTGAAAGTTTTGAAATTGCTCTTGTTCTACCTTCCCATGATTTCTAGTTTGAGCTTATTTAATTTATTTCTTTACAAGATTCCTATGCATAGGAAGTGGGTTAGACTTAAATTCGTTTTATACTTGCTTCTTGCTACTCTCTTTTGCTTAATTCATATTTCTTATGTGAGCATCTACTTGATTCTAAGTTTTTCGGGCCTAGATAAAAGGCATTAAAGAAAAGCACTTCTTGGGAGATAACCCATGGTTTCATTTTTTGCTTTGTTTTTCTATGTTTTTGTTGAGTCAAGGTGTTGTATACTTCTGTAGCAACTCCTTTGTATCTTCATTTTCTCGCAGTTGTTGAGCGAAGTAAAGTCTCTAGTGAAAGTTGAGGTTGGTTTTGGATTTCTGCGCAGGAAACAGATTTCTGTTGTCCACCGTATAAAATCGCATAATTCAAAGAAAGATCAAAATGACTTGCCAATTTTTGTGCTTATTTCTTAGCTAGTTCTGAAACTTTTTTGTTCCTTACGTTTTTCTATATGAGCAACCTAAGTGACCTGAAAAATTCATATTTACAGACTGTTCTGGTTTTGACAGATTCTGCCTTTTTACTTGCATTCTCTCTTTTACTATGTTGAGTGGATTTCTTTGCTCCACGAAACATCAGTGGATGTAGATAATGTTTAAAAAGTATTAATAATGCTTTGTGTCCATGCAGAACAAGTGAATTTTTGATTATACACTAGCCCTCTAATGCGAATTACTTTGAGTGTGGTGTGAAGGAAGTTTTCAAGGGTCAAGAGAAGAGGGTAATATAATGTGATCAAGAAGAGTGAAAAGCCAAAGCATGGGGATGTCCTCGTGGTTCATCAAAGCAAATTCTAAGAAGACTCAAGTGTCCAATCTTGGTGATTCCCAAGGCATCCCCTTCTTCATCAACAATTTATCAGGTCACTTCTAGTGAAACTATATTTTTATTCGGTCACATCATATGCATTTTACTTGGAGCGTCTGTTTGTTTTCTTTTTTTTTCCTTGCTGCAATAATATTATTTGAACCCAGCATTCCTTGTGTGGGAGAGAGACACACTCCACTTTTTCTTATGAATACTCGTTTTCTTCCATGCTCGTATTCTTAGTTTTTCTTCTAGCTGCTGCAAATCCTTTTAGCTCCTGTTTTTCATGCATCTCTTATTCAAAGTTGTTAGTTCTAGTAAAGTTATGTTAGTACTATCTTGTTTCATGTCTATATTATTTGGAGAGTCTTGGTCTTTGGTGTCCTCTTCATCACTCCTTTTCCACCGAAAACATCTGAAGCCGCCATCATCGTCAACCCTAGTTCGCGAGGGTTCTAGAGCTCTCCCTGGTGCCCTGCCGTGAGGGGGAATCATCACCAGATAGCTCTACATCACTATGCCCGCCGCCGGAATGATGCGTGAGTAGTTCATCCTTAGACTACGGGTCCATAGCAGTAGCTAGATGGTTGTGCTCTCCTCTTTATGCTTCATGTTTAGATCTTGTGAGCTTCCCTACATGATCAAGATCATCTTATTGTAATGCTACATATTGTGTTTGCTGGGATCCGATGAATATTGAATGCTATGTCCAATGATTATAAATCTATCATGTTATTTTCATGTGTATGTTATTTATGATCTTGCATGCTCTTCGTTGTTAGTAGATTCTCTAGCAAGTAGATGCTAGTAACTCCAAGAGGGAGTATTTATACTTGATAATGGGTTCATGCATCCCTTTCACTCACGCTCGAGTGAGAGAAACGTAAACGGGTGGGGGATGTGATGTTGCCAGTAGGGAGAAAACAACGATGTTTACATTGTTTACATTACACACTTTGCTTACTACAATTATCTGTTGCTTGCAACTTAATACCCAAGGTTTGCCCAGATGCGATTCTAAGGGTGGATTATTAGTCATAGATGCAGTTGGATAACGATCTATGTATCTTGTTGTAATGCCCGCATGAATCACATAGTAATCATCATGTCATGCATATGCACTACGGTGCAGCCTTTATATCTGTCAATTGCCCAACTGTAATTTGTTAACCCAACATGTTATCTATCTATTCTGGAGAGACAACACTAGTGAAATGTGGACCCTGGTCCATTTTCCTCATATTGATAATACAATCACTGCAATCTCTGTTTTCATACTGTTCCTACTGCCATCAGTGTTCTCTTTTCATCTAATGCAAACAAGTACTATTTTCCACACGATACGTTTAACCTCTTTGTTTCAGCAAAACTAGTGAGATTAACAACCTCACTGCTTCATTGGAGCAAAGTGATTTGATTGTGTTGTGTAGGTTCCATGTTGCTTCTGAACCGCTAGTGTGCCCTGCACATCAGCTGCATCAACCTTCGGAAGTGATTTCTTTCTCCTACTGGTCGATTCAACCTTGGTTTCTTTCTAAGGGAAATTTGATGTTGTGCTCTTCATACCTTCACTAGTACAGAAAGGGCCATCTGTGGCGCACCAATGATTGGTGCGGACCCTACTGTCTTTTTGTGGTGCACAGGGGAACCATGTGCCACAGAATTGATGTTTTCTGTGGCGCACCACGGGCCGTGCGCCACAGATTTTTTTTACTATGGCGCATGGTTGAATGGTGCGCCACAGAACCTCATCCATAGAAAGTCCCTTCCCTACTAGTGCTTCCTCTTGGGGATTCCCAACGAGTGCAAGATCTGCACCATCACCCTCGCGGCAGTTGTCTCAAACTTGGCCGAGAGACCATTTGTGTAAGACTATGTTATTCATGTAATGGATGTGAACTCTCATGTACCTTCTCTACATATGTTGCTCATGAATGTTGATCCAGGATCATGAGTGTATGCATATTGGAGGTCTCGGAATGCTAGTCTGGGGTCCCCACATATCGATTCTAAATAAACATGTTACTATTGCAGAGATGGATCCCGTTGAAAGATATCAATTTAATCTGATGATAAGTCATGAGCCTTTAGCTACGAATGGAAACAATTTTGGAGAATGGTTTTATGCTCTGATGGAGGTTCTTAGGAACACCGATATGGATAAGTTTGTGGGTCACATACTTGAAGATGAGGTTCATGAATGACCTCATCTCCAATGTGACGTGTGTGTTGTCAAGGAGCTCTTGCCACATGCATTGGTGTTGAGCTGGTTGATCGTTTTTTTAACCATCATCCCTACTATATGGTAAAGGAACTGAAAGCTCTATTCACACATCAAATGCGCAATGAGCATTATAATCTGATTAGAGAACCGATGAATAGTCGTCTTGCGTTAGGGTGAATCTATAAAGCTATTTGAAATCATGACGATGCATAATTTATTAAAGGGTTTTGCATAAAACCAATATGTTTATTGGTAGTAAATTTGCACTTTAACTATACGTGTTTTAACATATTGGATTAAGGAGAAAAGTGTCTTCTCATGAAAGAGAGGTGTAAATTATATTAAGTTAAGATTGTTAATCTTTGGAGAAGGATTTAATATAAGGGGAAACATGCAAATATTCTCAATTCATCACCTTGTCCAAAAATTTATGTATTGGATAAACGTCATATGAGGAATTTGATGTAATATTCACTTTGTGATGTTGTCATCAAAATTCCAAGAAAATAACTATAAAGTGAAAAACAAAACAAACAAGATAATAGTACTCATATATATATGATATTGGATTATCATATAGATCCATGATTAGGGAGATATTCATGTTAGCTCCAAGATTTCATCTTGATAGTAAGTTGGAGTGATTTAAAAACACAAGGAACATGCATATTTTTGCAAGGATAACAAATATGAATATTTAATATGCATAAAGCTAGTCTTGATTAAATTGTTTTATCAAGAACGGATAAATGATGATGATGTCCAAAAACTTATCATATCAATTTCTTGGTGGTACTATTGGATCAAGCAAACTCTTTTGCTAAATATAATTAGTTGTGGATTATTAGAGTAATCTAAAATATTACAAGTATGAGCATTAAGTTAGTCGTATTAATGAAACAAGAAAATCTTCCTTTTCATTATATAAAGTGAAGGGACTTAAAAGTTAGTGGGAGTTGATTCTAATCTTTTAATTTGGTTGGACCTAATTGAAAGAAAGTTGCCTAATAAAATGATTTAAAAATGTTTTGAATGCAATATAATAAAGTTTCTTATTAAATTCAGTATCTATGAGATATATTAAGGAGTTTAATAAACATGAATATGATGGGTGTGCTAAGTTTAATTCTGAAAGAAATTTCGAATTACAATGAGATAAAATATTCTATCTCAAAGTGAACAGGACATGATATTTTTTAATAGACATGCCCTTCGTAGTCATTGGTGAGAAAAATATAAAGAGTTGAGATGAAATCATTATATTTTGTGATTTGACAATCTCATAGTCATAAAAGGAGCACACAAGAACTGCTAGATTTCCTTTGACTAAATTGTTTAGTTAAGCCGATATAAAGGAGAAAAATTCAACTAAAAGTTTTTCTAATGCAGCTAATTATTTGTAATAAAATCTAGCAATATTTTGGTGATATGTTCTCACATAAATATTCAATGGTGGTATTACTAAGTACTCCCTCCATCCCAAAATACAAGGCGCCCTTTAATTTCGCTGGTCAACAGGGTTTAACTTTGACCATGATTTGTCCTTATAATATGTCCATAAAATTAGTATAATGATATATGAAATGAAAGTATTTGACAAGACAAATCAAACAATACCATTTATATATATTCTAAATCCATATAATTTATTATATATGAGTGGTCAAAGTCGAACATCAAAGACCAGCACAAAAATAGCGCGCCTTGTATTTTGGGACGGAGGGAGTATAAAACTACTCGGTGGGATTTTGTATAGCTACAAATAATATTGTGATAAGTATTCACATAGGTATTTGCGGTGTAATTATGACATCAACTATTTATTGATTTTAATTCATATTATGACTCTTCAATTGAATACCGTATGTTGTATGAATATCAACGTTATAGTATTATGACTATGGATTGTTGCAACACAATGTGAGACATTGTAGATTGCAATTTATTGGATAAAAGTCATTCGACTTAGTGAAATTTCAAACGATGTATGATAATTCTTAGGAGACTCTTAAATTATTAGTACTGCCACAGATCCAGGTTCACACAAATCCAATTCCTAATAAATCCGTACACAAGTTTATCACAATTTGATAAGATCAAAAGGACAAACTCAATAGTCTAAGGTACCACATGTATAGTGTGAGTAACACCAGAATTACATAGCTATTATGTCATCATACTAATTAGAGTATTCATTGACTCTAGTGCAAGTGAGAAATATGCCATAGACACAATAATATTCCGTTATTATTCTATCTCCAAGTTCATAATTAAGTTTATGTCATCATGCTACAACCGCTATAGCACTTGAAAAGTGAGTTTTCAAAGAAAAATCATTGTGCAGGTGTGAAGACATAAACAAGCAAGAGTTCCTAATCTTGTCTCTAAACCTTTTGATTTGTGAGAAGATCACATTTTCTTGATCATGGACTTGACTAAAATTCTGGCAAAACATAAGAGTTTATTGTTAGGGTAACAATAGTACTAAACCGACCCAAGTATATGTTGTTGTTAAAAGAGACTAAACAATTTTATTGCATTTTAGCAAAGTAAATATCAAGTTGCCATTTACTATAATTGCTATACTATGAGAATATCTAGTGACTGCACGGTCGAAAGTTATACTTTGGATATCATCAACCGTCTTGCTGTAACTAGTGATCATAACGGTGATGTTTGGGTATAATTTAGAAAGTGTAATGGAACTGAGATCATTCAAGACCGGTACTTACACTACTAAAAAAATAACTATAGGAGAAATCATACCTGTGGCGCACCACATGCTCGGTGCGCCGCGCCTAACTAGCTGTGGCGCACGACACACTAGTGGGCCTTTGTGCGCCACGCCTAAGGGCATAGCCGTGACGCACCATCCACACCGTCCGCCACGGCTATAGGTGGGGGTTGGGTAGCCAGGGGACTCGGTGGGAAAAGATAGCCGTGGCGCACCAAATAGGTGGTGCGCCACGGGTATTGAAGATAGGCGTGGCGCACCAAACGTGCGGTGCGCCACAGCTATGGCTTCCACAAATTTTTTACTCCACACCCCCCCGGATCGCCTTTCTAGTTTTGTCATGGGAGAGTTCCAGGTCTAAAAATCATCAAAAAATAAATTCCTTATAGATGCACGGAGAGTTTAAGGTATACTTTTTTTAATCAAATTTTGAAATATGAATTTCGACTTTCTGAGCAAAAGTTCATTAAAAAAAGTAAAATGGGCATAACTTTTGCATACGATGACGGAATTTAAAGTTTAGTATACCAACGAAAAGTAGAGAAAAAAAGGAACTCAACCTCACTCGCCTTCGGCATGTGAGATTTTTTTATATTATCGAAATTCCAAAAGGAAAAAAGTTATTTCAGATAGAAGATATTTTCCTACAAAATGAAAAAAATTGGAAAAAAAGGATAGGCGTGGCGCACCACATGTTTGGTGCGTCATGGCTAAGTCTGGCAGGATTTTCGAAATTCGAACCCGGGAGAGACCTCACCTATATAATACTCCCTTCTCCCTTTCCCCTCTCATTTCTTCTTCCTCCTTACTTATCCTTCCTCCACTCTCCTCCATTCTTTCTCGTCCTTCTCCTTCATTCTATCTTCTTTCTCTCTTCTCCTTCTCCCTTCCTCCTCCTACCACCACCACCGCCTCACATCCACTCCGGCGACCACCTCCTCGTGTCCACTCCGGCGACCACCTCCTCGTGTCCACTCCGACGACCACCACCTCTACTCCGGCGGCCACCTCCACTCTAGCGGCGACCTCCTCTCTGGCGGCCTCCACTCCGGCGACCACCACTCCGGCGACCTCCACTCCGGCGGCCACCCTTCACTCCCGCGGCCAGCCTCCACTCTGGCGACCACCCTCCACTCCCGCGGCCAACCTCCACTCCGACCTCCTATCAGGTTTTCATTTTTTAAATTCAAATTTTTGGGCGGCGAGATCCAGATCTGGATTTGTCCCGCCCTTTTTTTTCTGAAATTTCAAAATCAATAGCCGTGACGCACCAGACATGTGGTGCGCCATGGGTAACAAAAGATAGTCGTGACGCACCAAACAGGTGGTGCACCACGGGTAAAACGACATAGTCGTGACGCACCAAAATGTGGTGCGCCACGGCTATTTTTTATAGGTGCGGCGTGACAGCGGTGGCGCACCATGGTGCGCCACGCATAAGGATATTTGGTGCGCCACGCATTAGTTTGTTCCTAGTAGTGTTAGCTTCTCTAGAAGATAGAGAGATATACACTATGGTCTCTCTCAGTATCACCAATGTCAACCAATCGTCTGGCCAAACACAGTGTGATTTAACATAAATACATCGGGGATAAGGTTGAGAAAAGAGGACGATATCGGTAACGAGTTCTATATGTGTTATGATCAGATGGTTCGATCACATAAGATCACATAGTCTCACCTCATGACATCGTTGATATCGTGAAGTTAGGAGAATAAGTTCAATGGATAACTTATAAGGTTCGTCCCTCGTTCTTCGTGAACACACATGAGCCACTATGGGCATCCACGATCCTATTGTTGAGGGTGCGGCCACCTCCTTTGGTGCGGCCAAGCCCCTCCTAGCTCAACTAGGACTCCCTCTCCCCATTGAAAACCATATCCCTTCCTCCAACTATAAAAAGTACTCCAAATCTATGAGAGAACATATAATTTTGAGAAGCCTCTCTCTTTCTTTATTTCTCTCTCTCTAGTAGAATTAGAGAGTCTAATTAGACCTTCTAACACAACCCTCTAATTTAATTAGAGATTTTTCTAATTGATCTTGAGTTCTACTCTCCTGATTATACGTAGATCTAATTAGCAATTCTCTCTCATGTGTTGAGAACTTCTAGATTCATATATCTCTAATTACAGTTGATTAGAGCTACCGATTAGTAACGCCGAAATGCTGTCTCTCTTTGTTGGTGCCGAGTCTTGGACGACGGAGCGCTGACGGGTTGACATGAGCGTACGCGTGCACACCATAAGAGGGATTACATGTGTGATCCTTGATGAGGGAAGGTTAGCTACATCCTTGCAACTAGGCCTAGTGGTGAAGATCTACGATTGTTCAAATCTCTTCTTCGACTACATCGATTGCACTGTTCGGTGAGTCTGGTCCTGATCCTTGCATATATGTGCATGTTTTGTTATCTGCATAGTGATCTTGGCGGACTACGTAGGGCGCAATTTTTTTAAATTCTGCAGCGTAGACCAGCATGGTCAACCCTTGTACGGAGAATGCTAAAGGGGTAGACCTACGGGGCCCACGGATTAGGGTTCCACTAGAAATTCCTAGAGAGATAGACATGCTGGGCCTGGGGGAATGACACAGCTTGCAAGCTGGGTTGTGAACTATGTGTAAAAAATGGCTATATACAATTACAATATAGATGGAATGTGGCAGGTAAGAAATGACCCAAAAAAATTAGAAAAAATAATGTAGAATATCTGGTTTGCCCCGTGCATTGCAAATACACATGACAAAGAATTGTTTGCCTTGTATTTGCACAATACACACGGCAAAGAATTGTTCAGGGCAATGAACCTGCTACTTTTACCGTGTATTTCCCCGAAACACACAGCAAACTACTGTCGGCATAACCGCCCCGTGAAGGGCAGCGTGTGCGGACATGTGTCTCACACGTTTATCATGTACTTGTCTTTACCGTGCATTTTCTTTTTATTTTACTGTGTAGGTTTCTTTGCCATGTACTCCCTTCGTATCAAAATTTAAGATGTTTTAGCATTTTTTAGATAAAAAGTATCTAGACATGTTTTAGTGTATAGAATCATATAATCCCTTTGGTCCTAAATATAAGATGTTTTATCCTTTTTTTCACATTCATATATGTCTACAAGTATCTAGACAACTTTTAGTATACATGTTCACTCATATTAATGTGTATCTAGTCACCGTGAAAAATAGCTAGAACATCTTATATTTAGGAACGGATAGAGTACATCTCACTAAAACATGTCCAGGTTCGTTTTATTTAGAAAATGCTAAAACATTTTACATTTTTGATACAGAGGGAGTATTTTATTTCAAATGTATCATGTGCAGTGCATTGTCGGTGTGTATTGACTTTTCTTTACCCTATACCGATTCTTTACCAAATATTTCCTCTGTATCAAAATATAAGATGTTTAAACTTTTTTATACGAACGTATCTATACATGATATTATTTTTCGAAACGGAAAACCCAGCCTCTGCATCTAGTTGATGCACACGGTTTATTATATTAAAGCGCTTAAATTCAGCGTAGCAAAATAGTAACAATCTCAGGATACAAATGAACGATAACGAAGCGTCGCTGAAAACACAAGCCACTGAAAAATCCTCCACACATGTAAATTACACATGCTGTAATCTCCTAGTGTGCAACCAGCCATCCTGGCTGAAGATAGCCCGAAGAACCGCCAGGAGCCGGGTGCATCCCGAAGCCAAACGTCCTCACTGGCCTTCTGGTAACAGGAGCGACCATTGTTGGATCCAAAATATAGCTCGGTGAACAACCTGAAAAAAAAAGATTAGCTGAGCTCAAACTGTTAAAAATAATATTATTTCTGCAATTCCAAATTGCCCAAATAAAATCACATACAACTATGCGTATTCTTTCTTTGGTGCACTTATCCACCCTATTTAACCAATTCCCGAACAAATTGGACACGGATAAAGGTGGTGTGATAGAAAAAGTAAAATGCACTAATCTCCAGATCTTACGAGCAAAATCACAAGAAATAAACAAATGGTCAGCAGTCTCATCCTTCTCACAGAATACACATTTCGTACACCTCGTCCACCTCCTTTTAACAAGATTATATTTAGTCAATAGTTCCTTACGATAAAGAAACCACATGAAAATTTTAACCCTGAGTGGAACCTTTAACCTCCAAAGATATTTATGTAGAAATCGTGTATTACCATTAATTTGGTGCTCATAATAAGATTTAACCGTAAACACACCTGACTGTGTTAACTTCCAATTAAATCTATCTGTCGTATCATCAAGCGATACATCCATTAACTTTTCCACTAAGTGTAATCATCGCTCCCACTTATCACCTAATAGCGGTCTTCTAAAGGTAATATTCGGGTGGTCACCCATTAGCACATGAGACACCGTTACATTCTTATGCGCAGCCACATTATACAGAGATGGATACTAAAGTGATAGCGACTTACTACCTATCCAGGTATCTTCCCAAAACCGAATACTAAGGCCATCACCTACCGAACAAGATATGTTAGAAAAGAAATCAAATTTCATCTTCATTACTCCCTTCCAAAAAGGAGAATCTGTTGGTTTTGACTCGACTTGAGCTAGCGGTAATCCCTTAATATACTTGTTATGAAGCATTTCATGCCAGACCCCCTCTTCCGTCAACAGTTTAAATAACCATTTGCTTAGTAAACACCTTTTCTTAACATCGAGTACTTCAATCCCCAGACCCCCTTGATCCTTAGGACGACACACGATGTTCCATTTCGTCAGGCGATATTTTTTTTTCTGCTGATCACACTGCCAAAAGAAACGAGATCTAAAGAAATCCAATCTTTTTCGTACCCCCACAAGTACCTCAAAAAAAGAGAATAAAAACATAGGTAAGCTCGATAGTACTGAATTAATAAGAACTAGATGATCTCCATATGAGAGCATCTTCCCAATCCAGGAGCTAAGTTTCTGCTCAAACTTATCCTCTATTGGTTTCCATTCTTTATTCAGCAGCTTACGATAATGAATAGGAATTCCCAGATACTTAAACGGGAGCTGACCGACCTCACACCCAAATATGTGTCGATACTCCTGTTCATGATTCACTGCATCCCCAAATCAAAAGATCTCGCTTTTGTGAAAATTAATCTTCAGTCTTGACAACTGTTCGAACAATGATAACAACAATTTCATATTAACTGCTTTCTCGGTATCATGTTCAAGAAACAGTATCGTATCACCAGCATACTGAAGAATAGAGACCCCTCCTTCAACCAAATGAGGTACTAAACCTCCAACCTGTCCGTCCCCTTTTACTCTAGCAATTAGGACAGCCAACATATCCGCCACCAGGTTATAAAGAATCGGTGATAATGGATCACCATGTCTCAATCCTTTTAAAGTTTGGAAATAATGACCTACCATCATTCACTTTGATCCCCACACTACCCCCTTGAACAAACCTCACCACCCATTCACACCACTGTGGCGTGAAACCTTTCATACAAAGAGTTTGTTGAAGAAAGGACCAATTTACTTTATCGTATGCTTTCTCAAAATCAATCTTAAGCAACACCCCATCTAACTTCTTTTGCTTTAATTCGTGGATTGTTTCATGCAACACAACCACCCCCTCTAAAATATTTCTTCTTGGAAGAAAAGCCGATTGAGTGGGTCTAATCACACGCTGAGCAATAGAAGTGACTCTATTTGTACCCACCTTAGTGAAATTTTTGAAACTGACATTAAGCAGACAAATAGGCCTATATTGCTCAATCCTACATGCATCTTCCTTCTTAGGAAGCAGGGTTATCACACCAAAGTTCAGCTTGAACAATTGTAATTCCCCCTTATGCAACTGAACAAATAAGGACATGAGATCTACCTTAATGACATCCCGAAACCTCTTATAGAACTCAGCAGGGAACCCATCCGGTCCCGGTGCTTTGTTAAACTCCATCTGATCAATAGCATTAAACACTTCCTCTTCAGTAAAACGCTCGGTTTAAATACTATTCTCCTCATCAAATACTTGAAGCATATCCTCACAATGGGATTCATCTAGAGAAAAGGAGTTGGAGCCTGGCGCTCCAAACAGATTTTTATAATAATCCGAAATGAACAATTGGAGGTTTGATTGCCCAACAATCGTGCCCTCCTCCTGTTCAAGCTGGAAGATCTTTTTCTTTCGATGTCTACCATTAGCCATTAGGTGGAAATACCTAGTATTATTTCCACCTTCTTGAATATACCTAACCTTAGCCCTTTGGGCCCACTTGGTCTCTTCATCACGTCGTAACTTAGCAAGGAACACATCCGCATTCTGCTTTGCCAGACGTTCACTCTCAGAAAGTGGAACAGTTTCTGCTTTCACATCAAGCTCATCGATCAGAAGAAGCAGCTTCTGCTTCAATCTCTTATACTCCCCACATAAATTTTGAGCCCATCCCCTCAAGAAACTACGGAGATGTCTAATCTTATTTTGCCATCGTTCAAGTGGGGTATTACCACTAGAAATGGAAAGCCATTCTGCTTTCACCATTTCATAAATACCTTCCTGGCGCAACCAAGATAAGTCAAAGGAGAACAATGACTTGTTCCCCCTGTGAGCAGGAGAACTAGAATCGAATAATAATGGGACATGATCGGATCCGTACGGACCAGACCTTGCACCGTAACTAAAGGATACTTCTGTTCCCATTCTACACTAGCAAGAATACGATCAAGTTTCTCTTGAGTCGCATCAACACCTCTACTCACCCACGTGTATTGCCTACCCGACATTTCGAGTTCCTTCAAATCAAGGCTTTCGATAATAGCATTGAAAATGAAAGGCCATCGAGGGTTGAAATTACTCTTATTTTTATCTTCAGGATGTCGCATGATATTGAAATCACCACCCACCATCATGGGTAGTGATTCCCCATCACAAATCCGAACTAACTCAGAAAGGAATTCCGGTTTTTTGTCATCCTCGGCAGCCCCATAGACGACCACCATTGCCCAAAGGAAACCATCAACCTTTGTGCGTAAATGGAATTTTACCGAAAAATCACCCGCAACCACTGACTGTACAGTGAACACTGCGGTATTAAATCCCACTAAAATCCCACCAGACCGGCCACGAGGAGGGAGACAATACCATGTAAAGTCAAACCCTCCCTCCAAATGATTCAACAGCCGTTTGTCAAAACTTGATCTCCCAGTCTCTAAGACAGCAACAAAATCCAAAAGAAACTCTGTAACCATCTCGTTAACAGACAAATGTTTAGCCGTATCACCAAACCCGTTGCTATTCCAAAAAAACTCCTCTCATCACGACTTAATATGTAAAGATTTCAGTCTCGCACTCCTCCTTTTTGGATGAACAACCCCACTTTTCGTACCTCTACGAACTCGTGTGCCTTTCACCTCTCGGGCCATGGGATCTCTGCAATCCCCCAAACCCTCCTCTACCTCGTCAACATAATCCTCACACAAGGAGGATGCCTGACGAACCACAAGACTAGACTCAGCATTATCCCCTTCTCCTAAATTATTGCTCAAAAAATTAAATTATCGTGATGCTTCTAACTCTTTAAGAAAGTAAACCGAGCGCTCAACCGCTGCTAAAGAAGTGCCCAAAGAAACCCCCAATCGAGATGCACGCGACACTATATCCTTACTCGAAAACGCTGAAAATGAAAACATGTCAATTGAAGTTTTACCTGCAGCGTTGTTGTCGCGAAGCACAGAAAGACGTGAAGCCTTCTCTGCCACCGGAACATCCGCATCCGGTTGCGCCCGCAGCCGTGCACTGGAACGACACCCCTCCGTCGTCGGTTCCGTAATACCTCCATAAGCAGCGACCTCCGCCCGTGATGGAGTCCCCCGAGCGCGATGCACCGGCGTGACAGCAGCAACACCCAGTCCACCTGACTGAGTGGCCACGACATTAGGCGATGCCGCTGGAGTCTCCAAGTTCAGCCCACCTGGCTGATGTTGAGCACGTCATGCGCTCCCGTACATGTATTGGCACACATGGCAGAGTTGTCCGTGGGCATACAACGCACAGTACTTTCTGGTGCATCACAGGTATCCACAGTAGAAGTCTATAGCACGCTCACCGTCCTCGCCGTTCCGTCACCAGCAAGCATAGCAGCAGTGTTAGCAACACCCTGATTACAACCAGACTCAACGTGTCGCGGCTGGCCAATGCCAGCACTGTACCAGACAACATCATCAGTAGTATCATGCACGATCGCATCCGCCAAGTTGCTGCCCAGGAGCGATGTACGGTAGGCAGCATGAGTGAAGGCAGCGGCAGCAGCGCTGCGCACCCGCGGCAGGCTGCCCTGAGGCGAAACCGCGCCGTTTCGCTGCCCGGCATCAAGCACGACAGCAGACTGCGCTGCCTGGCAGCGGCAGGCCAGCAGATTCCTGCCCTTTCGAGGAACCACCAGCACCTCGTGCCAACACCTCTAGCTTTCGAAATTGCTCTCGTAACATGGGGGAAAAACCACACCAGATTTTTTAAGGTTCATACCATCATTACCATGAGATGCATCTCCCTAGAAATTAGTTTCGGTAGGTCCACCCATATTCTCTCCCGTCACACCATTTCCCGCGGTATCTTACAGAGTTGTTTTTGCTAAAGCATTGCGAAAATCAGATCCCATCTCACTATCATCCCCCTAATCCTCCTCGTTCTCCTTGTCCACAACCATATCAACGACATCCTCAGATTTATCCTGACCCTCAATAAAGAATGACAGAGCGTAAAACTCATCCTTGATAAGCATTGGAATAATCTGTGGAATCTTAGTGTAGTCGAGATACCGCACAAGGATCCGTAAAACACCGTGCTGACGGGTGTAAACCATATCAATCTTACGGGTTACACCAATCATGTACCCAACAGCCCACATCGCGAGGAAATCACCCGTGTGCTCTTCCGGTATACCGGACACACGCACACAAAAATTTGGTAACATATCCAGTCTCTTCATTCTCTGACCCCAGCTATCCACCGTCATCTCACATGTAGAATTAGGAACCCTACAAGGTCCAAACACTTTCAGACGATCTAGCTCATTTTTGGATGGAAACAGAGCCTTGAACACATTGTGTCCTACTTGATTAACCTCCCACGTGTACCCCTCAGTCGCAACCAAACGCTGCAACTGTCTGATAACCCTCGGTATCGACATCTCCCCCTTACTCACCACCACAGATGCCCAGCGAGCATTCACCATTTTAGGCCTATAACTCTCCGTGAGCGGTATCCTAAAAATCATGAGTTCCTCATCGGCATAACCGTACATAACTGGGTGAGGTTTGTGTGCTGCAAGCAATGGACAAGGACCGTTCTTATGGATGGAACCTTGACAATACTCACACACCGGGGCAGGGCAATCAGCTAGGAAATGTCCAGCCGCTCCACAACGGAAGCACTTGTTCTTCTCAGATTTCTTACTTTTTTTTTGCACCGCACCTGGCACCGCCACAGCAAGTTGCTCTGCGGAAACACGTTTCTAACCGTGCTGAGCCACCGGAGCACTCTCCGTTGCACTTGGTTGCACAACCCGAGTCCGAATCCCCTGCACCTGCGGTGCCACTGCTGCGACATCATGTGCTAAATTCTGCGAAGGAGGAACTACTGGCTGCACCACTGCTTGGTTACCAAACTGCGTGGTCGGAGGAACAACCGCAGGTAAATTCCTTCCCCTACCATTATCAAACCTGTGACCATTGGGGCGATAGACATAGTTCACTCGCCCACCACGACCACTTCTACCGGCGCCACCTCTCCCTTGATCATACCTTTGTCGACCACGGTATCCGCCATGAAGGTTACGATTACCACCATGAGCATTGAAGCCCGCCCCGTCATGGAACGCAAGTGGCGGAGCAGCCCCATTGCCTTGGCCCTCCGGTACCTCAGCCGTACCACTAGGACCGCCTTGCTCAAAGTTACTGCGTCCCCCTTGCGCCAGATGGCTACCGCGTCCCTGTCCAACACCCTGTCTGCGATGATCCGCACCTCCATAGCCTCCTCCTCGCTGAGACATGGCGGCGACCGCAACGAAGGGTAGACGAGAAACACCTCTGTGATTACGTGAAAACCCTAGCAATCTCGTGGGTCCAAGACCTATAGGCCACTTCGCCTGAATCACGCATCGTCTGGGCTGACCCGTACCGCGATCGGTCTTAGGTGGCCCCAAGGAGTTTGCGTCCTTTACGCTCGTTTGAACATCGATCACGCTTGAAACTGGTGGGTCCAAGACCCTACGATGACGGAAATTTGAATCCAACGATCCACCATCTCCGGCACAGTTAGCCCAACCCGACGGCGACCCGCGCCGGCGTCTCACCATCGTCCATGGTGATGAGTCGCATCCGTCCTCGACGAACACAGTCGGCTCTAAAACTGGGAGCTTCACTGCTCGCCGTACAACTCTCACCTCCGATGAGTTTTCACGATTACCACTTGAACTGTCAACCGAAAATGAGCACATCGCCATAGTCGCGGCCCTTTGATTCTGTCGACGTTGTATCCTCTTCGCCACACGTGATGAAGACAAACTCAACGAACAAGATTGATCCGGTGAAGGTGTCCTACAAGTCTCATGGAATGATCCACTACCGGAATCGCCCGATATGCCGACGGCCAAATTCTATGCCGACGGCAATTTGTCGGGGCCGTCGGCATAGACCCAGTGAGGAAATCTCAAATTGCCAAAAAAAAAAATTAGCTATGCCGACGGCAATGCCGTCGGCCTATTTTTTTTTGAGCTACGCCGACGGCTGCCGTCGGCATCGACCCTAAGAGGGAATTCCGAATTACAAAAAAAAATTTCTTTTTTTTACTTCATCACCATTTTGATCATAACTTTTGCATTCCAACTCGGATTTTGACGTTCTTTAGCTCGTTTCGAAGGGGAGAAACATATCTAAATTATCATGCATATTGTTAAAGCTAAATAATTAGAAACAAATCATGAGAAATAACACAACTAACAATAATGGGTTAATAGTTTCGTCTGAGAGGGTTGTGGGGCGTCTTAATCCAACCACAATCTAGGTGGACCTAAAAATCATGAGAAATAGGTAGTTGTGTACCTTAAAATGATTTTTTCCAAAATCATGAGCAAACTAGGAGGCACATGTAGTTCAAATTTGACCCGTTTCCAGCTGAATCGGCAGAAACTTGTGTTTTTCAAAAGAGGTGGATGAAAACCTTTTCAGAGAAAAATAATTGGTTATTTGTGCATATAACATGATCTAGTATTTTCAAAAAATGCAGCTCCCAGGTTTTGCAACATATTTGTGGTTGATGTTCACAAAAAAGCGATTTTCACACTCGGAAGATGGAAAATGGTTTTTTTATTCAATGAAAAGGAAAACTTTCTTTGGGAACATTGTCCGTGCTTCCAATATGCATATTTTTGTGGAATATGGGCATATTTAAACAAACTATGCAATGGATTTGGCCATTACACAAGTTATTTGGCCCGAAACCCTAGAATGTTCGTAGGAGATAGCTCATTTATGTGAACATATTTTCAACACCACTGTCGTATTCGAAGTATATTATTTTTGGTGGATACTAGGACATATATAATGACACCACGCGAAGGTCTTGCATCATTTTGGGGGTTTTTAAATTTTCTGGAATTTTCTAAGTCGGTTTCATGAAAAAGTCAAGACGACGGGCATGACCGTTCGTAGCTAGGGCTTGAATATTGAGAAACTCTTGGTGTATCTCTGATGAAATAGGTAGTTGTGTACCTAAAAATTATTTTTTCCAAAAATCATGAGCAAACTACGAGGCACCTGTAGTTCAAATTTGACCCGTTTCCAACTGAATCGGCAGAAACTTGTGTTCTTCAAAAGAGGTGGATGAAAACCTTTTCAGAGGAAAATAATTTGTTATTTGTGCATATAACATGGTCTAGTATTTTCAAAAAATGCAGCTCCCAGGTTTTGCAACATATTTGTGGTTGATACTTCACAAAAAAAGCCATTTTTTTCACACTCGGAGAATAGAAAATGGTTTTTTTATTCAATGACAAGGAAAACTTTCTTCGGGAACATTGTCCGTGCTTCCAATATGCATGTTTGTGTGCAATATGGGCATATTTAAACAAACCATGCCATCGATTTGGCCATTACACCCGTCATTTGGCCCGAAACCCTAGAATGTTCGTAGGAGATAGCTCATTTATGTGAACATATTTTCAACACCACTGTTGTATTCCAAGTTTATTATTTTTGGTGGATACTAGGACATATATAATGACACCACGCCAAGGTCTTGCATCATTTTGGGGTTTTTTAAGTTATCTGGAATTTTCTAAGTCGGTTTCATGAAAAAGTCAAGACGACGGGCATGACCGTTCGTAGCTAGGGCTTGAATATTGAGAAACTCTTGGTGTATCTCTGATGAAATAGGTAGTTGTGTACCTAAAAATGATTTTTCCAAAAATCATGAGCAAACTGTGTGGCACCTGTAGTTCAAATTTGACCCGTTTCCAACTAAATAGGCAGAAACTTGTGTTCTTCAAAAGAGGTGGATGAAAACCTTTTCAGAGGAAAATAATTGGTTATTTTTGCATATTACATGGTCTAGTATTTTCAAAAAATGCAGCTCCCAGGTTTTGCAACATATTTGTGGTTGATGCTTCACAAAAAAGCGATTTTTCACACTCGGAAGATGGAAAATGGTTTTTTATTCAATGAAAAGGAAAACTTTCTTCGGGAACATTGTCCGTGCTTCCAATATGCATGTTTGTGTGGAATATGGGCATATTTAAACAAACTATGCCACGGATATGGCCATTACACCCGTCATTTGGCCCGAAACCCTAGAATGTTCGTAGGAGATAGCTCAGTTATGTGAACATATTTTCAACACAACTATCATATTCCAAGTTTATTAATTTTGGTGGATACTAGGACATATATAATGACACCACGCGAAGGTCTTGAATCATTTTGGGGTTTTTTAAATTTTCTGGAATTTTCTAAGTCGGTTTCATGAAAAAGTCAAGACGGCGGGCATGACCGTTCGTAGCTAGGGATTGAATATTGAGAAACTCTTGGTGTATCTCTGATGAAATAGGTAGTTGTGTACCTAAAAATGATTTTTTCCAAAAGTCATGAGCAAACTACGAGGCACATGTAGTTCAAATTTGACCCATTTCCAACCGAATCGGCATAAACTTGTGTTCTTCAAAAGAGGTGGATGAAAACCTTTTCAGAGGAAAATAATTTGTTATTTGTGCATATAACATGGTCTAGTATTTTCAAAAAATGGAGCTCCCAGGTTTTGCAACATATTTGTGGTTGATGCTTCACAAAAAAAGCCATTTTCACACTCGGAGAATAGAAAATGGTTTTTTTATTCAATGAAAAGGAAAACTTTCTTTGGGAACATTGTCCGTGCTTCCAATATGCATGTTTGTGTGGAATATGGGCATATTTAAACAAACTATGCCATGGATTTGGCCATTACACCCGTCATTTGGCCCGAAACCCTAGAATGTTCGTAGGAGATAGCTCATTTATGTGAACATATTTTCAATACCACTGTCGTATTCGAAGTATATTATTTTTGGTGGATACTAGGACATATATAATGACACCACGCGAAGGTCTTGCATATTTTTGGGGTTTTTTAAATTTTCTGGAATTTTCTAAGTCGGTTTCATGAAAAAGTCAAGACGACGGGCATGACCGTTCGTAGCTAGGGCGTGAATATTGAGAAACTCTTGGTGCATCTCTGATGAAATAGGTAGTTGTGTACCTAAAAATGATTTTTTCCAAAAATCATGAGCAAACTACGAGGCACCTGTAGTTCAAATTTGACCCGTTTCCAACTGAATCGGCAGAAACTTGTGTTCTTCAAAAGAGGTGGATGAAAACCTTTTCAGAGGAAAATAATTTGTTATTTGTGCATATAACATGGTCTAGTATTTTCAAAAAAATGCAGCTCCCAGGTTTTGCAACATATTTGTGGTTGATGCTTCACAAAAAAAGCCATTTTTCACACTCGGAGAATAGAAAATGGTTTTTTTATTCAATGAAAAGGAAAACTTTCTTCGGGAACATTGTCCGTGCTTCCAATATGCATGTTTGTGTGGAATATGGGCATATTTAAACAAACCATGACATGGATTTTGCCATTACACCCATCATTTGGCCCGAAACCCTAGAATGTTCGTAGGAGATAGCAGATAGCTCATTTATGTGAACATATTTTCAACACCACTGTTGTATTCGAAGTATATTATTTTTGGTGGATACTAGGACATATATAATGACACCACGCGAAGGTCTTGCATATTTTTGGGGTTTTTTAAATTTTCTGGAATTTTCTAAGTCGGTTTCATGAAAAAGTCAAGACGACGGGCATGACCGTTCGTAGCTAGGGCTTGACTATTGAGAAAATCTTGGTGTATCTCTGATGAAATAGGTAGTTGTGTACCTAAAAATTATTTTTTCCAAAAATCATGAGCAAACTACGAGGCACCTGTAGTTCAAATTTGACCCGTTTCCAACTGAATCGGCAGAAACTTGTGTTCTTCAAAAGAGGTGGATGAAAACCTTTTCAGAGGAAAATAATTTGTTATTTGTGCATATAACATGGTCTAGTATTTTCAAAAAATGCAGCTCCCAGGTTTTGCAACATATTTGTGGTTGATGCTTCACAAAAAAGCCATTTTTTCACACTCAGAGAATAGAAAATGGTTTTTTTATTCAATGAAAAGGAAAACTTTCTTCGGGAACATTGTCCGTGCTTCCAATATGCATGTTTGTGTGCAATATGGGCATATTTAAACAAACCATGCCATGGATTTGGCCATTACACCCGTCATTTGGCCCGAAACCCTAGAATGTTCGTAGGAGATAGCTCATTTATGTGAACATATTTTCAACACCACTGTTTGATTCCAAGTTTATTATTTTTGGTGGATACTAGGACATATATAATGACACCACGCAAAGGTCCTGCATCATTTTGGGGTTTTTTAAATTATCTGGAATTTTCTAAGTCGGTTTCATGAAAAAGTCAAGACGACGGGCATGACCGTTCGTAGCTAGGGCTTGAATATCGAGAAACTCTTGGTGTATCTCTGATGAAATAGGTAGTTGTGTACCTAAAAATTATTTTTCCAAAAATCATGAGCAAACTGTGTGGCACCTGTAGTTCAAATTTGACCCGTTTCCAACTGAATCGGCAGAAACTTGTGTTCTTCAAAAAGGTGGATGAAAACCTTTTCAGAGGAAAATAATTGGTTATTTGTGCATATAACATGGTCTAGTATTTTCAAAAAATGCAGCTCCCAGGTTTTGCAACATATTTGTGGTTGATGCTTCACAAAAAAAGCCATTTTCACACTCGGAGAATAGAAAATGGTTTTTTTATTCAATGAAAAGGAAAACTTTCTTTGGGAACATTGTCCGTGCTTCCAATATGCATGTTTGTGTGGAATATGGGCATATTTAAACAAACTATGCCATGGATTTGGCCATTACACCCGTCATTTGGCCCGAAACCCTAGAATGTTCGTAGGAGATAGCTCATTTATGTGAACATATTTTCAATACCACTGTCGTATTCGAAGTATATTATTTTTGGTGGATACTAGGACATATATAATGACACCACGCGAAGGTCTTGCATATTTTTGGGGTTTTTTAAATTTTCTGGAATTTTCTAAGTCGGTTTCATGAAAAAGTCAAGACGACGGGCATGACCGTTCGTAGCTAGGGCGTGAATATTGAGAAACTCTTGGTGTATCTCTGATGAAATAGGTAGTTGTGTACCTAAAAATGATTTTTTCCAAAAATCATGAGCAAACTACGAGGCACCTGTAGTTCAAATTTGACCCGTTTCCAACTGAATCGGCAGAAACTTGTGTTCTTCAAAAGAGGTGGATGAAAACCTTTTCAGAGGAAAATAATTTGTTATTTGTGCATATAACATGGTCTAGTATTTTCAAAAAAATGCAGCTCCCAGGTTTTGCAACATATTTGTGGTTGATGCTTCACAAAAAAAGCCATTTTTCACACTCGGAGAATAGAAAATGGTTTTTTTATTCAATGAAAAGGAAAACTTTCTTCGGGAACATTGTCCGTGCTTCCAATATGCATGTTTGTGTGGAATATGGGCATATTTAAACAAACCATGACATGGATTTTGCCATTACACCCATCATTTGGCCCGAAACCCTAGAATGTTCGTAGGAGATAGCAGATAGCTCATTTATGTGAACATATTTTCAACACCACTGTTGTATTCGAAGTATATTATTTTTGGTGGATACTAGGACATATATAATGACACCACGCGAAGGTCTTGCATATTTTTGGGGTTTTTTAAATTTTCTGGAATTTTCTAAGTCGGTTTCATGAAAAAGTCAAGACGACGGGCATGACCGTTCGTAGCTAGGGCTTGACTATTGAGAAAATCTTGGTGTATCTCTGATGAAATAGGTAGTTGTGTACCTAAAAATTATTTTTTCCAAAAATCATGAGCAAACTACGAGGCACCTGTAGTTCAAATTTGACCCGTTTCCAACTGAATCGGCAGAAACTTGTGTTCTTCAAAAGAGGTGGATGAAAACCTTTTCAGAGGAAAATAATTTGTTATTTGTGCATATAACATGGTCTAGTATTTTCAAAAAATGCAGCTCCCAGGTTTTGCAACATATTTGTGGTTGATGCTTCACAAAAAAGCCATTTTTTCACACTCAGAGAATAGAAAATGGTTTTTTTATTCAATGAAAAGGAAAACTTTCTTCGGGAACATTGTCCGTGCTTCCAATATGCATGTTTGTGTGCAATATGGGCATATTTAAACAAACCATGCCATGGATTTGGCCATTACACCCGTCATTTGGCCCGAAACCCTAGAATGTTCGTAGGAGATAGCTCATTTATGTGAACATATTTTCAACACCACTGTTTGATTCCAAGTTTATTATTTTTGGTGGATACTAGGACATATATAATGACACCACGCAAAGGTCTTGCATCATTTTGGGGTTTTTTAAATTATCTGGAATTTTCTAAGTCGGTTTCATGAAAAAGTCAAGACGACGGGCATGACCGTTCGTAGCTAGGGCTTGAATATCGAGAAACTCTTGGTGTATCTCTGATGAAATAGGTAGTTGTGTACCTAAAAATTATTTTTCCAAAAATCATGAGCAAACTGTGTGGCACCTGTAGTTCAAATTTGACCCGTTTCCAACTGAATCGGCAGAAACTTGTGTTCTTCAAAAGAGGTGGATGAAAACCTTTTCAGAGGAAAATAATTGGTTATTTGTGCATATAACATGGTCTAGTATTTTCAAAAAATGCAGCTCCCAGGTTTTGCAACATATTTGTGGTTGATGCTTCACAAAAAAAGCGATTTTTCACACTCGGAAGATGGAAAATGGTTTTTTTATTCAATGAAAAGGAAAAATTTCTTCGGGAACATTGTCTGTGCTTCCAATATGCATGTTTGTGTGGAATATGGGCATATTTAAACAAACTATGCCATGGATATGGCCATTACACCCGTCATTTGGCCCGAAACCCTAGAATGTTCGTAGGAGATAGCTCATTTATGTGAACATATTTTCAACACAACTGTCGTATTCCAAGTTTATTATTTTTGGTGGATACTAGGACATATATAATGACACCACGCGAAGGTCTTGCATCATTTTGGGGGTTTTTTAAATTTTCTGGAATTTTCTAAGTCGGTTTCATGAAAAAGTCAAGACGGCGGGCATGACCGTTCGTAGCTAGGGATTGAATATTGAGAAACTCTTGGTGTATCTCTGATGAAATAGGTAGTTGTGTACCTAAAAATGATTTTTTCCAAAAGTCATGAGCAAACTACGAGGCACATGTAGTTCAAATTTGACCCATTTCCAACCGAATCGGCATAAACTTGTGTTCTTCGAAAGAGGTGGATGAAAACCTTTTCAGAGGAAAATAATTGGTTATTTGTGCATATAACATGGTCTAGTATTTTCGAAAAATGGAGCTCCCAGGTTTTGCAACATATTTGTGGTTGATGCTTCACAAAAAAAGCCATTTTCACACTCGGAGAATAGAAAATGGTTTTTTTATTCAATGAAAAGGAAAACTTTCTTTGGGAACATTGTCCGTACTTCCAATATGCATGTTTGTGTGGAATATGGGCATATTTAAACAAACTATGCCATGGATTTTGCCATTACACCCGTCATTTGGCCCGAAACCCTAGAATGTTCGTAGGAGATAGCTCATTTATGTGAACATATTTTCAACACCACTGTCGTATTCCAAGTTTATTATTTTTGGTGGATACTAGGACATACATAATAACACAACGCGAAGGTCTTGCATCATTTTGGGGGTTTTTTTAAATTTTCTGGAATTTTCTAAGTCGGTTTCATGAAAAAGTCAAGACGGAAGCATGACCGTTCGTAGCTAGGGCTTGAATATTGAGAAACTCTTGGTGTATCTCTGATGAAATAGGTAGTTGTGTACCTAAAAATGATTTTTACCAAAAATCATGAGCAAAATACGAGGCACCTGTAGTTCAAATTTGACCCGTTTCCAACTGAATCGGCAGAAACTTGTGTTCTTCAAAAGAGGTGGATGAAAACCTTTTCAGAGGAAAATAATTTGTTATTTGTGCATATAACATGGTCTAGTATTTTCAAAAAATGCAGCTCCCAGGTTTTGCAACATATTTGTGGTTGATGCTTCACAAAAAAAGCCATTTTCACACTCGGAGAATAGAAAATGGTTTTTTTATTCAATAAAAAGGAAAAATTTCTTTGGGAACATTGTCCGTACTTCCAATATGCATGTTTGTGTGGAATATGGGCATATTTAAACAAACTATGCCATGGATTTTGCCATTACACCCGTCATTTTGCCCGAAACCCTAGAATGTTCGTAGGAGATAGCTCATTTATGTGAACATATTTTCAACACCACTGTCGTATTCCAAGTTTATTATTTTTGGTGGATACTAGGACATACATAATGACACCACGCGAAGGTCTTGCATCATTTTGGGGGTTTTTTTAAATTTTCTGGAATTTTCTAAGTCGGTTTCATGAAAAAGTCAAGACGGAAGCATGACCGTTCGTAGCTAGGGCTTGAATATTGAGAAACTCTTGGTGTATCTCTGATGAAATAGGTAGTTGTGTACCTAAAAATGATTTTTTCCAAAAATCATGAGCAAACTACGAGGCACCTGTAGTTCAAATTTGACCCGTTTCCAACTGAATCGGCAGAAACTTGTGTTCTTCAAAAGAGGTGGATGAAAACCTTTTCAGAGGAAAAGAATTTGTTTTTTGTGCATATAACATGGTCTAGTATTTTCAAAAAATGCAGCTCCCAGGTTTTGCAACATATTTGTGGTTGATGCTTCACAAAAAAAAGCCATTTTTCACACTCGGAGAATAGAAAATGGTTTTTTTATTCAATGAAAAGGAAAACTTTCTTCGGGAACATTGTCCGTGCTTCCAATATGCATGTTTGTGTGGAATATGGGCATATTTAAACAAACTATGCCATGGATTTGGCCATTACACCCGTCATTTGGCCCGAAACCCCAGAATGTTCGTAGGAGATAGCTCATTTATGTGAACATATTTTCAACACCACTGTCGTATTCCAAGTTTATTATTTTTGGTGGATACTAGGACATATATAATGACACCACGCGAAGGTCTTGCATCATTTTGGGGTTTTTTAAATTTTCTGGAATTTTCTAAGTCGGTTTCATGAAAAAGTCAAGACGACGGGCATGACCGTTCGTAGCTAGGGCTTGAATATTGAGAAACTCTTGGTGTATCTCTGATGAAATAGGTAGTTGTGTACCTAAAAATGATTTTTTCCAAAAAATCATGAGCAAACTACGAGGCACATGTAGTTCAAATTTGACCCGTTTCCAACTGAATCGGCATAAACTTGTGTTCTTCAAAAGAGGTGGATGAGAAACTTTTCAGAGGAAAATAATTGGTTATTTGTGCATATAACATGGTCTAGTATTTTCAAAAAATGGAGCTCCCAGGTTTTGCAACATATTTGTGGTTGATGCTTCACAAAAAAAAGCCATTTTCACACTCGAAGAATAGAAAATGGTTTTTTTATTCAATGAAAAGGAAAACTTTCTTTGGGAACATTGTCCGTGCTTCCAATATGCATGTTTGTGTGGAATATGGGCATATTTAAACAAACTATGCCATGGATTTAGCCATTACACCCGTCATTTGGCCTGAAAACCTAGAATGTTCGTAGGAGATAGCTCATTTATGTGAACATATTTTCAACACCACTGTCGTATTCGAAGTATATTATTTTTGGTGGATACTAGGACATATAAAATGACACCACGTGAAGGTCTTGCATCATTTTGGGGTTTTTTAAATTTTCTGGAATTTTCTAAGTCGGTTTCATGAAAAAGTCAAGACGACGGGCATGACCGTTCGTAGCAAGGGCTTGAATATTGAGAAACTCTTGGTGTATCTCTGATGAAATAGGTAGTTTTATACCTAAAAATAATTTTTTCCAAAAATCATGAGCAAACTACGAGGCACCTGTAGTTCAAATTTGACCCGTTTCCAACTGAATCGGCAGAAACTTGTGTTCTTCAAAAGAGGTAGATGAAAACCTTTTCAGAGGAAAATAATTTGTTATTTGTGCATATAACATGGTCTAGTATTTTCAAAAAATGCAGCTCCCAGGTTTTGCAACATATTTGTGGTTGATGCTTCACAAAAAAAAGCCATTTTTCACACTCGGAGAATAGAAAATGGTTTTTTTATTCAATGAAAAGGAAAACTTTCTTCGGGAACATTGTCCGTGCTTCCAATATGCATGTTTGTGTGGAATATGGGCATATTTAAACAAACTATGCCATGGATTTGGCCATTACACCCGTCATTTGGCCCGAAACCCTAGAATGTTCGTAGGAGATAGCTCATTTATGTGAACATATTTTCAACACCACTGTCGTATTCCAAGTTTATTAATTTTGGTGGATACTAGGACATATATAATGACACCACGCGAAGGTCTTGCATTATTTTGGGGTTTTTAAAATTTTCTAGAATTTTCTAAGTCGGTTTCATGAAAAAGTCAAGACGGCGGGCGTGACCGTTCGTAGCTAGGGCTTGAATATTGAGAAACTCTTGGTGTATCTCCGATGAAATAGGTAGTTTTGTACCTAAAAATATTTTTTTCCAAAAAATCATGAGCAAACTACGAGGCACCTGTAGTTCAAATTTGACCCGTTTCCAACTGAATCGGCAGAAACTTGTGTACTTCAAAAGAGGTGGATGAAAACCTGTTCAGAGGAAAATAATTTGTTATTTGTGCATATAACATGGTCTAGTATTTTCAAAAAATGCAGCTCCCAGGTTTTGCAACATATTTGTGGTTGATGCTTCACAAAAAAAGCCATTTTCACACTCGGAGAATAGAAAATGGTTTTTTATTCAATGAAAATGAAAACTTTCTTCGGGAACATTGTCCGTGCTTCCAATATGCATGTTTGTGTGGAATATGGGCATATTTAAACAAACTATGCCATGGATTTAGCCATTACACCCGTCATTTGGCCCGAAACCCTACAATGTTCGTAGGAGATAGCTCATTTATATGAACATATTTTCAACACCACTGTCGTATTCCAAGTTTATTATTTTTGGTGGATACTAGGACATATATAATGACACCACGCGAAGGTCTTGCATCATTTTGGGGTTTTTTAAATTTTCTGGAATTTTCTAAGTCGGTTTCATGAAAAAGTCAAGACGGAAGCATGACCGTTCGTAGCTAGGGCTTGAATATTGAGAAACTCTTGGTGTATCTCTGATGAAATAGGTAGTTGTGTACCTAAAAAATGATTTTTTCCAAAAATCATGAGCAAACTACGAGGCACCTGTAGTTCAAATTTGACCCGTTTCCAACTGAATCGGCAGAAACTTGTGTTCTTCAAAAGAGGTGGATGAAAACCTTTTCAGAGGAAAAGAATTTGTTTTTTGTGCATATAACATGGTCTAGTATTTTCAAAAAATGCAGCTCCCAGGTTTTGCAACATATTTGTGGTTGATGCTTCACAAAAAAAAGCCATTTTTCACACTCGGAGAATAGAAAATGGTTTTTTTATTCAATGAAAAGGAAAACTTTCTTCGGGAACATTGTCCGTGCTTCCAATATGCATGTTTGTGTGGAATATGGGCATATTTAAACAAACTATTCCATGGATTTGGCCATTACACCCGTCATTTGGCCCGAAACCCCAGAATGTTCGTAGGAGATAGCTCATTTATGTGAACATATTTTCAACACCACTGTCGTATTCCAAGTTTATTATTTTTGGTGGATACTAGGACATATATAATGACACCACGCGAAGGTCTTGCATCGTTTTGGGGTTTTTTAAATTTTCTGGAATTTTCTAAGTCCGTTTCATGAAAAAGTCAAGACGGCGGGCATGACCGTTCGTAGCTAGGGATTGAATATTGAGAAACTCTTGGTGTATCTCTGATGAAATAGGTAGTTGTGTACCTAAAAATGATTTTTTTCCAAAAAATCATGAGCAAACTACGAGGCACATGTAGTTCAAAGTTGACCCGTTTCCAACTGAATCGGCATAAACTTGTGTTCTTCAAAAGAGGTGGATGAGAACCTTTTCAGAGGAAAATAATTGGTTATTTGTGCATATAACATGGTCTAGTATTTTCAAAAAATGGAGCTCCCAGGTTTTGCAACATATTTGTGGTTGATGCTTCACAAAAAAAAGCCATTTTCACACTCGAAGAATAGAAAATGGTTTTTTTATTCAATGAAAAGGAAAACTTTCTTTGGGAACATTGTCCGTGCTTCCAATATGCATGTTTGTGTGGAATATGGGCATATTTAAACAAACTATGCCATGGATTTAGCCATTACACCCGTCATTTGGCCCGAAAACCTAGAATGTTCGTAGGAGATAGCTCATTTATGTGAACATATTTTCAACACCACTGTCGTATTCGAAGTATATTATTTTTGGTGGATACTAGGACATATATAATGACACCACGCGAAGGTCTTGCATCATTTTGGGGTTTTTAAAATTTTCTGGAATTTTCTAAGTCGGTTTCATGAAAAAGTCAAGACGACGGGCATGACCGTTCGTAGCAAGGGCTTGAATATTGAGAAACTCTTGGTGTATCTCTGATGAAATAGGTAGTTTTATACCTAAAAATAATTTTTTCCAAAAATCATGAGCAAACTACGAGGCACCTGTAGTTCAAATTTGACCCGTATCCAACTGAATCGGCAGAAACTTGTGTTCTTCAAAAGAGGTGGATGAAAACCTTTTCAGAGGAAAATAATTTGTTATTTGTGCATATAACATGGTCTAGTATTTTCAAAAAATGCAGCTCCCAGGTTTTGCAACATATTTGTGGTTGATGCTTCACAAAAAAGCCATTTTTCACACTCGGAGAATAGAAAATGGTTTTTTTATTCAATGAAAAGGAAAACTTTCTTCGGGAACATTGTCCGTGCTTCCAATATGCATGTTTGTGTGGAATATGGGCATATTTAAACAAACTATGCCATGGATTTGGCCATTACACCCGTCATTTGGCCCGAAACCCTAGAATGTTCGTAGGAGATAGCTCATTTATGTGAACATATTTTCAACACCACTGTCGTATTCCAATTTTATTAATTTTGGTGGATACTAGGACATATATAATGACACCACGCGAAGGTCTTGCATTATTTTGGGGTTTTTAAAATTTTCTGGAATTTTCTAAGTCGGTTTCATGAAAAAGTCAAGACGGCGGGCGTGACCGTTCGTAGCTAGGGCTTGAATATTGAGAAACTCTTGGTGTATCTCCGATGAAATAGGTAGTTTTGTACCTAAAAATGATTTTTTCCAAAAAAATCATGAGCAAACTACGAGGCACCTGTAGTTCAAATTTGACCCGTTTCCAACTGAATCGGCAGAAACTTGTGTACTTCAAAAGAGGTGGATGAAAACCTGTTCAGAGGAAAATAATTTGTTATTTGTGCATATAACATGGTCTAGTATTTTCAAAAAATGCAGCTCCCAGGTTTTGCAACATATTTGTGGTTGATGCTTCACAAAAAAAGCCATTTTCACACTCGGAGAATAGAAAATGGTTTTTTATTCAATGAAAATGAAAACTTTCTTCGGGAACATTGTCCGTGCTTCCAATATGCATGTTTGTGTGGAATATGGGCATATTTAAACAAACTATGCCATGGATTTAGCCATTACACCCGTCATTTGGCCCGAAACCCTAGAATGTTCGTAGGAGATAGCTCAGTTATATGAACATATTTTCAACACCACTGTCGTATTCCAAGTTTATTATTTTTGGTGGATACTAGGACATATATAATGACACCACGCGAAGGTCTTGCATCATTTTGGGGTTTTTTAAATTTTCTGGAATTTTCTAAGTCGGTTTCATGAAAAAGTCAAGACGACGGGCATGACCGTTCGTAGCTAGGGCTTGAATATTGAGAAACTCTTGGTGTATCTCTGATGAAATAGGTAGTTGTGTACCTAAAAATGATTTTTCCAAAAATCATGAGCAAACTACGAGGCACCTGTAGTTCAAATTTGACCCGTTTCCAACTAAATCGGCAGAAACTTGTGTTCTTCAAAAGAGGTGGATGAAAACTTTTTCAGAGGAGAATAATTGGTTATTTGTGCATATAACATGGTCTAGTATTTTCAAAAAATGCAGCTCCCAGGTTTTGCAACATATTTGTGGTTGATGCTTCACAAAAAAAGCGATTTTTCACACTCGGAAGATGGAAAATGGTTTTTTTATTCAATGAAAAGGAAAACTTTCTTCGGGAACATTGTCCGTGCTTCCAATATGCATGTTTGTGTGGAATATGGGCATATTTAAACAAACTATGCCATGGATTTGGCCATTACACCCGTCATTTGGCCCGAAACCCTAGAATGTTCGTAGGACATAGCTCATTTATGTGAACATATTTTCAACACAACTGTCGTATTCCAAGTTTATTATTTTTTGTGGATACTAGGACATATATAATGACACCACGCGAAGGTCTTGCATCATTTTGGGTTTTTTTAAATTTTTTGGAATTTTCTAAGTCGGTTTCATGAAAAAGTCAAGACGGCGGGCATGACCGTTCGTAGCTAGGGCTTGAATATTGAGAAACTCTTGGTGTATCTCTGATAAAATAGGTAGTTGTGTACCTGAAAATGATTTTTTCCAAAAATCATGAGCAAACTACGAGGCACCTGTAGTTCATATTTGACCCGTTTCCAACTGAATCGGCAGAAACTTGTGTTCTGTCAGGGGGTTACCCCCGAGTAGGGGTAAGGAAAGTGCTAAAGGCAAGATCAGAAGAGCAGTTTTGACCAAGTTGGCTGGCTACCCGGTACCCGCTACCCGGTGGACAGCTATTCGGCCGTTCCTACCAATGGCCAGGAGGAAGAATCAAGAAAGTTCTATTCTTCCGAGTAGAGGAAGTGGTCCGAGTAGAGGGAGTGGATTCCTACTCGGACCGGAAGTCAATGGAGCCGTTCTGACAAAAGGATCCCGCGTATCCTGCGTCCGTACGGCGTGCGGTTCAACTTACGGATTGCGTGATTATCCGCACCACGGCGTGGCTACAGTGCGGTAGGCGCTTGTCTAGTCCTGTCACTGACAGAGGGGACATGACAGGGCTAGGGGCCTACCCTATCTCACTAACAAGGGTGGACAGGTCCCATCTCCGAATGGCGCAACGACTTACGGGGCGAGTGTCAGCGGGAACCCGGAGGCGTGCGCGGTTCTGCAGGGCTCCTGTCACATCATGTCGTACTTTATACTTGTTTTCTATTCGGCTGGGCACCAGTATATAAGGTGCCCTGCCTCCTCCTGTGCGAGGGTCGACTCACTCATTCGGAACACTTAGAGAGAACTAGAGAGCAAGAGTGGCTACTCGGCTGAAGGCCTGATTGTGATGTGGCTACTCCGTAACACAGATATAAGGAGAGATGCAGGAGTAGGGGTATTACCTCCACATGAGGGCCCTGAACCTGGGTAAGATCTTGGTTTTTGTAGTATTTGTGATCTACCACACGCGGCTACTCGCCGTGTGATCCCTCCCCGAGCACCTCCAGCGTCCATCGGCCCCAACTTTAGCCATCCCATGGCATCTGCCGTGATACCACCACGACAGTTGGCGCCCACCGTGGGGCAGACAGAGGCGCTGGCTGGAGTCCATGTTCGGACGGGACTCATTTCTGCTACTAGGGAGCGTGTGATCTGTGGGCTTGTCCACAGATTCGGCTCTTTCGACTTTGTCACCGACAACGCCGGAGATTTCGGCGGGAGGCCCATTCCGGCAGGCGGCTTGTCGTGGGATAATCACGGCAGATGTTACCAGGGGTAACTGATCTTGGGGCAAGTCGACACAGGCGTTCGGGAGAGGGTTTAGCTCAAAGGAAGACATGATACAACTTGATCTGACAGCCGGCAATCGAAGTCGCCGGATCTCTATTCTCGATACAATAACTCGATTAGGGTTTACACTGGATACTCGATACCACACGATATTGCTAGGGTTCTTAGATCTCTGTCTCAATCTACACCCGGGGGCCGGTTTATATAGCTCCCGTACCCCCTAACTTACTTTACAAGGCACACCCGGGTCCTACCCAGACACGGCATGCTAACCCTAACTTTCCTTTACAACACCCACAATCCGGGTCACTAGGCCCACGAGCTTGGGCCTCCACAAACATCTTTATCCCTAGCCGTATCCTGCTCACTGTCTCTGGGCCGGGTTATTCCTCGGATCTTGACATACCGGGTTAGCATCCCCCCATCAGTAGTCCCCAGAATAGCCTGGGCTTCACGGTCCTCCTTGAAGCGCTTGCTATTCCCTGAGAAGATATCGATCATGCGGGCACATGGAAACCGAGTTAAGATGCTTTGATATTCCGCTAGGCCTTACTCCATGGAGGCCATGTAATAACCCGGACCTTTCTTCCAAACACTTAAGTTCAAATCCCCAGGCCCAGACCGCAATAAGAAATGCCAAGATCTCACACTTGACAACCAATCCTGTCATCACGGGCGAGCCCCTTCCTTCTTCTAACCCAATGCTTTGCCCAATGTTCTACACATATCTTGCGAAATCTTTGTAGATAACCATTACCCCGCGATTTCCGGTTTCTGGCCGTTGAGATAAGCTCACCCTTGCCTTATAAATAGCGCTTAGAGGGCAACCCTAAGCCCATCACCACGCCACAACTCCCCCTTTCCTTCCTTGCTCCTAACACCTTCACAGCACCACCGTGAGGAACTCGCGCCTGCTACCAACGCAGGATCAACAGCGGCCGCGCTCGTCCTCGAATCGTTTCGTGCCGCCGCCAAGCGCCACCTTTAGACCTCTATTCCTCCCATTCGTGCCACGCCGCTCGTCGCCATCACACTTGGCCCCAATCTCCTCGGTAAGCTCTTCGCAGCCAATTAATTCAGCTTCGCAATTTTCAGTTCATCCAAGATCAGATCTAGGTCAACCCGCAAGCTATTTGTCCGATTGCCTCGAATTAGATTGATTCGGTGCTTGCCAAACACTTTAATCACCTGCCTGATAGTCACAAATGATCCTCCAATCATTATTGATCACCAATTTTGCTTAAAAATTATCCGCGAACTTTTCCATCTAGATCCGTTCCTCCGCCGTTTTCCGCTTACTGCATTAACACCCGGAAAAACCCTCCTTTTCCAGCTATTTCATTTGCGATATAAATATGGGCAACCATCCGTCGTCCCCAAATACCTTTTCCTATGTAAGTGAGCAACAATTTCCATAAGTGTGCTCAATACCCGGACAGCTCTCAACTTCGTACCTTCTTGGTACCTTATACTCGGATATTCCAACATTCCCGGGTCTTATTTCATACATCTTTTTCTTTTTGTATTTCGCAGGCTGACCCCATGGCTCCCAAGCGACAAGGAAAACATCCGGCTCAAGCAAGGACCACCCAAGCCATATCCGCCAATTGGGGGCGCTCCACAACCACTAAGGCCAAGTTGGACGAACTAACCGAGTTAGGCACCCTCCCCTCTCAGAAAGACATCCACTGGAGGGTGCCAGGTAACGAAACTCATCCCACTCCCGCAGAAGACGAGGTAATCTGCTTTGTAGAGCACGTGACCCGAGGATTTCGCCCTCCGGGTCACCCTTTCTTTAGGGAGGTCTTAGATCACTACGGACTCCGGGTGTTCGACATAGGGCCTAACTCTATGTTGAACATCACCCACTTCATAGTTCTATCTGAGTCGTATTTGTGCATGCCACCAAACCTGACTCTTTTCACTGAGTTATTCCAATGCAAACCGTGCCGCGAAAGCGGCGACGGGGCGCTTCTCACTTGCGGCGGGGTATCCATCCAACGCCGTAGGAATTCTTTAATGCCAACCCTCAACCTGCAATCCTGTGCCAAACATTGGCAGTTATCCTTTTTTTATTGCCGCGATACCTCCTCCGACAGCGAAAAGAAGCTGCCGGGTTACTCAGAGACCCCCCTCAAACCCTCCGAGTCTTTCAGTGCCTTCGCACCAGACTCGGACAGGGAAGCAATCCTTCCTGCACTAGCCAAAATAGCCATTCTCTCAGCCCAAGGCCTCCTAGGGCTCAATTTGATAAAGACATGGGTCGACTTCCGAATCCAACCTAATTCCATCCGCACCAAATTGATGTGCGAGTATTCGGGTCACACTACAGATGAACTTCGCTATTCCTCCAAAAGCTTTGCGACCGGTGACACTATCAAGACCATCAAGAGCCTCTTGGCAGAGAAGCTGGAGGTGATAAAGGGCATCTCCGGGTTACCTCCGTTTACTCGAGAAAATCCAGCTCCAGCGGTAATACCCGGCACTCATAACTTGTTTCCACATTTCAACTCGATACTGCTTCTAAACCTTAACTTTATCTTTTTACTTTAGGCTGATGACCCCTTCTGGAGAGTGGACCCACTCCCCCCCTCCAGAGACCCGGAAGAGGAGGACGAGACGACTGACGACAGCGAAGGTACTCACCCAGGATCTGCATACTTTTGCTTGTATTACTTTCCTTTCGTCTGTCTTTTTCCCAATGAATACACATCTGGTTCGCAGGGCTGGAGGACGAAGGTGGAAACAACGAGGATGACCCGGAGAGAACCGAGTCTGACCCAGAGGCAACAGCCGGGGCCAAGAGGAAAAGCAGGGGGACAGTATCCAAGGTTCCTTTTTCCTCACTATCTTTTGAATCTTACTCCTTTGACGCCATGCGAAGACTTAACCATCAATTATCAAATTCGCCGTGCTTGAAGGAATCTTTCCCCGCCAAACGCAGGGTGACTCGGAGCTCCCCGGGTGAAGATCCCCTTAACCCGGGCATCTCCGCCCCTTTAGTCCCTCGTGGCAGTGCTCCTCCATCTCGTTCTTCCAACTCTCCTCAGCGCCACCCTTCTCCTAACCACCCACGTGCCGGGCAATTCCGGGTTCCATTAGTGGTTCCTGCGAATACCTCATCTACTTCAAGTGGCGAGCTCCCATCGGATTACACCGTAAATGCCGGGTAAGTTTTTGCCTTACTATTTCTTTTTGCCTCTAGCGAACTTTCAACCGAGACACCATCATCATTAATAACTGCCTTTTTTCATCTTTCTTTCAGTGCTCAGGTCACCGTCAGTGACCCGGAAAACACAGAAACGGATAACCTCCAGGTGAAGAAGCCGACTGACGACGCAGACGCCGCAACTGGTGGTGATGCGGCCACTAACCGGGAACAAGGCCCTCTGAACAATCCACTTTCCCAAACCGTCGGATCTCCTTCCTTATCGGAACCAGTAGACGAAGAGATAGAAATTCTAGATACAAAGATGGGCCCTCCCAACCCGGACACTCAGACTGTCCGGGTCTCCACTCCAAATGCAAGGGGAACCCCCCTACCAGATGATCAAGCTGCCGGCTCTTCCGGGACTCGCTCCGAGGAGTTAACTTTTGCCCAGATGCTAGAGACCCTGCGCGCCTTAAGGGCTAACGAGGAAAATATCTTGGGGTCTTTGATAACCAAACACGAGGTAAGTTTGATTAATGTTGCTTGTACCTTTGTCCAGTCCCCAAGTTCCGAGGGAGTTCATTCATGACTTGCTCGGTACTTTTATTATACCAATGACTGATAACCGTGCTCTTCTATCCGACTAACACTTTTTAACATCCACACAGTCTTTCGCGACTCAATATGAGGAGAAACTTGCAGACGCCGCCAAGCTCATTGAAAAAGAGATATCTTTACGCGAAGCGGCCGAGACTGAAGCCAGAAGGAATAGGCAATTAATGAAGAAGTACCGAAGAAGGGCTCACCGAGCCGAAGACGACCTGACAAGCCTTTCTGTCGAAATTTCTGATACCTATCGTTCTTTGCTTGGTATGCTTCCTTCTCCGGGTTTATCCTTTTGACCAACAGCAAAAAATGCTTAGCTTATATATTCATTTTACTCCAGGCCCGGACGAAGCCATGCCGGATGAGGATGATATTGCCAAGCTGAAGACCATGAAGAATGTTATCCGGCAGCTGTGTGCCGGAACCAGATGGATCTTGGAAGAGTTACGGTGGCCAGGTAGAAGACATGTTGACCTGAAGAGGATGCTGGACGCCTTTTCCACGATTCCTGAGTGGATTTGGCACTGGAAGCGCTCGTCCTGCCGGGTTGGAATGACCCGGGGGCTATCACTCGCCAAGGCTTACTTCCCCAAGCTCGATCTGGCAAAGCTCATGGGCGGCTTCCCCGAATTCAAGCTTGATGGTTCAAAATTCTCGCGGGAGGATTTTCAGGCTGTGCAGAAAGAGGTCCGTTACCCGGCTAGCGTGATCGCTGATGAACTGGACGTCAATACTCTTGTCCCCGCTTATGATGCTGCTGGTGTGGCAATTAAGTCAGATCTTCCCGAACCATATGACATGATGGCTCGGTGGAAGGAGGAAGCTGCTGCGATAAGGGCGGAGGCTGCCAAGAAACAAGCTGAAGCCGGCTCTGCTCCTGCTGCCTCAACATCAGTCGTTCCGCCCCCTGCGGGGGCTGGCGCCGCCGATCCGGGTGTTGCTGCTACCACCAATGATGGCAAGGGTAAGGCCAAGATGGGCGCCGAGTGATATATGGTTTCCGATGCCTCTTCTTAAGCGTCAGTCGGTCGACATACTTTTTGAAACAGTCATTCTTTAGGCGGTGCGCCTGTGCACCTTTGATATTTTTTCACCAGTATTTTGTAATGCACACTAAGGCCTTGATATACTCGATGCCTGTTCCGACCTTTGTAAGTTTAAGCTCATCTGTTCTCGATATCTGGTTTTATTTATTGCTCCTTTTGTGAAAACTCAATTTCCGGGTCTCATGGGTATTGACAAGCGGATTTTGCTTCGAAGTCCCCAAGTCCCCAAGACTCGGATACTTGGATTTTTGCAACTATACAAGTAAGCCAGTTCTTTTCAAGATTCCAAGCTACCGGGCCCGGATTGCCGAGCCTAGGACACTTGATCTTGAAAAGGCAACAAAATGCTCATTGCTATTTTCACAAAGATCCATGAGTTGTTTCACATCGGATTTGAAGTTATGCTTAATAGTCATTGAGTTTCCAGCTATTCAGCCTTGTACTCTGCATAACTTGTGGTTTAGATGACCCTTTTGACTGTCTTGTACTGTAAGCCGGCTTTCGCGTGGATACCATGTTGTTACATCAATACAAAGACGTAGCCAGCCAATCCCCGTCGGGTTTCATGACTAACTGCCATCGTAAGCGAACAAATCATGCCACTTTAATGCGAGTCACATCGAGCTTAAGTAAGAGTAGCCAAGAAATTTGGACTTCTTTGTCCGGTTATAAGATTGTAGCCGTACTCGTTTACGAGTAATCGGCCCTTATAACTCATAGGCATCATGGCCGGGTCTTTGAGTTTGTAACTGTGCTATTTAAGCGATCAGCCCCCAAGACCTCGATATACGCATCGTACTGAGAATACATAACCTGATAACAACCATCTCTTTTCTTGATAACCATCTCTTTACTTGATATGAAAAACTGATAACAACCATCTCTTTTCTTGATAACCATCTCTTTACTTGATATGAAAAATGTAGGTCAGCAAGCCGCCTCATTAAAAACCCGTCCAGTCCCCAAAGGTGCCCTGGATAGGAAAAGAGTACGTCAGAAAACCTGCTGCCTATTACATCGTGCAATTTCACTTGCCAATATAGTCTTTACTAAGTATAATACGGACGCAGCTGAGCCACGTTCCATGGTCTATCTCTTTCTTGCATAGATGAAGTGGTGTGCGCGGTGTCATTGACTGTAGCCGACTCTTCCCTTGCATCTATCAAATAATATGATCCGTTATGTAGGCTCCGGCTTATGATAAATGGTCCTTCCCATGGTGGTGATAATTTGTGTTTTCCTTCGTTTGACTGTGCCAGACGCAGAACCAAATCTCCTTCCTGGAATACCCGGGTCTTCACACGCCGGCTATGATACCTCCGTAGATCTTGCGGATATATGGCTGATCTTTCCAGGGCTTGTTCTCTTTGTTCTTCTAACATATCTACGGCGTCCTGCCGGGTTTTTTCGTTCTCTACTTCGACGTAAGCTGATACTCTGGGCGAATCGTGAATAATATCACTTGGTAACACTGCTTCCGCACCATAGACCATGAAGAAGGGTGTCATCTGGGTAGACCTGTTAGGTGTAGTGTTGATACCCCAAACCACAAAAGGTAGTTCTTCGACCCATGCGCCAGCAGCCCTAACACAGGGGACTCGCAACCGTGGTTTTAACCCACGAAGCAATTCTTGGTTTGCTCTCTCCACTTGCCCATTGGCCTGCGGGTGAGCCACTGATGCAACATCAAGCCGGATGCCATTGTTGCCACAGAATTTCTCCATCTCGCCAAGAGACATGTTAGTTCCGTTGTCGGTGATTATGCTGTGGGGATACCCAAACCGGTAGATAATCCTTTTCAGGAACTTGACTGCTGTAGCCGCTTCGCAATTAGTAACTGGCATAACCTCAACCCACTTGGTAAACTTGTCAATAGCCACCAAAAGATGTGTCTTCTTGCATGGTGACATATGGAAGGGACCAACCATGTCCATACCCCAGACGGCGAACGGCCAAGTTAATGGGATGGTCCTTAATTCCATAGCCGGTACGTGTGTTTGGCGAGCGTACCTTTGACATCCGTCACATCTCGCTACCAAACGTTCTGCATCTGCTAGAGCCGTAAGCCAGAAAAATCCGTGTCGATAAGCTTTAGCCACCAGAGACCTTGTAGATGCATGATGCCCACAGTCGCCTTCGTGTATTTCCTTGAGAATCTGTCGGCCTTCTTCTGGCGCTACGCAGCGCAAGAAGACTCCTGTTGCGCTTCTCTTGTATAATTCTCCATTGATGATAGAATACCCCTTTGCTCGCCTCAGAATTTGTCTTGCTAATACCTCCTGTTCTGGTAACTCGCCCCGTGATAGGTAGGCCAGGTATGGCTCTGTCCACTCGGGGATGGCATGTACTGCGGCCACGTACTCCAAATCCGGGTCTTGATTTGCCAGTTCTTCCTCAGACTCGGTTTTAACTGATGGTCGCCACAACTCGTCCAGGAACACATTAGGTGGAACCGGCTCTCTACGCGAGCCGAGTCTGGCGAGTGCGTCTGTTGCCTCGTTTTTTCTTCTGTCTATGTGCTCCACCTCATACCCGGAAAAGCACCCGGCAACCCTGTCGACCTCCCTGCGATATGCTGCCATAGTTGCATCCTTTCTGTCCCAAGTTCCCGATACCTGTTGTACCACAAGATCCGAATCTCCGAAGCATCGTATCCTTTTAATGTTCATTTCCTTGGCTACCTTTAAACCATGCAACAGGGCCTCATACTCGGCCACGTTGTTCGAGCAATCAAAGTGAATTTGCAGTACGTAACTCAATTTGTCTCCCTTGGGCGATGTCAGCACTACTCCAGCTCCTGATCCCTCATATTGCTTTGACCCATCGAAGTGCATGGTCCATGACTCGGATTTTGGAACTGTGGTAGCCATACCTGTATGTGTCCAGTCGTTAACGAAATCAATTAAAGCTTGGGACTTGATTGCTGACCTGGGTTCGTAGTTTATGTGATAATCTCCCATCTCTATTGCCCACTTGGCTATTCTTCCCGTCGCGTCCGAGTTTCTGATAATATCCGACATTGGTATTGAGCTGACCACCGTTATAGGATGTTCTTGGAAATACGGCTTCAACTTCCTGCTGGCCATGAAGACTCCGAACACCAACTTTTGCCAATGTGGATAGCGCTGCTTTGCTTCTGATAATACTTCACTGACGTAATAAACCGGCCTCTGAACCGGGTAACCTTTCCCGTCCTCTTTGTGTTCCACGACAACCACTGCGCTAACGGCTCGGGGGCCAGCTGCCACGTATAGCAACATAGGCTCTTTAGGACCCGGCGCCGCTAGCACTGGTGCTTCAGATAATTGCTTCTTTAGTGCTTCAAACGCTTCATCTGCCTCTTCGTCCCATACGAATTTATCCGATTTTCGCAAGAGCCGATACAAGGGTATTGCTTTTTCTCCGAGTCTAGATATGAACCGGCTCAAGGCTGCTACACAGCCCGTGAGCTTTTGAACATGCTTCAAGTTCTCCGGCTTTTTCAAACTCTGAATTGCCTTGATTTTATCTGGATTTGCCTCAATTCCTCTCTCGGAAACTATGAAGCCGAGTAATTTCCCAGCCGGAACTCCGAACACGCACTTCGTTGGATTAAGCTTCATCTGGTACCTCCTCAGGTTTTTAAATGTCTCCTTTAGATCATCGATAAATGTCTCCGCCTTCCTGGTCTTGATGACCACGTCATCCACATAAGCATGGACGTTACGTCCGATTTGGTCCTCAAAGCACTTTTGAATACACCGTTGGTAAGTTGCGCCAGCGTTCTTCAACCCAAATGTCATAGTTTTATAACAAAAGGCCCCAAACGGGGTTATGAATGACGTTTTCTCCCAATCCTCCCTTTTGAGCTTAATCTGATGATACCCGGAATATGCATCCAGGAAGCATAACAGATCGCTTCCAGCTACTGCGTCTATAATCTGATCTATCCTTGGGAGCGCGAACGGATCCTTTGGGCAATGCTTGTTAAGACTAGTGAAGTCAATGCACATCCTCCACTCGTTGGTCTTTTTCATCACCAGAACCGGGTTAGCCAACCAATCCGGGTGAAATACTTCCATGATAAAGCCGGCTGCCAGTAGCCGAGCGATCTCTTCGCCTATAGCTTTCCTTCTTTCCTCATTCATTTTCCTCAAACCTTGTTTCACGGGCCTGGACTTGGGATCCACATGCAAACTGTGCTCAGCCAATTCTGTAGGGATACCCGGCATGTCGCTGGGTGTCCAGGCAAACACATCTGCATTCGAGCGAATGAACTCCACGAGCGCTCCCTCCTGCTCTTTTCCCAGGTTAGACCCTATAGTAAATTGCTTAGTAGAATCCCCTTCGACAAAATCTATCTTCTTGGTGTCTTGCGCTGCCTTGAATTTTGCTCTCTCATCCTCAGTATTCGGCTTTTTCAAGGCTGTTCTATCGTCCGGGTTTACTTGAGACCGGTAATATTCGAGCTCTTCTTTTCTACAGGCCTGCTCGGCCATTGCTGCGTCTCCTTCGTCACATTCAGCTGCTATATCTCGATTTCCATGTATGGTAATGGTCTTCTTGGGACCCGGGATTTTTAGCTGTAGATATACATAACACGGCCTAGCCATGAATTTGGCATAAGCCGGCCTTCCAAACAGCGCGTGGTAAGGACTGCGCAGCTTGACCACCTCGAACGTGAGCCACTCCACTCGATAATTATCCGTCGATTCCCCAAAAGCAACTTCCAAGGTGATCCTTCCCTCGGGGCTCGCCGAGTGACCCGGTACGATCCCGTGAAAGATTGTTGAACTTTTCTGCAGCTGGGACTCTTTGAGACTCATCCGTAAGATGGTCTCCCAGTAAAGGATGTTGATGCTACTTCCACCGTCCATCAGGACCTTCTTCAGCTCGTAACCATTAACCTGTGGAGCGACCACCAACGCCAAGATTCCTGGACGCTCCACCTTTTCCGGATGATCTCTTCTACTCCACGTTATCTCTTGTTCTGCCCATCTAAGGTATCCCGGCGCGGCTGATGAAACCGAATTTGCCGCTTGCTTTGATGTCTCTTTGTTCCTGCTAGAAGTTCCTGTAGTATGCACATGATATTGTCCTTTTAAGTTAGTCGTTCGTACCGTGTCGACGAAGATATTGATCCGGCCGATCGTCAATATAAATCCGGACTCGAGGTGATCCGATTCTGGCCCCCAGCCGGGATCGTCCACCGACTTTTCTTCTTCGTGGTCGATGTAGATTTCGCCAATGACAAGATCCTCCATGCCCTTCCGAGCTTCTCCCGTGATGTAAACACCTTTGGACGCAGGCCCCACGGTGGGCGCCAACTGTCGTGGGATAATCACGGCAGATGTTACCAGGGGTAACTGATCTTGGGGCAAGTCGACACAGGCGTTCGGGAGAGGGTTTAGCTCAAAGGAAGACATGATACAACTTGATCTGACAGCCGGCAATCGAAGTCGCCGGATCTCTATTCTCGATACAATAACTCGATTAGGGTTTACACTGGATACTCGATACCACACGATATTGCTAGGGTTCTTAGATCTCTGTCTCAATCTACACCCGGGGGCCGGTTTATATAGCTCCCGTACCCCCTAACTTACTTTACAAGGCACACCCGGGTCCTACCCAGACACGGCATGCTAACCCTAACTTTCCTTTACAACACCCACAATCCGGGTCACTAGGCCCACGAGCTTGGGCCTCCACAAACATCTTTATCCCTAGCCGTATCCTGCTCACTGTCTCTGGGCCGGGTTATTCCTCGGATCTTGACATACCGTGTTAGCATCCCCCCATCACGGCTCGGTGCTCTCCTTCGGCTCACACCTCGTCTACGTCGCCACCGCCGTCGTCCACGAGTTTCCAGAGGAGGTGCTGGTCGCGGAGGATCCTCATGCCGTGCTCGCTGCCCGCGGCAGGCCGGTGGGCTGCTCCGCGGACAGCGTGGAGGTAATGATGACCGGCTTGGCAACCGATGCCGGGAAGGGCGCGGCTGCTGCCGCGGAGGTCATCGACTATCTCGCTGGCCCGAGTGTTGGCGGGAGGACCCACAAGCCCTACGAGAAGGATTCCAACATCCCTCTCTCCACTACACCAACGATACCGGCATCCGCTGCACGGATGGGCATGCCGCCTCCCACCGAGCTCGAGCTCTTGACCATGAGGGCGCAGCTCGACCGGCAGCGCCAGGAGCTGCTCGTTGAGCACCTGGAACTTGAAAAGGTTAGGCTCGAGCTTAGCCTAGACCAGAACGAGTACAACAAGGCCCACGGCTTTACTCCTGTTGTTAGGAAGTCTAGCAAAGTAGGCGCTACGCGTCGTAACTTAGGCGCCGAGATGGCGACAGTTGTAGAGGCTCCTAGCCAATCTGCCACCGCAAACACCTCCACCAGGCCTAGATACAGCACCCCCGCCAAAACACTTAGAGCTGCTGAGGCTGTAGCTGATGAGGGGATAGTAACCCGGTATACCAATTCAAAGGTGTGATTCGGCCCAAAACGGCGGCTGGACCGGATCCGGCTAAGGACAAAGAAACTTCTGGAAGGCCCAAAGCTTGTAATGTTTGTAACCCGGATTGTGGGTTACGGTAAGGAAAGTTAGAGTTTGTATGCAGAGTTCGAGTAGGGCTCAGGATGTGCCTTGTAGGGCAAGCCAAGGGGGGTACGGGTGCTATATAAACCGACCCCTGGGCTCAGCCTGAGAGAGATTCAAGTCATAGTTGTGACACCTGTTATCGAGTATCCAGTATAATTCATATTGAGATCCGGCGAGTTATTTTCCGGTTCTTAGATTGCTTTCCGCCATGTCTTCCTTCGAGCTAAACCCTCTCCCGAATACCTGTGTCGACTTGCCCCAAGATCAGTTACCCCCGGTAACATCTGCCGTGATTATCCCACGACAGTTGGCGCCCACCGTGGGGCCTGCGTCCAAAGGTGTTTGCATCACGGGAGAAGCTCGGAAAAGCATGGAGAACCTCGTCGTCGGTGAGATCTACGACGACCACGAAGGAAAGAAGATGGTGGACGATTCCGGCTGGGGGCCTGAGTCGGATCGCCTCGAATCTGGATCGGTCGTGACGATCGGCCGAATCAACGTCTTCATCGGCATGGTATGTACCTCTGGTTCGATTCCTGACAATTTTTCTGATCCTGTATCAGGGGAGGCTGCGTACGCCCAACCCGATAGAGAAGAGTCAGTCGGAACAACATACCAGGCAGAGGAGCCTATTACACGTTGGGAACAGCCGGAGGAGCCGGCATGGACTCCGCGCGACCCAAGCAATGGAAAGGATGACACTGCATCCATTAAGGACTTGCTGGAAGATCGGTACAGGGAGGAAAACGGCGAGGAAGAACAGCACGAGTCTACCCCGGGTATCATGCGCCGGGTTGCAGTTTATGCGGCTCCCGCGACCAATCTCAATCAAGAAAATACAGCCGCGGCGCCAGTCGGGGCGGCCCAGGCAGTGGCCCAGCAGCAAGGAACGGTTAACCCAGTCCTGGTCCAGGTCGATGGAGAGTCGGCGTCAGTCACCAGTCGCCCAACAGACGAGGAGCAACACGCAAATATGTTCGGATTCCAAGCAAACCGGACACCGGGGGCGGGCCCCTCGAATCCGCGCCACCAGGCTCTGTTCGATAATAATTTGATCTTGGACCCCACAGTCCTGGCCACAGTTATTACCCCAGAAAACGCGGCAGAGCGCGTAAGAGACCTGGACGTGGCTCGTCGTGCATTGGAGCAGCAAAGAAGGCAAGTAGAAGCAGAAAGGCAGGGGATGGCCGCGCGGCAGCGCGAATTGGATGATCGAGAGACCCGGCTCCGGGAGGAAACGACAAGGATGCACCAAAGGCACCGAACTATGCTGCCGGCAACAGGAGGGGTTATTAACCCGACTGCCCTGGTGTTCATGCCTCAAGATCAGCCGATTCCACCGGTGAACCAAGGGACCATACCGCGACCGTCAACAGGAGCACAGCCGGTAAACGCGCCAGCCGGGTTACCTTTGCCACAGACGGGGGTGACAGCCGGCAATACCATGCCACCACCACCATCACGATTCCACACACCAGCAGACCATTACAACAATCCCATGGACAACGTGTACGCAGCAACGCTCGCATTAAACCAGATTCCTGTAGGGGATTCGCCTCATGCAGAAGGAACCCGACGAGCGATCGATCTGCTACACACCGCGGTAGCACAGCAAGCCAATTATCCGGATCATAGAAGCGGAATGCATGGGACGCCGTACGTCAGTCAGCAACAGGGCAATGTCCAAGCAAGTGCGGCACGACGAAGGGAAGAGCAACAGCAAATGCCGCCTCCACCGCGTATCCAGACAGTACCAGTAGCATCAGCAGCGCAGGCGGTGGTGGACAGTTCCAGGGCCAGAAGAGCCGGAGCCGGGTCTGCAGGGCACGAGTTGCCGGTGGCACCACGCCTCGTGGCACCCCCAGCCGGGTCACGTGTTTCCCGAGTAAGACCAGCCCCAACCACCCTGGCGGGACCCAGGTGCCTCTCGGACGATATCAGAGCAGAACCTTACCCGGAGAAGTTCAAAGAACCGGGGAAAGTAGTAAATTATGAGCCAACAATGGATCCAGAAACGTGGCTGAGCAGCTACGAGATGGCAATGTCAATTCGCAACGCATCCGAGAATCTCCAAGCCAAATTCATGTACTTAATGATGTCAGAGGGAGCAGCAAAGTTATGGTTCACCAATTTACCGGAAAAGTCGATCAAATCGTGGGAGGAGCTAAAGACCGCATTTATCAAGCACTTTCATGGGACATGCAGAAAGTTATTTACTATTGATGATTTAGAAAGATGCGTTCAGAAGAAAGGAGAGTCAGCACGCAGCTGGGTACGCCGGGTTATGGAGATACTCCACTCGTCTACGGATATCCAGCCTAAGGACGCGCTACAAGCTATGGCAAAAACATGTAAGTATGTTCCTTTAGTGCAAAAGCTAACTCGCATGAAATCTAGTAGGAATGCAGCGGAGGTTACGATGGGAGAGTTAATGGATGCGTGCAACAAACACGCTGCAACGGATACCACAGAGGAGGAAGTTGATGACAAGAAAGCAAAAGCAAACACAAGTAGCAGTGGGAAAACCGGCAATGGATCGGCGCCAAACAATAATGGAAGTAGCCAAAACAAGCGCCCGTTTGAAGGGAATTCCGAGTTTGTAGCCAACACGGAGGCCGGGTCTTCAAGACCTAGATCCGAAGGAAATTTTAATACTGGAAATCACAATGGGGGACACTACCAAGGACCTCCAAGACCAAGCAACAGTTGGGACATATTTAGGATGGCATGCCCGAAGCATAGCAGGAACGGCAAGCCGGCCAATCATTCACTGGAGCAATGTGCCGACTTACAAAGGTGGAAGAACGAGGAAGTGAACAGAGCCATGCGAGGTGCAGGCCGAGGAGGAGGCCCGGGCCTAGGTGGAAATTTGGGCAACGGACCGCCCCCAGCCGGCAACCCGCCAGTTGGAAATCAAGGTAACAATCAAGGGGGAGCGGGAGGTTTTCAAGCTAACCCCAAACAGCTGGGTCAATATCATGTGCACACTACGGGAGGCTCTAACAAGGATAAGAAGATACTGAAACAAGCAGTTAATTCGGTCTCTTCCGCTGTTCCAAGATATTTGAGGTGGTCAGAACAAGAGGTAACATGGAGCAGGAAGGATCACCCGGACAGAGTTGATCACCCGGGAGTCTTAGCTTTGGTAGTGGCACCACAGGTCAACGGCTACGAGCTGAAAAAAGTCTTGATGGATGGAGGAAGTAGTATCAATATCCTGTACTGGGAAACTTTTCTGCGTATGGGCTTAAAGGAATCGCAGCTGCAAAAGAGTACAACAGTTTTTCACGGGATAGTGCCGGGTCATTCGGCATGCCCCGAAGGAAAGGTGGCACTGGAAGTAGCTTTTGGAGAGTCAAAGGACAATTACCGAGTCGAGTGCCTTACCTTTGAGGTAGTAAAGTTGCGCAGTCCTTATCATGCATTGTTTGGAAGGCCGGCTTATGCCAAGTTCATGGCAAGACCGTGTTATGTGTACCTACAGCTGAAAATCCCGGGTCCTAAGAAGACCATTACAATACACGGAAATCGATATATAGCAGCTGAATGTGATGAGGGAGATGCGGCAATGGCCGAGCAAGCCTGCAGGAAGGAAGAGCTCAAACATTACCGTTCTCAGGTGGACCTAGAAGAGAGGACAACGTCAAAAAAGCCAACTCCTGAGGGGGACAAAGCAAAAGTTAGGGCAGAACAAAACCCTAAGATGGTAGGCTTCATCAGGAGCGATCCTTTCAAAACTCCTAGCAGGGAAGAAGAAGACGTACCGCCATCCGCAGCTGGTCACGCTTCAAGGACGATATACCCGGATTGGCTAGCAAATCCGGTACTCATTATGAAAGGGCCTAGCAAATGGAGAATGTGCATCGGCCGTACCAACGCGAGGCCGATTCTCGAAAATAACTAAAGCAGTGTAATGGACGGCAGGTTTCATACGCACTCTTTTCCTACCCAGGGTACCTAAGGGGACTGGAAGGTTTTTAATGAGGCGGCCTGCTGATTCAAAAAAGAAATTTTTATCGATAAAAGAAGATGGTCTCGAGTCTTATCATGGTCTTTGCTTCAGTTACAAGTAAGTAATGCTTGTTATTATCAATACGTCAATATCATCGAAATACGTCACGTGCATATAGGTCTTCGGGGATTGGTGTGCTTAAATAAGTAATCACAAACCCGGAGACCCGGCCTTGATGCCTATGAGTTATGAGGGCTGATTACTCGAAAAAACGGGTACGGCTGCAATCTTATAACCGGACAAAGGAGCCAAATTTCTTGATTATTCTTACTTAAGCTCGATGTGACTCGCGCTAAAGTGGCATGATCTGTTCACTTACGATTACAATCAAACTATGCAGCCCAATGGGACTTGCTTGACCCTGTTTTTCGTATAGATGTAACAGCATGGTATCCACGCGAAAGCCGGCTTACAGTACAAGATAATCAAAAGGGTCATCTAAACCACAAGTCCATGCAGAGTATAAGGCTCAAATAGCCGGAAACTCAACAAGTATTAAGCATGACTTCAGTATTTATGTGAATAGCTATTGGTCTTCAGCTTGGTAAAGAGCAGTTTGTCATCTGAGAAAGGCCACGCCCCCTTAGCTCGTACTTTGGGTCATGGGGACTGGGGACTTCGAGACAGAAACAAACTGCTTAACTACTAAAGCTCGTAAACCTTAGTTTCCGAGTCTTGGGGACTTAAAGAAAAGTCCGTCTATCAAAACCTACGATACTCGGTTAGCCGAGTCCCAAAAGGGAATCAAAAGCTAGAGTTCAAAGTATCGAGAATAAGCTTACATGTAACACAAGGATCGAGATTATCAAAAGCCGGGAGAGGCAAAGAGTTATCATAAATTAACAAGCGCAAAGTCATAATATCAGTATCAATGTTGCACAGGCGCACCGCTAAAAATCATATCAGTCTCGAGAAACGCAAAGCACTAGGTATCATCCTACTCGGCATCCTGGGAGTGGTCCTCCGGGTCTTCGTCTTGGACTTGCTCCTTGGCTTTGCCAGCAGTTTTACCCGGACTCTTCACGTCAGGACGGACAGGAGGAGGAACGGCTGGTGTTGAGGTAGACGGCTTTACGCCTAGTTCGGTTTCTCTCTTCGCAGCCTCTTCTTTCCTCCATGCCAGGTCAGTCGACCACTTTTCCAGCATATCAAAAGGAGGGGGTGCCTCCACCAGAATAACCTTGCCCTCAGAGTCATATGAGCTCATAATTGTGTTTAGATCCATTTTATCTGCCAAAGTTGTGGCCGAGTGACGTACCGAAGATTGTATAGCTTTGAAGTCCTGGGGTTTAAACTTAGACCCGTCAGCCTTGAATTCTGGGAACCCGGATACTACCTTGGCCGGGTCAAGCTTAGGAAAATAAGCCTTCGCCAGCGTCAAAGCCCGGGTCATCCCAATCCGGCAAGACGAACGCTTCAATATTTCAATCCATCCAGGCGCTGTGGACAAGGCCTGCATGAGATTTTCTTCGCCCGGGTATACCTCCGAAGGCCACTTTATAGCATCCAGCAAAAGTTTCGTGCCGGCAAAAAATGTCCGGAGCACAGTCTTCAGAGTTTTAGCCTGAGTAACGGTGTTCTCCTCCGGAGCAGCAAGGTTAGCACCTGCAATCGAAACACACAAAAGCATATCAGTAATCTTGATTATTACAACGGCAAGATAGAGACACGCAAGTTAATTGCAAATAACAAACTTACTTAGCAAGATACGGTAAGTGTCCGTAATTTGAGTCGACAGGTTCTTCAGCGAGGATTGGGCAGCATTGTATTTGTTCTTGTATTTGGAGACGTCTTTTTTCAAAGTCTTTATCTCCGCTTCAAGGGTTTCCCTACGTTTTGTTTCCGCAAGCAAGAGCTGCTCAGTTTTAAGTAATGTTTCATCCGACTGAGTTATCTCCGCCTGCAAAGAATGAGTGCAACTGTAAGCCGGATATCACGAGAATATTTCCTTCTGAGAAAATAATTACAGAAAATTATTATGCGAAGTACCGAGAATAAATACAGAAAATTATGCTCGGAACTTGGGGACTGGATGTATAGTAAGAAGTATCAAGTAAGATTACCTGATGTGCTGCAGCCATACGCTCTAGGATATTTCCTTCTGAAGCTTTCATGGCGAGAAGAGCGCTCATCAGCTGGTTAAAATCAGCGTTATCCGAGTTAGATGACTCGGGTACCTGGAAAGTGGGAAAAGGAGCTTTTCTTGTAACAGGAGGTGGCACCCGGGTCATCCGAATGTCGGAGTCTGGTCCCCCTCCCGCGCTCGAAGCTGCTCCCTTCTCCTTCTCGCCTGCGTGTGAAGCGATTGGATACCCGGTATCATGCCTAGCCAGCTCCGGTGGCGACGCTTGCTCGTCGCCAGTTGCGGTGAATGCGCCATCAGCTGGCTCATTCTCGACTTGGACCTCAGCCTCCGTGCCCTCTTCGTCGCTAATAACAACCGTGGCTCTGTAGAAGGTACAAGGGTGCAGTTAATCTTTGGTTATGAAAAAGGTGATAAAAGTTCGGTATAACGTCAAGGAAAGGAGTTTACCCGGTGTTCACCGGGAAGTCCGAAGGGAAGTCGCCGCTAGACCCGGAAGAGACTGAAAAATGGCAAGCAAGGTTTGGGATTACGTCGCAAAGGAATGTCCGGAAAGAGTTTCTATGTACGATAAATACCAGAGCGTCGAGCCGGGGGCGACGAAGTGTCCGGGTTAAGGGCCTCGTCGCCCGGATGGTTCCGGGTTACTCGGCGCCTAGTCGCGGGCGGCTCCTTCATTTATGATCAAAAGGGATGGAGATGAGGTTAGCCCCGGAGTGACGTTATGAGAGCAAAAATTAAAGGGCAAGGAAATGAAATGAAAACCTGGAGGGCGATTCTTTGGGATTTTCTTTTTGATCCGGCTTTGGTGGCCGGCTCCGGCTCGTCCTCTTCGCTGGTGGACTCCGCCCTGCCGTCTGTTTCTTCTTCTTCTTCGTCTTGATCCTCTCGTTCTGAAAGATATCAAAGTTATAGCATAAGGAAAAAGAGGAGGCAGGATATAATGCGTGCGAGGGGATTGAGTATGCACCTTCATCCGAGTTAGCGGCATCGTCTTCCTCCTCCGCGTCTTCGGAACTAAGAGGAGTGTTGACCGTCCAAAAGTCATTATCGGCCTGAGGTGAAAATGCCAGGGCAATGGTTAATATTGAGTCAAGAAAAGCGGATAAAGGTAAGCTTGTTAAAATCCAAAATCAAGAGGTAGAAAGCTTACCGCGGGGGCGGGGTTCTCGAGTGTAAAAGGTTCTAACCCGGCTATGTTCCGGATTACCTCGAGCTTCTCTGTTAAAAAACCCTTGATCGTTTTGTTCGTGTCATTAGGGGCGAAGGTGCTGGTAGAGTATCGGATCGGGTCCGTGGTTTGACCCGAATATTCACACATCAGCTTCTCACGAATGGAGTTTGGCTGGATGCGGAAGTTGACCCAGGTCTTCACCAGGTTTAGCCCGACGAGGCCTCGAGCCGATAAGATAGAGATCTTAGCCAGCAAAGGCAAGATAGCCTCCCTGTCCGAGTCAGGGGCGAAGGCATTGAAAGTCTCGGAAATGTCAAGCTGACCCTCCGAGTAACCCGGCAACTTCTTTTCGCCGGGAGGGGAGGTATCCTGGCAGTAGAAGTACGAGAGCTGCCAGTGCTTTACATGAGAATTGAGAGTGATAGGAGGCATCAAGGAGTTCTTGCGGCGCTGGATAGAAACCCCGCCGCAATTAAGAAGTGCGCCGTCGCCGCTTTCGCGGCACGGCTTGCACTGAAAGAGTTCAACGAAGAGAGCCAAACTTGGCGGAGTGCACAAGTAAGACTCGGAAAGAACGATAAAGTGGGAGATGTTTAGAACGGAGTTTGGGCCTATGTCGAAAATACGGAGGTTGTAGTGATCTAGGACGTCACGAAAGAAAGGGTGACCCGGAGGCCTGAAGCCCCGGGTCACATGTTCGACGAAACATATTACCTCGTCCGTTGCTGGAGAAGGCCGGGTTTCGTTGCCCGGTACTCTCCAACGGATAGATTCCTGCGGAGGAAGAATTCCAAGCTCGACCAACTCCTCCAGTTTAGCCTTGGTAACGGAGGACTTCCCCCAATTGGCTGATATGGAGTTCGTGGATTTAGCCTTAGCCGGCTGTTTCCCTTGCCTCTTGGGTGCCATGGGATTGACCTGGTGAAACATCAAAGGGAAGGACGTAAGAAACGAAAACTTGGAAGTTAGCAGATGAGCAATTACCGACTATTTAAACACGATCCGGGTATTGCCTTGCTGGGTCAAGTACGGTTTGTCCGGGTATTGTATATCATTACAAAACCTGTAGGGTTTTCCATAAGGTAAGTGTTTGGGGAAGTTAGAAGGATACCCATATGCCTACCATCAGCAAGTGAGCCGGAGAAGTGAGATTTTCGGAGGGATAAGAGCAAAGGCGGAAATTTTAGACGGCCCGAGCCCAGATTGGGGACCCTATTTCTAGATTTGTGACCAAGTTAATGCGTATTGACGTTAGGGGAGTAATATAAGCAACGTATCCTATCTAGGGGAATGGTTATGGTAAGCGCTAGTGAGTTAAATCGGCAGGGCCCGAGAAATTGCGGACAGCTTGATTCATATCTAATCTAAGGAAAAGCTGAGAAATTGCAAGGATGGGCTGGAGGATAGGAGGAACTTACCGAGGGAGGTTGAAGTAGGGACTTGCGGAGACAGATGGCGCAAGATTGATGTCCTTTCGCGATTGTTGGCCGGCAAATCGGGGGCTTGGCGGCGGATTTGGGAGCTGGAGTGAGTCGCGTGGTGGCGGAGCGCAAGCGACGGCGGATGGGCTTCGGCGATGTGCGTAGGGCTTCCGTGGTGGCACTCCGCGAACTCGAGCTTGAGAAGAAGAGGAGTGGGGGAAATGAGCCGTTAGGGTTGAGTTTGCTCCTTGGGGTCTATTTATAATAGCCCGGGTGGAAAAGCTTATCCTAACGGGCGAAACCCGGGAGGTGCGGAGTAATAGTTGGCTATTTTGAAATTTGAAAAACACGCTTTATGCGTAGTCAGATATGATCCAGAGAGAAAGGAAGGGGAAATCTCCTTCCTGGTATCAGCGATAATTATCAAGAAAGATGTGAAATTATGGAGTTTCCTATTAAGACTCAAATCTGGAAGATTAAGGGAGAACCTTTAAGGGAGAGCCGGGTCATTACCTGACCCCCTTGGTACCAATCTCAGCCATTCGTCAACGTATTGTGTCTTGACCTTCATGTGTTTGTGTCTAACATTTCTGCAGGGAATAGCCAGCGCTTCGAAGAGTAAATCTTGGAAGCCCCAGCTATTCTGGGGACTACTGATGAGGGGATAGTAACCCGGTATACCAATTCAAAGGTGTGATTCGGCCCAAAACGGCGGCTGGACCGGATCCGGCTAAGGACAAAGAAACTTCTGGAAGGCCCAAAGCTTGTAATGTTTGTAACCCGGATTGTGGGTTACGGTAAGGAAAGTTAGAGTTTGTATGCAGAGTTCGAGTAGGGCTCAGGATGTGCCTTGTAGGGCAAGCCAAGGGGGGTACGGGTGCTATATAAACCGACCCCTGGGCTCAGCCTGAGAGAGATTCAAGTCATAGTTGTGACACCTGTTATCGAGTATCCAGTATAATTCATATTGAGATCCGGCGAGTTATTTTCCGGTTCTTAGATTGCTTTCCGCCATGTCTTCCTTCGAGCTAAACCCTCTCCCGAATACCTGTGTCGACTTGCCCCAAGATCAGTTACCCCCGGTAACATCTGCCGTGATTATCCCACGACAGTAGCCGCAGAGTTGCCAAACCTAGCTGGCGACGCGCGCGCTAGACAACAGGAGAGGCTCAATGAGATAGTGCTAGAGGCTGCTAGGCAGAATGAGGAGTTCTGGAAGGCCAATCCGGGTCCTGACGCTTCTCAGATTGTGCACTCGCGTGCTGCGAGGTCCCATGACCAAGCGTCATCCCCGCATCCCAGTCACGAGAGGGACCAGAGTGTGCGCTCTGGGAAGGGTAGAGAAATGCAGGTGTACGACCCGGTTCTCGCCGCGAAACAGCGCGTTGTGCCGCGAGAATCCGGTCAGAAACACACTACTGCAGGAGCAGGCTATCAAGCCCATAAAGCTCAGAGTAAGGGGCATAGCGGAGACAACGCGTGGTCTTCTCGACGTCCTGCTGCTCAGCCTACTCGGCATAGGACGCAGCAGCCTGCTGCAGCACAGCCGCGTGCGGCTGCGCCAGCAGCCAACCCTGTGGTGCAACCCGCTGTTGTGCAGGAGAACAGGTATGATGATGGCTACTCGGCGATGGGGCTAGCAGGCTATGCTGACCCCAGGAATGTTGCTGATCGCCTTGGTGAGCGCATGTTGGAGCCCAGTGATGCTAGGTTCAAGCTGGACAGGATCAATCTATCCGCGTAACTCGATAACAGGGGGCCGCCTGGCCCAGAGTGCTTTGGCCCTCGCATCATGAACGAGCCATCAGTGAACCACTTCCAGCTGGCCAGAGGGACCAAGTGTTACAATGGCAGCACCAAGCCGGAGGATTGGTTGAGTGACTACGTCACAGCCGTGCACATTGCAGGCGGCAACCGGAGATGGGCTGTGCGGTATGTTCCGCAAATGCTTGAGGGTCCATCTCGGACTTGGCTCAACAACCTGCCCAAGGACAGTATCAATTGCTGGCTGGACTTCTCGGAGGCCTTCATCAGCAACTTCACCAGCACTTACAAGAGGCCAAATAGGCCGCAACAGTTGTCCGCTTGCAAGCAGCGGGAAGACGAGACCGATCGCGAGTATCTTACTCGGTGGAGAACCTTGAGGAACACCTGCGAAGGTGTGAATGAGGCCTAGGCCTTCATTTGGTTTGCGCAGGGTTGCAGACATGGTAGCATGCTGTGGCAGAAGCTGCAGCGCGAGATGCCGAGTACACTCGCGGAGACTATCAAGATCGCGGACATGTATGCACTTGGCAACCCAACCCAGCCTATGATGGACTCCCCCGAGCCGAGAAGGAACTACAACAACAACAGCAGCAAGCGCAATGATTTCCGCAACAAGTGCAGGGGTGACCGGATTGATACTCGGTATGATCCCGAGGAGGTGAATGCTGTGACCACGGCTGCTGGGAGTAGCCAGAGGCAAAAAACTGCTGGAGCCCAGTACGGGCAAAACCAGAATCAGGGCCAAGGCATCAAGAAGCCGTACGATGCTCCCCAGCAGGGTAGCGGCAACTCGGGTCCTGCACCAAACTTCATCTTCACGGATATGAAGGATGGCCCCTGCAGCTTCTATACTCGGCATCCAGCCAGGCCATCCAACCACACTACTCGGCAGTGCAGTTGGTGGGAACAGATTAAGAACGAGGGCTTGCCTCCTCCTCCTCCTCTGCCAGCTGCGAATGCCAATGTGCAGCCAGCTCGGGCACCCGCTCCTCGGCCTGCAGTCTTCCCGAGAAGAGAGAACGTGAACCAAGTGGCTTTAGGAGCCAACCGCAACTTCAACAACGACCGCTACCGCAACAACAACAACAACGACCGCAACCGCAACTACAACAACAACTACTACACCCGCAACAACAACAGAGGCAACAACAACAACAACAACAACAACAACCAAGATAACAACAGCAACGGCAACAATGGTGGCGGAGACCGCAACCAGTACCAGGAGCACCACGAGAGCTACATGATCTTCACTTCTGAGCCCACCGACAAGCAGTCTCAGCACATGCACGCTATGGAAGTCAATTATGTGATTCATGCCGTGCCCTACTACCTGCACTGGTGCAATCAGGAGATCACTTGGTCCAGAGCTGATCATCCTAAGGTGATGCCCAACCTGGGTAGCTATGCTTTGGTGGTGGATCCCACCTTCTTGGGTGCTCAGAAGAATGTCAGATTCAGCAAGGTTCTGGTCGACAACGGCAGCAGCATCAACATTGTGTACAGAGACACACTCGAGAAGCTCGGGATGGCCGAGAACATGCTGCTACCCAGCAGAACCACCTTCCATGGCATTGTGCCGGGAGTGTCTTGCTCTCCAATCGGCCGCGTCTGGATAGACGTCCTATTCGGCACCAGGGAGAACTGCCGCACCGAGAGCTTGGCCTTTGAGGTGGTTGACCATCAGAGCCCATACCATGCCCTACTCGGTAGGCCCGCTCTTAGCAAGTTCATGGATTCAACCCATACTGCATAGTTGAAGATGAAGATCCCTGGTCCCAATGGAGTGATCACCATCTCGGGTGACTACAAGAAGTCCATGGAGTGTGCCTCTGCTGGCTCCCAGCTGGCGGAATCCATGGTCATTGCCGCCAAGAAGAAGAAGATGTACGAGGTGGTGGCTATGGCGCAAGAAGCGCAAGGTGGTGCACCCGGCATGCCGAGTTCCCAGTACGGGACTGCATTCCAGGCGTCCCAGGAGACAAAGAAGGTCCATGTCGACCCTGAGTTCCCAGAACGCGTTGCCATCATTGGCGCCGGGTTGGGAGAGAAATAGGAAAGCGAGCTCATCCACTTCATCCGTGAGAATCGGGACATGTTTGCCTGGTCCAATGAGGATTTACCAGGTGTCCCGAGGGAGTTGGTTGAACACTTGCTACACGTGCGGCATGATGCCAAGCCAGTGAAGCAGGCGATGCGCCGCTTTGGCGATGAGAGAAGGAAGGCCATCGGTGACCAGATCACCAAGTTGATGATAAGCAACTTTATCATGGAGGTTTTGCATCCTGACTGGCTAGCCAACCCGGTGATGGTTGAGAAGAAGAAGGAGGACCCCAAGGCGGATACCGCATGGCGCATGTGCGTGGACTACACCGACCTGAACAAGGCCTGCCCCAAAGATCCCTTTCCGCTACCCCGCATAGATCAGGTGATCGATTCCAATGCTGGTTGTGAGCTTTTGTCTTTCATAGATGCCTACTCTGGTTTTCATCAGATAGCTCTCAACCCTGCTGATCAAATAAAGACTGCTTTCATTACCCCGTACGGGGCTTATTGCTATCGTGTCATGTGCTTTGGGTTGCGGAATGCGGGGGCTATCTATCAGAGATGCATGGAGAAATGCTTGCATGATCAAATTGGAAAAAATGTGCAGGTGTACGTAGATGACATTTTCATCAAAACGAATAAAACACATACTCTGCTTAGTGACATTGAGGAAACATTTGCCAACTTGCACAAGTACAAGATGAAGCTGAATCTGACTAAATGCACCTTTGGCGTCCCGGCTGGCAAGCTACTCGGCTTCTTGGTATCCAGTCGGGGCATTGAGGCCAACCCTTCAAAGATAAAAGCTATTGAGAGCATGTCTTTGCCGAGATCCCTGAAGGATGTGCAAAAGTTCACTGGTTGCTTGGCTTCTCTGAGCCGCTTCCTAGGCAGAATGGGCGAGAAGGCCTTGCCTCTGTATCAGTTGATGAAGAAGAGTGACAAGTTCGTCTGGACACCGCAAGCTGATGTGGCATTCAAGGAGTTGAAGGACATGCTGGGTAGCGCTCCAATCTTGGCTAGCCCGCTACCCAAAGAGCCAATGCTGCTGTACATTGCTGCGACTAACTGAGTAGTCAGTGTGGTGATTGTGGTGGAGAGAGAAGAAGAAGGCAAGACTGTGCAGCGGCCTGTATACTATCTCAGTGAGGTACTGTCCAGTTCCAAGCAGAACTACCCACATTACCAGAAGATGACTTACGGCGTGCACCTGGGTGCCAAGAAGCTGAAGCATTATTTCCAAGAGCATCCCATCACTGTGGTGAGTTCTGCTCCCATCTCAGACATCATGGGCAACAAGGAAGCAAGTGGCAGAGTAGCCAAGTGGGCAATTGAGCTGGCTGCGTACGCTCCTGCGTATGCGAGAAGAGAAGCCATCAAGTCTCAGATCCTTGCGGATTTTCTGGTGGATTGGGCTGAGGTGCAGTATGAGCCTCCTACTCCGGTAGCCAACTACTGGAAAATGCATTTTTATGGCTCCAAGGTGAAGGAAGGCTTGGGTGCTGGCGTGGTGCTCACGTCACCCAAGCGAGATCAACTCAAGTACGTACTGCAAATCCACTTCAAGGCATCCAACAATGTAGCAGAGTACGAGGCCGTGGTACACGGCTTGAAGGTGGCCAAGGAGGTTGGTGTGCAGCGCATCGTGTGCTATGGTGACTCGGATCTGGTGGTGCAGCAAGTTTCAGGCACTTGGGATGCTCTGGATGCCAACATGGCTTCATATGGTTTCTTGGTGCAAACCATGACTGGATTCTTTGAAGGATGCGAGTTCAAGCATATACATCGAGCAGAGAACGAGGCAGCAGGCCAAGTTGGGGTCTTCTCGGCAATACATCCCGGCTGGGGTTGCCTTGGAGCATTTGAGGAAGCCATCTATCAAGCCATCCCCCAACTCGGAGTCTATTTTCGTTCCTTCTCTGCCTAGTGAGGAAGCTGTTCCCATGGAGATTGACTGGGCGGCTGCAAAAGAAAACCCGGGGACTACCGTCTCCATCCCGGGGACTGGCGCCTGCAACCCGGGGACTGTCCCTTCTTACTCGGGGACTGCCCCTTCCAACTCGGGGACTGTCGCATTCATTGAGGGAATTCTTGCTGTGTGCACAAGATCTCGGGGACTCGTCCCCGCCCCAGAAGAAGAAGAAGTGGTGGTTGTTCCAATGGAAGTGGACGAACCAAAGTTTCCCATCTGGGGAACACCGAGTTGGGCTTTGCCCATATTGTCCTTTCTCAAGGACGGCACCTTGCCGAGTGATGAGGTTACCTCGAGGCAAATTCAGAGAAGATCCAAGGGCTATACAATCTTCAGAGATGTGCTGCACAGAAGAAGTCCAACTGGTGTGTTGCAGCGTTGTGTAGAGCCAGAGGAAGGAGAGGAGATTTTGGTGGAGATACACCAAGGAGAATGCGGGCATCACGCCTCTTCTCGGGCTCTGGTCAACAAAGCTTTTCGGCATGGTTTCTTTTGGCTCACTGCCTTGAAGCAAGCGGAAATGCAATGGCTGCCAAAGGTTTGCAAGTAAGATTCATATGCCAGCTTCCGAGTTGAAGACCATTCCCATTACTTGGCCATTTGTTGTTTGGTGCTTGGATATGGTGGGTCCATTCCAACCGGCTAGAGGCAACATGACTCACATCTTGGTCATGGTGGACAAGTTCACCAAGTGGATTGAGGTGAAGCCTATTCGGAAGTGTGACGGAGTCACTGCTCTGAGTTTCTTGAAGGACGTGATCCTGAGGTATGGCTACCCGCACAGCATCATCACTGATAATGGCACAAACTTTGCTGAGGGTGTGTTCGCAAGGTTCTGCAGAGATAAGCATATTCGGCTAGATGTCGCATCTGTTGCGCATCCCGCCTCAAATGGGCAAGTGGAAAGAGCAAATGGCATAGTGCTATCAGGCATAAAGCCAAGGCTGATTGAGCCGCTGTTGAAAACACCTGGGTGTTGGCTAGACGAGTTGCCAGCGGTGTTGTGGAGTCTAAGGACTACCCCTAACCGGTCAACCGGCTACACGCCATTCTTCTTGGTTTATGGAGCTGAGGCCGTGCTACCCACTGACCTAGAGCATGACTCGCCCCGTGTAACGCTCTACACGGAGGCAGAGGCTAGAGAAGCTCGAGAAAATGACGTTGACCTGCTAGAAGAAGCAAGAGAGTTAACTCTGTCACGTTCAGCTGTTTACCGGCAAAACTTGAGGCGTTATCATAGCCGGAAAGTGAACCCAAGGGTTTTCCGAGAAGGAGACATGGTGCTTAGGCTTGTGCAGCGCACAGCCGGGATGCACAAGCTTTCTCCTCCGTGGGAAGGGCCTTTCATTGTGAGCAAGGCTCTACACAACGATGCATATTATCTTATCGTCGCACAGCCACCACAGAAGAATAGGCCGAATAGAGCTGGAGAGGAAACCAAGCGCCCTTGGAATGTAGCTCTACTGCGACGTTTTCACTCATGAGCAAAAGGTGTATGTATCTTCTTATCCGAGTTGAAATCCTATTCGGTAATCTGAAATTGAACTCGGGGACTGCCCTCGTGCAAACTGTTCCTTGTGTTTACTCTGCTTTACTTTGTCTACTCGGTTGAACCACTTAGAATTTCAAAATCATACAAAGTAATGTGTTTAAACTCACCGGACACTCTGCGACTCTGCTGCTGTCCGCAACCCGGCTTCATGGCAAGCCAGAGAACAAGCCAAAGGGTCAATGAACAGATGAAAAATTGCAAAGGAAACAAAGCGTGTAGCAACCGAGTAGAGTGTTTTTTACTATTTTTTCTTTTCGGCTAAGTGGTGGGCAGCGTTACTATGAATTTTTCTAAGTGGCTAAGTATTTGAAACTCCTACTTTGAACTCTTGTGACTCGACTACCAACAAAGCAACAAGTTGCAGGTAAGAGCTGAGATAAAAAGGAAAGAGCGGATAAAAAATGCAACTCAGGGACTTGCATATTAACGCAACCCGGCATTGAGCCAGAGTTGCTACGAACTTAAACTGGGATAAAATGGAGTAGCAACAAGAGACTTAATTGTTTGATACATGTGCACCCGGCATCCCGGGGATCTGATGAAAAGTTAAGATAAGTGTTTCAGGCGGCAGCAGTGTCGGCAGTGGCAGTGTTATCCGCGCCAGTCTTCTCGGCATCGGCGCTCTCAGCATCAGCTTCTGTGTTGGCATTGGCGGCTTGCTCGGTGGTTGCCGTGGCGACAGAGATGAGATCCGCAGCCGAGGACGATGCGGCAGCCTGGAAGCTGCTGCTGGTCGCGCCCAACTCGGGAGCCGCCTGTTGGATCACCATCTCGGTGGTTATGGTGGGCTCCTCGACTTGGGCTTCCGGCTGCTCGACTTCGTCATCAACCTTGGCCTTGCCTTTTCCCTTCTCGGCAGCTCCTTTCGCGGCACCATCTTCGAAGAAGCCCAAGTCATCGGACTCGGTATCCTCATCTTTGTCCTCACCCTCGCTCTCCACCTCGGTGTCGGGCTCGGTGACACCGTCGATGAATATGGCGGTGTCTGCGTAGGAAGCTACCTCGTACGCTGCCGCCTTGCGGCGAGCAACGCACTCGGGGTCGTCGGACCACTTGGAGCCCTGGCGCATCTCGAGGATTGTCTCAAGGTTCAGATTTTCATACCAACTGCAGATGAAGCGAAGCAGCAGATCAGCTCCAGCCCGGGCTGAGGAAGCACGCCATTTTTTCAGCTCGGCCTTCATGCCATCCAGCTTCTCGGCAAGATCGGTGAAGCTGTTGGGCGCGGTTTCGTCCGGCCAGAACAGATCGTGGATTTTGTACGCTGTGGACACCATGGTGGTGCCCAGGCCTTTGAGTTGCCGCAGCTGGGTCTTGATGTTGAGGAGGTTGTCGTTGACGCTGGACTTGATGTTGATGGGCAGCCCGGAATCAGCTCGGAGTTGCTGCGCCTTTGCCAGAGCAGGCGAGCTCGTGGCGCGAAGATCAGGAAAGATGTCTAGAGAGGAACCAATAAAAGTTAGATAAGAAGGCAGAGAGGAGATAAAATCGAGAAGAAAGAGTGGGAGGAAAAGCAAGCCAAATAGCGAAGAAGAGAAACAGATAAGTGCCGGGAAGAGAAAACTTACTTCTAAGATCAACAAGCAGCGCATCCAGCTTGATCTTCCAAGCCTCCTCGTCCGCAAGATGCCGGTCTTCGATGCTGCGCGCGTTGGCAACCTGCTGCGCGAGCTGCACGTTGTGCTTCTTCAGCACCTCGATCTCGGTCTCCAGGGCGCACTCGAGAGCTGTTTTCAGCTTCACTTGCATCGCCTCGAACTCGGCGCGCTCGGCGTCGCGTTCCTTCTTGAGTGCAGCATCTCGGGCGGCCAACAGCTGATGCACCTCGGCAGGCATCAAGCAATGGAGGTGCTCTTCCCGGAACTTCTTGTATTCTTCTGCGAGAAGGACATCACTGTTAGTAGAATAGCCAAGTAGAGAAGAAGATACAGACAACAGAGTAGCTGGAAAACTCACCCTCCAGCTCCTTGATCTTGCTCTCGGCGGAGGCAGTGAAGACGTGGCAGTGCTCGTGCTGCTCTTGCAGTTCTTTGACTTTGCTTGCAGAGTAAACAGAATTAGAGCAAAAAGCAAACGCGGGCGTAAACACAAAACGCACAAACCGAATAGCTAAAAGCTAACCTTCAAGCTCAGAGATTTGGAGAGCGCGGTCCACTGCCGCCTGCTCCAGAGCAGAATCATCTTTGCGCTCGGCTTCAAGGGCCGCGATGCGCTTCCTGGCAATGCTGTGGTTCCAGAGCAGCCGCCGGAACAGGTTAGTCCTCTTCAAGAGGCTATTCTGTGAACAAGAAGAAAAGGAGTTAGAAAAACTTGGAAGATTTGGCCCGAGAAGACAGCACGTCGGTTGAGCGTCCGTCTACTCGGCCCGAATCTCGGGGACTGGGTAGTGGCTAAGGAGAGAAAGAAGAACAGAAGAGAAGAGATACCGCAACTCGGAAAAGCAAGAAACACTTACAGCATAGGTCTGCTCAGCGTCCTCGGCGGCTATGCGGAGGACGAACAGCCTTGCGGCCAGCGTGCTGGTGTCGGAGGTGATGGTCATGGGATGGCTGCCGAGATCGGCCTTGTTCCATTCGACGCGATAATGATCAACGTCGCCCAGCATGCTGCCGTTCCACTTCTCGACGCCGTGGGCGTCGCCTCTCCCAAATCCTGTCGATGAAGCCTACCCGGTCCACGACCTGCATCAGCCCTTCTGATTGGATCTCATCCTCGCCAGCTTCGCGCGAGTAGATATCGATGGGCTTCTTGGCCTTGAGCTTGGCGTCCACTGCCTTGGTCGGGCCGTCCTTCAGAGCAGAGATCCGCTGCTCGCCTTTGGTCAAGGAGATGCCGTACTGCCTGGACCCAGACAGCACGTATGCTGGCCAGCTGGCTTGTGCACTCGAGCCTGCGCCTGCGCCAGCAGATCCACTAGCAGCACCAGTGGTGACTTGCGTGCTCCTCACTACCGGCTTCCCGGTAGACGCAGTAGGTGCTTTGGGCGGTGGCATCAGGCTGGCATCCTGCGCAGCATGGCGTGGCGGGTTCTTGCGGACAGCGGCAGCTTCAGTCTTGAGGGTCTTCTTGCCGGTGTCCGCCCGAGAAGCGGGCGCAGGCACTTGGCGCCCAGCGGACGGAGCCGCTTGGCGTGAGGTTGGTGGAGGCATAAGCTCGGATGCAGTCTTGGTTGTTTTCTTCTTTGGGGGAGGGCTTGGAGCAGTTGGTGGTGAGGCCTGCTGGGTAGGCGGCACATGGGGCCGGCTACCCTGCGCAGCGTCCGGCTGCGCCTGGCTCTGGAGCACGGGCTCCACCACAGTCTTCTCAACCCGCTGCTCGGCAGCGGGATCAGGTCTGGCGTCGTCTTGTTCTTCTACCCGCGGCGTGGCCGCGGGGTCTTCATGAGCTGCAGCGTGTTCTTCCTGCTGCTCGGTGTGGTCCTCCGGCCGCTCAAGGGCGGCGCGGTCCTGGTTCTCGGGGACTTGATCAATATTCGCCCCAGCTGAGGCAGCTGGGGGAGAAGGAGGTGTCTCATCGTGAGCAGCATCCTGCGCGCTCTGGTCCGCGTAGGACTGCTGCTCCAAGTTCTCGACGTCTTGGTCACCCGCGCCCGTGTTCTCGGCGCCAATGTCCTCTTCTTCCATCTTTACAGGAGAGGGCGCACGCGCCCTATCCTGCTGCACGGACTCGTCCTCCTCCTCGGAGAGATCGACGAGTTTCTCAAGGTCGATGACGGATTTCCTCTTGCTGGTGCGAGTGGGGGCAGCGGCTGCGTCAGCATCCAGGGGATCGCTGGAAGAAGGAAGGAAATCAGAAAATGAGAAGCAGAGAAACAGAATAGCGAGAGGCAGAAGCTAAGTGTAATTCAAATGGAACAACTTACCCTTTGCGGGTGGGGAGTTGCCTTCTGGCGGTGGTGGTCTTTTTCTTCTTCTCGGTCTTCTCGGTCTTCTTGGGCTTCTTGGCAGCGGATTCTTGGGCACCGCTGCCCGTCCTCTTCCGAGTGGTGGGAGCAGCCACAGAGAGAGGTTGGACGTCGATGGGATCCTCGGCCTCCTCGTCATCCTCATGCTCGACATCCTCTGCAGAGTAAAAGAGGAAAAGAGATTGAGAGGCAGAAAAGGAATTATGATTGCGCTACTCGCGCTCAGAGAGGCCAACTGGGTCACCTTCGTCGTCCTCGGACCAGTCCCGGATAGAAGCATCAACTTGGTGCTTACCAGTCTGGATGGCATGAGGGATGCAGAGAGTGTCCTGAGTGTCCTAGGCGGTCTCGTCGTCCTCTTCTCGGTCACTGTCCCAGTTGTCCTCGAGGACCTCCTCATCCTCCTCTGCTTGGCGGTCGATGTGCTAGAAAGACAAACAGATGGCACGGATAAGTTGAGTTCTGAACTAAGAGATCCTACCCGGTGTGGCATGCAAACACAAAGCATATAAGGCTAAGGAATTCTACCCGGAAAGACATGCAAACATAAAGCGTATTCGTCTAAGTTATTCTACTCGGAATAGCATGCAAGCATAAAGCATACGGAGCTAAGAGGTTCTACTCGGGATAGCATGCAAACACAAAGCATATTCAGCTAAGGATTTCTACTCGACAGGGCATGCAAACACAAAGCATATGAAGCCTACCAGAGTATCTAGGATGTTCTACTCGGTATCAGAGTGCAGAAGTAAAGCACGAAAGACTGACCTGTTCGATTGTCTTGGTGCGGCTATACGGAACGAAGCCGTACTGCCAGGTGTCGGAGAGGGACGTCTGCGCGATGGATCTCGCCCAGATGGCGACGTCTGCGGTGCTCAACTCGAAAGTGGTGGTCCTCGTGCAGTCCCGGGGCCCTCCCATGTAGCACATTTTGTGGGAGCGGCGCTGGAGCGGGAGCACCCGGCGCGAGATCCAGCACGCGAGGGGATCATCGCGGCGGAATCCCTCTTCCTTCAAATCGGTGAGGCGCGACTCGAGTTGAACAAGGTCTTCGATCTTGTTCTTCGGGTTATAGCCCCAGTTTTGCTGGGTTGGCCTCGCGTTCTTCCACCTAGGGAGCCCTATCCGGTCCTGGATTGGCTTCCCTTCTTCGGTGGGGACGCTCTTGACGTAGAGAAAGGAGCGCTGCCACTTGCGCACCGTCTCCAATCCCTTGACGCGCGGGTGGCTTCCAGTGGAGCGCTGCAACATCATGGCGCTCCCCGTCATCGTCATCGCGCGAGCGCTCTCTGTGTTTCCCGGGTTGGGGATGCTCTGTTTCCGGAAGAAGAAGTAGCGCGCCCAACTGTGGATAGTTGGGTACACGCCGAGAAACGCCTCGCAGACCACCGCGTGGAAGGCGAGCATCACCATGGCGTTGGGGGGGAGATGGTGCGGCTGCAACCCGAAGTTGGAGAGAAATTCCATGAAGAAGTCGGAGACGGGGAGGCCGAATCCACGCTTGAAGTGCGCGAGGAAGACGACGACCTCGTCCTTCTTCGGCGTGGGGACGATCTTGTTGCCCGGCTGCGTGCACTGCACGCTGGGAGGGACACGGCGGGTATTGACTAGCCATTGGCAGTCCTCCGCCGTGACATCGGAGCCCTCCCATCCGGCGCGGGCGGCAGCATCATCCTCTCCGCGAGCGATGGAAGCGAGAAGATTGGTGGGAGATTGGAGTTTGGATTGGATGAGTTTCTCTCGGGATCTCTCCGGCGGCGCGTGAAGCGGCGGCGCAGTAAGCGGTTGCGTAGGCGGAGCGCTCGGTGGCGGCGGAGAAACGAAGAGGCAGGGGATTGAAGTAAGCAGGAAAGAGAAGAAGAGGGAATCGAGGGGGTATTTATCTCTCCCCTCGAGTTGCCGTTACCAGTGGAGTTAGTGGGATCAATCCTGCAGAGAGATCGTGCGGCGTGGGAAGCGAACCGGTTAGAAACGCACACAACGCATATTGCGCGCGTAACGGGCTCAGTTAATCCCACGTCGGGATCGTGGGAGATTTACTGCGGTTGAAGTGACATAACGTGTTGGTGGGCCCTGGTCGCAGTTACTGGCGCGTGGCCTGCTGTATCCCAGGCACCGAGGCGTCAGAGTGACAGGGGTGTGACACGTGCCCCGTCGCGACACGCAGAGGTGGATTCGCACCGTTGAAGCGGGATTGTGTTTTGAGATTTCGCTAAGTCATTTTACTCGGCATCAGAGAAGAAAGACAGTGCTACTCGGAGAAGAAGAGATTCAAGCCAAGGATAAGGACTACTCGGAGGTGCTACTCGGCATCTTACAGTTCGAAGACAAGATTTGTTCTTAAGCTGGAAGGGCCCAGTGAACAAGTTCGCAGGACTCTACCAGCTTCGGGGACTAATGTCGGGGGGTTACCCCCGAGTAGGGGTAAGGCAAGTGCTAAAGGCAAGATCAGAAGAGCAGTTTTGACCAAGTTGGCTGGCTACCCGGTACCCGCTACCCGGTGGACAGCTATTCGGCCGTACCTACCAATGGCCAGGAGGAAGAATCAAGAAAGTTATATTCTTCCGAGTAGTGAAGTGGTCCGAGTAGAGGGAGTGGATTCCTACTCGGACCGGAAGTCAATGGAGACGTTTTGACAAAAGGATCCCGTGTATCCTGCGTCCGTACGGCGTGCGGTTCAACTTACGGAGTGCGTGATTATCCGCACCACGGCGTGGCTACAGTGCGGTAGGCGCCTGTCTAGTCCTGTCACTGACAGAGGGGACATGACAGGGCTAGGGGCCTACCCTATCTCACTGACAAGGGTGGACAGGTCCCATCTCCGAACGGCGCAACGACTTACGGGGCGAGTGTCAGCGGGAACCCGGAGGCGTGCGCGGTTCTGCAGGGCTCCTGTCACATCATGTCGTACTTTATACTTGTTTTCTATTCGGCTGGGCACCAGTATATAAGGTGCCCTGCCTCCTCCTGTGCGAGGTCCGACTCACTCATTCAGAACACTTAGAGAGAACTAGAGAGCAAGAGTGGCTACTCGGCTGAAGGCCTGATTGTACCGTGGCTACTCGGTAACACACATATAAGGATAGAGGCAGGAGTAGGGGTATTACCTCCACATGAGGGCCCTGAACCTGGGTAAGATCTTGGTGTTTGTAGTATTTGTGATCTACCACACGCGGCTACTCGCCGTGTGATCCCTCCCCGAGCACCTCCAGCGTCCATCGGCCCCAACTTTAGCCATCCCATGGCATCTGCCGTGATACCACCACGACATGTTCTTCAAAAGAGGTGGATGAAATTTTTTTCAGAGGAAAATAATTGGTTATTTGTGCATATAACATGGTCTAGTATTTTCAAAATATGCAGCTCCCAGGTTTTGCAACATATTTGTGGTTGATGCTTCACAAAAAAAGCCATTTTTCACACTCGGAGAATAGAAAATGTTTTTTTATTCAATGAAAAGGAAAACTTTCTTCGGGAACATTGTCCGTGCTTCCATTATGCATGTTTGTGTGGAATATGGGCATATTTAAACAAACTATGCCATGGATTTGGCCATTACACCCATCATTTGGCCCGAAACCCTAGAATGTTCGTAGGAGATAGCTCATTTATGTGAACATATTTTCAACACAACTGTCGTATTCCAAGTTTATTATTTTTTGTGAATACTATGACATATATAATGACACCACGCGAAGGTCTTGCATCATTTTGGGGTTTTTTTTAAATTTTTTTTGGAATTTTCTAAGTCGGTTTCATGAAAAAGTCAAGACGGCGGGCATGACCGTTCGTAGCTAGGGCTTGAATATTGAGAAACTCTTGGTGTATCTCTGATGAAATAGGTAGTTGTGTAACTAAAAATGATTTTTTTCCAAAAATCATGAGCAAACTACGAGGCACCTGTAGTTCAAATTTGACCCATTTCCAACTGAATCGGCAGAAACTTGTGTTCTTCAAAAGAGGTGGATGAAAACCTTTTCAGAGGAAAATAATTTGTTATTTGTGCATATAACATGGTCTAGTATTTTAAAAAAATGCAACTCCCAGGTTTTGCAACATATTTGTGGTTGATGCTTCACAAAAAAGCCATTTTTCACACTCGGAGAATAGAAAATGGTTTTTTTATTCAATGAAAAGAAAACTTTCTTCGGGAACATTATCCGTGCTTCCAATATGCATGTTTGTGTGGAATATGGGCATATTTAAACAAACTATGCCATGGATTTGGCCATTACACCCGTCATTTGGCCCGAAACCCTAGAATGTTCGTAGGAGATAGCTCATTTATGTGAACATATTTTCAACACAACTGTCGTATTCCAAGTTTATTATTTTTTGTGGATACTATGACATATATAATAACACCACGCGAAGGTCTTGCATCATTTTGGGGTTTTTAAAATTTTTTGGAATTTTCTAAGTCGGTTTCATGAAAAAGTCAAGACGGCGGGCATGACCGTTCGTAGCTAGGGATTGAATATTGAGAAACTCTTGGTGTATCTCTGATGAAATAGGTAGTTGTGTACCTAAAAATGATTTCTTCCAAAAATCATGAGCAAACTACGAGGCACCTGTAGTTCAAATTTGACCCGTTTCCAACTGAATTGGCAGAAATTTGTGTTCTTCAAAAGAGGTGGATGAAAACCTTTTTAGAGGAAAATGGTTGGTTATTTGTGCATATAACATGGTCTAGTATTTTAAAAAAAATGCAGCTCCCAGGTTTTGCAACATATTTGTGGTTGATGCTTCACAAAAAAAGTCATTTTTCACACTCGGAGAATAGAAAATGGTTTTTTTTTATTCAGTGAAAAGGAAAACTTTCTTCGGGAACATTGTCCGTGCTTCCAATATGCATGTTTGTCTGGAATATGGGCATATTTAAACAAACTATGCCATGGATTTGGCCATTACACCCGTCATTTGGCCTGTTTCCAGCTGAATCGGCAGAAACTGTCAAAATGACCACCATGACTATTCATCAAAAGAGTTTAATTTTTTTTAAAATATCGATGTTTTTATGATACGGATGTCATATTTGAATTTCTCTAATTTATCTAATCGATTTAGACATTTTATTTGTCAAATTTCGATATACGGATTTAAAGATATAAATTATTGTATATTAAATAATTTATTCACAAAATAAAGTAATTTCTAACATTATATTGTTATTTAGTCAATAAAGATAATTATATAATCATTGTTATTTATTCAAATATTGTTTTAAATTTAAACAATAGAAAATTTTAACATCATTCCCCACAGGTTAATATGATTGATATGATAGTAATATCAATAAGTTCTAACATATCATATGGAATCTAGTTTGGAAGAAACTCAAATGTTAAGCGTGCTTGGGCTCGAGGAATTTCAGGATAGGTGACCGAACGGGAAGTTTGACTAAGTTAAGTATGTTGACTAGATTAATTGTCTAATTAGAGATTAGAGATTAAATATTTGGCTAAGTGAAAAATTCTGGAATAGAATTTCAAAAAAGTAAAAAAAAAATCAAAAAAATTCGAATTTTTTCCTGAATTTTTTTTTTCAATTATTTTGGAAATATTGTGCCGACGGCTTTGCCGTCGGTATAGAGCGTGGTGTGCCGACGGCTTTTAGTGTGCCGACGGTCATTTGACCTGCGCCGACGCGGGCATATGCCGACGGCGAGGTGCCGACGGTGGCTGTCGGCACAGCCTGTGCCGACGGGGTTTTAGCCTGTGCCGACGGCTTCTGGCCGTCGGCATATCGGGCGAGTCCTGTAGTGATCCTACATACCTGATCGCCACATATTCCGCCGCAACCGGGTTCTAGACATGATTGTGTGTAGATTTATATGTATCTTATACTGAAACATGTGTAGGTACGTGTTGTCTATGAAACCATAGAACATGTTACGGTTGTACTTTTTAAGGTCAACATGGTAAAGTCTTGCCTTACCGTGTTCCGCACTGGAGCTCGGCATGACAAGTTCGTTGATCCAAAATGGATGGATAAGATTAGATAAGTCTAGCCTGGTGCAACAAACATTCCTACGCATCGTGCTTCATGCAATTCGCATGCATGTCCTTATCCACGCCCAGAAGCAATCTAGCTAGCTACGTTGGCGTTCGCCAGCGCACGAGTCGAACGACGCGCTCGGGCCGGGACGAGGTCAAGGAGACGACGGCCGATGGAGACTGGTGGACTGCGAGTAGGAAGAGGACGGCCACTGGGATGATCGAAGCCAATATGCCCGACAATTTCTTTTTCGAAATGGAGCAATACCCTCAGCCTCTGCACTAGCTAGTTGAGTCGATGCACACAACCAATGTTCCTTGTTGCATAGATTAATATTCAGATCTTAATGATGGCAAAGGCTGAATATATATAGGTCAACCACTGAAAAAACTAACAAGAGGCAACTATACATTGTGTAACCTACCATCCACCCCGTTGCTATTAGGACCCGGACACTACTTAACGAAGCTACTACTAACTTAATTAGACTCGGACACGACACGGAGCTACTAACAGGATGTTTGCATGCAAAAGCCAACATTTTTTTTTTCGAAATGGGAAAGCTTAACATGCAAATATTGATGCATACGAGACGGGGCAGTAGCCCAGCGGTAAGGTGGCTAGTCTAGTGACCCGAGTTTGAGTTTCATCGGAGCCGAATTTCAGGGATTTTCGCGAGAGAGTGTGCCTTCTATGAAAAGAAAACATTCAAGGGTTAGTCTTATTTTTTTCTTTTTAATATTGTTGCATACAACTTTTTATTATTTCTTAAAATTTCAGTTGCAACAACTTATTAGAACTCATGGATCACATAAGGTTTACATATGTATCAACCATCTGAAAACGACTACTAACATACAAAACATTTGCATTAACATGTTAGCGTGTAGTTAAGCTGTCATCCGAACAGGCTGAATACTCCCGTGCCACCGTTTCCAAACGTGCGCACCAGAATCCATGTTCTGGCAGCGCTCCGCCGGCTGGAGATAAGATCACATAAAAATCCGGTGGGTGGTAAAGGTATCACCTGCAAGCAGTGGCGAAGCTGAGTAATTATGCCATTGGATTCAATGTTTTGTTAATGGTGTAGTCTTTCACTAATAATCGTGGAATAAATTAGATGGATGAATGAACCCAATAGTTGTATTGTAGCTCCGCCACTGCCTGCAAAAAAAAGAAGAAGCTTTTGCCTTGTTAAAAATAAGAGTAAAACCCGGTACACCAACTTGACGCGAATGTGTGCTTTAGTCACCAAGTTGCGAAATATGAAATGCAGGTCACGAAGTTGCCACATGCGAGCACTTTGGTCACTTCATGATGTGGCAGCCTACTTTTTTGCGAATCGCCCCTTGAATTTTTATTTTTTTACAAATCCAGCCCTAAAAGGAAAAAAAATTGAAAAATGACTTAGAAATTGGAATAAATAAAAGTTCAGGGGGCGATTCGCAAAAAACCAGTCTGCCACGTCACCGAGTGACCAAAACGCTCGCGTTTGGCAACTTCATGATGTGAAATTAACGTTTCGCAACTTGGTGACCAAAGCGCACATTCGCGTCAAGTTGATATACTAAACCACAGTTTTACTCTAAAAATAATGCCATTACACACATGCCATATTGCTCAAAGTAAAGTGCAAGGACCAACCCTGATTTCAGCCTTTTCTTTTTGGTACCCCATGCAACCAATTCTCAAACATACTAGTGATATTAGTTGGAGGAGCTATGTGAAAGGCCAGGTACACAACGCGCCAAATTAGTTCAGCAAGCGGGTATTCAATAAAAAAGTGTTGAATGATTTCACTTTCATCACAGAAACAACACTTAGTGCTACCATGACGATTCTTTTTACCAAATTAACCTTAGAAAGCAATTCTTTGCGATAGATAAACCACATACAAATTCGAATCTTTAGAGGCGTCTTTAGTTTTCAAATGTGTTTTCGAAGAAATACAGTATTATTATCATTTAAAAATCAAGATACATGGATTTAACAACCGTATATATACCAGAATTAGTTAGTCCCCAAACATAATATCCATTAAAAGCCAACATATATATATAAATATAGCACATATAGAATTCGCAAATAAAAAAATATATCACATATAAATGCATGGATACTAGCTTGCCGTTCGACTCAAAACGCTACACCACAGAAACCTCTATTTCTTAGCCGATAGATTTTTTCTTCAAGTCTATCCTCACTCATCTCGGAAAGTGCAACTCTATTGTAATTTAGTTTTGAGCACACTTTTCCTTGGGTTTCTTAAAACAATCTGCTAGCTAGCTAGCGGTGATGTGGGGCGCGTCAAGTTTGTAATTTGTTGGAAAAGCAAAAATATCTTGTAATGGATGCAAAGAGACACAACTGAGAGATACTTTGGAACTCAGTTGCAACTGCAATAGAGAGAGAGAGGATTGCAAGCCACCCCAAGGCCGAAGCAAGCCGATAGAGTTGCCGGCACTTTATATGCCGCACGGTCCATGCATTCATCATTTCAACTCTATCTCGTCTCTCTGGAGTGCAGCTAGCTAGGTCATGGCCGCCCTGATAGCAGCAGCTGCGGGAGGAGGAATGCCGGCGCTTCCCACGCGCTCCCCCACTAGGACCCGTGCAGCGGTATGCAGAGCCGTGGGGTCGTCGGTGGCGGGCATGTGGAGGCAGCTTCAGGGCTGTGACGACTGGGAGGGCATGCTGGAGCACCCAGTACTGCGTGGCGAGGTTGCGCGTTACGGCGAGCTTGTAGACGCCTGCTACAAGGCCTTCGACCTTGACCCGTCCTCGCGGCGCTACCTCAGCTGCAAGCACGGCAAGGAGCGGATGCTGGCAGAGATCGGAATGCCCGGCGCCGGCTACGAGGTCACCAAGTACATCTACGCTGCAGCGCCCAGGAGCGGCCGCGGCCGGTGGATCGGCTACGTGGCCGTGTCCACCGACGAGATGACACGTTGTCTCGGCCGCCGCGACGTGCTTGTCTCCTTCCGCGGCACCGTCGCACCCGCTGAGTGGATGGCCAACGTCATGTTCCCGCTCAAGCCGGCGCGCCTCGACCCCTCGGATCCCCGCCTCGACGTCCAGGTCGAGAGAGACCGGGTTCCTCACGCTCTACACCTCCGCCGCCAGCGCCGACGAGGTCTGCTGCCGCGACCAGCTCCTCCGCGAGGTCTCCCGCCTCCTCAGCTGCGTCGACTCCCCGCACGGGCAGGGAGAAACCAGCATCACGCTCGCCGGGCACAGCATGGGTGGTGCGCTCGCGCTGCTCTTGGCGTACGATCTCGCCGAGCTCGGCCTCAACGGCGACGCGCCGCTCACGGTCTTCTCCTTCGGGGCGCCCAGAGTAGGAAACGCCGCCTTCAAGGCGCGCTGCGACGACCTCGGCGTCAAGGCTCTCCGCGTCGCCAACGTCAACGACCCCTTCACCAAGCTCCCTGGCGCCCTCCTCAACGAGTCCGGGGTGGCGGCCGCGCTCCCGCATGTCTCCTGCTACGCCTACGCGCACGTCGGCATCGAGCTCTCGCTCCACTTCTTCAGCGTCGCCGACCTCGTCGCCGTGCACGACCTCCCCACCTACATCGCAGCATTGCTCAACAAGCCGGCCAACACGACGACGCAGCACCCCTGCAGCAGCTTCGCACTCGCACCGCTAGTAAAGAAGCCGCCAACGATGCTGCGCAAGGTGATGGGCCTGCGCAATGCAGCTGCAATCCTGTCGGTGGGTGGTCTCCTCATGCACACTCTCGGCCTCGTCTCAATCACATCAAGCTTCTTCGCGAGATAGAAATAAGGGAATGACTAGGTCTCACTCCAGTGAGTATTAAATTAATTCTCACTCAGATTGGATCAGCCAGTTCCATGCGCAACTCATGAAATCTAAATTACAACTGAGTGTCACGAATATGCAACTAGGAAAAATATGAGTTGCAAGTCATGTATAACTAATGCCCCGCAGGAATCACGATGTAAATCTAATGGGATTCGAGTTGAGTGAGCTCTAACTTAATTCTCACTCGAGTGAGAAATAGCAAAACCGTAGAAATAAATATCTGAAACTCCTGGCCTGCAGCTACTACTGAATCTCCTCCCCGATTCTTTTATTTAGTCCAATTTCGGAAGGTTCAAACTTATTCCTTGGGTTATTGTATCGTCTGTTCGAACTAGAAAGGAATCGTCGCTTTAGCGTATTCAAAAAAAAGACAATTCTTTATTGTATCAGAGATATACTAAAAGTATGGAATTCCTAATTACGTGGTTCTATAGACACCAAAAATGTGCCGGTACGTAAAATAATGTGTGTGAACAATATTCTGAACCAGTTTAATTTGTGGCAAAATATTTAGTGCGATATTTTAAAATTTTCATATAACTGTTTTGTTAAAGATACGCAGTGCTATTTGATATATTTTTAATCCTTACATATTGTTTCACACTCTTCAATCAAGGCGATCTATAGTCCTACTCGGATGTATTTGTCAGGTCTTATCACAAAACTATTTTCAAAATTTTAATCAGTCGCAAATTTACTACATGTCCTCTAATATTAACTATTTTCCACCAAAAATTCTGCCCAACTTGTCATCAACACTCATTGGTAACTATCTTCATTAAGCCCCAGTAAGTTAGATCAGTTATTTGATTGACGTATCTAAAGCAGTTCAAACCAAATAAAAAAATTGGTGGAAATGTTGCGTCCACTGAAATTGTAATGATTTAAGTTTATAGCCAACAAAAATGTGTATTCGATTTTCAAAAAGGCTACACGCAAAGAAATGTTTTAATATAATGATGCAGGTAATGTTATCAATGAAAAATGTCATTTTGAAATTACTTTTATTATAATGTCGATAGATATACGTTGTCCATTCAAAAGTTGAACCCTTGTGAATGATTTTTATCACATCAAGGCACGAAATTGATGATCTTTTAATAATACCCTCTAAGGGATGATTAGCCAAGATATGGAACGTGTTTTAGGTTCGGTTATATTTACTCTACTAAAGTGATACTCTGTTTCCTACTTATTTCTCAAACATTAGTTCATCACAGTTATAAACAAATACAACCTAAAAAATTCTAGATTGACTAAAATAATAAAGTTACAATTTTATACACAGATTGATAGCCAAATATAGTTTGGCTTGGGATACATCCTAATTTGGTCCGCATACTAAAATTTCATTTGTACTTATTAATATAATTGCTCCTCAATTTATAGTAAAACTGAAAACTCAAAAAGGAATGATAATAATCCATTACTGTGCATTTATATATGTATCTATATCAAAATAATTTGAAATAAGCAAGTAGCAAATATTGCGGCATGTGACAATATCAAAGATTTATAAAAGAACTAGGTGGTGTACGTCGACCAAAGAAATCATTACGTGGACCCATCCATTTGAATATTACAATTGTTGGAACTACTCATACTAACGGTTTATTCTGCCTCATAATTGATAATTCCTTGAACGATGTGGCGATAACGTGTTACCATCCCATACATTAAATTTACACACAAAAATTACAAAGCTTAGATGCCGACGGAATTGGTGGATGTCCCTGGTGTTGGATGTATGTCCAAAAGGAAATAATATTCATATATTTGTTTCATAATTATGATTCGTATTATTATGCTATAACTAACGTGATTCTCTAATATGAGATTCAGAGGAAAACTCAGGCTCATGTGCAGTAACACCAACACAGAAACAAACTCTGGTCTTGCCTTTTATGACTAATTCATTGGATGTTTGATGACTATGGGGTTATATTACAATGTATCCTTTGACCATGAGGTTATCGGGATAATATATTCTGGAGGTTTTACTTTGGTGCTATCAAGTGTTACACCGTAAACTGGATTAATATAAAGGTAGTTACTGGGTAATTCCCAATTCAAAAGGAGTACGTTACCTCGATTTTCTGAGATGGGAATTACTCCTCCGTAAAAGGAGAGATTACCTGGGCCCACTCGGTAATCTTGATATCCATAAGTTTTGCAGACAATGCATGATGATGATACATCATGTGAGATATGATAATACAGTAACGAGAAAGAGGAAACTTACCGCATAACTAGACGAGACAAAGTTATTAGTAAACTAGAGATTGTTTCACACGCAATACCACAATCAATAGTCTCAGATAAGTTCAGTATCATGAGTAATGAGAAATTTGTATAATAACCAACAGCTTCAGCAGTTTATTCATTTAGTATGCGGGAGTCAATATGGGTGTCCATAGACCCTCTATTGATTATTGAAAAGGAAAGAGTTTCCAACTTTCATGTCCACACACTATCGGACCTATAGGGGGGAACACACTTAAGTTTGGGCTTATTTTGTGTGTGTATTGGGATCAACTAGGAGTACTACTAGAACAGTGTTTCTGCATGATAGATATATTTTATATAACAGAGAGAATTTATAACAAGGACATGAGATTTCACGGAGTGTTAGAAACAGTTTCTATTACTACTGGAATTTATTTCGGAGTTACTATGAAAGAGAAATTGAGGCTGCACGCATGAAGCAAATGCAGGGGGTATGTGATGTTCTGGGATGTTGGAAATATATTTCTAACATAGTTAGATAATATCGATGATTTTATCTATAGGGGTCACGTGGTTCCTGAAGAGTTTCTGGGTACTTTCCATACATGGAAGTAGTGCTGGAGGGGGGGCAGATTTCCTTCTCTGGGTAAACTCTAATTTTAGGGGATGCTAGGTGGGACCCATGGTCTCACGAAGTGCATATGCTTTCCGTAGGAATTTTCTCTAATTTATTTGAGAAATGAATCACTGGAAAAAAGAAAAAGAAAAGGAAAAAAAGGAGGGGGATTGGACTCCACTTGGGAGTCCAATCAGAAACCTCATAGGAGTCTTGGTGCGACCAAGGGAAAGGAGGGGAACCGACCTTCTCCCCTATGGAAGGTGCCCTCCCTTGACCCACTGTATAATCCTCTTCTCCTCTCTTTAGAGAACATACAATTGAGACTTTAGCCTCTTTCTCTATAAGAATTAGAGGACTAATTAGAACCTTTAATTGGAGCACTTCTAATTGAATTAGAGACTTCTCTAATAATTAGAAGAAACTAATTAGAACTTATAATTAGAACATTTCTAATAAAATTAGAACCTCTCTAATAATTAGAAGCCTAATTAGAGCAATATAATTAGAGCCATTTTAATTGGTTTAGAGATCTTCTAATTGGATTAGAGTCTTCTCTAATTAGATTAGAGCTTCCTCTAATTGGACTAGAGCTTCTTGATATGCTCCTCTCCCAATTAGATCTAGCTTATAATTACTCTCTCTCATGTGTTGAGAACTCCGCCTTCATGTACAACTGCAACGCTAAGTCCTAGACGATGAAGCGCTGCAGAATTTGCCCCGATATATGTGTGCGTACTCTCAGAGGGGTAACACGTGAGACCCTCACTCTGCTGGATCACGGTTCTGGATATAGGGAGTCGGCAACATGCTCACCCACAGGCTTGTGCGTTAGGATCTTTTACAGGCTTCATCGACATCGTCATCGACACCTCTTCCGCTATTACGGTGTCTGATACACGATTTTGGAAACTAGATCTTCGATATTTTATATTTTTCTTGTATCTGCATAGCAATTCTTGATTACTGCGTACCAAGTTTGGCGAAATTTTAAATTTCCGTTGCCCAACCCAACAACCGGCCTATCTAGGACGTCCATTTTGGATCCGATAGTCGTAGTAATTATTATTTTGCAAATGGAACCCTTCACTTGGACAAATATACAAATCAATCCTCCATAAATAGCCATTAATAGCACCGGTTTTCTAATTCTAATCATTTCCTCCCTAACCCTCCAGTTGGATCTCTTCCATCTCCACCCTGATCCCCTTTCCTCTCACCTTCACCTCTATTAATGATCTACTCCGACGGGGAAGGAGGCCTCGCCAGCGGAGAGAAGGACAACGGGGAGGAGGCGCATACGAGAACATGCCGTGGGGATGGAAGCCACGCCAGCTTTGGGAAGGAGGCGCATCCGGCGACCTCCGTCCAGGTCGACTCCGGCAGCCACTACATTCAGGGATGGAGGATGAGTCCGACGTGCGGCGTGGAGAGATGCGTCCTCCCGGTCCCTCATCTATTTTTGCAACTTCCTTCTACATATGTTTTTCAATGATTTTATTTTGCTAAAAAAATTATGTTTGGTCCTTGGTCTAAATTTTCTTGGGTCTTGTTTTGTCTCACAACCATTAGTCATGATTTTATTTTTACTCAGATATATTCAATATCTATTTTGCACTTTGTATGGACGAATTTTGTATTTAACTAGACGATTCCCCGCATGTTGATGCGGAAATATATGTAAAAAGACTTAGAGTAACGTCCAAAAGTTTAGTTGAGAGCCAGTAACGTTTTTAGTTTGACATGTATTGCATGAAAACGCCAAGTTATACAGATAACCAAAGATTGGTCCATGAGCTAGTGATAGTAAGGAACATGAAAAAGAAAGGTCAAGTAAAGATAGTTAACTCCTATTTTTGTCAGGAGCACAATTAACCTCTATGAGCAATAAAACTTCCATGAGATTCAGCCGTGACAGACCGACATGAAAAAGAAAATTTCCTATGTATTAACATATGAAAGTACATAGGTACGCAGTACAAAAAATGCTGAACTGATAGAGATAACTTTTTTGGACCGAAAAAGCCAAGTGTAATTCGGGCTACATATTGCTCGTTTTTTGAAAACAACATTTTTAAGTTTCAAAAAATTCTGAAAAAAATTCTAGATGTAAAAATGACGTATTCTACCAACATAAAAAAAAAATCTCAGATATGCACTTGTATTTTAAGGCACAAAGAAAAGTCAAATCTGACTAATTTTAGAGGTTCAGATTTTCGCATAATTCTATTTCAGATATGCAATTTTGTCATTTTTACAAAGCTTACAATATAATGTATTTCAAGTCAAAAATTTGCACAACAATAGAATACATCATTTTCTATATCTAGGATTTTTTTTCAGATTTTGTTGAAACTGTAAGATACCATCTTAAAAAAATTCAAAATAAAGAGCTACATGTAGCTCGAGCTACAAAATGGTGCACTCATTTTTCGGCCCTCTATGAATGTTCAAAACACAAAGAGAGTCTCAAATATTTGATGTGCTTATAGTTGAGTATATATAACAATTATGCAACTAACAAATGACACCATTGGAGTAATCCAAACTTAGCAAAACAAAACTAACATGAAACCTAATTAATATGAAGGGACATGTGCAAATGGGAGACACAAAGAACTTCTAATATCTTCCATCCTCACAAAATAAAAATAAAATTAAAGCAGTGGCAAAGTTTCATAGAACTAGTTCTACAGGAAAAAGAAATACTACAATCTTAAGAATTTTTGTTATCTAGCTTGCGGTTAAGAATTTGAAGCTCATGTTTAAATTTGCATATCTGAGGCAACAACAGATAAAGCATCTCGACGAGGTAGATAATTTAGTACCTACTACAAATGTACCAGGAATACTTATGTGTTTGCTTCCCGCAACTGCACTAATAAAACATGTGGAAATCTTAACCATGTTAAATTGAAAGTGAAAATACAAGAATGAGCTGATGGCCCAAAAGAAACATCACTACGAAGATACCAATAGAGCACCTGAAAATATTCTAGATTGGTATAAATGGATAGGACACAGATAAAAAACACTAGAGAAGGAATTGGAGTGACATACCAAGAAGAAAATTGATTGCAATTTAGGTAAAATGTACAAGTATGTTTTGTCTTTCGCTGGAGAGGGGTTAGGATTTTGCCAGAGAGGGGATCCGAAGCGTAGGAATCCCATGAAAAGGTAGGGGGTGCGATATATGTGTGTACGAGTGTCTTTGGGATTGTAGAAGTCAAAGATTCCACACCGGGGTCTGACGGGCTTCACCGGCATCAACTTCTCTCTAGCGGGTTTCTGAACTCATAGCCGGAATAGATAAGAACAGTAAAATTTCACGAAATACGGATTAAGCTTCCCGAATTGCTGCAATAGTTCCCACTTAGGATTAATAAAAATGACAATACATGAAGCCATTCTACCATCCTGTTTTACATTTTATAACCAAGAAACTCCATAAGCAATAGCAATCAAAAACCATATATAGAAAGTTCCATTGCTTCAAGGAACCATTTCTATCATTCGAATCTACAATTTTGTAACCAGGAAATTCTATAATTGAAGGATGATTTTCACGATCCCACGTTAATCTCACTTTTGAGGGAAGGATTATGTGTTCGTTTGGTGGAACGAGTCAAAAGGGATGAGTCGAAGAAAATATGAATGAAGATTTCTTAGATTTTATTCATGGCGTGGCTGCAAGTTGTGTACAAGGTGTTACGAGAGGATCCCGACGAGACTATAGATGCGCTCATCCAAGGAAATTTAATGTCTAGTGTTTAAGCTGGGCAACGATGATGATGTACCATGTAAGATCGATGATCATCTCTCCGCTTCGGAGTAGATTCTCTCTGGTATATATTGTGTTTGGTCGGTGGCATCGCCTTATACGGTTAGGGTTTCCTCTTTGACTTGTACGTTAAGTTGATCTCGTAGCATTCCATTAATATAGTCTTATGGAGGGAATCTTCTGAAAGTTTTCATGCAACACGCCGTGTTAGGTTGGCGAGGAGGGTGTTGGACATCGTGGGATGAAAGTGGTGCAAGTCCGTAGGATTATGGCATAACCACTTATTCCCGACATGTTGAAATCTTTCCATTTTCTTAATTAGCTGACTTGTGTAAGAAAGAAATCTTAAATCCCTCTTAAGTTTGGGTAGAAATATAATTCTCACTGCGTGGAAGATTATTTATCTGACTATTTTGGTTCCACTCGAATCCACAACCTGTCATTTAGCGTTCTACCGAATCAGATACTTTTTGGCCAAAGATATGGCACAGGTGAAAATCCGATCCGAGCCGTTTACATACCAAGGTGTTTTGACAACCATTTTTGCATATTGCTGCTATGGTATGTATTGTCTAAAAAAATTAAATTCATATCTTTTTTCTCCCTTTCCCGCAACAAAGCTAGCATACTTGGGGAAGATTACGGGCACAAAGTTAGATCATCAAGTCGTGATATTTGCACATAGGTAGGAGCACTAGTGGAAACAGGGCTTCTGGTCCCGGTTTTTAAGGGCTCTTCGTCCAGGTTGCTCAACCGGGATGTAGACCTCGGGACAAATCCCCCCATTAGTCCCGGTTGTGTTAAAACCGAGATGAATGGGTCGTCCACGTGGTTGCTTAGGGCTTCGCCACTGGCCAGTAACATTCATCCCAGTTCTTAACACCAACCGGTATAAATGCTCCCGCTGCCGCGGCAGCATTTCGGCTGTTCTTCTGCTGCGGCAGTTTTTTTTTTCTATTTCTTGTTTTCCTTGTAGGGTTTCGTATGTTATATTCTATTTTATTAGCGGGCACCGGGGGGAGGGGGGAAGAAAATACTCTCCCCCTGTCGTCGCTGTCCCAATCAATAATATGTACGAGCCAGGGCCCCCGAGCGATGCGGCGACCGCAACCTCCGTCGTAGTAGGCACCAGGGGAGAAGAGGCTGCCCCCACCAATCGGGAAGCGGGCACGACGCACTTTTTCTCACTGGCGTGGGAGGAAGCCGTAGTAGGCACCGGGGAAGAAGCGGCTGCCCCCACAGATCGGGAAGCGGGTGATCGCATTAGAATATATACTTGAAAAATATACAAGTAATTAAGTACGCACCATGTTTCGAATATACAATTAAGTACTATGCATCAAGATACTCTTTCCCATAAGTACTCAAATACACCACCACATGCACCATGACTCGAATATGCAGGTAAATACTATGCATCTAAGAATTCGAGTGTCAACTTGTGAAACTGTAATAGTATTCTCCTTCCGGCTTTATGACATGTGCCTCCAAGAATCTGCAAAATTTCCTCTGGAATTGCTCGTATGAGATCCCTTGGGAGAAGACCGTCCCGCATCCGTTCGATCTAATATAAAGAAGAGTGGTCAATACATATATAAGGTATTGTCAATAGATGGTAATTAATAAGATAAAAGAGATTGTTGACGTACACGAAGTTTTTCGAAATCCCTGCCCTTGGCGCAGGTCGTCTGACGAATGAACTCGCAGACATAGTATCCACATAAGTGGTTCCCGTCTCCCTGGTCCAAGCACTTTACAAGAACATGGTTTCAATAAAATAATAATCTAGCATTATAACGGTATCGAAATTAGAATCAAGTAGATGCAGCGATCTAGCTAGTAGTACTTACTGGAATATGTTTAAATGTAAGCTCCTTTTTCCATGGTCCAGGTTCCTTTCTTGTGAACCGTTTCCAAGCGCTGCCCGGGAAACAAAATGAACAAAGGGAGTTATTAGAAAATGAACAAAAGTTGTCGATATAGTGTCATAAAGATTGAAATTACCGTTGGATCGTTTGCTGCATGTCGGCCCACAGCTCAAGGGGTTTATTTTTCGATTCCATTGCCGATACTATTACTTTGTCAGTTTCAAATATGAGCAGAATATAGTGGAAGCTGCGCAAACATAACTCATCAGTTATAGACTTATCATCGACTAAGGAAAACAGAATGTTTACAAGACAGCAACACTCACTTGAAGTTGTAAGGAAAAAGAATTGCCCTCTTGTGAGCGTGAAACCTTAACGCCATCACAATACCATCTTCTGTCTCCTTGGGTTTTATTTCTAGAGTTTTATGATTAACCGAATATGGGTCAATGAACCCAATATCATATATTCGTCCTCTTTTGCATTCGAGAATCTTCATTCTGCAATTATAATATAGTGAGTGTTATTATAAATGCAATGAACAAGGTGAGCTAGCTAGAGACTTAATTAAGTACAGAAATAAATAATTACAAACAATAGGCACTAACGATAGATTTGTCGAGGGCCTGCTGCTGGAATAGCTGAAATAGTTCTGAAAACTGGATCAGGATAATCCTCTCTCTGTACCCGCGATGCTCGTCTTTAACTCCCATTGGTAGCCAGTCCTCTGATTCCTTCGAGGCTTGCATGTATCAATTATGCACTCTACGCATTTTATTTGGTAGATCATTTTCCTCCCCAGGTCTGACTATAGAGGATGCCCGTGCCGATATTTGTAGGCTAATTCAGAATCGGCGAAGTTTGATAAGGTCAGCATATACTCCTGAATGGACAGACCCTTAGCAGCGGCCGCTTCTTCGTACAGTGCAATAAACTCCTGGGCAACTTGCTCGCCTGCACCCGTGCTCGGCCCCACCTCGGTATTCGTATGCACTATGAGCGGAGGGATGGATTGATTCTTCTGTTGTCCGAGCTAGTCAACCGATTTTCCGCACTTCCCGCTTGAGCTACTGCTCTTCTTCGACTGCACTGCTTTCTTGTGTGACTTCTCAATAGAGCGGTCATAGTCCGATGACAGGCTCGGCTCGGGTTGATAAAGGGTCATCACCATTTTCAACGCTCGGGCTTTGTCTTCTTTCGTGTGGGGAAAATCTGGCTCTTTCGGCGCCTTCTCATTTGATTTCCACGCCTCGTATTCAGAATGTGCGATCTCCTTGGTTTACTCATCAGTATAGTGGTAAGGGAACTTGGGTAGATTCTGATGAGGTACCTTTGGTAGGGGCGACAGTTGACGCTTCGGTGATGCGGTAGTTCTCCTCCGCTTTTGGCTTCCATGAGAGGTCGTGGGTGGAGACGGTTGACGCGGTGGCGTAGACGACGCACGTGCAGGAGACGGCGCGCGAGACGGAGAGTACGAAGACGACGGAGACTGGTCTTGAGGCGGCGGAGAAAGATGCTTTGGCTTCCAATTTGGAAGCATGATGTGTTCCTTTGGCCATACAATGGCCAATTCTTGGTGTCTCCAAGTTCAGTCACCTCCCCGTCTTCACCTTCAGGATAGTCGAGCTTCACCGGCTCGAATCCGCTCATAACCTCATCCACCCTGACAACAGCGTAGACCCCTGGAACGGGCCGACCGTGGTGAGTAGGTTCAGGGCCCATTGCTCTCACAAAGCCGACCGCTGCCGTCATGGTTATGTTGATGACTTCCACATGGAGCTCACAAGATGTCAACTCCGTTATTTCATCCACCGAGTGCATCATCCGTGGTGCATCATCGTCATCAACCTGGATCTGCGTGGAAGCAACGCTACTTTCCTTGTTTGATGGTGCGGTGCCGGTACTATCGAATGCAGCGTCTACCATATGCGGGGCAGAACTGAGCTGATGGGTCAGTCTGTCAATTTTTCCTGCTGCCGCTCTCCTCGCTCCCGCTGCATCTTTAATTCTTCGTCAATTTTCGGCCACCGGTCTATCTGACTTTGTGCTTCAGCTTCCAGCAAATCCTTTTTTCTCTGACGGCTTATATCCGGATATTTCTTATTCTCAGCGGAAAACCCAATTTTCCAAGGAACAGAGCCTCTTGTGGTTCGTGTCCGTCCATAGTGTTCCCCGTTCCCAAGGGCGCGTGTGAGCTTGTCGATCTCTCTATCCGGCTGGAATTTCGCCTCTTTAACAGCCTGTATTGCTTCTCTAAGTCTTGCGATGGGTAGAGGATTTTCTTCATGTCTTACGTTATAGATGCACTTTCCTTCTGAGTCCAACGTGCCCCCATCCGCGAAAAACCAAGACCTTGTATGTTCATCCCAGAAGAGTGTCTTGGCCTCAATCTCCTGAGCAATAAGGTCGTCCTCAAGTTTATCCCACTTAGGCATGTTACCGCTGTAACCAACTTGCCCCATACGATGGTGATAGATCTTTTTAGCGGCGTTTGCCGCATTTCTTTTAGACCTTGCCAGAGCTTATTATGACTTCTTGTACGCAGCACAGAAAGGTTTTATCTTCTCATACGTCCCAGTGAAATCCGGAGTCTTGTCTTTCTTGATAAAGTTAAGGTGCAAAGTTTTCTTCCTGTTGTTGAATTGTTGGGCCATCTTCTTTAAACTGAACGACTTGACCAGTTCCACTAAGGCTGCTTTCTTCCTCTGAAAGATCACTTCAGGAGCCTCGTCATTCTCATCCACCTCAACCTGGCACACCTCCGGCATCGGCAGGGTGAAATTAAGCATCATCTTGTTGAAAAGAGCTGTTTTGGCTTTGTCGGCGACATATGATATTGCGGCGCCCTGACGTGGCTTATTTCACTCCCGAACGGTTATGGGGATGTGGTCCCTAACAATCACTCCGTATTGCTTCACATATTTTTGGGCAACTTCTTTGGGGAGCTCTGGTGCACTGTCTGGAGCGATCTTTTCGATCATGTACTGTTATGCTCCTTCAACTTCTTCGTTGCACCTCGTTTAGTTTTCTTTCCGGTGGATTTGCTAAATCCGTATGGCTAAAATAAGAAAGAGTGTTAATACATGTATATAGAAAACAGATGCTTCATTTAATTAATATATATATATATATATATATATGCACCTCGCTAGAGTGTGTAATTTCTAAAGTTGGACCGGAGCCGTCGGCTTCTCTCTCATGGGAGCCGTCGGCTTCTCCATCATCGTCTCCCTCGACGATGTTGTAAGCTAATCCCTCAGGGGAGCCGTCTGTTCGGGCGAGCTTCGGATCTACCTCACGCCGTCTGTTTAGGCGAGCTCCGGATCTCCCTCACCGGAGTTATTCATCCACTGTGCGACATCGAGGTTTTCCCCGCCCCCGCGGATAAAATCCGCTAGTATGTCTTCCGCGGCTTCGTCTCTCATGTTTGGGTCCATACTTTCTGCAAATTAAAAATTTCAAGAAAGTAAAATGACTTAGCAGTTTAAAAAAATAGCAAAACAGTTTGGAATTGATTTGCTTAGCAGAAAAATTACTTAGCAGTTTTTCTAATAACACATGGAATAAGACATGTTTTCTAATAGGGGAGTGGATAAGTAGATGGAAAACAGTGGTACTAGTGTTTGAACCTCACTAAGGACTAAGCCTTCTTCCAAAATAGCCACACAACATGAAACCATATATGCAAAATATTTTTTAAGACAAGGGTAACATGATGTGAAACATATGTGTGAAAATTTGGCCAAGTCTTCATAGAAATAGTTCTATTATGGTCAAGTGGTTGGGGTACTAGTCTCTATGGTATAAGGTTACCAAATGGATCAACTTTTCTTAAGAAAACATTTTTTTTATAGAATTTAAATTATGTCTAAGTACCCAAATGGCCATCTAGATCTAAAACAGAGAATAAAATTATGTCAATTATGTAAGAAAAATATGGATATGTAGATTTTGTTAATACAAACATTTTGACACTTTAATTGATCAATTTGGAAAAACAGAACTCGAGTTATGAATTTCCAAATTTTTACTTTCAATAAATCATTTCTATAATAATTTACTAAGTGCTAAAATTATATAGAAACCACATTTCAAAATGGTACTAGAGGATATAGCTCTTCGAGGTCAACACATAGCAATTTGAATCATCAAATTTGGTTCATTTTTCAATTTACTATGGAATTTATAAGTAATCAATTGAATCTGTTTTGCTGTTTTAAAATCAGCCGAAACTTTTTTCACTCATATGAACCCCAGCCAGACACACTCACTTGAGGGCCCAGGGCCACGGTGGCGCCACTCAAATGAAACAGGGGACCGCCCGAAATGTTTTTCACCCGTATACCTCCCAGCCACACACACAGACGAGTGGGCCCAGGGATACGGCGGTGCCACGCAAGCGAAATAGGGGCCCACATGAAGTCATATCGTCGTCAACTGACGTCACCGGCGGACTGCACGATGGCTCTGTGGCGGACGGCGGCGGCTCTACAGGGCACATGCGAGCGAAAGGACAGACGCATTCGACAGGAGACCGAGAGGAACCTAAAGGAGGCGGCGTGGTCGTCTATTTCTCACCGGAGCAACGCCGACGTCGATGGCGAGCGGCGGCCGGCGGTAGCTCTATGGGGCACGGGCGAGCGAAAGGAGGGATGCATTCGACAGGGGAGACCGAGAGGAACCTAAAGGAGGCGGCGCGATCATCTATTTCTGACCGGAGCAAGACCGACGTCGATGGCGAGCGGCGGAGGGCGGTTCCTATCGCGTCACGGTAAAAGAGAGAGGGAAAAGGGGGCAAGGAGGTGCATACGCTCACCCTAGACACGTGAGAAACCGGCGATGGCGCGAGCGTGGCGGACGACGGCCGGATGGCGACGACGGTGCGCGGGGGCATCCTGGCGGCATCTGTGTCTCCTTCTCCGTTTCTTTGCGAAATGATCAAGTGCGGGCGGAGGAGGAAGGCGAAACTATTAAGTCTCGGGCATTCATCCCGGTTATTGCCAACAACCGGGACAAATGCCTCATTCGTCCCGGTTGTTCGCAATAACCGGGACGGTTGCCGCACCCATTTGTACCGGTTTTTGTAAACAACCGGTATGGATGCCCTGGGACACTGAAACGGCGCGCAACAGGGCATTCGTCCTGGTTGTTTACAAAAACTGGGATGAATGCCCTGTTTTTCAATTTTTTCATATTTGCAAACTTTCCCGCCCTATTTAAATTTTGAATTTGTATATTTGCTAGTTTAATAATCAGAAAAAATATGTAGAAGATACCAAAACATTTTGAAAATTATAAACTAACTAAATATATTACTTTCAAACATATTTGAATTAATTCATTTCACAAATGGATAAAATATCAAATAATTCAATAAATTCTGAAAATTGCAAGTTTTATATCGAAATGACCAGAAAGATAAATTCAACTCAGTTAAGATGTTTTAAAACTCATTTGGGCGACCGATAGGATTTACTTTTCACCGCGGGGCTAGGGTTTCGCCGCATAGGGGCTCCGGAGCGTCGGGATATCACCAAAAGCTAGGAGTTGGCATACCAAGTGTCGCCATCATACATACTGACTGTGGCTCCTCATGAGTGCACATATGCATATCAAAAGCACGGTCGGACGTATGATGGCGAACCCGGATGATCTGCATTCGGTCGATGAACTGAATGATGTATTAAACCTTTAATGGGGATGTAGAACAAAACAATCGATATCGCCATCATACAGCCCGACTGTGGCTCCTCATGAGTGCATATATGCATATCAAAAGCACAATCGGACGTATGATGGCGAATCCGGATAATTTGTATTCGGTCGATGAACTGAATGATGTATCAAACCTTTTGTCAAACCTTTAATAGGGGATGTAGAACAAAACAATCGGCGTCGCCATCATACAGCCCGACGTGGCTCCTCATGAGTGCATATATGCATATCAAAAGCACGGTCGGACGTATGATGGCGAATCCGGATGATTTGTATTCGGTCGATGAACTGAATGATGTATGAAGGGAATCTTAGAGGTGGGCTAAATATAGGTTCATTTGGCTCACAAAGTGTTGTGCTAGGGTTTCGATCCAATGGTTAAGAAGCGCTCGAAAGAAACACCCCTGATCCAACGGCTCACAAGCGCTCGAAAGAAACACACCGTACCCCCGATCGAACGGCTCACAAGAGCTTGAAAGAAACACACCCCTGATCCAATGACTCACAAGCGCTTGAAAGAAACACAGGGTCGGTGTGATTCTTTCTGATTGGTCCCAACAAAACCCTAACCCTTTAGTCCCGGTTGGTAAAACAAGCTGAATCGGCAGAAACTTGTTATTTTCAAAAGAGGTGGATGGAAATCTTTTATTAGAAAATAAGTTGTTGATTTGTGCATGTCACATGTCCTAGCATGTTTACAAAGTCAATCCCCCAAGTTTTGCAATATGTTTGTGGTAGGCCCTTCACAAAAAAAAAACCATTTCTAACACTCCGAAAATGGAAAATGGTTTTTCTATTCAGTTAAAAAAAACTTCCTTCGTCAACATTGTCCATGCTTCTAAGATGCATGTTTGTGTGCATATGGGCTCATTATAACAAACTATGCAATGTATTTGGCCATAACACCCGTTATTTCAACCGAAACCCTAGAATGTTAGGAGGAGATAGTTGTTTTTTGTGAACACTTTTTCAACAGAACTGTCGTATTCCAAGTTTATTATTTTTGGTGGATACTAGGACATATGTAATGACACCACACGAATGTCTCGCGTTATTTAGGGTTTTTTGAATTTTCTGGAATTTTCTCAGCCCTTTTTAGGAGAAAGTCAGGACGGAGGGCATGACCGTTCATACCTAGGGTTTGTATATTGAGCAAATCATTCTGGATCTCTATTGAAATAGGTAGTTTTGTACCTAAAAATGATTTTTGCCAAAATTCATGAGCTAATTACGAGGCACATGTAGTTCAAATTTGTCCCCGTTTCCAACTGAATCGGCAGAAACTTGTTATTTTCAAAAGAGGTGGATGGAAATCTTTTATTAGAAAACAATTTGTTGATTTGTGCATGTCACATGTCCTAGCATGTTTACAAAATTAACCCCCCAAGTTTTGCAAAATGTTTGTGGTAGGTCCTTCACAAAAAAAAACCATTTCTGACACTCTGAAAATGGAAAATGGTTTTTTATTCAGTTAAAAAAAAACTTCCTTCGTCAACATTGTCCGTGATTCCAAGATGCATGTTTGTGTGCAATATGGGCTCATTATAACAAACTATGTCATGTATTTGGCCATAACACCCGTCATTTCAACCGAAACCCTAAAATGTTAGGAGGAGATAGCTGTTTTTGTGAACACTTTTTCAACAGAACTGTCGTATTCCAAATTTATTATCTTTGGTGGATACTAGGACATATGTAATGACACCACGCGAAGGTCTCACGTTATTTATGTTTTTTTTTGAATTTTTTTGAATTTTCTCAGCCCGTTTTAGGAGAAAGTCAAGACGAGGGCATGACCGTTCGTACCTAGGGGTTGTATATTCAACAAATAATTCTGGATCTGTATTGAAATAGGTAGTTGAGTACCTAAAAATATTTTTTTTCCAAAATTCATGAGCTAATTACGAGGCACATGTAGTTCAAATTTGTCCCATTTCCAACTGAATCGGCAGAAACTTGTTATTTTCAAAAGAGGTGGATGGAAATCTTTTATTAGAAAACAAGTTGTTGATTTGTGCATGTCATATGTCCTAGCATGTTTACAAAATTAATCCCCCAAGTTTTGCAACATGTTTGTGGTAGGTCCTTCACAAAAAAAAACCATTTCTGACACTCCGAAAATGGAAAATGGTTTTTTTATTCAGTTAAAAAAAACTTCCTTCGTCAACATTGTCCGTGATTCCAAGATGCATGTTTGTGTGTAGTATGGGCTCATTATAACAAACTATGCCATATATTGGGCCATAACACCCGTCATTTCAACCGAAACCCTAGAATGTTAGGCGGAGATAGCTGTTTTTTTGTGAACACTTTTTCAACAGAACTTTCGTATTCCAAGTTTATTATTTTTGGTGGATACTAGGACATATGTAATGAAACCACGCGAAGGTCTTGCGTTGTTGAATTTTCTGGAATTTTCCCAGCCCGTTTTTTGAGAAAGTCAAGACGGAGGGCATGACCGTTCGTACCTAGGGGTTGCATATTCAGCAAATCAATCTCGATCTCTATTGAAATAGGTAGTTGAGTACCTAAAAATAGTTTTTTTCCAAAATTCATGAGCTAATTACGAGGCACATGTACTTCAAATTTGTCCCGTTTCCAGCTGAATCGGCAGAAACTTGTTATTTTCAAAAGAGGTGGACGGAAATCTTTTATTAGAAAACAAGTTGTTGATTTGTGCATGTCATATGTCCTAGCATGTTTACAAAATTCATCCCCAAAGTTGTGCAACATGTTTGTGGTAGGCCCTTCACAAAAAAAAAACCATTTCTAACACTCCGAAAATGGAAAATGGTTTTTCTATTCAGTTAAAAAAAAACTTCCTTCGTCAACATTGTCCATGCTTCTAAGATGCATGTTTGCGTGCAATATGGGCTCATTATAACAAACTATGCCATGTATTTGGCCATAAAACCCGTCATTTCAACCTAAACCCTAGAATGTTTATTATTACACACCATCAACAACATCCTATCTAGTCTTCTGAATTTTCTTCGTGTAGAGATGGTCCATGAACTCTATGTCCCTTGCTTATGATCGCTTCGGCCGTAACCATGGAGCATCTTCATTATTTAACGAGATGGTTGGGTCAGCTTTCACTGTGAAGGGCGGAATTTCAACAAACTTATTATAATCTTCTAACATGTCTGTCTTGTCCTCGACTCCTACGATATATCTTTTTCCTGAAAGAACTATGTGATGCTTCGGCTCATCGTATGATGTATTTGTTTGCTTATTTTTTCTTTTTCGATCTGGAGGACATGTCCTTCACATAGAAGATCTGAGCCACATCATTGGCTAGGACGAATGGTTCGTCATTGTAACCAATATTGTTGAGATCCACTGTTGTCATTCTGTACAATGGGTCTACCTTTACCCCTTCTCCATTCAGGTTGACCCATTTGCACTTAAACAAAGGGACCTTAAAAGAAGGTCCATAGTCAAGTTCCCATATCTCCTCTATGTAACCATAGTATGTGTCATTTTTCCCATTCTCGTTTGTTGTATCAAAGTGGACACCAGTGTTTTGGTTGGTGCTCTTCTTATCTTGGGCGATCATGTAAAATGTATTCCCATTTATCTCGTACCCTTGAAAACTACCAATAGTCGAAGATGGTGACCCGGCCAACATGTACAACTGATCTTCAACAAAGGTGTCATTTATAAGATGTGTTTGCAACCAACTTCCGAAATTCTCCATGTGTTTGCGTTTAATCCATGAGTCACCCTTCCCCGGGTTTGTGGAGCGTACAATATTCTTGTGTTCCTCGAGATACGGAGCCACGAAGGTGGAATTTTGTAGAACTATGTAGTGTGGTTTAGTGAAAGAATTCCCGTCCCTGGGTATCATGTTTTCTTCCCCGGCGTTCCTTTTCCCCTCAGTCTCCCCTCATGCCGCGATTCAGGAACACCAATCGTCTTAAGGTCGGGAATAAAGTCAACACAAAACCCAATGACCTCCTCTGTTCCATAGCCCTTCGAGATGCTTTCTTATGGCCTAGCACGGTTATGAACATATTTCTTCAAGACTCCCATGAACCTCTCAAAGGGGAACATATCGTGTAGAAATAACGGACCGAGAATATGAATCTCTTCACATAGGTGAACCAGGAGATGCGTCATAATGTTGAAGAAGGATGGTGGGAACACCAACTCAAAACTAACAAGACACTGGACCACATCCCTCTGTAATCTTGCCAGACTTTCTGGATCGATTACCTTCTGAGATATTGCATTGAGGAATGCACATAGCTTCACAATGGGTACTCGAACATTTTCCGGTAGAAGCCCCCTCAATGCAATCGGAAGCAACTGCGTCATAATCATGTGGCAGTCATGAGACTTCAGGTTTTAGAATTTTTTCTCTGCCATATTTATTATCCCCTTTATATTCGACGAGAAGCCAGACATCACCTTGATACTGTAAAGGACTTTAAAAAATATTTCCTTCTCTGATTTGGTAAGAGCGTAGCTGTTTAAGTAATGGCGCCCTATATCTGTGTGCTTGTTTCTTGGGTCTTTCGTACGCTGCTGGTCCTCTCGTGCTTCTGGCGTATCTTTTGACTTCCCATACACGCTCAGGAAGCATAGCAGGTTGACGCAGAGATTCTTCGTCACGTGCATCACGTCGATTGAAGAGCGAACCTCTAGGACTTTCCAATAGGGTAGCTCCCAAAATATAGATTTCTTTTTCCACATGGGTGCGCGCTTATCAGGGCTGTTCGGAACATGTTGTCTGCCATCACCCTTTCCAAAGATTACTTTTAGGTCCTTACCCATATGGAATACATCATTTCCACTATGGAGGTCGGGCTTCTTCCGGGTATCTGCCTCACCTCTGAAATGCTTCCCTCCTTTCTTTCTTACGGGATGCTTGATCGGAAGAAATCTACGATACCCCAGGTATACAACCTTCTTACATTTATCCAAATATACACTATCATTCTTATCTAAACAGTGTGCGCATGCATTGTATCCCTTGTTTGTATGTCCGAAAATGTTACTAAGAGCAGGCCAATCATTGATGGTTATGAAAAACAACACCCGTAGGTCAAATGGCTTTTGTTCGTTCTCATCCCACACACGTACACCTGGTTTGCCCCACAACTGTAAGAGTTCTTCCACTAATGGTCTTGGATACACATCAATGTCGTTGCCAGGTTGCCTAGGACCCTGGATGAGCACTGGCATCATAATGAACTTGCGCTTCATGCACAACCAAGGAGGAAGCTTGTAGATACATATAGTCACAGGCCAGGTGCTATGACTGGAGCTCTGATCCCCGAAAGGATTGAAGCCATCTGTACTTAGACCAAACCATAAGTTTCTTGCCTCTCCTGTAAAGTCTGGGAAGTCTCTCTCAATTTTTTCCATCAGCGGGGTGTCTCAATTTTCCGTCTTTCTTACGGTCTTGTTTGTGCCATCGCAACAACCTGGCATGCTCTTTGTTTCTAAACAATTGTTTCAACCATGATATTATAGGAGCATACCACATCACCTTTGCAGGAACCCTCTTACGGGGTGGCTCGCCATCAACATCGCCAAGGTCATCTGGCCTGATCTTATACCACAGTACAGTGCATACCGGACATTTATCCAAATTCTCGTACTTCTCACCGCGGTAGAGAATGCAGTCATTAATGCATGCATGTATCTTCTCCACATTTAATCCTAGAGGGCAGAGAGCCTTCTTTTCTTCGTACGTACTGTCAGGCAATTCGTCATCCTTTCGAAGCTTCAGCTTCATTATTTGAAGTAAACTCTCAAATGCCTTGTCAGTCACACCGTTTTGTGCCTTCCATTTCAGCAACTCCAGTGTGGTACCGAGGTTTGTGCTGTCATCTTCGCAATTTGGGTACAACAACTTTTTGTGATCCTGTAACATGTTGTCTAACTTCAACCTCTCCAATTCACTTTCGCAGTCTTCCGTTGCATTAGCAATAACTCGACCAAGATCATCATCGGGCTCATCTGATGCCCGTTCTTGGCCACCTCATTCGTTTGCATTGTCTTCCGTTGCAGTATCACCGTATTCAAGGAACATAGGATCCTCTTCTTCTTCTTCTTCATTGTCTTCCATCACAACCTCTATTTCTCCATGCTTGGTTCAACAATTATAGCTGGGAATGAAACCTCTCCGAAGCAGGTGGTTGTGAAGGACTTTCAAGGAAGAGTGCTCCCTAACGTTCGGACAATCAACACATGGACAACACATAAAGCCATTCTCTTTGTGAGCCTGAGCTACACCGAGAAATTCATCCAAGCCTGCCCTATACTCGGAAGTGCGTCGCTCACCGTACATCCATCGCTGCCGTGCATCCATCTGCATCATATAATTAAGTTTATCAAAAAAAAAATTACAATAACATCTTCAATAGCGAAATGACCACAGTACATCGACAAGTATAACTTTTTTTTTGTATCACATTAATATGAAAAGGACAAGTTTGCTAACCTCGGTCGAAGATACCATTCTATGTGAACTTAAGTGTGACTCCGGTATTTCGTCGAACACCTCGAGTGCATAGTAAAAGAACACACACTAGCTAGCACCAAGCTCTCTCACTCCTCCAAGCAAAAAAAACAGAGGGAAGAGGGGGGGAGCTGGGAGGCAGTATATGTAGGGCAAGGGGGCATTCGTCCCGGTTTGTGGTATGAACAGAAATCAATGCCCTTGCGCGTGCCACGTGGCATGTGGCGAGGCATTGGTCCCGGTTCATGCCACAAACCGGGACAATTGCCCGCTAAAAAACCGGGACCAATGCCCCTCAGACGATTTCTGCTGCTCGACCGCAAAAACTGGGACTAATGGCATTTCTGACACAAAATGAAAGAGGGTGTTTCCACTAGTGGAGCGCTTACACGCGGCAGCGTGCAGAGGGTAGGCACGAACGCACAGCCATGCAGGAAGGCAGGTTGTAGTACGTACGTCCCCAAAAATGGGTCGCCAGGTTAGCCTCTTTTATTTGGGGCACTCGATCGGATAGAAAGATGCATCACGTGGGTTCCTGATGGTACGGTGTACCTCCAACTTTTGCTTGTACTCCTAAAAGTTTATGAAAAGGTGTCCCTAATTAAGGCACGCGAGATGGCTGACTAACAAATGAGGTGCGAGATCACACACAGCCATGCGGGCACAGCCTGTAGTACGTCCCTAACAAATACGCGCGCGGCCGGGTTTCCTTTTTGTTGCTTTCTAGCGGGTTCTCGATGATTCATGGCTCGGGTTCTCGATGATGCAGAAGCTAGCTAGCCTTTTCAGCAACCTGTTTTGTCGTCTACTTATATTATGTACGTAAAAATATCTGGATTGTCTATAAAAAACCCGCTCTGATAAGCTCGCATTCAAGTCAACAACTACAGCAACAAAAAACCGCCAAACCCCTCGCTCTTGCTTCGAGTACGTACGTGCACCTGATTCCGACGATGAGCCCCGTCACGCGCGATCTGCTCAAGTGCTCAGCCAGTATGGCAAGGCCGCCGAGCCGACGGACGGAGCGCAGCAGCAGCTGATGATCTGCTACGACGGCAGCAAGCGGGAGAAGGACGCTTATCTGGTCCTGCGCGCGCCGGCGCCGGCGCCGGTGGGCATGCCGGTCGCGGCAAAGGCGTCGCTGCAGCGGTTCCTCTCCAAGCGCAAGGAGAGGTCCATGCACACTCGTTTGGAGTTGCCGAAGAAGGGCAAGGCGGCCTGGCTCTCCCTAGGCAGCTTAGGTGACTTGCACCAGCGCGCAGCGATCGCCGGCTCAACATGCCTCGACCTGTAATTCAATTTGTATGTTTCATAATTATTTTGTACATCAGTCTGTATGTTTCTTAATTATTATTTAATTTGTACTCTCTACTACTACTGTGTAGCTAAGTTGTACTCTCATTTTGTACTAACTTTATACTAAGTGAGCGACATTTTTTATGGATCCGAGGGAGTATATATTTAGCCTGCACCAAATAAGTTCGACTGAGTTGACCCAAAAATAAACTTGCATCAGTGTATTGTTGTATCAAATATAAGGTTATATCAGTTATAGTGCTCTAATGGTGTACTCTCATGTGCAAATTCCGCACTCCAATTAATCTTCCTTTTTCTGTTGTGAGCCATGGTCAGCCCGTGCTGTTTCGTGTACTACTTTTAGCTTCAGAGAAACGGATCAGGAATTTTCAGCCTATCCTTTTAATGAAACCTGAACTAAAACAACAATGACATGCAAAGACATGAAAGCGTGAATAGAAACTGTGAGCATGTTAAAATTATCAAATCAAGCACTAAAGGGGTGAAAGAAGACATCTCATGTTTGTTGCAAGGCAAATCAATTAGTAAAAGCAACTGGGAATAGACCCTTCGTGAGAGCAGTATTGATAGTCCCTCCCTCTCAACAGCAAATATATGATCAGCGCTTTCAGTTTTAACTATTCACAGTCTAATTTGGAACAAAATTTGCATTTTACCCCGAAGGTTCATAATGAGATGACATGTCATATTCTACAACTTAAAGTGATCGGGAACCTGTGATCATTGATGTATTCTGCAAATTAAGTAAAACATGAAATATCTGAGTTATTAGCCAGAAGGGCCACACCATGTACATCAGTACATGTGCTCCATCAAAGGAGACCCAACCAACATTTCAGCCTCTACCATAGTGTCTTCCAAGAAAAATAAAATAACTGTAATCACAAAAAAGTACAAAGAATGCAGTAGAAGCTCATGATGGATTTCAGTTTTAACCGAACAGAACAGATACACAATGACAGCACGACAACAACAAAAAATGTGAAGGACCCAATGCTATATTCAAATAAAACAAGGATCAGCTAAAGAGCCCGATATTAACATGTTGTGCGAGCAAAGTTGGTAATAGAACTTAAGTCACAAAACTTTAGAAATTTCAAGGAGCTATAATGTTTTTTGTAGTATTTAAACTATGTATGTATGTGTTATTGAAATAAAGGATCTGAACCAAAGCAATTGGATACCTTTTTGTCCATCTGGAGGTAGCTTCAGAGCGACCCCCGTTCTCTGATGGAGAGCCGTCCTGTTCAATGTGGCATCCGACAATCACAAAAATGAGAACGATGCCAGATCTAACTAACTAATCCTCCCCACCCATCGCTTGCACCAGCGATGGCACTGGTAGACATGCCCGTCGTCGCGGCGTTGACAAGCCCTGACATAATTATACATATAGTCAACTAACACTTGATGTCTCTACATAACTAAACTCAACTAGTACATCTATTTTTCAATCGATGGCCAACTGTTTAAAGACTACGGCGGCGACGCCGATAACCTCAATCAGATCCTTGCCCTTCCCTCCACCTCCATTTACTCTCTCCCTCCTTGTCTGCCAATGACGGTTGGGTCATATCCTTCTATAGACCCTCGCCTGCTCCACGTCTCTCGCCTGCTCCGTGGCTTCTGCGTCGATCACAGAAGCAACCAGAGTATCCATGAGTTGTTGCTGCTCAGCGGATTATCTGGATTGCTCCGTGGCGTGGTACTCGGCCCTGGAAAAGGGCAGAAACCAAGGATAGGTGATGCGGCGGTGCCGGTTCGAGCCGCCGCGACCTGGAGCGGAGCGGACACCACCACGAGGCATGCAAAAATCAGAGAATTGTGGAGTAAAATGATAGAAGATGGAGTTTAGTGTGCGACGTAGGCGCATTGGTGAAAGTGCATTTGCATTTGATCTCTCATTTGTTTTGGAGTTGATAACAACACGATTAAGGTTCTAACAGTGCGTTGAAGTTATTTCAGGAAACATCATCTCGACGCAAAAAGGAAGAGTGCAAAATGCCAAAGCCACCAAACACTTCTCTGTGCAGCAGTAGTACCGGACACTCCAGCAGCAGTACCGCCAACTCCAGCGAGCGGTAGTACCGCCAGAAGTACCGCCAATATGGATTTGGCCTCTGTTTCCAGCGGTACTGGTCCAGTAGTACCGCTGGGACTTTGTTGTGTGGGGAGCAACACTTCCCACGGCGGTAGTACCGCTACCGCCAGCGGAAGTACCGCTCCTTCCAGGAAGCGGTAGTACCGCTGGCAGTACCGGTCAAAGTACTGCCAGGGGAGTTTTGCTCGCAGAAGCCTTTACGGTACTAGAGCGGTAGTGCCCTAGTACTACCGCCAGCCACTTCGATTTATTTCGAATTCGTGGCCAGCGGTAGTACCGGTGGGCCTAGCGGTAGTACCGCCGCTGGAAGTACTGCGGTACTTCCTCGGTAGTATTGCGCGCACCCTTCTGTTGGGTCCTCTCCAGTACCGCTCAGGTTGACAGCGCGCGGTAGTACCGCTAACCCTAGCGGTAGTACCGCCAGGTGCGAAAAGGGTCAAACGGCTAGTTGGTGGGAGGGGGCTATAAATACCCCATCCCCTTCTTATCCAAAGGGTTGCTCGAACTAGCATTGAAGACAAGCATTTATTGAACCTCCAAAAGCTATATTTCTCCCAATCCCTCCACCCAAACTTGTTGATACTTGGAGGATTGAAGGAGAAGACCCCGATCAACATCTTCACCAAGCCGATCTTCATTTCCCCCTCATTCTCTAGAGGGATCTAGTCTAGGGTTTCCTTGTGGAGAACCTAGACTCCATTGCAACACTTGTTGGCGATTGGTGATTGTTGGGAGCCCCCAATTTGGTTGTGGGTGTGCCCCAAGCTTGTTTGTAAAGGATTCGATTCCCGCCTCAAAGGGGGTCAATAGTGGAAGGTGGACTAGGCCTTTATGGTGGGATTCATCGGAGAATAGGTTGAGGCCTTTGTGCCGTTGAGTAAGCCTTCGTGGCAAGCTCACACCCCTCCAATGAGACGTACTCTCTTAACATCGTGTCTCCGTGTGCTTCATATTGGTTACCTTGTTCCCCTCCTCCTTTACTCGTGCTTGTATTGTGTTTGTGCTTGTTCTTGTCATATATGTAAATTCGCCATAGTTGCATTATCTAGAGAATTTACCTTTGAAGGAAAATTAAAATTGGTCGTAGCACCTATTCACCCCCCGCCCTCTAGGTTCCCTCTCTATCCGTTCAATTGGTATCAGAGCACCGGCTCTTTTATCGGGCTTAACCGCCTAAGAGTTTAGGTTGGTCGATCATACGGATGTCGCCGGTTCCGCGGTGCATGTCTCTACGGATGATCTCAATGAGTTGAAAAACTCATTGACCTAATCCATGGAGAGGAAAATCGATGAATTGCGAACACTCATGCTGCAATTCATGAAAGCCAAGGAATCGGAGACCGCCACTTCATCACCTCCGGAAAAAGATCTGGAGGGCGCCGATAAAGGGGATAATGGTGATCCATCTAAAGATGCTTCCGCTAAATACTCCATCGATAAGGGTAGCGAGGGAAAAGGAGAATACCACTCCGTTGAAGGACACTATTATCCCGACCCTTCCGTCCCACATCCTCATATAATTCCTAGGGGATATCCACCTAAAATTGATGCACATTCTTTTTGTGAATGGAAATATTATATGGAAACTCACTTGAACTCTTCTTGTATAGAACTTTGGAGGGTCACTCGGGATGGATACAAGCCACATGACCCCAAGAACTTGACAAGAAGAGAAGCCGTAGATTGTCAACTCAACTACACCGCCTTGTCTATTCTTCAACAAGCCATGGGTCCTAACCACATGCCTTATCTTCAACAATATTCCACTGCCAAGGAAACATGGGACGCTCTTGTCGTCATGTTTGGGAAACGAAAGCATGCAAAGGAATAGGTATGATGCCTTGAGCAATGAGGCCGAAGGATTCTATATGCATGATGGGGAGAGCCATGAAGACATGTACCGAAGGCTCAAGACTCTTGCCACCGCATTCCACAATGTTGGTGCCAAGTACATTGATGATGCTTGGATCAAGAGGAAGTACATGATTTCTCTCATGCCATTTGAGCCCGCGGACTTGAAGAGCATGCAAGAAAGACACGACTTTGCTTCTTTGACCTCAACCCAAGTAATGCAAGAGGTGTGCTCCTATCAAGTGCAAGCCAAGAATGCTCTTGACAACCGTGCTAGAGCCATAGGAATGCACAAAGGGGCATCGGTTGCTTTGAAGGCCAAGGTTGTGTCAAGGGAGGTTGAGTATGAAGAAGAGTGCCATGAGGACTTGGCTCCATTGAAGGATCAATAATATGATCCCGTGCTCAAAGATGTCATTGCTCTTACCGTGCAAAAGTTTTGGAAGAATCCACCCAAGGTCAAGGCATATGTTGAGGAGAAGACCAAGTCTCGCTATGGTAATGATGGGACTCAAAGGGTGAGGTCTTGCTTCAATTGTCAAGATAAGCACCATTTCATTGCGGAGTGTCCCTATGAAAATATATAACTCCATGGTGGCAAGCTCATTCGCAAGGACAAGTCCAAGGTTGCCTACAAGAAACCTCACTTCAAGATGAAACCATTCAACAAGAAGTCCCCCACCAAGTTTGTGTTAGTGACTCAAGAGGAGTATGATTCCGGAAGTGATGAATAAGAAGAAACCACAAGTGAAGTGGTCGCTCTTGCTATTGCTTCAACGCCATAATCTTCATCTCTCTTTGAATACCCCAATGATAATCATCCTCACCCAAATGCCAAGTGCTTGATGGCTAATGCCTCGGAGGTATCACCTTCTCCCAACTCTAAGCCCCCAAGTGAATTACAAAATCTTGCTAGTCTTAGAGTAGAAAATGAAATTCTTTCTTTGGAACGATTCATGACTAACGTGCAAGGGGAGACCAAGAAGTACTTTTATCATCTCATGAGCCAATTGGGAGAGGCCCATGAAGCTCTTGAGAAGAAAGGTGAGATTGAAATAAGGGATGCGGATGAGATAGCATCTCTCTCCATGACTCTTGAGGAAGAGCATGATGGTAGAGTTTCTCTTCAGGAGGAACTTGAATCTATTGAAGAGTCACATAATGAACTTGTTTCTAATATAACTAAGGAACGTGACCTTGCAATTTCAAAATATAAAAAGGCTAAAAAGGATAAGGTTGAGTTTGGTGTTGGTCATGATAAACTAACCGAGGAGTTTGAAAAGCTAACCAAGGCTCACAAGGCCTTGGAGAGTCAACACTCTTCCCTCAAAGAGTTACATGAACAACTTCAAACCAAACTTAATCAACTTAACAACCCTAGCACCTCTACTTCTTCTTGTGATCATGTAAATATTATTGAGGAAAATGCTAGGTTGAAGGATGATCTAGCAAGGCTCAAGGGCAACGGCCCTCAAGTTGAAAAGGTTGTGGCCTCTAACCCACAAGTGCTTGCCCCTAGCCCACAAGTGGTTGCCTCTAGACCACAAGTGAGTTCTCCAAGGTAGCAAGTGGGAAAGCAAGGTCTTGGCTATGTTGCAAAGAAGAATAACAAGAAGAAGGAGAGCAAGAAAAAGGCCAACAATGGTGCTTCGGGTGGTATTGTCATTAGGGACAACACTACTCGTAGCACTCCCACACAAGCTAACAATGTTGCTTAAAGTAGTGTTGTCATGAGGGACAACACTACTCGTAGCATTTCCGCGGGAACTAACAATCCACACCATTTCTTATATGTTGATTAATATGGTGTTGTGCAAGCTAAATATGTTGGTCCTACTGAGGGTTACATTGACTATACCATTTGGGTTCCCAAGACCCTTGTTACTAACATGAAGGGACCCTCCTCGGGTCCTAACTCTAGTCAATCATCTCTTGCAGGACTATGCTTCCGGTGGGTCTAAATGTATAATTGATAGTGGATGCACTAGTCATATGACCGGAAGCAAAGAACTTGTGACGGAGTTGCGCCCAAATGATATTAATGCAACCATCACTTATGGAGACATGTCCAAGTCTAAGGTATCGGGGTTTGGAAAGGTTGTGATTTCTCCTGATATCACTATCGTGGACGTCATGCTTGTTGAATCCTTTGGTTACAATTTACTTTCAATTCGTTAAATAGGGAAGATGGGTTTCTCCGTCTTCTTTGATCCTGATATTGTGGTCCTTTTGAGGAGCAAGACTCTTGACGTCGCATACGTGGCAAATGTTGAAAATGAATTGTTCGTGGTGTACTTTTCGAAGTCTACCAACTCCCAATCAATGTGTATTTTCGGAAAGGCGGACATGGGGTGGTTGTGGCATCGCCGCTTATCCCATGTCAACATGAGAACTTTGAAAAGTCTTCACAAAGGTGGGCTTATTCTTGGACTAAAAGAAAATGTTTCCTTTTCCAAAGATCACGTTTGTAGGTCGTGTGTTGAAGAAAAAGATGCATGATGCCACCCACAAGGCCAAGATTATTATCTCATCAAAGAGGATTTTGGAGCTCCTCCATGTTGATCTCTTTGGTGCCGTGCCCGAGGCAACTCTTGGAGGCAAGAAGTATTGCCGTGTGATTTTCTATGACTATTCAAGATACACTTGGGTCTATTTCTTCAAGTGCAAGAGTGAGACCCAACGAACTATCATCGACTTCACGAACCAAGTGCAACGTAAACATAGTGTCCAAATCATGGCCATTAGGAGTGGTAATGGCTCCGAGTTCAAGAACTACACTTTGAATGAATTCCTTAGTGATGAGGGTATTCGTCATCAATATTCCACCACCTACACCCCTCAACAAAATGATGTAGCCGAGAGGAAGAATAGAACTCTATTGGACATGGCAAGGACAATGTTGGCGGAGTTTTCTTCACCTCAATATCTACGGGCGGAGGCTATTTCCACAGCATTCCACTCCTCCAACCGCCTCTAAATCTGCAAGGGCTTGGACAAGACTCCATATGAGATCCTCATTGGCAACAAACCCAACGTCTCCTACTTCCGTGTATTCGGTTGTAAGTGCTTCTAGTTGATCAAGGGTGTTAGGTTGTCTAAATTTGAGACCAAAACTATTGAGGGTATATTTGTTGGTTACGGTGCCGAATCCCACACTTATAGAGTCTTTGACAAAGCCTCACGGATTGTCATAGAATCTTGTAGTGTGGTTTTCGAGGAAAATGGTGGCTCCCAAGTGGCACAATTTCATGTTTCTAATGTAGATGTTGAAATGCCTCAAGAAGCCATAGGAAGGATGGGTGTGGGATTTTTCTGCCCCATTGAGGGACACTTTATGGCGACTAGAGAAGGACTATGCTCTACTCAAGTGGAGCCCTCCTCTACAATAGAAGAACAAGCCAAGGATCCAAGTGATGCACCTAACCAAGAACATGTTGAAGACCCTCCTCTCATTGACCAAGTTACTACGCAAGATGCAACTACTCCTATCACTCATGCTAGTCAAGGTCAAGGCCAAGATCAACCATCCTCAGCCTCCTCTCCTCAAGTTGAAGCTAGTGTCGAAGATGTTGTTGTTGTTGATGATGATGATGATCAAGGCCAAGTTGGTCAAGACGGGGAACCAAATGATCAAGATGATCAAGTGATTCCTCCTCGCAATAATGAGGAGATCGAAGCCCGTCGTGCTAGAAGGATAAGAAGAGATTTGAAGCAAATTGATGCTCAAGACAACAAAGTGTTGGAAGATGTTCAAGCTCGAACATGCTCAAGAAGGCAATTTGCACATTTTAGTGAGCATCAAGCTCACATATCTATGGTGGAACCAAAGAAAGTGTTTGAAGCTCTTGAGGACCCCGATTAGGTTGAAGCTATGCATGATGACCTCAATAACTTTGAGCGCAATAAAGTTTGGAAGCTAGTTGAGAAGCCCAAAGATTGCCACAATGTTATTGGCACTAAGTGGATATTCAAGAACAAGCAAGATGAGCATGGCATCGTCATAAGGAACAAGGCAAGATTGGTGGCTCAAGGCTACACTCAAGTGGAGGGCATTGAATTTGATGAGACCTGTGCTCCCATGGCTCTCCTTGAGTCCATCTGTATCCTCCTTGCATATGCATCTTCGCATAAATTCAAGTTGCAACAAATGGATGTCAAAAGTTCTTTCTTGAATGGTCCACTAAAAGAAGAGGTATATGTTAAGCAACCTCCGGGGTTCGAGAACCTCAACTTTCCTAACCATGTCTACAATCTTGATAAGGCACTCTATGGTCTTAAACAGGCACCACGTGCGTGGTATGAGCACCTTAGAGAGTTATTGGAAGACCGTGGTTTTGAAGTTGGGAAGATCGACCCCACCCTTTTCACAAAGAGGGTAAAGGTAGAGCTTTTCATATGCCAACTCTATGTGGACGATATCATCTTTGGCTCAACTAACCAAGCTTTTAATAATGAGTTCTCAAAGCTTATGACTGATAGGTTTGAGATGTCCATGATGGGAGAGCTTAAATTATTCCTTAGCTTTGAGATCAAGCAATTGGCTCGTGGGACTTTCATTTCTCAAGCCAAGTACACCCAAGACATGCTCAAGAGGTTTAATTTCCAATGTGCAAAGATGAAGTCATCTCCTATGCAAGTCAAATGCCACCTCAAGCGCAATCCGGATGGTAAAGATGTGGACCAAAAATTGTATCGTTCTATGATTGGTTCTTTGCTTTATCTTTGTGTATCTAGACCCGATATCGTTTTGAGTGTAGGTGTGTGTGCAAGGTATCAAGTGGCTCCTAAGGAAATCCACTTAGTGTCGGTCCATAGGATCTTTCAGTATTTGGTTGATACCTCAAGGTTTGGTTTGTGGTACCCAAAGGGGGCACAATTTTGTCTCAAGGGCTACACGGACTCGGATTGGGTCGGTGATCAAGATGATAGGAAGTCTACTTCCGGGGCTTGCCAATTTCTTGCTAGGTCCTTGGTGAGTTGGTCTTCCAAGAAGCAAAATTGTATATCTCTCTCCACCGCCGAAGCCGAGTATGTGGCGGCCGCTAGTGCTTGCACCCAATTGCTATGGATGAGGCAAACCCTCAAAGATTATGATGTTCACTTGGAGAAGGTGCCCCTCATGTGTGACAATGAAAGTGCCATAAAGATCGCCTACAACCCCGTGCAACACACAAGGACAAAGCATATTGAGATTCGTCATCATTTCATCCGGGATCATGTGGCAAGAGGTGATTGTCGAGACATCGTAGTAGTTTTCATAGACGGGGGTGCCATGAGACTACGGTAGAGACGTGGGGTAACGGGATAGCGTAGTAACACAGAACACGGGATTTTACCCAGGTTCGGTACGTCGCGACAGTACGGCGTACCTACTCCTGCACTTCTCACTAATTGGGACTAAAGCCCGTATAACAGGGTTACAATGTGAGGGAATAGATCTAGCTACTCGGCAAGGATGAACTTCTCGGCGAGTTGCGTAGAGCTTGAACTTGTGTCTAACTTGTGCTTGTTTAATCTATCTCCCGTCCGGCTTTATATAATAGCCGGATTAGGGCTTACAGAACAGGAAACCTAGAAGACTACGTTTAGCTTGTAACTTGGAAAGTAAGGAATCCGTCTTCTCCTCCAAGCCAGATCACGCGGGCTGTGATCCGGGTTCTTCTAGAATCCGGCTTCTACGCGTCGGACTACTGGGCCGCCCAATGGACCTAAGCCCATTACCACGTAGGCCACCCTGGTAGTCCAGCTCTTTGTCTACCATCTTCTATACCCCTATTCAGTATATATCCGACAGTAGCCCCCAGGAAGGATCAAAACTCTGATTCTCCGTCTTTCGTCAAATACATTTTATCCGGGAAATCTTGATTCAGCAGTCTTGATTCTTCCTACTTTCCTTTTGAAGGAGATGGTAACATAAAACTCGGAACTATGAAAGTCCGGCTTTTCTTCTCGCGATCCTTCGCGGAAAAGGAACTTCTAACGTCAGCGCTTTAATCATGCTGACGCAGGCGACGCTTGGTTTCACGCGGGAAACCCTGCAACGTATCTCTGACAGATTCTCACGGGAAACGAGGAGATAGCCATCATTTCCCTGTCGTTATATTTCCCGTACTTTCCGGCGAACGACACGCGTCGAACATCAAACGGTCGAAAGAGCCGTTGGCACGTATCTAAACGGATTCCTGGCTATAAATAGCCGTCATCGTCCTCCTCCGAAACTTTCCTCACTCCCTCACTGCCTACGCCATTGCCACGCACGCGAGCTCGAGTGCAAGTCCTTGTCCCAGGCGCGCTTAGCATCAAACGCACCGAAACGAAAAGCACCACCAAAAGATGGCCTCATCGCCGCCGTCACCGACCCGCGCCGCCATCGACGAGCTCGTCAGCGACCTGGATCCGCAACCAGGATCGCCTAAGCACGCCGGCGGCAAGCCGGAGAAGACTGCTGCTTCCGCGGCGGGTGGAGGAAACACTTCCACCGCCGCGGACATTGCGGGATCGAGCGCCGCGACAACCCCGCCGTTTGCACCTGAAACGGCGGAGGAAAAGATCGAGCTCCTCGGCGACGAACTCGCCGCCGCCGGAGCGGACGAGGAAGCGGAATCTGCAGGCAACTGGAGTGCCTGGAGTATTCCCCCGGCTCTCCTTCCAAACTTGGAAAAGGAGGGCCTGGTTCTCAAGAAGAAATGGCGGCTGCCAGAAGAAGAAACCGAACCCACGCCACGAGATGGCGAAAGGGTACTCCTTTTTTCCCACCTTTTGCGAGGTATGGGACTTCCACCATCTTCTTTCTTCCTCCAGGTTCTCTCTCACTACAACATCCAGCCCCATAATCTTCCCCCCAATTCCATTCTGTACATGGCCGGCTTTCAGGCCTTGTTCGAAGGCTAGTTAGGGCTAGAACCTAGGTTAGATTTCTGGATGTACTGTTTTGGAGTTAAGCGAAACTCTTCGGAGGGCGCACTCCCAACTTGCGGAACTATATCATTCACTCTTCGGAGATTCCGAGAGGATTGGTTCCCCAAGATCAAAACTTCAGAATCCGTCAAATTTTGGACGGGTTCTTTCTTCTATCATCCTGACGTACCTTTTCCTAAAAAGGCCGTCGGGGTTCCACCTTTTGTGAACTCTGCCGCCGTTCCCCAGGATAACTGGGGAACAGAAGCCGTCCAAGTTCTGCCGCCAGATCTGCTAAAGATCAAGCGGCGCATCGCCAAGCTCACCTCCATGGATCCGCCTCTAACCGGCATGGACACGGTTCTATGCTGGCTGATTAGGCGGATCCAGCCACTAGCCAACCACAGCGGCCGTTTCCTGTGTGAATACACGGGAGTCAATGATCCGATGCGGACATCCGCCAAGGAATGGCCCGCAAAGGAACTTAGGCGGCGCATCAACCAGTTGGTCGCATCGCGCGACCAATACACAGAGAGTCGGCCAATGTACACGGCCGAAAATCCGGTTCCCAAGGTAATTTTTCAGTCATTTGGGTACAGTTCTATTTTATCTCGGATTTCCTAGCTCCTGATTTTGATCTTATTTGTTCGACAGTTCGAGGATCTTTCAGACTCGGACTTGGTGTCTGAGGCTGAGCTGGACGCGCTGCGCACCGCCGCTACAGGTGGACGCAAGCGCAAGAAGATAACTTCCTCGGACGAAATTATCGATCTTGACGGAATCCCCGTCGCCACCTCCAGGTTCTTTCTTCTGGAATTTTCTTTTATGGGAACTTTTTCCATCCATCTTCGGTGTTTTGACCTTTTCCGGGTTTTTATGTTTTTAGCCTGCCACCTTCCACCCTGAGGCCGAAGAAGCTGAAGAAACACAAGGTTTCTTCCAGCCGAGGCAGCCAACCTTCTCCCGCCGTCGCCCCGGACACGCCAAGCACGATGGCGGAAGAGCCTACTGCAGCCCCCACCACCAAGCCCCCAGAGCCCAGCCAGCCCATTGTGTCCGACCCGGACACGAGGGAAAGGGCGGCCCCAGAGGTAGAAAAATTAACTCGGACTTTCGACGAGGAAATTCCCACCTTTGACAAGGATTTCAAAGCTATCAATGACGGCTTGGACGCAGCCGGGACTCTCTTCGCGGAATACGCGAAAGAGTTCAAAGAAAACTTGGCAGGTTTGCAGCGCATGAGCCAGGTATATAACTCTAGCCCCCAAGCATTAATTAAAATGCGTGCTTTTTACTTTGATGCTTTTTGTACTCATTCTTCTCCTTGCTATGTTTCAGCAAACCTCCGAAGCCATCAACAGGGAATTTTTCAGGAAGCTTACCATCAAGAATAAAGAAGTTAGAAGTCTTCTCTCTATTCTTGAAGAAAGGGAAGCAGAGCTGGAATCAGCTAAGCTCGCATTGTCGGAAACACAAGGTAAACATTTTCCTCCTGAAATTTCCGATTCAATTGTTTGCCTAAGTTTTTTCCGAGGAGCTGGCTAACTCGGATTTTTCCCTTGCTTTCCAGCTGCATTAGCTGAGGCTAAACAAGCAGCAGAAGATTCTGGCAATGCCGAAATTCTCCGCAAGGAGAATGTTGAGCTTCACAAGAACCTTGTGAAAGCACAACAAGACTTGGAAGCCAGTAATCTGGCCCTTGGAGTTTCTAATTCCAAGGCTTCCGAGCAGGCGGAGAAGGACAAATCCACCATTCGGGATTTGACCGACGCTCTGAACCTTCGCCTGGAGGAAGTTTCCGAGATCGACAAGCTCATCGGTAAATCTCTTTTTCATTTGTCATCTTTCCAAGTTTTACTTGCTCTGTTTTTCCACCTAACTTTTTTAGGTATTTTACTGGAAAAAACAGGCGATACCCCAGATGGCACTCGGATTGCAGGCATCCGAGCTTTCGGGGAGACATGGAATTTGATCAAGCCTGCTGCAACGCAGCTGGTGGACAAGTTTCTTCCCGAAAAATCTGGGGAGTGCTCAGAGGTTGAAAAACTTCCGGGTGCCATCATGGAGGTGGCGGAGTCTAAGGAATCTCTCCTTCGCTCCGCTGCACGGGGTGGTGCGCGCATGGCTCTTGGCCTCATGCGCATGCACTACCCTAGTGCTAAATCCTGGCGCGTGGCGTCCGGTGTCCCTCAAGGATACACGGATACGCAGCGAAACACCATCTTTGGTGAAGTCAAAGGCCACGCCACCCAGATTGCCTCCATGGTAAATATCTCCGTCAACTATCCAGAAGCGGAGATTCCTCCAATCCCCGAAGACGAAAGCAGCGAGGAGGAGTCAGATGCTTGAAGGGTTACCTGGAACCTGGATAGAAAAAATAGACAATAGGAGCATTACTGTTCTTTTAATGTAATCCAAAATGTAATGCTTCTTTTGTATGAATGAAACTTCCGTCTGTTGCAGTTTTTAAATTATGAAATTCTTTGCAAGTTTTTTGGGTTTTGATCATTCCTTTATCTTCTAAGTTCTCTGGTGTGTATGTTTTAACTGTCCTTAGTGTTTGAAATGGCTCAAATAGCAATATGAATCTTCATGCCGAGTAACTGGGGACGAACCAAGCAGTTTTGAAACTCGGAAACATGGATCATGCTAAAGGCATTTTTACTAACTAGTTCCAGTAACCCAACACACACACAATCAGATAAGACTTTAGAGAATTCACTAGTAGAAAAAGGCCTTTCTGTGGCGCACCAAATTAGGATTCTGTGGCGCACCTAGGGGCCAGAGGGGTGCGCCACAGAATTCACGCCACAGAATTTTTTTCTGTGGCGCACCTCAGCCGTGCGCCACAGAAATGTCAATTCTGTGGCGCACCTCAGCCGTGCGCCACAGAAATTTGCAATTCTGTGGCGCACCAAGGGGGGGTGCGGCACAGAATTTTTTTTTGAATTTAAAAAAAAAAGGCGGTCAGATCTGGCCGCGGGAAATTTTCGAAATTTCGAAATTTCGCCGGATTTCGTCGGATGCTCGCCGGAGTTGGTGGGTGGAGGATGGGGGTCACCGGAGTTGGTGGGGAGGAGAAGGAGAAGCTCGCCGGAGGTGGTGGTGGTGAAGGAGGAGGAGGAGGAGGAGGAGGAGAGGTGGTGGTGATAGAGGAGGAGGAGGAGGAGGAGAGGTGGTGGTGATAGAGGAGGAGAAAGAGGAGGAGGAGAGGTGGTGGTGGTGGAGGAGGAGGAGGAGGAGCTCACCGGAGGTGGTGGTGGTGGTGGTGGTGGTGGTGGAGGAGGAGGAGGAGGAGGAGCTCACCGGAGGTGGTGGTGGTGGTGGAGGAGGAGGAGGATGGTGGTGGTGGTGGAGGAGGAGTGGTGGTGGTGGAGGAGGAGAAGGAGGAGAGGTGGTGGTGGTGATGGTGGTGGTGGTGGTGGTGGTGGAGGAGGAGGAGAGGTGGAGGAGAGGAGAGGTAGAAGATGAGAAGTGGAGGAGAAGTGGAGGGGAGAAGTGAAGAAAAGGAGGGGAGGAGGCAGATTTCGAATCTGCCTCCCAATTCTGTGGCGCACCCCCCCTTGGTGCGCCACAGAAATTTTTTTTCTTTTTTTTTATTTTCTAGTCAAAATCTTAAAACGGCCATAACTTTTGTTCCTTTTGGAATTTGGCGATTCTAAAAAAAGCTCACAGGCCGAAGGCCAGTGAGGTTGGGTTTCTTTTTTTCTCTAGTTTTTTTTAATATCTTGATCATTTTTTTTCGACATCGTATGCAAAAGTTATGCCCATTTTACTTTTTTTATAAAACTTTTGCTCAGAAAGTCGAAATTCATATTTCAAAATTTGATAAAAAATTAGACATTAAACTCTCCGTGCATCTATAAGGAATTTATTTTTTGATGCTTTTTAGACCGCCAACTCTTCCGTCAAAAACTAGAAAAGGCGTTCCCGGGGGGGGGGGGTGGAGTTGGTGCGTGAGGGCAGAATTTTTTCGGATGGGAATTCTGTGGCGCACGTGGCAGTGGTGCGCCACAGAAATGTCATATTTCTGTGGCGCACTGACCACCATGCGCCACAGAATGGGAGTGTGGCAATTATTGGTGTGGGCCCCCAGCTCATTTCTGTGGCGCACCCCCATCCGGTGCGCCACAGAATTCCTGTTTTCTGTGGCGCACCTCGGTCCCGTGCGCCACAGAATTCCTGTTTTCTGTGGCGCATGCCCACCCGTGCGCCACAGAATTACATTTCTGTGGCGCACCGAATATGGGTGCGCCACAGAATCGATTCCATAGAAAGGCACTTCTCTACTAGTGATTCAAGGAAAGTTTTAAGTGAAACTTGGGCACACAGGCAATTCAAGTTTCCCTTAGCCGTTAATAGGCTGAAAAATCATTCAGTTTTGTAACGCCGAGTACGCAAGCACAATTTTGGTTAACGTTGAGCAATTTGTAAGATCATTGGGAAATAGATGAGGCGGAAACACTTTACACTTATAAAGAATATGGATGACAGCATTCCGACAACTTTATTTCATGATCTCAAAAGATGTTTACATAGAATTGAACTTAGTACGGAAAGGTACATAACTTTCTAGACGTTCCCAGGCTTCCGCAATCCACTTGACTTTGTCGAATTTTTTCAGCAACTTGTAGAGTGGTAAGGTTTTATCCCCCAGCCGACTGATAAATCTGCTGACGGCTGCAGCGGAACCCGTCAATCTTTGGACATCTTTTACACATGTAGGTTTTGAGATGTTCAAGATTGCCTTGATCTTTTCGGGATTAACTTCTATTCCTCTGTGGGAAACAATGAAACCCAGAAGTTTTCCTGAGGGAACCCCGAATACGCACTTAGATGGATTCAACTTCATCTTGTAAGTGCGCAAGTTTTCGAAAGTTTCTCGCAAATCCTCAAGGAGTGTATCTTTTTCCTTGGTTACGACGGCAATATCGTCCACGTAAACATGAACGTTTCTGCCAATTTGACTATGCAAACAGCGTTGCATGCAACGCTGGTAAGTTGCACCTGCGTTCTTCAGGCCAAAAGGCATTGTTATGTAATAGTACGTCCCATACGGGGTTATAAAAGAAGTCTTGATTTGATCTTCCTTTTTCATGCGTATTTGGTGGTACCCGGAGTATGCATCCAAAAAGCATAAAAGCTCGGAGCCTGCAGTGGCATCTATTATTTGATCGATTCGCGGTAACGCGAACCTATCTTTCGGACACAACTTGTTCAATCTTGTGTAATCTATACACATTCTAAGGGCAGTGGTGTCTTTCTTCGGCACTAATACCGGATTTGCGGACCAATCAGTATGGATTACTTCCTTGATGAAATCCGCTGCTAAAAGCCGGATAATTTCCTTGCCAATAGCCTTCCGTCTTCTTCCGTCAAATCGACGGAGACCTTGTTTGACGGGTTTTGATCCGGGAATAACCTTGAGTTGGTGCTCAGCAAGTTCCCTGGGTACACCTGGCATGTCAGCTGGACACCAGGCGAAAATATCCCAGTTCTCACGGAGGAACTTGATGAGCTCGCCTTCCTATTTGTCAGTCATCCCAGCCCCTACGACGACGAATTTTGTCGGATCTTTGGGATCTAGGATTACCTGTCTTGTATTCTCGGACGCCTTGAAGCTATCTGTTGGCTTCCGAGTTTCTTTTCCTGCCGGCATTTCTTTCGGCGATACCTCCTTGGCTAATTCCTTCAGTTCCTCCTTCGCTATAACTCTCTGAGCGCAAAGGGCATTTTCTTTTTCCAACTCATTTGCCAGCTTGAAATCACCGGCAACGGTGATTACTCCTCCTTTGGGTCCTGGCATCTTCAGCTTGTTGTAGATATAGCAAGATCTTGCCATAAATTTGGCGAAAGCCGGACGTCCGAGTATTGCGTGATACACGCTTTCGAACGGCACTACTTCGAAGGATACTTTTTCCTGCCGGAAGTGATCTTTATCTCCGAAGGTGACATCTAGGGAAATTTCTCCTAGGGATCGTGCTTGCCTGCCAGGAACAATGCCATGGAAGCGTATATTGCTGTAGTTGAGCTGGGACTCGGAGATCTTCAAGTGCTTCAGCGTATCCAGATACATTATATTGATGCTGGATCCTCCATCCATCAGCACTCTTCTTAGCCTAGTGTTTTGAACAATAGGGCTTACAACGAGAGCTTGTGTGCCGGGTTCAGGGATATTTCCGGGATGATCAGACTGATCCTAGATTATTGGTGTGTTGGAGTACTTCAAGAATTTCGGGGTTGCAGGAACAACCGCGTTTATCTCTCGAAGTGTTCTTTTGGCCACCTTTGCTGACGGGGTTGCTAAGAAAGTTAACATTGCTTCTCCGTCAACTCTCGGAAATTTGAGTTCGCCTTTTCGCTGTTGTTCCTGGATTTTGTCATCAGTGTCTGATTCACTGTCTTCTTTTTCAGCTTCTGGCTTTTGTTTGGCAGGTTTCCTTTTGGAACCCTTCCCCTTATTTCCGGATCCTGCATTGCCTTTCATATGCTTGTTTAGCCGGCATTGTGCGTTTGTGTGGGTTGGTTTCCCAAATTGCGAGTGGTGGACGCAGGGTTCCGACTTAATTCTCTCCCATTCTTCGGGAGTGTAATTGATTGGATCTGGACTGCGGCCTTTCCACTTGTTCACCTTTTCTCCTCCAAAGGCTATTTTGACCTCCTTGGGCTTTGTCGTTGACTCCGGAGTTCCTTTTTTATCAGAACGAGGGGTTTTCTTGGCCAGTATCAGTTTCTCAATATTGCCTCCTCTTGCTCTGATATCATCTTCGGCTGCAGCATGCTCATTGGCGGTTGTAAGCATAGATCCGAGATCTTTGTGCTGTTTAGAACCAACCATGAACGGTACAAGTCCGGGTTTTAGGCCATTGACGAAAGCATGCATTGCTTGTACGTCAGTTACTCCAGAGCAACTATTCTTCATTGCAGTCCATCTGGAGATGAAATCCACGTATGGTTCGTCTTCAAATTGGGTGCAACGGTTCAGCTGGTTGATGCTATTTGGGCGTTTGTATGTTCCCCGAAAATGCTGAGTGAATACTCTCGCCATATCATCCCAACTGTCCACAGTTCTTGATGGTAAACCATTGATCCAATCTCTGGCTCCGTCTAGCAACATTAGGGGAAGAAACTTGACAGCTTCCAGGTCTGTCCCATTGTTGATTTGGACGGCAGTATAATAATCTGAGAGCCAGGTATCCGGGTTTGTACTGCCGGTATACTTTTTGTAGGTTGGACCAACTTTGGCGAAGCCAGAATGCAGGGTTATCCTTCGGATCCTGTCAGTAAAACATTTAGGACCAAAGTATAGATCATCCTTTTCTGCTCTATCAATGTGTGCAGAATATCTCCCGGCTGAATGGACAGAAGGGGATCTGCTCCTTTCTTTTCCATTGTTGCGCGGACGCGCTTTTCCGAGGTTATCTCTATCTCTTCCATGTTCACGTCCTTTAGGCGGAGTTCTGCTTCTATGCCTTTCCTTATCCTTAGGAGGTGTCCGGGATCTTTCACATCTGTGAGGTATATCATATCTTCCAGCTTTTTCAGCTGGGTTTCTCGGAGGTGGCATTATTTTGCCGTCATTCCGGTGTTTGTCTTCCCGATCGTGTGGTTTATATCCATCTTTCGGGAGATGAGGTCTGGTTCTAGACGCTGCGTCCCGGTTGTCGGGGTTTTTCTTGTCTTTTCTCGGATCCTCTTTTTTATCTGAATCTCCGGGTTCTTCCGGCCCAGGTGCCCCAGCAGCGCAAGTAACTGTTTTACAGAGGGCGGAATTATCATGCAGCCTCCCTGATCGCTCTTGGCCTCGCTGCTGCTGTTGTAATGCTTTTCCTAGGAAAGCATACACCCCTTGGAGTTTTTCCCCGTTGGAGTACAGATCGTTGTTTAGGATGGCGAACGCTGGTTCCGCGTTTTCCGCTGCGGTTTTGTATATTGGTTCGCCCTTGGCATCTTTGCCGTTTAACTGCTTTTGCCAAGATGGGTTATAAAACCTTTCTTTTGGCGGCAGTTCTTCCGGTCTTGCGATTCCGGGTAACCTAGTAGGTTTTAAGGCAGATCTATGCTTTCTCTCGTACTCCTCTATTTCTTCCTTCATGACTTTGATGTCATTATGGGTTTGTTGGAGATGTTGCCGAGATCTAAGCAGATGTTGCGGTTGCCGTTGGAAAGCTTGTCTCCTGGCTTCCAGCATCTCAGGGGGTTCCTCTGGTCCCACTGGTGTTTGTAATAGCTCTTGCTCTTCCAGTTCTGTCATTGGCGGAGCAGTGATTTCCTTAGATTTCTTTTCCGCGGGCTTTGTGCCGCTAATATCTCCAACTTCCAGGTTTTCATCAGCGAGATCGGCTGATTTTTTCTTCCGGAGTTTGTATTGGAGTTTTTTAGATGCACGGTGCTTTTTCTTGGAAGAAGGAGGTTTTTTGACAGGTTCATCTTCTGTCATCTCCTTAACATTGGGGAATATCGGAGAAGTTTCTCCGTCTTCTCTTTCTTCCACTGGCGGAGGGGTTTTAGGGCTTTCCTGGCTGTCGGCACCCGTTGTATCAGCTGGTTTTGCCATTAGCACTTCATGGAATCCCTCTTGAAAGGACTTAACCTTTCTCACGAAGGCATCCTCATCTTCGTCTTCGGAGTCGAAGTTATCCGATCCGGTTTCCGACTCCAATCTCGCCTCAATGGCGGCAAGTACGGACTCTGCTTCCGAGTTCATCGTCTGGTTGACGGGTGTCGGATCTTCCGTCTCTGTGACGGGTATTTGTTCTTCCGTCTCTACGACGGGTAGGTTGTTATCTGCCTCTTGCACGGGATTTCCGTCATCCGTGTTTTCAGCGATTTCGGATTGCACCATGCCGATAAAGTGTGTATCACTGTTTTGTCGGCGATCTGAGCAGAATCCGGCATCATAGTCGTCTTCGACTGGGTATAGGGCGGGTGGGATAAATTTGCTTCCACCGCAAAACCCCATTGCTTCTGCAGTTAGTCCGATAAAGATGTTAGCAGATCCAATCGGTAACACGCAGGCACTTACCAGGTGGTTTTGCGCCGGTATGTATGATCCGTTGTCGAGGAAGCGCCCGACGTCATCGTCGAATTCCAAGCTTCCGACAGTTATCGATCTTCCAATTCCGCCGAGTATCCCAGATCGGAATTTTACGCTTGACGTCGTTTGCCCCACGGTGGGCGCCAACTGTCGAGACATCGTAGTAGTTTTCATAGACGGGGGTGCCATGAGACTACGGTAGAGACGTGGGGTAACGGGATAGCGTAGTAACACAGAACACGGGATTTTACCCAGGTTCGGTACGTCGCGACAGTACGGCGTACCTACTCCTGCACTTCTCACTAATTGGGACTAAAGCCCGTATAACAGGGTTACAATGTGAGGGAATAGATCTAGCTACTCGGCGAGGATGAACTTCTCGGCGAGTTGCGTAGAGCTTGAACTTGTGTCTAACTTGTGCTTGTTTAATCTATCTCCCGTCCGGCTTTATATAATAGCCGGATTAGGGCTTACAGAACAGGAAACCTAGAAGACTACGTTTAGCTTGTAACTTGGAAAGTAAGGAATCCGTCTTCTCCTCCAAGCCAGATCACGCGGGCCGTGATCCGGGTTCTTCTAGAATCCGGCTTCTATGCGTCGGACTACTGGGCCGCCCAATGGACCTAAGCCCATTACCACGTAGGCCACCCTGGTAGTCCGGCTCTTTGTCTACCATCTTCTATACCCCTATTCAGTTCCCACCAAGGATAATCGCGCGACCAATACACAGAGAGTCGGCCAATGTATATATCCGACAGTGATATTGAGCTAGCATATGTCCCCACCAAGGATAATCTCGCGGACATCTTCATGAAGCCTCTTTATGATGCAAGATTCATGTTCTTGAGGAATGAGCTAAATATCATTGATTTTAGGAGTTTGTCTTGAAGATCTTGCGCACACCCCTATAGTTGATACGTGTTTGGGTTTAGGTGTAGGCATGGACATAGGGGGAGTGTTATCCTAACACATTGGGTTCTCCCTCCCCCCCCCCCCATTATGCCGAAAGCAAAAAAAAATCATCGTTATCTCTCTTTTTCTAATGTTGAATTTTGAGCTTCAATCGAGTGTTGGCCATGCACCCAAGATATATATTCTCGACGACATACCATAATCTCTTACATGGTGGCCTAGGCCACCAACCTCTTCTCTTGAAGAGTTGGCTGGTATTTGGTTCTTTTTTGGATTTTATTTGTCTTCTTTTTTTTAGTCCTTGTTGTCGTTTGGGAAACACACTCTCTCTTTTCCATATTCGAGGTTTGTTTTCCTTGCAAAAGCTTGAGTGTGTAGTACCATCCCAGTTTGAGCTCTTAACCCAAGCCTCATGTTTCCCACCCTCAAACAATTTCTGCTCCAAAACTTTTATCTCTTGATCTCTTGTCGGAAGGAAGGAACCTGGCTAGCGGTACTACCACCAGTCGCAGCGGTACTACCGCTACAACTCACAGTAGCACCCAGAGCATGGTACTACCGTGTATCACTGACGGTACTACCGCTGAAGGAAATCATGCCCTGCACAAACCCCAGCAGCGGTACCGGTAGCCCCAGGTGGGCGGTACTACCGCTGAGCATAGTGGTAGTTACCTGTTTACCTCCTCTCTCCCTCATTCTTCCCCCACACCAGATCTTGTCACCGCCGCTCCTTCCATCCGCTAGGGAGGGCTCTCTTCGGCGATTGAGTGCTCCTCTCACGCCGGGGAAAGCTCGAGGATCACCTCCAACCTCTTCTCCACGATGATGAGCTCTGGTAACCCATTCAATCTCTCTCCCTCGAGTAATCTTGTGAGATAAATTTGTTTAGGGTTCTAGAGATCTCCTAGTTTAGAAGTGGTTTGATGTGATGCCTAGATGAGTAGACTCCTTAAGAATTGTTGGTGCATTTTGTCCCGATTGGAATCGGTTGTCCCTTTGGGTGCCATGGCAGATCCGCCTGCAGCGGTACTACCACTGGCAACAGCGGTACTACCGCTATAGCTGGGACTTCTGGAGACAGTGGTACTACTGTGGCTCCTGGCGGTACTACCGCTTCCTGGAACTTTTTGCACTTATAATTCTTTTGTGAATCTTCTCATAGATCATTTGATTGAAGTTTTCCTTACCTCATTGCTATCCCCCTATGTTGTCTTAGGTGCAGGAGCTAGTGGTTCTAAGGGTGGAGGTCGCAAGCGTGTGGCTAAGAGGACTCGGAAGAATCCCGAGGAAGATGAGGCTCCTGAGGTGATGCCACAGGGAAATCTGACTAGGAGGCAACGGTCTATTTTGATGAAATCTCAAGCTGTCAGGGATAAGTCCATTGCTCTCATGCCTGATAATCAGTTTCGTATAGAGAGGAGAACCAACCCATACACCAAGCCAAGGTATCCAAGGGATAATTAGTGATTCTGGACTCGCTTCCAGGAGCGTATCTTTTATGTGGAGTACCCGCAGAATAGAAAGAAAGTGGTCACTCAATTCTCCATCCATATTCCTTTCATGAGGTCCAAGATAGATTACTTTGGCGAAGCTCTGGAGGTCTATGAGGAGTTTGGTCTTCTGGATTTCATAGAGATCAACGAAGACTATGATGAGCATATTGTGGGCCAATTCTATGCCACACTCTACTTCCATACTGATGAGAGGAGGATCACCTAGATGACCAAGGATCTGATGTTTTCTGCTTCTTAGGTTGAGTTTGCTACTTTGTTGGGTCTGTAGGACTTTGGTGAGGTGCCTGATGTTGCTTTCTCCTCTACCTTCTTCTGGGTTCCCTACCCGGAGAGGACTATGGCTCCTTTGGAAATGTATGATCTGTATATCCTGGGCCGTGCTATGGTTGGTCTCTCCAAGAATCTGCTGCCAGTTTATGACATTCTGCACAGGATCTTCAGGAACACCCTTTCTCCTAGAGTTGGCAACTTTGATCAGATCCATGGCTCTCTCATTGACTTCATGGTCCATACTCATAGGCACCGTGGTGATGGTCTCAGGCTCGACATCATGGATATCATATGGAATGAGATGTATAACTCTATGATGAGGAGGAGAGTTCCAGTCTTTGCTGCCCTTGTGTTCAAGCTCATTGCTGCTACTTGGCGCCGTGCTCAGCTCCCTAATGCTCTCTTGAACAATGACCAAGAGATCACTACTCACCGCGTCAAGGAGCTTCGTGTCAAGAAGCATGTGTCTCCTCTGCTTGGTCCTGAGGACCTTGATCCTGACACTGATGGCTCTAGTGACTTAGACTTTGTAATGGAGGGAAGGGCTGGCAAGAGTGGATTTCGCAAGTGGATGACCGAGACTCTGAAGAAGGTGTTCTGTCGTCAGATTGACATGGAGAACAAGGCTTATCTTGCTCATGTGCGTAGCAAGAAGAAACGTCAGCTGTCTCGTGACAGATTTGCCCATCTTGGGGTGCCTGTTCGTCCTGGTTCTGAGGATAGGGTCACTACACCCAACGAGTGGAAGTCAAAGCATGGTGGCTCTTGGGTGGATCTGGACCTTCTTGATGATGCGAGCACTTCTCATGAGCCTTGGACTCGTGGTGATACTGAAGATGAAGTGGAAGATGTTAACTCTGAGGACGAGCGTGGTCTTGGAAGCCCAGCAAGCGCCTCTAGCCCCAACGAGTGACCTCCAGGGACGTTAGCATTGCCTCTTCCCTTTTTGGTGTCTTGATGCCAAAGGGGGAGAGAGTTCTATTTAGGGTCGTCTTATCGTTTGCTTGGGTTGTTGTTGTCAAACTTTGGTGTTGATGTATTTGTGGTGTGTCCTGTACTTGTGTTGAACCGTTTATCTTGTTGGTTGGTTTATGGATTTCATGGTTTTATCTATTGTGTGGAAAGTGGTTCTATTGTTATATATTTTACTCTTGCTAGGTCTCTAAAAGATAGGGGGAGCACACATTCTAAAGGGAATAAAAGTTTGTCTCAACAAGCAAACATTCTTGACGTATCAGGTGTTTCTCTCAAGAAGTGCTCCACCTAAATTTTAACGACCTCTTGTCATCAATCTCCAAAAAGGGGGAGATTGAAAGTGCATTTTCATTTGATCTCTCATTTGTTTTGGAGTTCATAACAACACGATTAAGGTTCTAACAGTGTGTTGAAGTTATTTCAGGAAACATCATCTCGACGCAAAAAGGAAGAGTGCAAAATGCCAAAGCCACCAAACACTTCTCTGAGCAGCGGTAGTACCGCCAGATCCAGCGAGCGGTAGTACCACCGGTGGTACCGCCAGAAGTACCGCCAATATGGATTTGGCCTCTATTTCCAGCGGTACTTCAACGGTACTGGTCTAGTAGTCCCGCTGGGACTTAGTTGTGTGGGGAGGAACACTTCCCACGGCGGTAGTACCGCTACCGCCAGCAGTAGTATCGCTCCTTCCAGGAAGCGGTAGTACCGCTGGCAGTACCGGTCAAAGTACCGCCAGGGGAGTTTTACTCGCAGAAGCCTTTATAGTACTACGGCGGTAGTGCCCTAGTACTACCGTCAGCCACTTCGATTTATTTCGAAGTCGTGTCCAGCGGTAGTACTGGTGGGCCTAGCGGTAGTACCGCCGTTGGAAGTACTGCGGTACTTTCGCGGTAGTACTGCCCGCACCCTTCTGCTGGGTCCTCTCCAGTACCGCTCAGGTTGACAGCGCGTGGTAGTACCGCTGACCCCCAGCGGTTGTACCGCCAGGTGCGAAAAGGGTCAAACGGCTAGTTGGTGGGAGGGGCTATAAATATCCCATCCCCTTCTTCTCCAAAGGGTTGCTCGAACCAACATTGAAGACAAGCATTTATTGAGGCTCCAAAAGCTAGATTTATCCCAATCCCTCCACCCAAACTTGTTGATACTTGGAGGATTGAAGGAGAAGACCCCGGTCTACATCTTCACCAATCCGATCTTTATTTCCCCATCATTCTATAGAGGGATCTGGTCTAGGGTTTCCTTGTGGAGAACCTAGACTCCACTGCTACACTTGTTGGTGATTGGTGATTGTTGGGAGCCTCCAATTTGGTTGTGGGTGTCTGCCCCAAACTTGTTTGTAAAGGATTCGATTCCCGCCTCAAAGGGGTTCAATAGTGGAAGGTTGACTAGGCCTTTGTGGTGGGGTTCATCGGAGAATAGGGTGAGGCCTTTGTGGCGTTTAGTAGGCCTTCGTGGCAAGCTCACACCCCTCCAAGCGACGTACTCCCTTAACAAGGAGGAACTCGGGAATACATCGTGTCTCCGTGTGCTTCATATCGGTTATCTCGTTTCCCTCATCCTTTACTCGTGCTTGTATTGTGTTTGTGCTTGTTCTTGTCATATAGGTTAATTCACCATAGTTGCATTATCTAGAGAATTTACCTTTGTGTCAAGCCTAATCATGAAGAAAAATTAAAATTGGTCGTAGCACCTATTTACCCCCCCCCCCCTCTAGGTGCCCTCTCTATCCGTTCAAGTGGGAAGGAAAATTGCCACTTCTCTAGACGTATTCGGCCGGACTGGCAGTAAGGGCAACCACAGAGCGTTCGGGTGCGAGGCATTAATTCGGCTAGTCAGACTTGGTGTGCGGTTGGACAGACTAAGCAAAAGAGACGGGAAGTCAGTGGAGCAGAGGAGCGTCCAGGCCGGCAGCGTAGGCGGTGACACAACCTTTAGCCGGCCAGGGGGCAGCACCATTCAAACCGCGCCGGGACGGGGAGCAGGATGGACATGCATGTAGAGCAGGACCCACTTGTCAGCTTTAAATGGGTCCCAAACATAAAGATTTGGTTCGCTGAACGGTCAACGACCTGGATCTAACGGGGAGAATCGTTCCGCACCTTTGCACGGCTTGGTGGAGCAAAATAGGGGCAAAGGTGAGAAAAACTAAAACTGTGCAGCAACAGCGAGGAATGCTAAGTACATGGAGCAAAGTCAATCAAGCACAAGGGTGGAGAAATATTTTTGTTATCGAGTAATTGTTACCGGCTATACCATAGGAAAACTCACTCCAATTCGAACTCAAATTGTCTGGTTAATCACGTGGCAAAAATGATTATCGGACAAAGAACAACCCTCGACTCCATTCTCCATTTCTCTTTGGGTTTTTTTATAGGGAAATGTGAGCTTTAGTGAAGTCCGATAATAATATGTTTCTACAATCACGTTCAATCAGCTCCGACACGGATGAAGGAGCCGCATTGAACAACATAACCATGCGTACCCAATTGTGTCAAGGCACGTGCAACCATTAGTGGGAAATGGGGCTCTACTCCCGGTTGGTAAGGGCCTCTAGTCCCGTTTTTCCAACCGGGACTGCCCAACTGGGACTAAAGACCCCCTCCCCTAGTCCTGACAGCCCTCCACGTGGACGTGTCGTAGTGCTCGGGCCGCGGGACCTTTAGTCCCGGTTTGTAATACAAACCAGCACTAAATAACCCATGAGATTTTGGGGTTTAGAGGTAGAATTAGGGGGTTTAGAGGCTTAGGGTTAGGGGGTTTGGGGTTTTAGGGTTTTGGGGTTTAGGGTTTTGTTAGGGTTTTCACGGTACTACGCAAGTAGTGTACGCGTTCATGCATACATATAATATAATATCTCCTACAACGTTGATGTATTCTCGTAAAGTGGTTGAGACAGGAACGAGGGACAAACTTATGTGGATACTACATTTGCGAGTACATTTGCATGAAGACCAATAAGCGGCGCAAGGATGTAAGACAAATAGAGGTACGTAAACAGTATTCAAGGTTTTATTCTATTATCAGAAATTGTGTTGAGTTTCCTTCATATGTACATACACCACTCAAATATTCATTTTTTTTCTCCTTCTTTAAAGATGCAAAACATGCGGGAAAAGCTTCTACCACAGAACCGCATACGAGGAATTCAAAAGGAGTTGGACGGATTTTTGTTAGAGCATGTCATACCTCTATGGAGAGAATTCAACTACCTCACACATTAGATCTAGCTCCAACGTACCGGAGATTCTTGTAATACCCGCGCCGATAGAGAGGACGGCGAGCGATGTAGAACGCTTGCTGATTGTTGAAGAGATGCAATGTAATACAATATTTGTCACCTAGGAGCATAGGCACCAGTATCAAATACTGTACATTTTAGGTATGTAGACATCATGAATATGTTGGGTATGTATACCTTGGGTAAGTAGTACATATATATTCCCCTAGATATGCACATAGTAGGATATACATACGTAAAAAGTATATATATACTTATACGTATATATACATACCTGACAGATATGCGTACACTTGTGTATACGTATTTAGGTATGTAAGGTATGTAGATACCTTGGGTATGTATAGCCAAGTGTATATATACGTCATACAAACCCAAGTTCTAGGTATTCAAAGTATCCATAATGTATATACCATGGTGCCCATGCTCCTATACAAAATATTGTTCAATTTGTACAGGTATATACCATTTGATATCTGGCAGGTCTAAAAGTCAGCTTTGGTTTTCATTCACCGACAATCTCCTTGATGAACTGTTCCCAACAACTACACTGCAAGAAAATAAATAATGGAGTTATATTAATTATATCAGCAAATGAATGAAAGAGACTGGTATAGTGCGATACTGATTGAAATATTTGAGTTATATAATGCATTATTGAACTTACCTCTAGAGCATCGTAAGAATGGTCTCGTATAGACTTGTGTCTTTACCAAATGGATCAATAATTTCAACTACTCTATTGTCAACTCTAATGATTAGCAAAATCCGGTGAAATTTGCGCACATTTATATAATCAGGCATGCATATAACTCATCAATTACAGTTGACATCTAGTAAGCAAAATAGAATGTGTACAAGACGGTAAAACTAACCCGAAGTTGTAAGGGAATAGTATTTCTGATTTGGTATTTTGTTTCTTTAGCAACTTTAGCAAGTTAGCCTTTGTATCCCCAGGATGATGGAGTACCGTATACTCATGGATGACGTCTAGGTCAATGAACTCAACGTCATAGATTCTATCTCTTTTGAATTCGCTAATCTTCATTATGCATAATATTGTACAAAATAATATAGTGAGGATATACATGCAATGAACGAGCAGATTAAGAGACTTAACTTACAGATGGAAAACACTTACAGACAATAGCAACTAACGAAAGTTTTGTCGAGAGCGTCTTGATTGAATAATTGAAAGAATTATGTAAGCTCAATAGATATCTTCTGGCTTTTATTGAAGTAATACTCATCAGGAACTTTAAGAAGGCGATACTGTCGATTACTCTTTATCTGGTCCATGTACCACTCATGTAAACTCCGCATCTATGGGCAGATTCTGGATCTCCCCAGGTCTGACCAGAGTCTTCTGTTTTTCATAAGTCCATGCCAGATCAGCTATGCGGATATTGAGATCTCCACCGGGATGATGAAAGGGCGGGCACCCCATCGTTCCACTAAAATGGTCCAAGGAAATCTGGCAGGAGCTAGGAGTTTAGAAACAGTCACACCAAGTCTGCTAGCAACTTCTTTGCATGTTTCAGTATCCAGCTGTTGGGGCAAGACCGGTTGTACTTCCTGCGTTCGCAGCGGGGGAAAGACCTTGAGCTGGGGGATCGATTGTTGTTTATGTGTTCCTAGCTGCAGAACTGTTCTCCCTACCATGAGCGGGGGGGGGGGGGGGGGGGTCGATTGTTGTTTCTATGTTCCCAGCTAGGGAACTGTTCTCCCCACCTTGAGCGGGGGCACCGGTTGTCCTTTCTGTGTTCCCTGCTTAGGGATCGATTGTGCTTCATGTGTTTCCAACTGAGGGACATTTGTCCAGCTTGTACTACTGCTTCTCGATTGTTGCACTTATGCTTTAGATGTCTTGGCAATACAGCGGTCATAGTCTGATGGCCTATTAGCCACATGTGTCGGTGGTTGCTCAAGAAAATCCACAAATTGTTTAACGACAGTCGGAGGTATTTGTTCATTTGGCGGGGGCCTTTTCGGTGCTAACTGGCGTTTCATGTCGGCAACCACAAACAATCTGGTCTCGTCATCATCCATATGGTATGCTAACTTGGCAGCATGCGCCTTCTGTTTATCTTTTGCAACTTTCTTCCGACTAGAAGCCGCCGGTGGATCGTACTTCTTCCTCTTTATCACCCGACCATGGGACTGTTGTGTGGGCGCAGTCTGCTCATGCGGCGGAGATCGATGTGGACTTGCGACCCTGTGAGGACTAAGAGGTCAAGATGGAGGATTCGGGTGAAGCGGCAGAGATCGAGATGGAGGAGTCAGTGGCCTTGGAGCCCAGTCTGGAAAGACGATGTTTCTCTTATCCCATACAATGAAACCACTTGTGACTTCTCCAACTGTTGTCTCCCCTTCACCTGCAGGGTAGTCAAGCTCCAATGACTCATATCCTGGCATAACTTCATCCACACCGACACGAGCATAGCCAGCTGGAATCGGACGGCCGTGGATGCATGCTCCAGGTTCAGAGGGTATAGCAAAGCTGAGAGCCTCCTTCAAGGATATGTTCTTCCTTGACACGTGTAGCTCACAATTTTTCCTCTCCTGGATATCATCCACAGGGTAGCGAGAAACCGGTGCATCATGCAGGAGTGCATCATCATCAGTTGGGGCGGCCGTGGAAGCCATACTGCTTTTACGCTAAGATGGGATGGCACTATCCAATGGAGGAGATCGCCCAGATTCCCTTTCTTGACGGATTGCTTGCAGCTCCTCCTGGTGCTCCTTTAATATTTGTTCTATATTCTGAATCCAGTCTGCCACCTGTTTCTTCTTTCTCGAGCACCTTCTATAACTATCTTTCCACTCAATAAAACCTATTTTCCATGGAATAACGTATTTGCCTCGTGTTCGTCCATAGTGTTCAGGATTCTCGAGGGCCTTTGTCAGCTTGTCATTCTCTCCATCGGGGATTAATTTTCCCTGTTGAACATCCTTTATTGCTTCAACAAGATTGTCGGTGACTATTTTAATTGCTTCTGAGAACACAATCTCCCATGTTTCCGGGTGCAACGACCCACCATTCCCGCAGAACCAATTCTTCGACCTCTCGGGCCAGGCCGTTGTAGCTAGAGTTATCCCTTTTTCAAGCAGGGTAGCCTCCATTTTTTCCCACTTAGGAATGGCAGTCTTGAAGCCACCTGTCCCAAGTTTATGGTGATATTGCTTTTTCGCAGCATTCCTCTTATTTTTTGCCGACCTTGCCACAAATTCAGCCGATGTCCTCTGCCCCAGAAATGTCTTAAAGTGACGTCTTATCTTCTCTAGTGCTTGATACGTCGAAAACGTATCTCCTTTTCCGAACACTTTTCTTATTGTTTTCCTCTAAACTTGTGTGTTTTGAATACAACTAACACGGACTAACATTGTTTTCAGCAGAATTACTTTGGTGTCTTGTTTTTGTGCAGAAAAATCAACTTTCGGGAAATTGCCCAGAAAAGACCCCATTGGTGTTTTCACCCCGGAAGACCCCGGGAGCCAGAAGGAGGCCAGGAGAGGAGCCACAGGGTGGCCACACCCCCCTGGCGCGGGTCCCCCTAGGTCGCGCCAGCATAGGGTGTGGGCCCTAGTGTCGCGGGATAATCACGACAGACGTTACCGGGGGTAACTTATCTTGGGGCAATTCGACTCTGGTGTTTGGGAGAGGGTTTAGCTCAGGGGAAATCATGCTTAACAATTGATCTGGTAGTTCTGGCAATCAAGTGGCCGAGTCTCCGATCTAGGGTTACAAACTCAGCTCGTATTACGGGGGAAACACGAATATCGGGTAAAAGCTCGTCTTATTTCTGAGCCTAGGAGCCGGTTTGTATCTTACCCGGCCCCCTGGCTTCCTATCCAAGGCACACTCGGAGTCCTACCCAGTCACCGCATACAAACCCTAGATTTCCTTATCGTAACCCAAAAGCCGGATTACGAGGCCTACACTACTTCTTGGGCCTTCTAGAAGCTCCTTTTCCTTGAGCCGGGTCTTGCGCGGTTCCCTTTGGGCCGGGTTACACCTTGGCATTGGCCTACCGGGTTATCATCCCTCCATCAGTAGTCCCCAGAATAGCTTGGGCTTCGCGGGATCAACCATGAAGCGCACGCTATTCCCTGCAAAATAACAAACATACAAGTTCACAAAATACCGGGTTAGGATGCTTTGATAATAGCTAGGCCTAACTCTATAGGTGGTCCATATAGTAACCCGGCTTTCCCCGAATCTAGCACTGTTTTCCCGGGTCAACACTCCGAGAAAACATACAAGACCCGGCTCGCACCACTTGCCAGTCAGTCCGAATATCTCGCTCGTAATCTGTTCCAATCCTTTCCGGATTTCCTGTAACGGGAGCCTTTAATGCCTATCCCAAAAAATCCGGTTAGGTATCTTTTTCCGAAATTTTGGCTCATAAGTAGGTGTCCAGGGCATCTTCCACCTCCGCGCCTATAAGTAGGTGTCCAGGGGGTAACCCTAGGCCCAGTACTCCATTTCCCCCATCTCTTCGTTTCCACCTCCTCTCGGCGCCCTCTTATTCGAGCTCAAGACCGTGCCGCCACGGCGTCCACGGGCGCGTTACCGGAGACGAGCCGCCGCCGTCCGCGCACTGTACCAGCCCCCGCAGCGCCACCGTTGACCCCCGCCGCCGCGCCCTCGAGCAGCTCACCGGAAGGCCTAAAGGACCACCGCGACTGCGCCATCTGCCGCCGCCGCGCTCTCCTCCAGATCCCACCGGTAAGCCATCTTACCCCATGGATTTCACTTTCAATTTAGATCGAATAGATTGGATCGGGTTCTGCCCCTAGATGCGTTTCTTGGATCTTGCTAGTTGAACACTTCACCTCGTTATTCCACAATCAGCACCAGTTCTAGATTCGATTGCACACCTCACAGTGCACCTCCAACATTCGTAGCCACAAATCTCCTCGCAAATTTATCCGCCTAGATCCAATCTGCCAAAATTTTCCGCAAGTGTTCTTCAGAGAGTCGGATAATGATCATTTTCCAGGTCTCAAGTCACTCATACTTTGCATTTCGGTCTCCTGTTTTTAGATTACGCCCATGGCACCCAAAGCCAGCACGAAGACGAAGGGGAAACAGCCGGCTAAGGCGAAGCCGAGTCAGTCTATCTCTGCCAATTGGGCGAGATCCACTGTGACCAAGGCCAAATTGGACGAGCTCGCAGAGTCGGGCGTCCTCCCCGCCCGGGAAGAAATCCACTGGCGAGTTCCTGGAGACGAGACTCGGCCCTCTCCAGCTATCGACGAGGTAATAGTCTTTGTAGAGCACGTGATCCGGGGTTTCCGCCCCCGGGTCACCCTTTCTTCCGTGAGTTGCTGAACCACTACGGTCTCTGAGTTTTCGATATAGGACCCAATTCCATGCTCAACATCACCCATTTCATTGTCTTGTGCGAATCATACCTTTGCATTCCTCCAAACCTCGCTCTCTTTCTAGAACTATTCCAGTGCAAACCGTGCCGCGAGAGCGGTGACGGGGCCCTCCTGGTCTGCGGGGGGGGGGGGGGGTTTCTATCCAAAGAAGAAAGAATTCCTTGATGCCGACTTTAAGCCTTAACTCCCATGTCAAACATTGGCAAAAGTCCTATTTCTACTGCCAGGACACCTCCTCACCCGGCGAAAAGACATTGCCGGGTTTCTCCGAAAATCTGCTCACACTTTCCGACAACATTAGCTCTTATGCCTCTGAGTCGGATCGAAAATCTATTCAGCCCCTCGTCGCCAAACTTGCTGTTCTCTCGGCCCAAGGCCTTCTTGGGTTTAACTTAGTCAAAACTTGGGTAGCTTTCCGGATTTAGCCCAACGCCGTCCGGCCCAAACTCATGTGTAACTACTCTGGGCATACCACGGATTCCCTTCGTTACTCGATGAGGAATTACACGGCCGCGGATGCGAACAAGATAATCAAGAATTTCTTGACCGAGAAGATGGAGGTGATCCGGACTATAGCTAGCCTAGACCCCTACACGCGGGATAACCCGGCTCCTGCGGTAAAATCCGGCCCTTACTCTTTATCTGAATGACATTTTTCTGATATAATCACTAACTTTTATCACTGTACTTTTACCTCGGGAGGATAGCCCTTTCTGGAAGATTGAGACCCCGCCTCCTTCCGAGAACTCAGAGGAGGACGAGGAGCCGGCTGACTCGGACGAAGGTAATATCCGGGTTTCACTCATTTCCATTTCTATTGACTTTATTTTTCCAACTTGTTTTTCCTTTTTCCAACAATATGCTATGCTTTCCAGGGTTAGAGGATGAGGAGGAGACTCAGTCGGACGAAAGTGAGGCTGAGCCGGACGTTGAAGTTGGAGCTAAGAGGAAGCCCCGAAGGGTAGTATTCAAGGTTCCGTATTCCACTATCACCTCCAAACCATATACATTCGCTAACATGTGCGAGCTTAACCAACGCTTGTCCAATTCGCCACACTTGAAGGAACCCGCTCCAGTCAAGCGCAGGGTAACCCGGAACTCCCCGGGTGATGACCCTCTCAACCCGGGTATCCCTTCGTCCCCAGCTCGCCGTGCCGGTATTCCCCAGACCCATCCTTCCGATTCTCCTCGAAAACATCCTTCTCCCAATCATCCACTAGCTGGACAATTCCGGGTCTCACTTTCGGACCCCTTGACAGCCTCCTCCGGGTCTAGCAACGATCTTCCGGCGGATTTCTTCGTGGATACCGGGTAAGCTATCTTTCCTGCTATTCGATATGCCAACACTTTCCATAAGTTTCATTCATCATGTACTAAGTGCTCCTTTTATTTTCCTCAGAGCCAAGGTCACCACCAGCGACCCGGACGATATGGACGTGGACAACCCGGGGATGGAGGATCCGGTAGATACCGTGAAGGCCGCGGCTGGCGGCGCTGAAGAAGAAGAAGTAGTCCTGCTGAAAGATCCGGCCGAGCAGGAGGCCGAGTATCCGATCCCCTCACACACACCCGGGGATGACGACGTCGTGATCCTGGGCACAGGAAGGAGTGATCCCACTCCCAACACCCAGACGACCCGGGTGCCCACCCCTAAGAAGGAGAGAACCCCGCCCCAGGATCCCGGCTCTTCCAAGCTGCAGCTCGGCAACCTCTCCTATGAAGAAATGATGGACGCACTCTTTGCTTTGAAGACCACCGAGTGAGATATCCTGGAGGCCATGGCTGCTGAGCACCAGGTAATTCTGATCAACATTGTGCGCATACTCATCTAGTCCCCAAGTTCCGAGTTTTACTAGGCATAGTTTACTCGGTACTTCCCTTTATATCCGGTTGTTTCTTATATCCGACTAATCTTTCCTTTTCCTTTCTTCGTAGGCACAAATTACCCGGTCCGAGGAGATGTTGGCCAAAACCAATCAGCTTCTTGAGACCGAGACAAAGCTGCGGGCAGAACTTGAGGTTGAAGTAGAGAACCTTGATAAAGATGTAAAAAGGTACAAGAAGAAATGCCACAATGCCGAAAATACGTTGAAGAAGCTCTCTGCTCAAATTGCCGATACTTATCGCGCTCTTCTTGGTAAAGATCTATAACTCGCTAATCATAACCCGGGATTTCCATTACGCATGATACCCGGGTGTTACTGCTTTAACCTTTTCTGTTTATACTGCAGGTCCGGGTGATGCTGCCCCAGACGAACATGACATTGAGAAGTTGAAGACATTGAAAGGCGTTATCCGACAGTTTTCTGCCGGCACCAAGTGGATTCTGGAGGCTGTGCAGTGGCCGGCTACGGGCTATTGTGGCTTGGACACTTTGCTGGAAGCGTGCTCCACTATCCCCGAGTGGAACGACCTCTGAAAGCGTTCTTCATGCCGGGTTGGGGTAACCCGCGGGCTTATGCTCGCCAAGGCTTATTTTCCCAAGCTTGAGCCGGCAAAACTCGTGGCCGGGTTTCCCGAATTCAACCTCGACGGCTCCAAATTTTCCGCCAAGAATTTTAAAGCTATCCAAACTGAGGTGCGTCACTCGGCGAGCACGATCGCCAACAGTCTGGAGCTAAACAAGATTGTTACGCCTTATGATGCTGAGGATAAGCCGATCAAAGCTGATCTGCCCAAGCCCTTTGATATGCTAGAGAAGTGGAAGGCAGAATCTGCCAAGAAGAGGGAGGAAGCTGCGAAGAGAAGGGCGGAGGCCGACACTGGGCCTTCCTCCTCTACACCGGCTTCCCGTCCACCAGCTCGCGCCGACTCTGCTGCCAATCCAGGTAAAGGTGCTGAGAAGACCGCTGAAGAGCAAACCCATGACCCGGCTGCCAAGGACAACATTGAAGACTCGGCGAAGGACGCCGAGTGAAGTTTCACTTTTGCTGCCTCAAACACTTTATTCGGCCAGTGGGCATCTAAAACAATTATTCTTTTAATAGTGCGCCTGTGCACTTTTCGATACTACTCCCTCGGTTTGTAATACGCTAAAACCTTAATAGCTTTCGTGGCCCTTCTGGCCTTTTGCATGGATTTGATATTTACTAGCTTTAAACTTTTCGTTGCTGGTTTTCTGACTTTCGCTATTTTTCCTTTTGTGAGACTCGGTTTCCGGGTCTCGGGGGTTTTGACAAGTGGATTTTTCTAAGTCCCCAAGACTCGGATGTTTGGGTTTTGAAGCTTAATAGCTAGACAATTTGTTACTTTTTTCAAATTCCCAAGTCCCCAAGGCCCGAATTTCTGAGTCTAGGGGTTTGGAGTTTTCAAAAGAGCAAACTGTTTCTGCTAAGGCCCAAACCCTAGAGTTACTCACATAGGCTTGAAGTTATGCTTGATATATTGCAAGTTTCCGGCTGTTAACCTTGTACTCTGCATAACTTGTGGTTTGGATGACCCTTTTGATCCTCTTTGCTGTAAGCCGGCTTTCGCGTGGATAATCAATGCTGCTATAACTGTATAAAAACAGGGTCAGGCAAGTCCCCATGGGCATCATGACTGATTGTAATTACACGCTAGCAAAGCATGCCACGTTCTTGCGAGTCACATCAAGCTTAAGCACGAGAAATCAACGGAATTTGGCTCTATTGTCCGGTTATAAGATTGTAACCGTACTTATTCTAAGTAATCGGTCCTTATAACTTAATGGCATCGTGGCCGGGTCTTTGAGTTTGCAACTGTGCTATTCAAGCAATCAGCCCACAAGACCTATATATGTAGTCTTTAGAAAACTACTGTACTTATAAATAAAGGACTAATACTTACCTGAAAACATAAAAAAACAGAAAACAAAAACAGGAACACGAAAAACTTAACAAAAAACGCATAAGAAAGAAACAACATCGTAGTTTAACCATCTCTTTATTGATATGAGAAAAGTTAGGTCAGCAAGCCGCCTCATTAAAAACCCTCCAGTCCCCTTAGGTACCCTGGATAGGAAAAGAGTGCGTCTGAAACCTGCTGCCTGTTACATCGTGTAGTTCCACTTGTAAGCCTAGTCTAGTCTAGGTGTAGTAGGGACGTAGCTGAGCCACGTTCCATGGTCTTTCCCTTTCTTGCATAGATGAAGTGGTATGAGTGGTGTCATTGACGGCATCCGACTCTTTCCTTGCATCTACCAAGTAATATGAACCATTGTGCAAATTCCGGTTTACGATGAACGGTCCTTCCCATCGTGGAGATAGCTTATGTTTTCCTTCCTTTGACTGTACCAGTCGTAACACCAGGTCTCCTTCCTGGAAGACCCGGGTTTTGACTCGCCGGCTGTGATACCTCCTCAGATCCTGCTGATATATGGCTGATCTCTCCAAAGCTTGTTCTCTGTGTTCTTCTAGCATATCCACAGCGTCCTGCCGGGTCTTCTCGTTCTCTACCTCGACGTAAGCCGACACTCGGGGCGAGTCGTGAATAATATCACTCGGCAACACTGCTTCTGCACCATAAACCATGAAAAACGGGGTCATCTGAGTAGATCTGTTAGGTGTGGTGTTAATTCCCCAAACCACTGATGGTAACTCTTCCACCCATGCTCCAGCAGCTCTGATGCACGGAACCCGCAGCCGTGGCTTTAACCCATGAAGTAATTCCTGGTTTGCCCTTTCCACTTGTCCATTAGCTTGTGGATGGGCTACTGAAGCTATGTCAAGCCGGATTCCATTGTTCCCACAGAATTTTTCCATCTCACCAAGGGACATGTTGGTTCCATTGTCTGTTATTATGCTGTGAGGATACCAAAACCTGTAGATGATTCTTTTTAAGAACTTGACTGCTGTGATTGCTTCGCAATTGGTAACTGGCATAACTTCAACCCACTTTGTAAATTTATCGATGGCTACCATGAGATGGGTCTTTTTGCAGGGTGACATGTGGAAGGGGCCCACCATGTCCATGCCCCAAACAGCGAACGGCCAGGTTAATGGGATTGTTTGCAACTCCATAGCCGGCACATGGATTTGGCAAGCGTACCTTTGACATTCATCGCACCTTGCCACCAAGCGCTCCGCGTCTGCTAAGGCTGTGAGCCAAAAGAAACCGTGTCGATATGCTTTGGCCACAAGGGATCTTGTGGATGCGTGATGCCCACAGTCACCTTCATGGATCTCTTTCAGAATCTGCCGGCCTTTTTCTGGTGCTACACAGCGCAAAAAGACTCCTGCTGCACTCCTTTTATATAACTCGCCATTGATGATGGAATAGCCCTTTGCTCGTCTCAGAATTTGCCTTGCTAAAACTTCCTGTGGTGGTAACTCGTCCAGTGATAAGTAAGCTAAAACGGCTCTGTCCACTCGGGAACAACACGTACCGTGGCCACGAGCTCTAAATCCGGGTCTTGGTTAGCCACCTCTTCCTCAGACTCGGTTTTAACAGATGGCCGCCATAACTCGTCCAGGAAAACATTGGGTGGAACCGGCTCTCTGCGCGAGCCGATTGTTGCGAGCGCATCTGCTGCCTCGTTCTTTCGCCTGTCAATATGCTCCACCTCATACCCGGAAAAACACCCGGCAACCCTGTCCACCTCTCTGCGATATGCTGCCATAGTTGCATCCTTCCTATCCCAGGTTCCTGAGACCTGCTGCACCACAAGATCCGAATCCCCATAGCATCGTATCCGCCTGATGTTCATCTCCTTGGCTATTCTCAATCCGTGTAATAATGCCTCATACTCGGCCACGTTGTTGGAGCAATCAAAGTGAATTTGCAACACGTAGCTCAGTTTGTCTCCTTTGGGTGATGTAAGTACCACCCCAGCTCCTGATCCCTCGTACTGCTTAGAACCATCAAAGTGCATCACCCAAGACTCGGAACTTGTTGTCATTGTTGGCATGCTTGTGTGAGTCCAATCATTGATGAAATCAACTAAAGCTTGGGATTTGATTGCCGACCTGGGCTCGGAGTTGATATGATAATCTCCCATCTCAATGGCCCACTTGGCTATTCTACCTGTTGCATCTGAGTTTTTGATAATATCCGACATTGGTATAGAGCTAACCACTGTTATGGGGTGTTCCTGAAAATACAGCTTCAATTTCCGGCTGGCCATGAAGACCCCGAAAACCAACTTCTGCCAATGTGGGTAACGCTGCTTTGCTTCCGATAATACCTCGCTTACGTAATAAACCGGCCTCTGTACCGGGTGGTCTTTTCCATCCTCTTTACGCTCAACAACAACCACTGCGCTAACCGCCCGGGGCCCGGCCGCAATATATAGTAACATGGGCTCCTTAGGACCCGGAGCTGCTAAGACTGGTGCCTTAGATAATTGCTTCTTTAGTGCCTCGAACGCCTCATCCGCCTCTTGGTCCCAAACGAACTTGACGGATTTCCTCAAGAGCCGGTATAAGGGAATTGCCTTCTCTCCAAGCCTGGATATGAACCGGCTTAATGCTGCTACGCACCCTGTAAGTTTTTGAACATGCTTCAAATTTTCCGGCTTTTTCAGACTGTGGATAGCTTTGATCTTGTCCGGGATTGCCTCGATTCCTCTCTCGGAAACAATGAATCCGAGTAATTTTCCTGCTGGAACTCCAAATACGCACTTTGTAGGGTTAAGTTTCATCTGATACCTTCTCAAATTCTTGAACGTTTCCTTTAGATCATCAATAAATGTTTCCGCTTTCCTGGTCTTGATCACCACATCATCCACATAGGCATGAACGTTGCGTCCAATCTGATCCTCAAAGCACTTCTGAATGCATCTCTGGTAAGTTGCACCAGCGTTCTTTAGCCCAAAAGTCATGGTTTTGTAACAAAAAGCCCCAAAGGGGGTTATGAACGATGTTTTCTCCCAATCTTCCTTCTTGAGCTTGATCTGATGATACCTGGAATACGCGTCCAGGAAACATAATAGGTCACTTCCAGCCACTGCATCTATGATCTGATCTATCCTTGGAAGGGAAAATGGATCCTTTGGGCAGTGCTTGTTGAGACTCGTGTAATCTATGCACATCCTTCACTCATTACTCTTTTTCAGTACTAGAACCGGATTTGCCAACCAATCCGGGTGGAATACCTCCATGATAAAGCCGGCTGCCAATCGCCGGGCGATTTCTTCTTGTATAGCTTTTCTTCTCTCCTCATTCATTTTTCTCAGGCCCTGCTTCACAGGCCGGGACTTAGGATCAACACGCAAACTGTGCTCAGCTAACTCAGTCGGGATACCCGGCATATCGCTGGGCGTCCAGGTGAAAACGTCCTGATTTCCGCGAATGAACTCAACGAGTGCCTCTGCTTGCTTACTGTCTAGGTTAGATCATATGGCAAATTGCTTGGAGGGATCACCTTCAACAAAAGCCACCATCTTTGTGTCCTGTTCTGCTTTGAACTTTGCTCTCTCGTCCTCCGTATTCGGCCTCTTCAATGCTGTTCTATCATCTGGGTCTACTTGAGACCGGTAATACTTGAGCTCTTCCTTTCTACAAGCTTGTTCCGCCATTGCCGCGTCTCCTTCGTCACACTCAGCTGCTATAACCCGGCTCCCATGTATGGTGATGGTTTGCTTGGGACCCGGGATCTTTAGCTGTAGGTATACGTAACACGGCCTGGCCATGAACTTGGCGTAAGCCGTCCTTCCAAACAGCGCGTGATAGGGGCTGCGCAACTTTACCACCTCGAACGTGAGCCACTACACTCGGAAATTATCCTTTGATTCTCCAAAAGCGACCTCCAATGTAATCTTCCCCTCGGGGCACGCCGAGTGACCCGGCACAATCCCATGAAAGAATGTAGAACTTTTCTGTAACTGGGACTCCTTGAGACCCATGCGTAGGAAAGTTTCCCAATATAGGATATTGATGCTGCTTCCGCCATCCATTAGCACCTTTTTCAACTCATAACCGTTAACCTGTGGTGCAACCACCAATGCTAAGACACCCGGGTGTTCTATTCGTTCCGGGTGATCCCTTCTGCTCCATGTTACCTCTTGATCCGACCATCTCAAGTACCTCGGAACAGCTGAAGAAACCGAGTTTACTGCCTTTTTGAGTATCTTTCTATCCTTGTTAGAAGTTCCTGTGGTGTGAACGTGGTACTGCCCCAATTGCTTGGGGTTAGCCTGGAAACCTCCAGCGCCTCCTTGGTTGTTACCCGGATTGCCGCCTCCTGGGTTGCCTGCTGGGGGTGGGCCGTTGCCCGGGTTACCACCCGGACCCGGTCCTGCTCCCCGGCCTACACCTCGCATTGCCTTTTGTATTTCCTCATTCTTCCATCTCTGTAAATCCACGCACTGTTCCAGCGAATGATTGGCCGGCATGCCGTTCCTTCTATGATGCGGACAGGGCATCCTGAAGGCCTCTATATGGTTAGCTGGCCTTGGCGGTCCTTGGTAATTTCCTCCATTAAAGTTTCCTCCGTTGAAATTTCCTTCTGCTCTGGGTCTTGAAAACCCGGCCTCTGTGTTGGCGACAAACTCGGAACTTCCCTCATACGGGCGCTTGTTCTGGTTGTTTCCATTATTTCCTCCATTGTTACCCGGTGCACATCCATTGCCGGGTCTTCCACTGTTGCTCGCGTTAGCTTTTGCTTTCTTATCATCAACATCCTCCTCTGTGGTATCCGTGGCAGCGTGCTTGTTGCACGCGTCCATCAACTCTCCCATACTGACCTCTCAAGCATTCCGACTAGATTTCATGCGCGTCAGCTTTTGCACTAAGGGTATATACTTGCATGTTTTCGCCATAGCCTGTAATGCATCCTTTGGTTGAATATCTGTGGACGAGTGGAGTATTTCCATGACCCGGCGCACCCAACTGCACGCCGACTCTCCCTTCTTCTGGACACATCGCTCTAAATCGTCAATTGTGAACAACTTCCTGCATGTTCCATGAAAGTGCTTGACAAAGGCCGTTTTCAGCTCGCTCCATGAATTGATGGATTTTTCGGGTAGATTATTAAACCATAATTTTGCCGCTCCCTCTGACATCATCAGGTACATAAACTTGGCTTGAAGATTTTCAGATGCATTGCGAATCGACATGGCCATCTCATAACTACTCAGCCAGGTTTCTGGATCCATGGTTGGCTCGTAATTGACCACTTTACCCGGTTCCTTGAACTTATCTGGGTAAGGCTCGGCTCTGAAGGCATCCGACAAACACTTGGGCCCGGCTAAAATTGCCGGTACTGGCCTCACCCGGGAAACATGTGATCCGGCTGCCGGTACGGCGGGGGGTGCAACCACTACCGGCCCTCGTACCGCAGACCCGGCTGCCGCGCGCCTGGCTCGAGAACTGTCCACGATAGCTTGCGCTGCTGATACTGCAGGTGTTGCTTGTCTACGGGGAGGAGGCGGCATTTGCTGCTGCTCTGCCCTCCGCCGTGCTGAGCTCGTCTGAATATTACCGGTATTTCGATTATGCCGGCTAACATACGGAGTTCCATGCATTCCACTCCTGTTATCCGGGTAATTGGCTTGCTGAGCCACTGCTGTGCGCAATAGATCTATCGCCCGCCGAGTCTCCTCCGCATGGGGTGACTCTCTTACGGGGATGCGATCCAATGCCAATGTTGCTGCATATACATTATCCATGGGGTTATTGAAGTGACCTGGTGGAGTGTGAAATCGTGGCGGTGGTGGTGATGGTGTTGTATTGCCAGTTACGATCCCTGTTTGCAATGTGGGTAACCCGGCTTGTACGTTTGCCGGCTGTCCTCCCAAGGTTACAGGCTGATGTCCGGTTTCCTGATTCACAGCTGGAATAGGTTGGTCCTGAGGTGTAATAAACAGTGCGGCCGGGTTTATAGTTCCACCCGCTGCTGGTAATCTCGACTGATATCTCTGATTGTGCATCCTGGTCGACTGAACTTGGAGCCGGTTCTCCAATGCTTCCAGCTCGCGCTGGCGCGCTGCTATCCCCTGTCTTTCGGCTTCTATATCTCTCCTCTGCTGATCCAATGCACGACGGGCCACATCCAGATCCGCAGCGCGTGCTGCTGTGTTTTCCGGGGTTATCACCGTTGCTAGCATCGTAGGATCCATGATCAGGTTCTTGTTGAACAGAGCCGGATTTCGCGGATTCGAGGGCCCTGCTCCAGGCGTTCTATTCGTCATGAACCCAAACATGTTTCTTTGCAATTCGCTTTCTGGGGTATTGCTGGTGACTGAAGCCGACTCTCCATCAACCCGGGCTATTACCGGGTTTCCATCAACCGGATTCTGTTGCTGAGCCAGCGCTCGTGCCACTCCGACCGCGGCCGTAGTCACGTCCCCCTGATTAAGGTTGGTTGCAGGGGTCGTGTAGACCGCGACCTAGCGCGTGATGCCTGGTGCAGATTCCTACTCTTCTTCATCACAGCTATCCTCTTCGTACCGATCCTCCAGTAGGTGCAGGATGGACTCGGTATCATCCTCCCTCATGACCCGGCCACGCGGGGTCCATGCCGGCTCCTCCGGCTGTTCCCTCTTCGTGGTGGGTTCTTCTATCGGATCGATCGTCCCGACCGACACTTCCCCATCCGACTGAACGCAGGTCGCTCCTCCTTACACGGAATCATATTCAACATTATCAGGAATTGAACCGGACGTACGTACCATGCCGACGAAGAAGTTGACCGAGCCAATTGTGACGATAGAACCGGCATCCAGCAAATCTGACTCTGCACCCCAGCCTTCTCTCCTTCGGGGTTGGTGTAGATCTCGCCGATGACGAGGTTCTTCATGCTCTCCCGAGCTTCTCCCGTGATGTAAACACCCTTGGACGCAGGCCCCACGGTGGGCGCCAACTGTCGCGGGATAATCACGGCAGACGTTGCCGGGGGTAACTTATCTTGGGGCAATTCGACTCTGGTGTTTGGGAGAGGGTTTAGCTCAGGGGAAATCATGCTTAACAATTGATCTGGTAGTTCTGGCAATCAAGTCGCCGAGTGTCCGATCTAGGGTTACAAACTCAGCTCTCGTATTACCGGGAATACACGAATATCGGGTAAAAGCTCGTGTTGTTTCTGAGCCTAGGAGCCGGTTTATATCTTACCTAGCCCCCTGGCTTCCTATCCAAGGCACACTCGGAGTCCTACCCAGTCACCGCATACAAACCCTAGATTTCCTTATCGTAACCCAAAAGCCGGATTACGAGGCCTACACTACTTCTTGGGACTTCTAGAAGCTCCTTTTCCTTGAGCCGGGTCTTGCGCGGTTCCCTTTGGGCCGAGTTACACCTTGGCGTTGGCCTACCGGGTTATCATCCCTCCATCACCTAGATCCCCCTCGGACTCCCCTTTCGACTACAAGTAGCCTCCAACCCTAAAACTACCCGTGCCGCCGCCGTCCCGAACCTCGATTCAGGGATCAGAAGTTCCTATTCTGGCGCTCTGCCGGGACGGGAAGTGGAGGAGATCATCGACATCGTCATCACCAACGCCTCTCCATCGACCATCCATGTTTCCCTAATTCCCCACTGTAGGGTGAAGGGGATGGTAGGGATTGGATGAGATCGTTCATGTAATAATGTTGTGATTGTTAGGGCATAGTGCCTAGTATTCTCTAGTAGTGCTATTGACATTGTTGCAACTTGTTATGCTTAATGCTTGCCACTTTGGGCCCGAGTGACATGATCTCAGATCTGAACATGTTATTTAATCACGATGATAATTATTGTTTCTTGATCATACCTGCAAGTTGTTTACACACATTGTTGTCCGGAACCCGAGACCCAGAAGTGACAGAAATTAGGGCAACCGGAGGGGATGGTTGTGATGTGAGGATCACATGTGTTCACGGAGTGTTAATGCTTTGCTCCGGTGTTCTATTAAAATGAACACCTTAATTACCAGTAGTTCCCTTGAAGCCCTGCTGAAAACGGGCTGGTAGGACAAAAGATGTTGTGCAAGTTCTCATTGCGAGCACATACGACTATTTATGGAACACATGCCTATGTTTACTTAGTGCTTGGATGCTTTATCATATTTATCTGCAATGCCCATGACTTGATCATTATTTGAACGATCTTATCCATGCAACGCTCGTTCATCTATCCCTATGCCTACAGTATTTAATCCGATGTTTACTCCAAACATCACTATTGTTGTTTTCATTCCACTGCTGTGATTATTTCACTATTGCTGCTACTATAAAACTGTTACTACTAATAAACCACTGCGAACAAAAGTACTTTCAGGTGCAGGTGAATTGAAAACTCACTTTTTAAGGCTCACAAATATTCTTTGGCTCCCCTTGTGTCGAATCAATAAATTTGGGTTTTACTTCCCTCAAAGACTGTTGTGATCCCCTATACTTGTGGGTCATCAAGACTATTTTCTGGCGCTGTTACCGGGGAGCATAGCTTTATTTGCAAGCTCACCGGAGAGTATTATTATCTACTGCCATCACTCATCATGGGTAAGACTCGTGATGGAAAGTTTCCTATATTACCATCCACTACAAGAAGATGTACAACTCCGAGCACCTCTATTGCTCTTGATTCGGCGTCTGTTGTGAGTAAGCTTCTTACACCACCACATGCTACACATGCTACTTCTACTGAATCTGAAAATACTTCTGATACTTTTGATGATGCTTCTACCGTTCTCGATGAGAGTGGTTCTCTGGGTCCTTTCTTAGATGCTACTATTGCTAAAGTTAAAAATATTGCAAACACTGAAACTCCTGATAAAAATCATGTTACTCCTGCTGTTTCACCTGAGCTTATAGAGAATCCTAGTGATGATTTAGATGATGCCTATGTTGATCTTATTGATGAAATATGTACTATGAAGGATGATGATGTTGTTATGATACTTATTGAAAGTCGTGCTGTTAAATATAAATTATCTCCTGATGCTAAGTTTGCCACTTCTCCCATTAATATTAGGGACAAGGATTATGATTTCTCTCTTGATTTATCTTATATATCTATTGTTGAGAAAGAACCTTTTTGTGGTACTGAAAATGAAAGTAGCTATTTTGAATGAGCTCTCCTCTTTGAGTAGTTTATTCTCTGATGATCTTAAGAAACGTAGCTATTTTGTTACTAAAATATTCCCTTTCTCATTAAAAGATGATGCTAAAACTTGGTTTAACAATTTGTCTCCTGGAACTTTTGATAGTCCTATTGGTTTGGTTAATGTTTTCTTTCAGAAATAGTTTCCTGCTAGTGCTCAACATGTTGCTTTACAAAATATATTCAATTTCATGCAATTAGAAGAAGAGAAATTGCCTGTATCTTGGGCAAGGTTTTGTTCTTTAGTCAGAGCTACACCTGGGCATAAGCTAGAAGATAATAAACTTCTTGATATATTCTATAATGGACTAACTATTGAATCTAGGACATACCTGGATAGTTGTGTTGGTTGTGTTTACAGGCAAAGAACTCCGGAAGAAGCTGAGCAATTAATGGCAAAAGTAAGCCAAAATCATGATGATTGGACTATGGCCGAGCCTGAGCCGACTCCTACTCCAGTACTTACACCAACACCAACACCGAAGAAGAGGGAATGATTTAATTAAATGATGAAGTGATGAGAGAAGCCAAGAAATCTCTTAAAGAGAAGGGTATTAAATCTGAAGATGTGAAGAATCTTCCACCTATAGAAGAATTATGTAAGCCAATCCCTCACTCATCCACCATTGAGGTACACTCTCTCCAATATTTTAATAGTAGAGATATTCCCTATAAAAAACCTCCTGATCAATGTTTAGATGAATTTGATAATTATGTTATCAAGCAAGATAATTTTAATATGAGAGTGCAAAATCACCTAATGGAAAACTCTAGAGCTGTTGATAACTTGCATGGTATTATAGAAAGAACCTCCAATGATGTTAAAATGCTTGTTAAACATTTTCAAATGTTTCAAACTCAAATTGATCAACTTGCTGAAGTGCAAAAAGATTTGCTAGTTAATGCTTCAAAAGAAAAACATGCTTACGAAATAAGAACTAGAAGTGGTATTGCTACACAAGATCCTTTATATCCTGATGGACATCCTAAAAGAATTGAACAAGATTCTCAGCAAACTAATGCTAATGTTATTCATACTAAGAAGAAAAAGAAGAAGAAACATAAAACTGTTGTAGAATCCTCTGAACTTGCTAAAGATCCTAATAGTATATCTATCTCTAATGCTGAAACTGAAGTGGTAATGAAAAGAATGATGCTTCTGATAAAGAAGAACCTGTAGCTAAACCTGAAAAGCAAACTAAAACTGCAAAGTATACTAAGGAAGATTTCATTGCTAATAAACATGTTAATGAGAGAGAACCTTGGGTACAAAAACCAATGCCTTTTCCTAATAAGAAACACAAATGTAAGGAAGAAGAACACTATAGCAAGTTTTGTGAATGGATGAAACCTTTGTTCTTGCAAATTCCTTTAACTGATGCTATTAAATTGCCTCCTTATGCAAAATATATGAAAGATATTGTCTCTAACAAAATGAAGATTCCTAATGAGGAAATATCCACTATGCTTGCTAATTACTCTTTTAATGGCAAGGTTCCTGAGAAGCTTGGAGATCCTGGTATACCTACTATTCCCTGTTCTATTAAAATAATTATGTTAGAACTGCTTTGTGTGATTTGGTAGCTGGAGTTAGTGTCATGCCTTTTAGTCTCTATAAAAGACTCCTCCTAGAAAAATTGATACCAACTGATATATATTTGCAAATGGCTGATAAGTCTGCTGCTATTCATGTGCGTATATGTGAGGATGTTCCTGTTCAAGTTGCTAATAATTGTCTGATATTAACTGACTTTGTTGTGTTGGAAATGGCTGAAGATGGTAATATGTATATTATTCTTGCAATACCTTTTCTTAATACTGCAGGGGTCGTTATTGATTACAATCAAGGAAAAGTTACTTTTAATGTTAATGATAAAGAGCACACTATTTATTTTCCCAAGAAGATTGATAGAAAATATGGTCTAAATTCCATTGAAAATATTGAGACCATCAAGATTGGAGAATTTTATTGTCCTATTCCAAAGCCACCCAAAGAATATGAAATCATTATGATTGGGACTATGTCTATCAGGGTTGAGGTAACATGAGTATTTAGTGAGATCACCCTTGTTAACAAAATGATTTTAAATGAAGAGAGAAATGTTTTCACTATCTTTTCACCTTCTCCACTATGTTTTCACCATGTTTACTTATGTTATCACATTATTACTTGAGTGCGATCATGTTTTGCACCATCCTTATGCATGTTTTCCTGATGTTTTCACTCTGATTACTGAGGTTATGCATGTTTTCACCACTACCACCTTTGTTTTCCTTGTGTATTCTTTCATTAGAGTGTCATAGAACCTCTGTAGTGCTGGTTTTGGTTTTGTTTTCCACGTTTTCACTTTCGTTTTCCCGGTTTGTATTAATTATTAAAATTCTGGAAATACCTCAAAAATAAAGTTTCTCGAAAAATTCCAGAAAATTATAATAAATTTTTACGTCAAAAATGAGGAAGAAAGTCAGCTGGAGACCCCCAGGGGGATCCATCAGTCAGGCACACCCCAGGGTGGCGCGGCCAGCCCTCTGGTGGCGCCAGCACATGGTGTGGGGCCCCCTGGCCCTCCACTTACTCTCTCCACTGCCCAAGTCTCTTCTCTCACCTCCCAAACTGAAAACAGTTCATGGATCTCATGTTCTTGGTGTTCTTCCTCTAGATTTTCGATCTCCTTCTTTAGCCCATAATTTGTGCTAATTTTTGACGTGTTTGATCTCCGAGATGGAGCACGATGCTTATCAACTAAACCAGCAGGAGTTGGAGGTGCATGAGGTCATGCTCGTGCACCGCGAAGAGAGGGTGTTCCCATCGATCTATCTGTGTCAGGAATTTATGCAAGTTACAGGAATTCTGTAGGATTTTAACACTCTAGTGCATAATGCAGGTTTAGAGCGTTTCATTGAGGATGAGCCTATCCAATATGTGCCCAAGTCTCTTCTCTCACCTCCACTATAGTGAGGACTAGCTAGTGGTGCAGGATTTTCGTTTTAAATGGTCTCCAACTAACCTAATGGTTCACTATAAAATCTATAATAAAGCTGTGAGCCTGCCTTTTAGTGTTTTCCGTGCAGCTATTAAGGTACCCGAGTGGGGGTCTTGTGAGAAAATAAGTGGGCAGCCCAAACCACTACTGGATTTATATCGAGAGATTTACCAAGGCAGAAGCTTCACATGGGAGAGCGGTAAAATTCAACTCCCTAGCATTCGATACTTTGCCTACTTTATTTATAAATGTGGATTAGCTAGGAATACTGCCAGCAAGTTATCTGTTTATGATTTGGCGTTTATTGCTTCTGCTTTGAGACACGATAGGTCTTATAACTTTGGCGCTTTGATTGCTTACTGTCTCTCACATAACCGTGAGAAGGGCGGAGTTTGTGGAGGTCTTATTTCCTCGCGCTTGCTAGCTTTGCATGGTTTGGAGCCACACCCTCTAGACTTTCAGTTTCCTATAGAGAGGCTTAATCTTGTTTCCATGGTTCAACATAAGTTTCTTTCTACCCATGCTCACTTACATAGTTTATCTTTTGAATTAACTTTCTCCAAATAATCCGGGTGGAGAGTTGTCAAAACTGTTAGAGAAGTACTTTTGCCTGCACCTCTTTTGTTTGATCTTAATAACTTGCAAGGATGGGAGCTTTCTGAGAGAGATCTGGACGCATACCTTGAGCATCACCCCCAGCAAGGGGAGGATGCTGACGAGGGGGACGATGGTGATTTCGTCCAGCCCTACGACGCCACGTGGATTCCACACCAGCACCCCAGTTATGACTATGCGTCGGCTGCTTCATCTTCTTCTATGCGCCCGAGTACGACCACGCGAGGGACGACCCACCGCATTGGGGATATTTCCCATGGTTTGATTGATCTCCACTTAGGCCAAAAGCCTAAGCTTGGGGGGAGGTATACCGACATCACACTCATTTATATATCAAGTTCGGTCGGTTCTCTATATATCCATCTTTTTGTTTCTTTCACTTCTTGTTGTTTCTTTCGCTTGGTTTCGTTTCTTTCTCTTTTTTTTTTATTGTTTTGTTCTTGTTTTCCAAAACACAAAAACACCAAAAATATTTTTGTTGTTTCTCTTTGTTTGCTTCTTTAGTTTATCTATTTGGTTTGTTTCCTTTTAGTTGCAGTTTAATATTCAAAAAACCCAAAAATATTTTGTTTTGTTTGTTTTGTTCTTGTTTCATTTCGAAAACCCAAAAAGATTTTGCTTTGTTTTCTTGTTCTCTTTTGTTCGTGCTTTAATTGAAAAACCCAAAAATATCTGTTATTCTTCTTTGGTTTTGTAATGTTTGTTGCAGAGTTCAACAGTTGTCCGTGACTCCATTGGACCTTGTTTTTCATTATATATTATTCGAGCCACAAGTGAAGAGCAATAATGACGATATACGACAATTCAAGTTGTGGTGAGAGGCTGGTATGAACTCTATTTGCTTTCATTTTTGTACATATATCCATCTATGTGAGCATGCTTAGTTTGTTCGTATAAGTTATATGTGACTTAATGGCTGCTTAATAGTTCGTGCTCTCTCATGTTTTGTTCCAATTTATTAATGATAAATGACATGTCTCATAAATATTTGTTTGCACTGTTCTATTCATAGAAGGACATGATATTGTGGTAGCCTCCTCTGACTGTTTCATTTGAATCGACTTGGCACATGCTCACGCATGCTAAGACTAAAAATAAAAAGTCAATAAGCCTCGATGATTTATTTTGCCTCAGAGTTCTAGTATCAATTTTATGCCTTAGTTAATTTTACTTTGTCACAAACATGATTATGATAGTTCTTGCTCTCTTGATTGCCGCTCCCTGTCTATTTGCTAGCATTCACCTGTACTGAGTATGAGCTCTACTCGTGCATCCAACTCCCAAAAACCAAAGTTTGCCAAATGTGTCCACCATACCTACCTATATGTGGTATTTAACCGCCACTCCAAGCAAATTGCTCATGTGCTACCTTTAAAACCTGCTAAAAATTATTCCTGTTTTGTGCCCCTGTTTTAGCTCATGAGGACGTAAATAGAGAATCTTTATCTCACTTGTTGATTGGATTTCACACCCTGGACTAGTGGCTTCATCCGCTTATCCAAATGATAGAAGAGCTGGCAGCGGGGTGCCCAGCCCCAAATTAATGCACACAAATTCTCTTCACTCTTTTTCCCCCTGATTTATCAGTCAAAGCATAATTGTGTAAACAAAAGAGAAAGAGGGATGACCTTCTACCCAGATGCGTTCTTCAAATGGGAGACGCTCTTATGAATCCAGTTGGCTTGTGACGTACTGTATTGTCTGTTTACCATTCATTGACATAAGCATACACCTCTCTCAAAATGTTTTCAATACCTCTATTTAATAAATAAAAAGCTCTAGCACATGAGTGATCCATGCTTCCCTCTGCGAAGGGCCTTTCTTTTACTTTTATGTTGAGTCTCCGCCATATTGTTTGAGCACTTTCTTGAGAGCACAGTGATTATTCTTAGTGTGTTGTGTTTGTCCCCAAGTACAGTTGATTGTGATATAATTTTGATACTTGTGTCTTTGAAATCTTTACTTCTAGTCTTCCCTTGAACTTCAGATGTGCCCTGGCATTTATTTTTTGCCCCACACTTAAGGGCAAGCGAGATGCCACTTTATCAGATCTTATTATGAATACTTCAATCTTGCAAATAGTTATGCTTCATGTTGTTTATTATTAATATGTTGTTATCTCTTCATGGTTTGCATATCTATTAAGTGACAGTATCTTGCATGTATCTTATCATGAGCATAATTAATTATTTGATCACATAGTGAGTATATTTACATCATATGAAACAAATATGTTCGTAAAAGTCTTTTATCGCACTCAGTTGTCATTGAATTGCTTGAGGACAAACAATTAGCTAAGCTTGGGGCGAGTTGATACGTCGAAAACGTATCTCCTTTTTCGAACACTTTTATTATTGTTTTCCTCTAAACTTGTGTGTTTTGAATACAACTAACACGGACTAACACTGTTTTCAGCAGAATTACTTTGGTGTCTTGTTTTTGTGCAGAAAAATCAACTTTCGGGAAATTGCCCAGAAAAGACCCCATTGGTGTTTTCACCCCGGAAGACCCCAGGAGCCAGAAGGGGCCAGGAGAGGAGCCGCGGGGTGTCCACACCCCCTGGCGCGGGTGCCCCCTAGGCCGCGCCAGCATAGGGCGTGGGACCCCAGAGCCCCACTCGGACTCCTCTTTCGACTACAAGTAGCTTCCAACCCTAAAACCCGAGGGGGGTCGTCATATTCCACAGAAACACAATAGACCGCCGCCGCCGTCCTGAACCTCGATTCGGGGATCGGAAGTTCCTGTTCTGGCGCCCTGCCGGGACGGGAAGTGGAGGAGATCATCGCCATCGTCATCACCAACGCCTCTCCATCGACCATCCATGTTTCCCCCATCCATGTGTGAGTAATTCCCCGTTGTAGGCTGAAGGTGATGGTAGGAATTGGATGAGATCGTTCATGTAATAATGTCATGATTGTTAGGGCATAGTGCCTAGTATCCTCTAGTAGTGCTATTGACATTGTTGCAACTTGTTATGCTTAATACTTGCCACTTTGGGCTCGAGTGCCATGATCTCAGATCTGAACATGTTATTGAATCACGATGATAATTATTGTTTCTTGATCATACCTGCAAGTTGTTTACACACATTGTTGTCCGGAACCCGAAGCCCCGAAGTGACCGAAATTGGCACAACCGTAGGGGATGGCTGTGATGTGAGGATCACATGTGTTCACGGAGTGTTAATGCTTTGCTCCGTTGTTCTATTAAAAGGAACACATTAATTACTAGTAGGTCCCTTGAGGCCCCACTGAAAACGGGCTGGTAGGACAAAAGATGTTGTGCAAGTTCTCATTGCGAGCACGTACGACTATCTATGGAACACATGCCTATGGTTACTTAGTGCTTAGATGCTTTATCATATTTATCTGCAATGCCCATGACTTGATCATTATTTGAATTATCTTATGCATGCAACACCCGTTCATCCATCCCTATGCCTACATTATTTAATCCGTTGTTTACTTCAAACATCACTGCTGTTGTTTTCATTCCATTGCTATTATTATTTCACTACTGCTACTACTATAGAATTGTTACTACTGATAAACCACTGCGAACAAAAGTACTTTCAGGTGCAGGTGAATTGACAACTCACTTGTTAAGACTCACAAATATTCTTTGGCTCCCCTTATGTTGAATCAATAAATTTGGGTTTTACTTCCCTCGAAGACTGTTGCGATCCCCTATACTTGTGGGTCATCAGTGCTCTAGTGAATGTTGGAGTTTTTTCTTCTCGACATACTCCGCGGTTAACTTTTTCTTGAAGGTCTGGAATAGTTGGGCCATCTTCTTAAGAGCCCACCCCTTGACTTTCGGCTCAGACCCTTCCGGTAGGGTGAAATGTGCCAAGAGCGCAGCCCATAGAAAGTCTTTGGATCTGTCTTCAACATAACTAAATCCATCATTTTTCTTTGGCTTATTGCATTCTTGAACGGTTATCAAGACCATGTCCCTAACAATAGCACCACATTGATTTACAAAGACTTGTACGTTCTGTGTGGGAGTCATTGGTCTGCCATCGACATCGTCGATCGTGAGCTTAGGATGATCAGGGCCCAACCTTCTAGTCGCACCTCATTTCTTTGTAGCAGATTGGATCGATCCGGAGGGCTAAAAGAATAACGATTCATTAATATATATATATATATATATATATATATATATATATATAGAGAGAGAGAGAGAGAGAGAGAGGGCGGGTATATACTACAACCGGTCGTAGTTTAGTGCCCTACAACATTGGCTCCCTATAGGGGACGGGATGCCATTAGAAACACTGGTGCACCAACCCATCCTAAATAGTTTCTTCTACCGCACCCACATCTTCCGAACCATTTTCTACCGGCCGGGGCGAGCAAGTGAGCGACGGCGTGACGCCGGCGCGAGGGAGCTCGTCCCGCCGTGTCCCGTTCGATTCACCCAAATCCCAGCCCCGAAGCCGTTAGAAGCAGAATAAAAATATCCATACCCACACCCCCGCCTCTCCTCCATCCGTCGGCAGCGCGCTGCTCCTACTACCGCCGGCAGCCTCCCGTTCGATTCACCTGCGAGCTTCTGGAGAGAACCATCTCCGCAGGCACAACACCCACCCACCAAAAATGGCCGCATGGGACCAGCGCCATCCACGACGAGTGACCCTGCCATAGAAACACAGCCCGCCGCCCGTCCGAGGCCCACCTAGCTCGCTGGCTCCGCCCTCTCCCGCCTACCGAGCACACGCCGTCCTTCACCACCTTCTGCGGCGGCGCCTTCCGCCTCTCCAATCGCTGGCCCACGTGCACAGACGCATCCCGGCCGGGGATGCCCCTCCGCTGCCTTCTCTCCTGGTCGGCATGCCTGCTACGTCTTGATGGTGCCTTGACGGGGAGACTTCTTGATGATGATGAATTTTAAGTCCCCGGCAATGGCGGTAGAAATTCTTGATGCTTGTGATGGTGTGTTGGGAACCCCAAGAGGAGGGTGTGATGAGTACCACGGTAAGAATTTCCCTCAGTTAAGAACCAATTTTATCAATCCAGTAGGATAAAGAGGGTCTTCAGAAGGTTGATGCCACTTACGTTGGTCATGGCACCTCACCGGTGTCAGCAACAACGCAAAACCTGCACACAACACAACAAAAATACTTTGTCTCAACGGTACAGTGAGGTTGTCAATCTCACCGGTCTTGCTGAAAACAAAGATTAGACGTATAGTGTGGAAAATGGTGTATGCTTGCAGTAAGTAAAGAAAGCAGGGAATTGTAGTGGTTTGTTTAACAATGTAGGAAAATGGACCGGGGTTCATAGGTTCACTAGTGGTGTCTCTCCATAAAAGATAGCGTGATGGGTGAACAAATTACAGATAGGCAATTGACAAATAGATGTTGCACCGTAGTGCACATTAATGACATGATGACTACTATGATATTTAGTGCGGGCATTACAACAATATACATAGACCGTAATCCAACTGCATCTATGACTAATAATCCACCCTCAGGTTATCATCCGAACCCCCTTAGGTATTAAGTTGCAAGCAAACATATAATCGCATTAAGCAATGTGGGTAATGCATGCAATGATTGTGCACGCGGGCACTCACACCGTTGTTCTCCCTAGTGGCAACATCACATCCTCCCCGGTCACGTTTCTATCACTCGAGCACAGGCGAAAAGGAGGCACGAACATAGCTATCGAGCTTAAATACTCTCTCTTGGAGTCACTAGCAAATACTTGGCCAGAGCAACCACTAGCAATGGAAAGCATGCAAGATCACAAATAACATATGAAATAAAGACTATAATCAACTTGGCATAAGTTCAATATTCATCAGATCCCAGCAAACACAGCACATAGAATTACATAAGAACAATCTCGATCATGTTAGGCAGCTCACGAGATCTAAACATTGAGGCATAGGAGGACAAGACAACCATCTAGCTACTGCTATGGACCCGTAGTTCAAGGATGAACTACTCACGCATCGCTCCGGAGGTAGGCATGGTGATGAAGAGGCCTCTGGTGATGATCTCCTCTCCGGCAGGGTGCCGGGAGACAGCTTCAGAACTCCCCTGATCTAGGGTTGACGACGACGGCGGCTGCAGAACTTTTCGGAGATTTTTTATCAGGTACCTAGGGTTCTCCTTCGGAGGGGAATAAATAGGTGAAAGGGTGACGTCGGTGGGCCACCAGGGTGGCCTCACCACCCCTAGGCGCGACCAGGGGGCCCGCGCCTGGCTATGGTGAGGGCCCCCTGGTGACTCCTCTTCGGACTTCTGAATGTTTCCGGGGAAATAGGAACTTCGGGATTCGTGGGGTCCAATTCTGAGAATGTTTCCAGAACAACTTTTCTGAAATAAAAAACAGCAGAAAACAGAGAACTGGCACTTGGCATCTTGTTAATAGGTTAGTCCCGGAAAACGTGTAAAAATGCTATAAAGAAGGGAGAAAACATGTAGCAATTGGCATAATATCAACATGGAACATCAGAAATTATAGATACATTGGAGACGTATCAAGTATCCCCAAGCTTAGTTCCTACTCGTCCTCAAGTAGGTAAACGATAAAACAAAATAATTTTTGACGTGACATGCTACCACACAATCTTGATCATAATATGTAAAACAGAGCATGTAAACTAGGATCAAATGAACTAAAGTTGTGATCTATATTTGTTATCAACAAGTAATGCATAAACAAAGAAGAAAGAAGTAAAACTTTTAATGAATCAATACTAAAAGACTATCAACCGTGCAAAATTTATTAGAGATGATTTAAATTTTCAAGAACAACAATATCATGCACATTGGACGCCATAGAAGCCCACGTCAAGGAGGAATCCCATCGGCGAGCTCTCCCTCTTCCTCATATGAACTTCTCCCCTATACCTCTCTGAACTTCTACATCGTGATGACCTGGTATGTGAACTGCTACCAGCGAGTAAAACAGAGTTCGTCTGGTTGTGAAAATTTCGTCAGAGTGGTTCTCTAGTGCTCATGTTGTTGAGCTGAATAAAACTCCAGTAAGAACTTTCTTGCTTCAATGTATTGCTAGTATGTAACACGTTTTGTAACAATGGATTTGGTGTGATAGTCAGATTTGAACATTTGATTACCCCTAAGATACGAAGGTAAAAAAAGATCAGTAGTCATGTTTCTGTTTTAATACCTGTGAGGTCCCGAATGTTTTCTGGAGATCTCATCAGATTGACCACAACTTGGACTATGCAATGAGGTGGAGAGCTATTGTAATGGTTCTTCACCGAGTGGATGCAGTGGGGAGCATCTTTAAACTCCGCCTTTGTTCCGCTGCGGTGTGCAAGGAAGTACACTAGAAAAATTATTATTTTGCCTAGTGAACTGCATGTGTGGAATGCTTGAACTGTCCGTGATAACCAAGTGTACTTCCTTGTTCTCTTCCGCATGTGACGAACTTTCTCTGTTTTCATTCTTTTTATTCAGAACATCACAATTTCTTTGGCGCAATTGGTTATCGACCACACACCGTGATGCCATCGTGGCCGGCCAGCAAATTTGAAGCCCCGATCAGTATACTATACTAGCCTAGGAGATCTGTTTATTGACGATGTATTTATTTTTCAGTCACTCATCTCACCAAAGGTAGATGTTCTCTTCCCTTTTGATTTGTTCATGTACTAGATTGTGATTGTTTGCAAGCGGTTATCATATTTTGTTCGCACCTGCACCATATCTGGAGTACTTATTTTTGTTTGGGACAACCGAATTGTTCAACATGCTGATCTATTTCAGTTGGTACAGGATGAAAGCACAATCAGGCTTCATGTTTCTCAATCTCCAAGCTTTTCATGCAGAATAAGGCTCAACAAATTGGCTGTTATATATTCCGCTGCAGATGTAGTGTGAAATCTGATGTGGTAAACACAGAGGGTCATTTGTCTGCCTTAGCCATATTTCCATTGATCTTTTATAATTCGGATGTCATGGAGGTTTTCCTTTTACTTCCTGGAATACAGAGTTAAGTAGAATATATAAATGAAGTGCTGATGTGCCCACACATACATGTACGTTTCATACTTTTCTTGCTTATCCAGAAATAGTCCAATTCAATCAGGTAAAAAAATGTTTTCAACTTTAATGATCTGCCTGAGAGTATTATGTTTAATTATCCGTATCTTCCAAGTGCTGAACATGCTAATAAATAATTACATACCGAGTACTATTTGTTGTATCAGTAAGTTTTTGCACAATTTGTGTCCTACTCCACGATTTTTATTCTGTAACGAAGTGCATTTCTTCAGGTTATTAAACATGCCAGTAGTTATTTGCAATTACATGAATTTACAAAGCGATAGGCAGGGAGTTCTTAGTTGGAGATAATTACCCTACTTTCCTCATATAGTTATTTGTATAATTCATTTACTTTCCATTTTCAGATATGCCTCCATTATTCCTGGCAAGGATTACATGGTGAATTGTTGGTGCCATTTTTTCTGCAGCTTTGCACACGTCAGCTCTATATGGGTGTGAACACAGCCCAAGTTTTATGCTATATGAATTAAATCTACGACAGGGATTAATTATATATTCTAATTACAAGTATCCTGGTTTGAGCTATGGTCATTTTGTATGTCTAGTGACTACAGATCAATTTATAATGCCTACCAATTATTAATTTTGATATAGGCGTGCAATTCTCTCTGATTGCAGCGCCCTCTGAAAACCGTTGCTGTCAAATCCGGAGATGTCTACATTCCACGTGGTGTTTCAGTCCCTGCCCTGGATAAAGATCAGCTTTGGGAATTCAAGCCAACTAAGCTTGGTAATGTACACTGATGACATGCTATAAACAAAAGATAAACATGCAGTTAACGTGCCTCTTCTCAAGGTTTTGCCCTGAACATAACCAATACTTTGGTCTTTTGTTTCAGCTGTTGGAGGCTTGAAGCGCTTGGGTCTGGGAGCTAGCAAATTCAGGGAAGTTCTCATGTGTTACAGGGGTGAGGTAGTGCACTTGTATGGACAGGGAAGTACCTATAGAATTGTTTTTCTTCCTACGCACTTAACTGCAGGTCGTACTGCATTTTGGGAATTCTTTAGAATTGATTTAGGATGTATTGTTCGTGTTGTGTGTCTACGACGTGTTGCGAGAGATTTATTTCAAGAAATCTTCTTTTCAGAAGTACACATATTATATTTAGTGCAGTACACTTATTGGATTGACGGCAGTTTAATTTTGTTTCTGGTTGAGAAAAGCTGGAAGAGTTCAGCTTGGGATTCTTTTTGACCAAAATTTTGATGGGACATTTATAGATTCCTGCTTGGTTTCTCCATTGTTGGCCACCGTCAAGAAAGCAGAGCAGATCTCCGACGCTGGAGCTTCTTTCAATTTCTCTCGTACTCTCCCTTTACCTATTCTTTTCTTCCTTTTCCCTCTCTGTTTCTCTCTGAAAACTGAATGGTAGTTCAGATAAAAAAAAACATGGCAGTGCACTTGATCCCAAGAAGAAGTATATTCATTCTGATGAAAAAAGAGAGCAGCATTAGTGCCTTGTTTATTGGAAAAGAAGTATTACCTTTTTTTAAACAAAACCAAGAGTTGAGAACCCAAGAAAACAGATTTGAAAACTCCCAATGTTCTCAGAAAATTACCAGATTTAGAGCGCATATTTTATATCCATAATAAAAGACTAAAATCTCAAACTCAGTAGCATTTTCGGAACGTTCTTCCATTCTCCAGCCAGTTCCACGCGCACGGGCCGACATCCCTGTCTTTGAACTTCAACCCTATGAACTTCTCTCAGGTATGTATCTGAACTTCCCATGTCAGCGTCTTGCCTCCAGTCCCTGTCGGCAGATCCCGCCGGCGAGGTTTGAGACGTCCATTTTGCATCACTATTCATAACATAATTTGCTGTTATTCATTGATATATTTCATGTTATGATGCATCCCTTACGTTATTTTATCTTATTTGCATGTTTCATAATTTTTGGAGAATAAACACCGGGACCGGAAATCTGATGGAAAAAACACCGTCGAGATACCATATTTCAGAAGATCAGAAGAAGAAGTGAGACACCGGGGGTGTCTTAGAAGTTCAGAGGAGGAGTCCAGCCGGAAGGGGAGCCTGAGGAGGGCCACCAGGGGCCCACACCATGAGGTGGCGCCCCCTGGCCGCGCCACCAGGTGGTGTGGCCACCCTGGCCCACCTCTGGTCGAGGTCTTTCACGTACTTGACCCCAGGGAACCTAAGCCTCAGAGCATCATCGAAGAATTATTCCGCCGCCGCCTCGGGGTGGAAAACACCCGAGAGAGAAAAACTCTCTGGCAGGGAGAAATCTGCCAGGAAAATTTCTCTCCAGAGAGGGGAAATCATCGCCATCGTCACCGTCATCACTCCGGGCATCATCAAGATCGTCATCATCATCATCATCATCGCCACCAGCACCATCACCCTCATCATCCACCGTCATCCCGCTGTAACAATTAGGGACCTCTATCGTTGTTTTACATTAGATCTCTCTCCCGGTGTGGATTACTTGTTATTAGTTGATGCTTGTGAGATTTATCGGTGTTTGCACTTTATGACCAGATTGTTCTCATCCATTATATCACCTATGATTATGATCCATGTGATGTCTTGTGATTAGATCGTGTTGTTCTTGAGGACATGGGAGAAGTCAAGTTGTTAGTAGTGAAATAATGTTGAGTAATATTTGATGATTTGATATTTAAGTTGTGGTATTATTCTTCTAGTGGTGTCATGTGAACGTAGACTACATGATACTTCACCATTTATGGTCCTAGGGGAATGTATCGTGTATTTGGCTACTAATTGTGGGGTTGCCGGAGTGACAGAAACCTAAACCCTCGTTAGGAAACCATTACACGAGGGAGCGTAGGATCCGGAGTTTAAATTTGTGGTTAGATTTATTTCTTAATTACTTTCTTTCAGTTGCGGATGCTTGCAAGGGGTATAATCATAAGTATGTATTAGTCTTGGATGGGACGGTACATTAGCATAGGTTCACCCACACAACACTTATCAAAACACTAAGATTATTCAGCGGCATGAAACAAAAGCACGACAGAAACCTGCCGTGTGTCCTTGAGAACGTTTGTTAATCATAAGTAAACCCACCGGCTTGTCCTTTGCTGAAGAAAGGATTGTGCCACTTGCTGCACTTATCATTACTGCATTTTATTTACTCGCACTTTATTTATCTGCAATATCAAAAAACCCTACAAATCTATCTTTCAGTATTTACAGTTATTCCTTCATCGAAACTACTTGTCAACACCTTCTGCTCCTTGTTGGGTTCGACACTCTTATTTATCGAAAGTACTACGATACACCCCCTATACTTGTGGGTCATCAAGACTATTTTCTAGAGCTATTGCCGGGGACTGAAGCGCTATTGGGAAGTGGAATTGATAAAGGAAGCTTCTGCTGTAAGAGCTGTTTTTATTACTGTCTACTGCTTTATTACACTATGTTTGGATCTCCTTTTGAGTCCTTATTTGCGGGCACTGCTGCCACTGCTAGGGTAGTAAGTGACCCACCGCCTGATGATTCGGATCCTTATAGAATACCTATAAAGATTGTTAAACATGTTATGAATAACTGCTATTCAGGTGATGGAACTGTCCATCCTGGTGATCATTTGCTCTTTATGCGAGTTGTTCAAGTGTGCATGTATTACAATGGGCCAAGTGAAGAGGAAATTAGTCTCTATATCATTGACAGGACGAGGCGCTGAATGGTTCAAACTGCTGAAAAATAGCCAGACTATTGGATGAGAGGAAATTGTACCTCTCTTTTATTCTAAATTCTATCCTCCCAGTAAAATTCATAGAGATCGGAATTATATATATAATTTCTGGCCTCATGACGGAGAGAGTATTGGCCAAGCATGGGGGAGATTGAAGTTACTAATGCCCAAATGCCCCATTCATGAGCTCCCCAGTAAATATTGTTATTAATAATTTCTATGCAAGGCTTTCTCTTCATGATAAGGATTTATTGGATGCTTCTTGTTCTGGATCATTTACACGTATGAAGGATGAAGCTAAATGGGATCTTCTTGACCGTATTCAAGAAAACACTTAAGGATGGGAGAATGACAAAGGTAGAAAGTCAGGTATAAACTATGATTATGAATGCATTAAAACTTTTAAGTCATCCGATGATTTTCATAATGTTAGTATTGTTTATGGTCTTGATTCTCAAGTTTCTGCAAACTTATATAAGGCCTTTGCTTCTTATATTGATATTCCCAAAAAGGAATGGGATAAGTACCATGCACCTTATAAAGATACTATTGATTGTGTTCCTGCCAGAGATATAGAAGTTCATACCGTTGATTCTATTGTGCCTGAACCTTATATTGAGAAAAAGCCTTTTCCTGCTAAGGTAAAAGAGTATTCTATGTTAGCTAGTGTGGTTAATAAAAGTGCAAGGAAACCTGTAGAACCCGAGGAACAAATAACTGTAGAACCTACAGTAGCAATAGTAAAGGACCTTTTTTCTGAAAATGTAGAAGAGGGACACATTATATTTTGTGAAGATGCTTCTAATATTGTCTCTCATCCTAATAAATCTAGGAAACCTAGTGTTCCTGTGCTATATGTTAGGATAGGTGATCATTGTTATTATGGTTTGTGTGATATTGGTGCTAGTTCTAGTGTTATTCCTTATGAGCTTTATAGAGAAATCATGCATGAAATTGGTTCTTGTGAACTTGAAGACATTGGTATGATTATTCAACTTGCTAATAGGGAAACTATTTCTCCAATTGGTATTGTTAGAGATGTGGAGGTCTTATGTGGTAAAACTAAATATCCTGCTTATTTTCTAGTACTAGGCACTTCTGCTAGTGATACTTGTCCTATTATATTTGGTAGACCTTTCTTAAACACTTGTGGTGCTGTTATAGATTGTAAAAAGGAGAAAATCCTTAAAGTTTGATGGAGAGTCTTATGAATTTAATTTCTCCAAATTTGCTAAAGCACCTTATGAAGCTGAATTGCCTAATGAGAATTATAGAGTTGAACAATTGGCTGCTATTGCTCTTGGTCCTAACAATCCTTTGCATAAATACATGGAAGACCACAAAAGTGATGTCTTTATGAAAGAAATAAATGAAATTGACAAGATCTTCCTACATCAGCATGCGGTGCTATGTCGCACCCGGACTTCTAGAGGATACTCACCGTACGAACTGAACAGTATTTTGGTTGGATTACGGGGCTTAACGGCTCCCGCGTCCCCTTACGGGTAGGCCAGCACTTATGTGCGACAACCAACCGTTACTGTTCACCGTCGATGTAAACTATCCTATAGAAATCAGGATACTACCATTGACGTACTTCATACCATACACACATGGTACGTCAACGGTTTTAACAAAGGGATAACACAACATGCCTCTAAGACACAAAAGATTGAAATAAAGTTGCAAATGGCCTTCACTAAGGCAGAAATAGCAAATACAGTCATCCAGAGGACACATGTCCCAACATAGCATTCATTACATCAGCGGAAGCAATCAAAGGTGTCTGGGTACAGACAAATCCAACAGACTTAAGAAGCCGGAGAAAATAAAGAAGACGAAGCCCATCCACGTAGGTCCTGGATCCCGCCCTGGTCCAGCTAACTACTCGTCTGCTGTGTCGTCAAACTCCACAAAGTAGCCATCCTGGTGATCATCGTAGCCGTAGTCGTACTCTGCGTAAACCACAGCCCCAACGGGGTCAGTACATCCAAGTACTGGCAAGCAAGACTCACATTTCATCAAGGAGTTACCCGTCAACACAAGCCGGGATGCTTGGGATCAACGGAAGAAGATAGGTATTATAAAAGCTGCAGCGGGCTGCTCTAACCAACTACAGAAGATAACTACTTGTGTCCGGCTAATAGAAAAAGATAAGATCGAGGAATGGTAACCAACTGAGAGATAACTTCAAACAAACCCATCCTGGATCTCGCCCCTTATCCGAAGAAGCAATCCGAGGATAACTCACACCGTTAGGCTAAGGTGAATCAAGTTATTGTGTGAATAACCTATTACTAGTCAAGTTATTATTCTTTGGGTGAAACATGGTTGTTATTATGTTGAAGTTGTCCTGAGTACTTGTTAGCCAGTACTTTCACCAAGTAATCCATAACCGCGGAAAACACGGCTTCTCGAGAAGATTTATCCCTGCAGGGGTGCACCATAGTAACCGTACACGTAAGAATATCCCGCCAGATGGGAATCAAACCCACCAAGCGAGACACTCAACACAACCAACTGTTCTTCGCATCAAGCCCAAAGCACCGCGTGCTGTGCGTGCGCGGCTAATCGAGCCCCCCGAAGAAAAGGAGGACCCTCATAGCACTGGAAGACCACGCCGCCCTAAATGCCGACTACAAAAGTTCCACCCTGGCCTCGGGTTCGTACCTGCATATGATGCAGCAAATGGAAAGCCCGAACTAGTACGGCGATTTGGACGAGATGCGAATCGAGTCAAGTTGAGGGGGGCGCCCATACTCGCTTCCCACATGCGGGTAGTGCGCTCATCATGGATCAGTAGACAAGACCCTTTTCCTATTAGGGTCGACACTAGCAGGCCTCAAAACCACAAAGGGCCTCCTGCCGGTGCCTTATCAACAAGGTATTATTAATAGCAGCATTGACAGGATTGATTGATTAACATTCGAGCCCCCGGAACGGTAACAGATAATAATAGCACGATAATAAAAGAAGTAACCGACAACAGGCTCGAGCAAAAGCAACCCTAAGCATGCTAGATGAGAACAGGCACAAACAAAGGCTGTGGGTATGGAGGTGAGGCAATATCATTGGTTCAGGGAATCATGTGATGGGTTCGGAGAATAGCAACGATACATAGGGCTAGCAATAGTAGACAAAAGGATAGTATCGACAACAAGTGTGGAAGAGAACTCGATGATTCATGTGAGTGATAACTTGCCTGGAAGCTCAGCAGCCGGGTACTGGGCTAGGTCCTGAGTAGTGGTGTCGTAAGGCTCGTCGGTACCAACGTCGTCGTCTAAGCGAGAAGAAGCAAAAACAACAACGAAAGAAGACGGGCAATCAATACATGGCATAGGTGCACAAACATTGGGATGATGCATGTCATGTTAATAGATGCACCAAAATAACTTACTTGACATGATACACAGGTTTAAATGGATTCCATATGCAAAGGTTGCATATGGAAGCCCATGCTTTGGAGTTGAATTAATTGGTCTATCACTAAGCATTAGGTGTAGTTGAGTTAGCATGATGCATGCATGATGAGGAACAAGAATATAACAATTTAAATGCAATTGGAATGGTAGTTAACCATTTTAGAAAACATTAATAAGTTTGGAAATTATTGGTACTTAATGGAATTAAACAAGTAGTGGTTGTTTTCATCAAGTTAAAGTGTGCAAAACAAATAACAAAGTTGATATTTGAAAAGGTTATCAAATTTTAGTTGGATTACATGTTTCACATTTTGAAATTGGACTTTGGATTATTTAATTAGGAATTAAACAATATTAAACAATTTTTAATTGCATTAAACAAGAATTAAATGGTTTAGGAAATTTTAATTATTCAAAACAGAAAACAAAAATTATATTTGAATAGCTTATTTAAAATGGTATTGAAAACATATTTTATTTGCATTTATTGGTTTAATAAATAATTAGTTATGGAATTTACAAATTAACATTTGAATTATTTAAATTTGAATTTCAAATGCATTTGAAGTTTTCAAAACAGTACACAAATTAGTTATTTGGAAAGTTTAGGAAATTTGGATCAGTATACATATAAAGTTTGTATGTGTTGGAATTATAAAACAAAAGATATTGAATTTCAAAGTTTTGTTTTAATTCTGCTAATTAAAAGAATTTTGGGATTTTAGAAATTCGCAGAAAACGTTTGTTACCCAGGTGGTAGCTAGCCACTGCCTCTGCCCCGTGGGCCTAGCCAACGTGGCGCTGAGCAAACGCTTGCGTGGCCACGGGGTCTATGACAGTGGGCCTGCGCGCTGCTGAAGGAAAAATGGAACAAAAAGATGGGGCTTGCAGGCTCGAACCCGCGCCCTGCGCCACGCGCACAAGATGCAGTACCAGTGCGCTACGATTCAGTGTTTGACAGTAAACACTACGCGCTCAGGTTGAGGTTCAGTCTAAAGATAACTGAACTTTCTGACGACGAATTGCTTGCTCGCCCGTCAGACAGAGATCGCCGGAGTTGAGGCAACGCTGCGCTCGTTGCGGTGGTGCGTGGACATGCAGATGGATGCGCACAGATGCACGGCTTAGTTGCAAGGAGGAAGGAGAAGCAATCGGTGCTCACCACCGTTGTAATCGAAGCTGCGGCTCGGTGATGACGTTGGCTGACGACGGTGGCCGCGGCGAGGAAGTAGACGGCGTCGATGCTGTGGTGCTCCTCCAGTGGCGCTCGCATGTCCGTAACGTAGAGGAAGCAGCGGCGCAACGATTCCAGCAACAGATCGATGTCGAGGTGCCCTGCAACGCCGGTGAGAACCACGGGTTCAGACCATGGCGCACGGTGGCCGGAGAAGGAAGTGGACAGCGGCGAAGATCTGAGGCTCACCTGTGCTGTCTCTGGTGTCCAAGAGGGAGAAAGGAGAACGGGGAATCATTTGCAGGTGGTTGGCAGCTAGGTGGGAGCGATGCGCGGCGGCGCCATGGAGTTCTTCAGAGTGGTGGCCGCCGGTGAGGTTGCAGCAGAGGAGAAATTCTCGCCGGGGAGGAGGCAGGCGACGGCGGTGGAGAGAGGAGAGGTACCCTAGCGACCTAGGGTTGAGCTGCGCGTGCCCTAGGTGCTTTATAGGGGCTAGACGCAGTGGTTGGCCGCCGGAGTCGCGTCGGGGTTGAGGTGGAGGCCTCCGATGAGCGGCCGTACTGCTCGACGACGAAGAAATAGAAGGCGGCGCGAATCTCGAAGCGGTAAGCTGGGGAGAAAAGGCTGGGCTGCGCGCGTTAGGTGGCTTAGGTGGGCTTGGGCCAGCTTAGCTGCCGCGCGCGCTGGGGTTTGCTTTATTTTTTATTTTTCTCCTTCTGTTTTTTTTTGTAGCTTTAGCTTTTGGATAAAAAGATAGGTTTTTGTTGATAGAAAAAAATTGGAAAAAATTTGGATAAGCTCCTTAGTTGAAATGCAACCACTTGGTAGTTTTGGTTTTCAAAAAGTTGAAAGTTTGTTTGCTGTTTTAAAATTGAACCAATTTAATTGAATTTTGCAATAATAATTAATATTAGAAAAATGAACCATTTTCAATAGGGTTTCCCCTAGGGTGTAGAATGTTTTTAATGAATTCCAATTAGTGGTGAACTTCATGGATTCAAAAGTGTATTGATTTGGGAGTTTGTTTGACTTTGGAAAAGATTTAGAAATAATTGATTAAAGTGATTGATTGAATTAAGCAACAATTTAATAGTTGATCCAATATGAAATAATTGGAAGCAATTGATGTTTTTGGATTTTGCAATTCATTATTTGAAAGATTGTAACAGACAAGTGTGAAAACAAAGGTTGATTAAGTTTGGCTTTTATTATGAAAACAATGCAAACAGAAATAAATATGGGGATGATGACATGATGCATTGCTTAAAATAAAACAAGAAGTAAAACAACTAGGGGTTTTCATACTTGGATGTTACAAAACGCCCCCCCTTGAAGGAATCGCGCCCCGAGATTCCTACTGAGAATGGAAAAGGTCCGGATACTTCTTGCGAAGATCCTCTTCGGTCTCCCACGTTGCTTCTTTATCGGAATGATGCGACCATTGCACTTTCAAGAACTTGGTGCTCTTGTTGCGAGTCTTACGCTCGGTCTCATCGAGAATACGAATAGGGTGCTCCTCATAAGAGAGATCATCTTGCAGTTCGATAGAATCATGATCAACTGCACGATCTGGATCTTTGAAACACTTCTTGAGCTGTGACACGTGGAACACATCGTGCACTTTGGATAGCTTTTCTGGAAGTTCAAGACGATAAGCATTTTCTGCACGCCTTGAGAGAATGTTGAAAGGACCAATGTATCTTGGTGCCAGCTTTCCTTTCACACCAAAACGATGACTGCCTCTGAGGGGAGTTACACGGAGATATGCCTTATCACCAGGTGCATAGGTCATATCCCTGTGCTTGCTATCATAATAGCTCTTCTGACGAGACTGAGCAATCCTGAGATTGTCACGAATGATGCGAACTTTCTCTTCGGCCTCTTTAACAATGTCAGGACCCAAGAGTGAACGTTCACCAACTCCAGACCAATTGATTGGACTCCTGCATCTGCGGCCATACAATGCCTCAAATGGTGCCATGCCTAGGCTTGCCTGGTAGCTGTTGTTGTAGGAGAATTCAGCATATGGAAGACAATCCTCCCATTTCATGCCAAAGGAGAGACCACATGCTCTAAGCATATCCTCGAGAATCTGATTGACTCTTTCGACTTGCCCTTGAGACTGAGGGTGGTAAGCTGTGCTGAACAGAAGTTTAGTGCCCAATGCATCTTGGAAACTCTTCCAGAAATGAGAAGTGAATATGCTTCCACGGTCTGAGCTAATTTCCAATGGAACACCATGAAGAGGAACAATCTTTGTTGTGTAGAGCTCTGCTAACTGGCTAGCTGATATAGTCTCTTTCACAGCAAAGAAGTGAGCAACCTTGGTGAGACGATCAATGACAACGAAGATTGCATCGTTGCCCTTCTTGGACTTTGGAAACCCAGTAACGAAGTCCATTTCAATCATGTCCCACTTCCACTCAGGGATTTTGAGAGGTTGGAGAAGACCGGCTGTTTTCTGGTGGACTGCCTTAACACGTTGACAAACGTCGCATTCAGAAACGTATTGAGCAATTTCACGTTTCATGCCAGGCCACCAATACAGAGTCTTGAGATCCTGGTACATCTTTGTACTTCCAGGGTGAATGGATAGGGGAGTTTCATGAGCCTCCTTGAGAATGATATCCTTGAGACTTTGAACCTGAGGAACTGCAATGCGTCCTTCAAAGAACACAGTTCCTTTATCATCAAGTGAGAAAGACTTGAATTTCTCCTTGCCTTCCTTGATGTGCTCAACCATCTTCTTGATTTCAATATCACGAAGTTGTTCAGAACGAATCTTGTCCTCGAGAGTTGGACTGGCTGTCAAGCTAGCAAGGTATCCTTCAGGAACAAGACCAAGGTTCAGCTTCTGGAATTCTTCATGAAGTGGAGGTTGGCTTTCCATGATCATGAGATTATTGCAATAGGACTTGCGACTGAGAGCATCAGCCATAACATTAGCCTTGCCTGGAGTGTAAGAAATGGTGAGATCAAAGTCTTTAATCTTCTCAATCCATCTCCTTTGCCTGAGGTTCAGATCTGGCTGAGTGAAGATGTATTTCAGACTCTTGTGATCGGAAAAGATTTCAGTTTTGTTACCCAACAAGTATTGTCTCCATTTCTTGAGGGCAAACACAACTGCTGCAAGTTCAAGATCATGTGTGGGATAGTTTTGCTCGTGTGGGTTTAACTGACGTGAAGCATAAGCCACAACTTGGCGTTCTTGCATAAGAACTGCCCCTAGTCCTTGGAGAGATGCATCACAGAATATCTGGAAAGGTTTGGTGGTATCTGGACCAACCAGAACTGGAGTAGAAGTGAGTTTAGTCTTCAGGAGGTTGAAACTCTCATCACACTGTGGAGTCCAAATGAACTTTTTGTCCTTCTTTGTGAGATCAGTGAGAGGTTTTGCAATCTTGGAAAAGTTTTGGACGAAACGACGGCAATAGCTAGCCAAGCCAAGAAAACTTCTGACTTGCTTCACCGTCTTAGGGGGTTTCCAATCAACAATTGCCTTAACCTTTTCCGGGTCAATGGCTATGCCTTTGGCAGAGATGATATGACCAAGATATGCAACTTCTGGAATCCAGAACTCACATTTGGAGAATTTGGCATATAGACGATGCTCGCGAAGTTTCATGAGAGTGAGACGAAGGTGTTCTCCATGCTCTTCCTCGGATTTTGAGTAGACTAGAATATCATCAAGATATACCACAACGAACTTGTCGAGGTATTCATGGAAGACAGAATTCATGAGTCTTGAGAACGTTGCCGGTGCATTGGTGAGACCAAAGGACATGACGGTGTATTCATATAGACCGTAACGAGTGGTGAAAGCTGTCTTAGGAATATCTCCCTTTCTGATCTTTATTTGATGGTAACCCATCCTCAAGTCCAACTTTGAGAATATTGAGGCTCCAGCAAGTTGATCAAAAAGATCATCGATACGAGGAATTGGATATTTGTTCTTGATGGTTTTCTCGTTGAGAGGACGATAGTCAACCACGAGTCTTTTGTTTGATCCTTCTTGGCAACAAACAGAGTTGGGCAACCCCAAGCGGAGGAACTAGGCTGAATGTAACCTTTCTCCATGTACATATCGATTTGCTCCTTCAACAATTTCAGTTCAGGAGGAGCTATCTTGTATGGATGCTTAGAGATTGGTGCAGTACCTGGTTCAAGCTCGATCACGAACTCAACTGCTCTGTCCGGAGGCATCCCTGGCAACTCTTCTGGAAAGACGTCAGGGAATTCACAAACCACCGGAACATTCTCAAGCAGAGGTAGAGGTTTAGCATCCAGGGTGTACAGCTGAACAGAACTTGATTCCTTCGGAGAATAGACTATCTGTCCGGAAGGGTGGAACAGAGTTATTGACTTTTGAGCACAGTCAATTTTAGCTTCATTGGCCTTCAACCAATCCATGCCAAGGATGACATCAATGTCAGAATTGCCAAGCAGAATGAGGGAAGCAAGGAATATGTGACCTCCAATTAAGATCTGATTCTCATGACTGATCTTGGAAGTTTGCATAGTTGCTCCAGGAGAGTTTACTACTAGCGGGGAACCCAAACCAACAAAGGGGAGTTTACTTGTTGCCGCAAAGATTTTTGACACAAAGGAATGCGATGCTCCGGTATCAAACAACACTTTAGCTGGGTTAGAGTTTACGGGTAATGTACCGAGAACAACGTCGGCAGATTCCTCAGCTGTGTCAACCTTGACGTGGTTCACCCTTGCGGTCCTCCCAACAGGCCTGTTGTTGGTGTTGAAGGCCTTATGCGGAGGAGCGCGGACCATCGCCTGGTTGGTGTTGGGGCGAGGTGGTGGAGGAGGCAGCATCCTCTGAGTGCACTTATCTGCGTAGTGCCCAGTCTCCTTGCACTTGAAGCAAGTGACGACACGAGGAGGATCTGGCCTTGGTTGCGCCACTGGAAACCTCTGCCCATGCATCTGAGCTGGGTTAGGTGGGCGGGGACCAAAGCCTGGAGAAGCTTGGGCATTTGGAGCCCTAGTGACAGCACTGTTTGGCACCTAGATGCGGCGCTTCTGCGGAGGGGTGGTCATGTTGGAGGAGGAACCACCCTCACGCGAGTGCTTGCGCGACTCTTCGAACGCCTTGCGCCCATTCTCCTCATTGAGAGCGGTGTTCACGAGCTCGACGAAGTCCTTGCACTTGATGTTTGTGAGAGCGTACTTCAGTTCCGGGTTGAAACCTCGGCGGAACCTTGCCATCTTCTTGGTCTCAGTAGACACCTCGTCTCCAGCATACCGAGCGAGGCGATTGAACTCGTTCTGGTAGCCGATGACGTCGAGCTTGCCCTGCTTCAGCGAGCAAAACTCTTCACGCATCCTCTCCATGAGACCATCGGGGATGTGGTACTTCAGGAAGGCATCCTTGAAGCAACCCCAAGTGATAGGATAGCCAGCTCTCATGGCCTGGTAGTTCTCCCACCACGAGGCTGCCTGACCCTTCAGTAGGTAAGCAGCATAGTTGACCTTGTCCTCTTCCGCAACATGAGCAATCTCCAGGGCTCTTGCTACGTCACGGATCCAGTCATCAGCATCCAGAGGCTCGCGTGTTGCCACGAAAGCCTTAGGGCCCACACTGAGGAAGTCCTTGATGGTGACCCTTGGAGCAGTCTGGTGGTGGTGGTTCTGGTGGTTCTGAACCTGGACCATCTGAGCCATGACCTGAGTCATCTGAGTCAAGAGCTCCGCGATCGGCGGTGGCTCAGGCGTGTTCCTTGTTGGAGGCATCCTGAACAGAAATGCATTTTAGCACAACAATAGGAAGGGATAAACTCAGCAACCGAAAGAGAGATTATTCCGACGCATGAATAGATAACCAACAGGTACATCATGAGTTCAAATACATCAGAATATCCAACAGACCAATACATGGTTCGAAAACGAAAGGATAAACTAGACACAGCTAGTAACGGATACATCGGTACTCCAATGCTCATCACGCAGGACGGCGGCGAGTACGGCGAGTGGTACGACGAAGAGGACGGCGAGGAGGAGTGTGCACACGGAAGTAGGTATCACGACGATCCCTGTAGATAGGAACTGCTCTGAGAGCAACTCTCGGGGTGGTGAAGTAGAAAGCGTCGTCTCCCTGTGCTCCATAGCGGGGAATCCCTGTGTAACCAGCTCCGAGGTCGAGAAGTGGGCCTCTGATCGGCTCGTAACCTCCAGCATCTGGCAGAGGAAAACCCAGTGTCTCCTGGAAACGCGCAAAGCGCTCGTCTCCAACGAAGTCTGTGGTGTACGTCGCCAGACGCGTCAACGCGAGGTAGAGCTGCTCCCTGACTGAGGCCAACTCCTGAGCAAGTGTGGAAGCAACGGCGTCACTGTGCCTCACGAACTGGGCAGTGGTGTGCAGCCTGGAGCTATCATCCTCGTAGGTATCCAGGTTGCGGTGGAGAGTGAAGTGAACTCCCGCCGACGTGATGTAACCACGGGGGATGTGACGATAGATAGAATCGTCAAACCCCCAGTAGTCAGCACGGAGGACGGTGAGACTCACGTAAGCGGCCTGCTGCACAGCCATATCCACTGTGGAACCTACTGCCTCGTAGCGGTGGACAACGCTCCTGCCATCATCCGACAGAATGTAGACGATGGCTCGGTAGAAAGTCTGCTCGAACTCGCGCTGGTGCTCGTAGACCTGGTACTCTGGTGCCCAACGGAACCCCAGATAGGTAACCATGTCCCTCAGCATCTCCGGATAACCGGCGGTGCTCTCGCAACGGGTCATGCGAACCACCTGCGGGTAGTAGCTGAGACCCATCTGCAGATGATTTGGAAGGTTTTGATTAGGCGCCGGTAAGAGAAAAAAGGAAGTGGAAAACAACAACAAGATTCAATGGACGATAGGTTCTTAAAAGAACAGGATATCGAAGCAACATCGGGAAAACGAGACCAAAACCTGAGGTACTAAGGAGAACCCAAAACACGTGAAATCCTAACTTGAAAGTTTAGGTGAGAACAGAAAACAACGTTGCACTTCCTTACCAGAAAAGGGTGGGTGGGTGGGGAAAGAAGAAAAATGGCAGAATTCCTACTCTCACGTTTCATTTTTCCTATATAGCTACAAAATAGTTTCTAGACTCAACTGCGACCAGTAAAAAGGGATCCTATAGGCAGACAGGCTCTGATACCATTTGTCGCACCCGGACTTCTAGAGGATACTCACCGTACGAACTGAACAGTATTTTGGTTGGATTACGGGGCTTAACGGCTCCCGCGTCCCCTTACGGGTAGGCCAGCACTTATGTGCGACAACCAACCGTTACTGTTCACCGTCGATGTAAACTATCCTATAGAAATCAGGATACTACCATTGACGTACTTCATACCATACACACATGGTACGTCAACGGTTTTTAACAAAGGGATAACACAACATGCCTCTAAGACACAAAAGATTGAAATAAAGTTGCAAATGGCCTTCACTAAGGCAGAAATAGCAAATACAGTCATCCAGAGGACACATGTCCCAACATAGCATTCATTACATCAGCGGAAGCAATCAAAGGTGTCTGGGTACAGACAAATCCAACAGACTTAAGAAGACGGAGAAAATAAAGAAGACGAAGCCCATCCACGTAGGTCCTGGATCCAGCCCTGGTCCAGCTAACTACTCGTCTGCAGTGTCGTCAAACTCCACAAAGTAGCCATCCTGGTGATCATCGTAGCCGTAGTCGTACTCTGCGTAAACCACAGCCCCAACGGGGTCAGTACATCCAAGTACTGGCAAGCAAGACTCACATTTCATCAAGGAGTTACCCGTCAACACAAGCCGGGATGCTTGGGATCAACGGAAGAAGATAGGTATTATAAAAGCTGCAGCGGGCTGCTCTAACCAACTACAGAAGATAACTACTTGTGTCCGGCTAATAGAAAAAGATAAGATCGAGGAATGGTAACCAACTGAGAGATAACTTCAAACAAACCCATCCTGGATCTCGCCCCTTATCCGAAGAAGCAATCCGAGGATAACTCACACCGTTAGGCTAAGGTGAATCAAGTTATTGTGTGAATAACCTATTACTAGTCAAGTTATTATTCTTTGGGTGAAACATGGTTGTTATTATGTTGAAGTTGTCCTGAGTACTTGTTAGCCAGTACTTTCACCAAGTAATCCATAACCGCGGAAAACACGGCTTCTCGAGAAGATTTATCCCTGCAGGGGTGCACCATAGTAACCGTACACGTAAGAATATCCCGCCAGATGGGAATCAAACCCACCAAGCGAGACACTCAACACAACCAACTGTTCTTCGCATCAAGCCCAAAGCACCGCGTGCTGTGCGTGCGCGGCTAATCGAGCCCCCCGAAGAAAAGGAGGACCCTCATAGCACTGGAAGACCACGCCGCCCTAAATGCCGACTACAAAAGTTCCACCCTGGCCTCGGGTTCGTACCTGCATATGATGCAGCAAATGGAAAGCCCGAACTAGTACGGCGATTTGGACGAGATGCGAATCGAGTCAAGTTGAGGGGGGCGCCCATACTCGCTTCCCACATGCGGGTAGTGCGCTCATCATGGATCAGTAGACAAGACCCTTTTCCTATTAGGGTCGACACTAGCAGGCCTCAAAACCACAAAGGGCCTCCTGCCGGTGCCTTATCAACAAGGTATTATTAATAGCAGCATTGACAGGATTGATTGATTAACATTCGAGCCCCCGGAACGGTAACAGATAATAATAGCACGATAATAAAAGAAGTAACCGACAACAGGCTCGAGCAAAAGCAACCCTAAGCATGCTAGATGAGAACAGGCACAAACAAAGGCTGTGGGTATGGAGGTGAGGCAATATCATTGGTTCAGGGAATCATGTGATGGGTTCGGAGAATAGCAACGATACATAGGGCTAGCAATAGTAGACAAAAGGATAGTATCGACAACAAGTGTGGAAGAGAACTCGATGATTCATGTGAGTGATAACTTGCCTGGAAGCTCAGCAGCCGGGTACTGGGCTAGGTCCTGAGTAGTGGTGTCGTAAGGCTCGTCGGTACCAACGTCGTCGTCTAAGCGAGAAGAAGCAAAAACAACAACGAAAGAAGACGGGCAATCAATACATGGCATAGGTGCACAAACATTGGGATGATGCATGTCATGTTAATAGATGCACCAAAATAACTTACTTGACATGATACACAGGTTTAAATGGATTCCATATGCAAAGGTTGCATATGGAAGCCCATGCTTTGGAGTTGAATTAATTGGTCTATCACTAAGCATTAGGTGTAGTTGAGTTAGCATGATGCATGCATGATGAGGAACAAGAAGATAACAATTTAAATGCAATTGGAATGGTAGTTAACCATTTTAGAAAACATTAATAAGTTTGGAAATTATTGGTACTTAATGGTATTAAACAAGTAGTGGTTGTTTTCATCAAGTTAAAGTGTGCAAAACAAATAACAAAGTTGATATTTGAAAAGGTTATCAAATTTTAGTTGGATTACATGTTTCACATTTTGAAATTGGACTTTGGATTATTTAATTAGGAATTAAACAATATTAAACAATTTTTAATTGCATTAAACAAGAATTAAATGGTTTAGGCAATTTTAATTATTCAAAACAGAAAACAAAAATTATATTTGAATAGCTTATTTAAAATGGTATTGAAAACATATTTTATTTGCATTTATTGGTTTAATAAATAATTAGTTATGGAATTTACAAATTAACATTTGAATTATTTAAATTTGAATTTCAAATGCATTTGAAGTTTTCAAAACAGTACACAAATTAGTTATTTGGAAAGTTTAGGAAATTTGGATCAGTATACATATAAAGTTTGTATATGTTGGAATTATAAAACAAAAGATATTGAATTTCAAAGTTTTGTTTTAATTCTGCTAATTAAAAGAATTTTGGGATTTTAGAAATTCGCAGAAAACGTTTGTTACCCAGGTGGTAGCTAGCCACTGCCTCTGCCCCGTGGGCCTAGCCAACGTGGCGCTGAGCAAACGCTTGCGTGGCCACGGGGTCTATGACAGTGGGCCTGCGCGCTGCTGAAGGAAAAATGGAACAAAAAGATGGGGCTTGCAGGCTCGAACCCGCGCCCTGCGCCACGCGCACAAGATGCAGTACCAGTGCGCTACGATTCAGTGTTTGACAGTAAACACTACGCGCTCAGGTTGAGGTTCAGTCTAAAGATAACTGAACTTTCTGACGACGAATTGCTTGCTCGCCCGTCAGACAGAGATCGCCGGAGTTGAGGCAACGCTGCGCTCGTTGCGGTGGTGCGTGGACATGCAGATGGATGCGCACAGATGCACGGCTTAGTTGCAAGGAGGAAGGAGAAGCAATCGGTGCTCACCACCGTTGTAATCGAAGCTGCGGCTCGGTGATGACGTTGGCTGACGACGGTGGCCGCGGCGAGGAAGTAGACGGCGTCGATGCTGTGGTGCTCCTCCGGTGGCGCTCGCGTGTCCGTAACGTAGAGGAAGCAGCGGCGCAACGATTCCAGCAACAGATCGATGTCGAGGTGCCCTGCAACGCCGGTGAGAACCACGGGTTCAGACCATGGCGCACAGTGGCCGGAGAAGGAAGTGGACAGCGGCGAAGATCTGAGGCTCACCTGTGCTGTCTCTGGTGTCCAAGAGGGAGAAAGGAGAACGGGGAATCGTTTGCAGGTGGTTGCCAGCTAGGTGGGAGCGATGCGCGGCGGCGCCATGGAGTTCTTCAGAGTGGTGGCCGCCGGTGAGGTTGCAGCAGAGGAGAAATTCTCGCCGGGGAGGAGGCAGGCGACGGCGGTGGAGAGAGGAGAGGTACCCTAGCGACCTAGGGTTGAGCTGCGCGTGCCCTAGGTGCTTTATAGGGGCTAGACGCAGTGGTTGGCTGCCGGAGTCGCGTCGGGGTTGAGGTGGAGGCCTCCGATGAGCGGCCGTACTGCTCGACGACGAAGAAATAGAAGGCGGCGCGAATCTCGAAGCGGTAAGCTGGGGAGAAAAGGCTGGGCTGCGCGCGTTAGGTGGCTTAGGTGGGCTTGGGCCAGCTTAGCTGCCGCGCGCGCTGGGGTTTGCTTTATTTTTTATTTTTCTCCTTCTGTTTTTTTTTTGTAGCTTTAGCTTTTGGATAAAAAGATAGGTTTTTGTTGATAGAAAAAAAATTGGAAAAAATTTGGATAAGCTCCTTAGTTGAAATGCAACCACTTGGTAGTTTTGGTTTTCAAAAAGTTGAAAGTTTGTTTGCTGTTTTAAAATTGAACCAATTTAATTGAATTTTGCAATAATAATTAATATTAGAAAAATGAACCATTTTCAATAGGGTTTCCCCTAGGGTGTAGAATGTTTTTAATGAATTCCAATTAGTGGTGAACTTCATGGATTCAAAAGTGTATTGATTTGGGAGTTTGTTTGACTTTGGAAAAGATTTGGAAATAATTGATTAAAGTGATTGATTGAATTAAGCAACAATTTAATAGTTGATCCAATATGAAATAATTGGAAGCAATTGATGTTTTTGGATTTTGCAATTCATTATTTGAAAGATTGTAACAGACAAGTGTGAAAACAAAGGTTGATTAAGTTTGGCTTTTATTATGAAAACAATGCAAACAGAAATAAATATGGGGATGATGACATGATGCATTGCTTAAAATAAAACAAGAAGTAAAACAACTAGGGGTTTTCATACTTGGATGTTACATGCTAAAACATAATTTACCGGTGGAAGACTTGGGTACCACATTACCACCCATGGAGGATCATGTTTTTTATTTAAAGCCTTTGCCTGACAATCTTAAATATGCTCATATTGATGATAAGAAATTATATCATGTTATTATTAGTTCTAAACTTTCTGGTAAATAAGAGGAGAGATTATTGGGAATATTGAGGAAACATAGAGGTGCTATTGGTTATACTCTTGATGATTTAAAAGGGATTTCTCCTGCTATATGTCAGTATGCTATTAATATTGAACCTGATGCAAAGCCATTTGTTGAGCATCAACGCCGTTTAAATCCTAAGATGATGGATGTGGTAAGAAATGAGGTATTGAAACTCCTTGACGCTGGTATTATTTATCCTATTGCTGATAGTAGATGGGTTAGTCATGTGCATTGTGTCCCTAAGAAAGGAGGGATGACTGTTGTGCCAAATGAAAATAATGAACTTATTCCTCAAAGAGTAGTGGTTGGTTATAGGATGTGTATTGATTTTAGGGAAGTTAATAAGGTTACTAAGAAATATCATTATCCTTTGCCTTGTATTGATCAAATGTTAGAGAAGTTGTCTAAGAAAACTCATTTCTGCTTTCTTGATGGTTATTCTGGGTTCTCTCATATTGCTGTTAGAAAGCCTGATCAAGAGAAAACAACTTTCACTTATCCTTTTGGAACCTATGCTTATAGACGTATGTATTTTGGTTTATGTAATGCTCCTGCTACTTTTCAAAGATGCATGTCTGCTATCTTTCATGGTTTTTGTGAAGAAATTGTGGAAGTCTTCATGGACGATTTCTCCATCAATGGAACTTCTTTTGATAATTGTTTGCAGAATATTGATAAAGTTTTGCAGAGATGTGAGGAGACTAATCTTGTTCTTAATTGGGAGAAATACCACTTTATGGTAAATGAAGGAATTGTTCTTGGACATAAAATTTCTGAAAGAGGTATTGAAGTTGATAGAGCTAAAGTTGAAGTCATTGAGAAAATGCCCTGTCCGAGGGATGTCAAAGGTATTCGTAGTATTCTTGGTCATGTTGGTTTCTATATAAGCTTTATCAAAGATTTCTCTAAAATATCAAAGCCTCTTACTAATCTTCTTCAAAAGGATGTACCTTTTGTTTTTTACGAAGATTGTAAAGAAGCTTTTGAAATTTTAAAGAAGGCTTTAATATCTGCACCTATTGTTCAACCCGCTGATTGGAATTTACCGTTTGAAATTATGTGTGATGCTAGTGATTATGCTGTAGGTGTTGTTCTTGGATAGCGGGTAGATAAGAAGTTAAATGTTATTCATTATGCTAGTAAAAATCTTGATGTGGCTCAAAAGAATTATGCTACCACTGAGAAAGAGTTCCTAGCTGTAGTTTTTGCCTGTGATAAATTTAGGCAGTATATTGTAGATTCTAAAGTTACTATTCATACTGATCATGCTGCTATTAAGTACCTTACAGAAAAGAAAGATGCTAAGCCTAGGCTTATTAGATGGGTGCTTCTCTTACAAGAGTTTGATTTACATATTGTGGATAGGAAGGGTGCTGAAAATCTTGTTGCTCATAATTTGTCTAGATTAGAAAATATCTCTGATGATCCTATTCCTGTTAATGATAGTTTACCTGATGAACAGTTGGCTGCAATAAAAGTGATCTCTCAAGAGAGTCCTTGGTATGCTGATTATGCTAACTTTATTGTCTCCAAGTATTTACCTCCTACCTTTACAGCTCAACAAAGAAGAAAATTATTCTATGATTTGAGGCATTATTTTTGGGATGACCCACACTTATATAAAGAAGGTGTTGATGGTGTTATGCGAAGATGTGTTCCTGAAAATGAACAACGGGAGATATTGAGAAAATTTCATAGTAGTGCTTATGGAGGACATCACGCTGGAGATAGAACTGCACATAAGGTTCTACAATCAGGTTTTTATTGGCCTACTCTTTTTAAAGATGCTAGAAAGTTTGTTTTATCTTCTGATCAATGTCAAAGGGTTGGAAATATTTCTAGACGTAATGAAATGCCTATGAATTATTCTCTTGTTATGGAACCATTTGATTGTTGGGGTTTTGACTTTATGGGTCCTTTCCCTCCTTCAAAAGGCTACACTCATATTCTTGTTGTTGTTGATTATGTTACTAAATGGGTAGAAGCTATACCTACGAAAAGTGCTGATGGTGAAACCTCATAAAAAATGCTTAAAGACATTATTTTCCCTAGGTTTGGTGTGCCTAGATATCTTACGACTGATGGGGGTTCTCATTTTATTCATGGTGGTTTTAGAAAGACTCTTGCTAAATATGATGTTAATCATAGAATCGCCTCATCCTATCATCCTCAAACTAGTGGGAAAGTAGAATTATCAAATAGAGAAATCAAATCTATCTTGCAAAAGACAGTTAAGAAATCTAGAAAAAATTGGGCTAAGAAATTAAATGATTCTCTATGGGCTTGTAGAACTGCTTATAAAAATCCCATGGGCATGTCTCCTTATAAAATGGTTTATGGAAAAGCTTGTCACTTGCCCCTAGAATTAGAACACAAAGCTTATTGGGCAGTGAGAGACCTAAACAGAGATTTTAAACTTGCTGGTGAGAAAAAGTTGCTTGACTTAAGTTCTTTAGATGAATAGAGGAGTGAAGCATATGAAAATGTTAAGATCTTTAAAGATAAAGTTAAAAGGTGGCACGATAAGAGAATTATTAAAAGAGAATTTCATGTTGGTGAGGAAGTGCTATTGTATAGGTCATGTCTTAGATTTTTTGCAGGAAAATTACTCTCAAGATGGGAAAGACCTTTTGTTATCGTTTGGGGCAATTAAAATTGTTTCCCTTGAAGACAACACTTCACAAGTGGTGAATGGCCAAAGACTCAAGCACGATATGTCTAGAGATCCTTATAATGAAAATGTTGATTGTATTCGAGCCATGATCCCGGAGGAATTTATTAAGAAGCATATTTCAGAGACCGCAGAGTCAGTTTTCGAATAGGTATCAGTTTTGTAAGAAAACGTTCTCGAAACATCTTCCAACTTTTATTTTTAATGTTTTTGGAAAATATGAAAAATTATGAGACGAAAACGAGGAGGAGACGAAGCCCGGAGGCTCCACACCATGGGGTGGCGCGGGCCCACCCTTGGCCGCGCCAGCCCATGGTGTGGGCGGCCTGGAGTCCCTCTCCAACTCGTTTTTGACCTGGACGTTCCTTTCGTTATGAAACGTTTTGCTATATAATCCCCCAGACCCCCCCCCCCCCCGAGGTCCATATATCGTTTTCTCTCGTGTTTCTGTTTTCAGTTGTTTCTGCCAGGTTCTGTTTTCAGTTTTAGAAGCATCATGGTCTCCGCCAACGACAACAAGGGGAAGGGACCAACGGAAGATGATCCCCAAGACCCGGAGCCAAAGGAGGAGATCGAGAGTGGAGCTGAAGGAGATGTAGAAGAAAACCCACGAGTGCATCACCGCGCCACCATCACAAGCATTGGAGTGGTTGGAAAACCTCGCAAGCAAACGGCAAGGATGAGCACCGGAGGGAAGGCCCCACATCACTGTTTAGCTTCAGGGACACCCCTTTCAGGCATAAAGAAACCTTTCCGTACTTTAACTCATGAGTATCAATCTAGGAGGGTGCCCGAGGCAGATTTGCCTTCTTGCTGGGATATGGATTGTTCTAACCGTGCAGATGAAGGAAACTCTCAACCTAAGGTAGAGTGGGGAAAAAATCTTGGTGGCTAGGATTCACAGTCTGACAGGCATGCAAACTGTATTGATCACAATACGGAGGTGATGTGTATGCTTATGTTCGCAATTGAAGATCTGAAGAAATAAATTGATAAGGTCATCGAGAAGGATTCACCACCACCACCGAAGAATTGATTCGTCATTGGTATTGGCATCCCCTTGGCTTGTTCCAAGCTTGGGGGAGTGACGCGGTATCACATCACTATCTTTCATCTTTTTACCTTTTCAGTAGAGTCATATTATGAGTAGAGAAGTTATCATATAGGATGGTTTGCAGTATGGAAGTATCTCTCCTTAGTTGGTTATCGTTGTACCCGTTGGTGTGAGTTGCTGGTTTGAAATATTAATGAGAAGTTTCATCATATAGTTTTTGCACACCTTATTTTATTTTTCAATTTCTGTCATATGGTTGAGCTTGTTGTTAGTATTTGGTGTCACTGTGGAGATCATCAAGTTAATCTAGTTGGTTTTTGCAAACTTAGCTTGGGTCAGTAGAAATAATATTTTGAGATGCTAGTATAAGAAAGAGGAATTTGCCTATTAGCTCATAAACTTAGTATTCACAAGTTAAGATCTCTTGGGCTTTCAATGAAGATTGCATAATTGGTTTCATCATATGTATATTTGTTTGGTTTCCCTCAACTCTTATGCTTGCTACCCAGCCTTGCTAGCCAAAAACCCTGTACTGAGAGGGAATGCTTCTGGTGCATCCAAACCTTGAGCCCCAAAACCTTGTCATTTGTGTCCACCATACCTTCCTACATGTGGTATTTCACCGCCACCCCAAGTAAATTTCTCATGTGTTACCTTTAAAACCTTCAAAATTATCCCTGTTTTGTGTTCCTGTTTTAGCTCATGAGGACGCAAATAGAGAATGTTTATCTCACTTGTTGATTGTACTCACACACCTGGACTAGTGGCTTCATCCGCTTATCCAAATGCTAGAAGAGCTGGCAGCGGGGTTCCTAGCCCCAAATAATAATACAAATTCTCTTCACTCTTTTTGCCTCTGATTTATCAGTCAAAGCATAATTGTGTAAACAAAAGAGAAAGTGGGATGAACTTCTATACCAGTTGTGTCCTTCAATGGGATTCGCTCTTGTGAAGTCTAGTTGGCTTCTGACGTACTGTATTTTATGTTTGCCATTCGTTGACACAAACATACACCTCTCTCAAAATTTATACACTCCTCCACTGTATGTGATTGTTGGCAGGCACCCGAGGATTCGGTTAGCCGTGGTTTGTCTAAGATGGATGGGAGGTGTGTCAAACTTCTATACCTCTGTTTATTAAAAATAAAAGCTCTAGCACATGAATGATCCATGCTTCCCTCTGAGAAGGGCCTATCTTTTACTTTTATGTTGTTTCAGTAAACCTACTTCCTTCTGTCTCCAGCAAGCATTTGAGTTGTTGTGATCTCACCATCTATATGTTGATTTATTCAATCATGTTTTCTATCCTTCTTTGTTTAGCATATGCTTTATTATCTGAATGAATATTACTTTGAAAGCTATGAATCACTGTAAAAGGGTTGTAACAATTAAACATGTTAAGCTCTACAATATAACCTTGTTATAAAGACTTCACCTAAGATAAGTATGATATCATTAAATGTTCTCTGACCAAGAACGAAGTTTCCCATCACCAATTTTGATTCTCTCTTTTGCATCTTTGTTCGTGACTCCTATTGCTTGTTTCAAGTTAAGTTATATGAGAGGAAGTTGTCGTCTGTAATGAATGGTGCATAGATAAATGTGATGCTTCTTGTCTGTATTTTATTTATCGACTCTTCACTCCACAAACCTGTGGTCATGTTTACTGAGTTCAGTTTCGCTTAGGGACAAGCGAGGTCTAAGCTTGGGGGGAGTTGATACGTCCATTTTGCATCACTATTTTATATCATAATTTGATGTTATTCATCGATATATTTCATGTTATGATGCATCCCTTATATTATTTTATCTTATTTTGCATGTTTCATAATTTTTGGAGAATAAACACCGGGACCAGAAATCTGATGGAAAAAAGCACCGTCGAGATACCATATTTCAGAATATCAGAAGAAGAAGAGGGACACCTGGGGTGTCTTAGAAGTTCAGAGTAATAGTCCAGCCAGAAGGGGAGCCAAAGGGGGGCCACCAGGGCCCCACGCCGTGAGGTGGCGCCCCCTGGCCCACCTATGGTCGAGGTCTTTCGCGTACTTGACCCCCAGGGAATCCTAAGCCTCAGACCATCATTGAAGAATTATTCCGCCGCCTCCTCGGGGCGGAAAACACCCGAGAGAGAAAAGCTCTCTGGCAGGGAGAAATCTGCTGGAGAAATTCCTCTCCGGAAAGGGGAAATCATCACCATCGTCACCGTCATCACTCCGGGCATCATCAAGATCGTCATCATCATCATCATCACCACCAGCACCATCGCCCTCATCATCCACCGTCATCCCGCTGTAACAATTAGAGGCCTCTATCGTTCTTTTACATTAGATCTCTCTCCGGGTGTGGATTACTTGTTGGTAGTTGATGCTTATGACCAGATTGTTATCATCCATTATATCACCGCTGATTATGATCCATATGATGTCTTGTGATTAGTTCGTGTTGTTCTTGAGGACATGGGAGAAGTCAAGTTGTTAGTAGTGAAGTAATGTTGAGTAATATTTGATGGTTTGATATTTAAGTTGTGGTGTTATTCATCTAGTTGTGTCATGTGAATGTCGACTACATGATACTTCACCATTTATGGGCCTAGGGGAATACATCGTGTATTTGGCTACTAATTGTGGGGTTGTCGGAGTGATAGAAACCTAAACCCCCGTTAGGAAACCATTACACGAGGGAGCGTAGGATCCCGGAGTTTCAAGTTGTGGTTAGATTTATTTCTTAATTACTATTTCTTGTAGTTTCGGATTCTTGTAAGGTGTATAATCACAAGTATGTATTAGTCTTGGATGGGATGGTACATTAGCATAGGTTCACCCACACAACACTTATCAAAACACTAACATTATTCAGCGGCATGAAACAAAAGCACTTGACAGAAACCTCCCATGTGTCCTCGAGAACGTTTGTTAATCATAAGTAAACCCAACGGCTTGTCCTTTGCTGAAGAAAGGATTGGACCACTTGCTGCAATTATTATTACTGCATTTTGTTTACTCGTACTTTATTTATCTGCAATATCAAAAAACCCTGCAAATCTATCTTTCTGTATTTACAGTTATTCTGTTATCGCAACTGCTTGTCAACACCTTCTGCTCCTTGTTGGGTTCAACACTCTTATTTATCGAAAGTACTATGATACACCCCCTATACTTGTGGGTCATCAAGGTTCCATGCCCTTCTCTTTGGCTGGCGATTACTAGTGCCACTTTGCATCCTCAATACTAGCAACAACGGTTGCTATGCTGCTATGTTCTAGTCTTCCTCAGCAGCGGCTGCTATGCTGCTATGTTCTGGTCTTTCTCCTCCACGCGGACGATGGGGAAAGCCGCAGCCCAGGCCACTACTCGCACCGGCAACGCCACAACATCAAGGGGAGGAGTCCGCATCAACAACATTTGCTGCAACTGCAAAGCCCGCAATATACGATTTTGGAGAAAAGTACACACTCTGTAACGCAGCTATTGTTTGGGAACTGCTGGTTGTTTTTTAGATGAAGTGCAGGTCGTCATACAAATACACGAAGTACACATTTTCAAGTTGTCAACTGAAAAATAGTCCAAGAGAAGTTCGCATGTATTCGGATGGGAAGTCCAAGTCTACACCTGAATTTTTATTATCATCTCCCTGATTCAGAGTTGTTGAGAAAAATGATTACAGGCAGTGCACATTGTTGAAACAAGGCAGTACACTGCTTTCTATTTGAGAAATTCATTGAGATAAAGGATGATTATGTACGGTGGTGTTGGTGAGATAGAGTTGTGTTTTTCTTCTTATTTTCCGTGTTTGCTGGTACACCGTGATGCAGAGTGTGTCCACATTTTTCCTAATTCGCAAAGATGTTATGTCCTGAAAGTCCATGTCACTATAACCGGCGGTATAATGTTTCAGGTGTTAGAAGTACAGTTGGTCCATGTGGAAAATATCTAGTGAAGCTCGGTTTGCATTTTATTTTGTCATTCACAATGCCGGTAGCAACCAAAATTTTAGTTTGATATCTTGATCTTCAAAAGTATCTCAATTCAAGTATTTTCCCGTTTCAATCTTTGGAAAGTTTGTTTCATCATCTTGAGTTATCATTCGGCTCTAGAATGGTGATTCTGAATTTTACTGACCTCCCCGTTGCTTGGCTGTACATTTGAACAAGAATTGCAATAATTTTTTTTATATTGGGGAGAACAAAGTCCTATATTTGCTTTATTCGGATTTGCTTGATTCAAATTTCTGTTTTGTCATGTGAGAAACAGAGAAGCATGCCACAATTTGGTTGTTGATGACAGAGACTTTGGAGTGCAGCTGCAGTTGTGTGTGTCGATAGTTATATGATCTAAGGACATGGGTATGGCGGATACATGTTGCTCGAAGCCAACGTCCAGCACCTAGACTTGCAGCTATTTGAGCTAATTGATTGATTCTATTGATTGTTCGGGCCGTGGTCTTCTATCGATTTAGCTGGGATTTAGTGTTGGATTGGTTTGTACCAGTGCTGATGTTAGCCGATGCAATTTGCTACCCGAGTTGGTGTGGGGGGACCACAGTCATGTACACTGCTTCGGTCGTTGTTTGCTTGTTACATTGGACTCGATGGCATCTGGTTCCAACAAATGGATGTCATGATTGGGCAATAAGCAGCAATGATCTTATTAGTATGTGACTGAATCAAAGAATCTTCATTACCGAACGGTTAATCTTGACCTTTTGATTTAGCAATTAGTAGGGTCTGAATTGATTTTTTTAATCTGAATTTTGAACTGCTTATTAGCTTGTTCCTTGCCAAGTAGTGTGTAGACTAAATGAGCAGTTTGTGCATTTGTGGTATTCTGCTACTTGCTCATGTAAGTGGTGCCATACAGGAGCTCGTGATGCGCCTCCAGATTCATGCTATGCCTTCATGGTGCCTTGACGGGGAGACTTCTTGATGATGATGAATTTTAAGTCCCCGGCAACGGCGCCAGAAATTCTTGATGCTTGTGATGGCGTGTTGGGAACCCCAAGAGGAGGGTGTGATGAGTACAGCGATAAGAATTTCCCTCAGTTAAGAACCAAGGTTATCAATCCAGTAGGAGAAAGAGGATCTTCGGAAGGTTGATGCCACTGACGGTGGTGATGGAATCTCACCGGTGTCAGCAACAACGCGGAACCTGCACACAACACAACCAAAATACTTTGTCCCAACGGTACAGTGAGGTTGTCAATCTGACCGGTCTTGCTGAAAACAAAGATTAGACGTATAGTGTCGAAAATGGTGTATGCTTGCAGTAAGTAAAGAAAGCAGAGAATTGTAGTGGTTTGTTTAACAGTGTAGGAAAATGGACCGGGGTTCATAGGTTCACTAGTGGTGTCTCTCCATAAAAGATAGCATGTTGGGTGAACAAATTACAGATGGGCAATTGACAAATAGAGGTTGCACCGGAGCACATTCATGACATGATGACTACTATGATATTTAGTGCGGGCATTACAACAATATACATAGGCCGTAATCCAACTGCATCTATGACTAATAATCCAGCCTTAGGTTATCATCTGAACCCCCTTTGGTATTAAGTTGTAAGCAACAGATAATCGCATTAAGCAATGTGTGTAATGTAAGCAATGATTGTGCACGCGGGCACACACACCGCTGTTTTCTCCCTAGTGGCAACAGCACATCCTCCCCCGTCACGTTTCTGTCACTCGAGCACAGGTGAAAAGGAGGCATGAACCCAACTATCGAGCATAAATACTCCCTCTTAGAGTCATTAGCAACTATTTGGCCAGAGAAACCACTACCAACGGAAAGCATGCAATATCATAAATAACATATGCAATAAAGACTATAATCAACTTGGCATAAGTTCAATATTCATCGGTTCCCAGCTACACATCACATAGAATTATATAAGAACAATCTCGATCATGTTAGGCAGCTCACGAGATCTAAACATTGAGGAATAGGAGGAGAAGACGACCATCTAGCTACTGTTATGGACCCGTAGTCCAATGATGAACTACTCACGCATCACTCCGGGGGCAGGCATGGTGATGAAGAGGCCTCCGGTGATGATCTCCTCTCCGGCAGGGTGACGGGAGACAGCTTCAGAACCCCTCCTGATCTAGGGTTGACGACAATAGCGGCTACGAAACTTTTCGGGGATTTTTTATCAGGTGTCTAGGGTTTTCCTTCGGAGGGGAATAAATAGGCGAAAGGGCGACGTCGGTGGGCCACCAGGGTGGCCTCACCACCCCAGGCGTGGCCAAGGGGCCCGCGCCTGGCTATGGTGAGGGCCCCCTGGTGCCCGTCTTCGACTCCTCTTCGGACTTCTGGATGCTTCCGGAGAAAATAGGAACTTCGGGATTCGTGGGGTCCAATTCCGAGAATATTTCCAGAACAACTTTTCTGAAATCAAAAATAGCAGAAAACAGGGAACTGGCACTTGACATCTTATTAATAGGTTAGTCCCGGAAAACGTGTAAAAATGCTATAAAGAAGGGAGAAAACACGTAGCAATTGGCATAATATCAACATGGAACATCAGAAATTATAGATACGTTGGAGACGTATCAATTCACAGGAAGCTCAACAGGCACACAGGATGTGTGAAGATGGTGGGCTTCAATGCGGATGGTGACACACTCATATCGGGGTCCGACGATCAGAAGGTAATGTTGTGGGATTGGGAGACCGGTGCGGTTAAAGTGCAGTTTCATTCAGGCCATGGTGATAATGTGTTCCAAGCACGATTCATGCCTTACACGAGCGATCGCACCATCGTCTCAAGAAGTCCATCGCGCCACCTAGGGGAGTTCAGTCCGACACCTTGGGGAGTTCACCGGGCCGCCAACCCACGCCGGCGAGGGCTCCGGTGTACTGCCCCAGTTTCTCCCGTGCTTCTTGCAAGTGCCGGCGCCAACTGCCGCGAAACCAGGTGATCCTCCAGGTTGTGTTGAAACATTGCAATACATATCTCTCTCCACAGATGAATCAGTTTCCCAAGCCGATTTAGTCTGCTCTCTCCACTACGGAGCAAATCGTTGTTGCTTTCTCGACTCCGCTGCACGTCTCATATATTGCTTTCGCACAAGAATCCGTCAGGTACTTTCTATCAAACTCATGGCTCCCTTTGGCAGCCCTTGTCTGTAGATCTGTACCATCTTGTCTACGAGTGGGAAAAAAATGGTCCTTTATTATTTGGTTAGTACACCTAGGAAATATTTGATAGGAAGTACTAGTTGCAGTACAGTACCGCTTAACTACTCATGTGTCTGTTACATTATGTACACTTATTAATATTTAAAGATGATAATGTTCACAATGTAAAGAATGCTCCTTTAGTATTTGAGATGCTTTAAAGAACTGAACTGTTTATCTTTCATGCAGGCCGGAGTACCCATCAAACTTTGATGCACTACTGGAAAACTATATAAGTCTTCAATGAGGTCCACTTATCTGGATCACTTCAGTTATTCTTTAGGCTGATTCACCGTCGCTGGCGGTGTTTCTGATACCATCTGTAGTTTCAGATCTTTCAAGGAAGATCATGCGAGGCATAGCGTTGGCATTAGGTGCGCCATTGGATGCGTTCGAAGGCGAAATGGCAGGAGATCCTTTCTGGGTTCTCCGATTGATCGGATATCCAGTCCCCGCTGAAATCCCACAAGAGCAACGCACCGATACTGGATGGTAAGCAACAAACATTCGATTTCACCATTGTTGTTGTGTGGCATGTCCTGCAAAAACTATGCTCACTTGGGTGGATGCATCTCACCCTGCTCTCTCTTCTCATGTGACTAATTCAGCGGAGCTCACACAGATTATGGTTAGTACACCTCTTTTCTTTGTTGAATTGTCTTTTGTTATTTAGAAGTCAATAGTAGTATAATTTTTTTTGCTTCTTCGGAAAACCATATATGTTTCTTGATTTGGGTTTCTCCAAAGATTACTGGAGGCTCTGCTAGTAATCTATACTGTAATGACCAAATTGATGTTTCCCCATTTTGTTAAACTGCAGGCCTTCTGACACTGGTTAACCAAGATGATGACGTCTGTGCTCTTGAGGTACTGGTTTCCTCGCACTAATACCACTGTCAGATCTATCTTGCGTATGTTTATCCCCTATGCTTCCTCCAACATGAAGCAAGAAAATTGATCTGCAAAAAAAAACTTTTGCTCATATGGTTTCAGGTCAGAAACCTATCCGGTGAGTGGATATACGCCAAGCCAGTGCCTGGAACCTTTGTTTGCAACATAGGTGACATGCTGAAGGTGATTTTTTTTATCCCTATGCAAACTTGGCTGATATTCGATCTGTTTCCGAACTCAAGGTTTCTAACAACCAATTTACTTTATTTTGTTTAGGTCTGGTCAAACGGGATACCAGCCCACGCTCCATAGAGTTGTCAACAACTCTCCTCGCTACCGTGTATCAGTCGCCTTCTTCTACGAGGTAAAATGAATCCACAAAGCGAAACACCATCTTATTATTTGTACTGATAGCGATGGTTTATACGTAATCTTCTTGTTTCTATAATATATGGCACATACAGTCGAACTTCGATGCTGTCGTGGAGCCTGTAGAGTTCTGCTCGGAGAAGACGGGCGGTGTCGCCAAGTACGAGAGGGTCATTTATGGGGAGCACCTGTTTCAGAAAGTCCTCACCAACTTCGTCATGTAGAAGGAACAAATTTCAGTAGTGGCTAGAGAAATCCTTGAATCTAGGGTACCAGAGTTGATCGGTGATGCACATAAGAATGCCATGGCAAATGCTTACTGCTGTCTTTTTTTCTTTTTTTTCTTTTTTGTACAAAGGGTGGGGTTCTAGACCCCAAGCTGCTTCAGATAAACATGGCGGGTACAAAAAGCAGATAGGCCCTTCTCAAGACTTGTCCTAATAGACCTAGTATTCGAAGATAAGGCCCCTGCTGTTACAAAAAGCCCCCTAGACAAAAAATAGAAAATGCGATCAGGTCCTCGAGCTCCTCCACCATTGCACGCCGGCGATCTCCAGGCGAACGATTCGCCGAAATCGGAGCATAGTGCCGCACTCAGTCTCTCCCTTCCGGCGTTTGACCTCAGGCACCGGCAAGCTCCGCTTCTCCGGGGACGAACCACTTGGAGAAACCGAACCGCTGAGCACCGGCGCTGGATCAAGAAGGCCTCCGTCGCGGAGGTTGAAGATAGGCCACCAGCCTGGCCTTGAATCGCGACGATGAACATCATCCTCGCGTGATTTGCTTCGGTATGCAGCAGAATCCACTGCCACAAACTAGATGAAGAAACAGCAGCAACAATCCCCCCCCCCCACGCCACCACGACCGGCCAGGGAAAACCATCGATGCTTCTCCCTCCAATTTGCAAAGTGGAGGATAAGGCAGTCGATTTTATTGAAACGACGATTGCCTTCCCCTCGCCTGCAAGCTGCCCTCCATGGACCTGACCTGCAAGGAAGAAGAAACAATAGCCCAGCGTCGCTGCGAGTCGCTGGGGAGCCGTCGTGCGCCAGAACGACGAAAACAAGCACTAAGGCAAACCAACACCTAACTCTAGTATTCACAAGCCTAGCAGCGCCATTGCAACCACACCGAGCGGCATCGCCGTCGGAGGGAGGCAAGGAACGCGCCGGCGGGGCAGAGGAAGAACTCGCTACGACTCTCAAAGCGGCAAGCCCTTTCCCTACGGTACAGTTGGGTTCTTACTGCTGTCGTAATGGACTATCTTTTTTTTTTAACAGGGGAAAGGCCCCGAAAGGCCTAGATGTTGCATTCATTAACAGCGGCGGAGTACATAATACAAGACAGACCCCGGAAATAAAGAAAATTACAAGGCAGTCCAAATCTTGCAGAAAGACCCTGGACGGAAAACCTAAGAAAGCAATCCCGTCCCTGGAGTTCGCCGTCGCTGAAGAAGACAGAGGCCGACAGGCGGCTCCCCACGCCAGCAGCGGGGACAGAACCACTTGCTGCTGGATGGAAACACGACGCCACCGATCGACCTCGAGAAGACCTCACCAGGAGGATGAAGATAACCTGACGCATCTGCGGCGTCGAGGCTTGGAGCTGCTGACCGCCAGCATCGCCAGTCGGTGCTCGAGCTCGAGTCACCGATGATTTGCTCCAAATCAGCGCAACATCTGAGAATTCCCGACCTCCTCCACCGTCACCAGACCACAGCCACACAGACCCCCCTACTGCGCCACCACGAGCAGTCGAAGGAGCTTGCAGAACCACCGTACAGGAACCTTGAAGGAGGAAAACGGTGTGCTTATCGAAACGAGCTGGCCCTGATCCATCTTCAGTCAACTTCCACCATGGAAGCTGAGGGAGAACGAGGCAGCACCACCTGCTTGAGCCACACCCAAGCTCAAAAGCAGAAGAACTCGTAGGGGCGGGGAAGACGGCCTTATTTGCCGAGATGCCTCGCCAGATCCGCTCCGTCCGCCACCGCTCCTGCCACCAGAGCTGCTCGACGAGGTGAATCAGAACGAGAAAGCACCGGATCCGGCCGATGAGATCCAGCGCCCTACTCCACAACTCCACTAAACAAAGCAACAACAAAACTAATCTAAACCTACAACTACTATACACAGAGGTGCGCCTCAATCCTCTTCCATCAATACTCCTAGCAGCAGCGCCGCCGGAGCATGACTGGAATCGGGCCGGGCCACCGGCTGCACGGGCGACTCTCAAGGGGGTGGGAGACGGGGGTGGGAGACGGGGGGGGGGGGGAAGGATCCTTTCGTAATGGACTATCAGCGGGCTGAAGGCAAGACATTAAAAGAAAACAACAAATGGGGTAGCAGCATTGAGAACTTGAAGAATAGGGCACATCAGTGTGAATAAGACGTCTTCCATTGTAAATAATATGCCTCAAGATGGTAAAAAAATATACAATACTTTGACCAATGAGGATGTACAAATTTATCACCTGAACGAGTTCAATCATGTTCGTATTCATCTACGGGCTGTGCTTCGGTGTCTCCCCCTTGACCAATTTGGTGAAAGGGCACGATCGATATTTTACATTAAAAAATATTTTTTGTTCTAAATACGATGTACCATCCATGCTCGTATACAAATTTATTATATACAATACGCATATCTAAATTATAAACTGTCCACTCCACTAGTAGGAAAACCCCTACCAGTGACGAACAAAATTGGCCTACCGCTGGCGAAGGGCTGTTCGCCAGCGCTAGCTCGCCAGTGGTAACGGGTTACCGCTGGCGAACAGCGCTTTGCCAGCGGTAGTACATGTTACCGCTGGCGAACCAGGTCGAGTTCGCCAGCGGTAGCAATTGACGTTCGCCAGCGGTAAGTTCGCCAGAGGTAAGTATTTTGTTCGCCAGCGCTATTGCTCCCAGTTTTTTTATTTTTTTTGTTATTTTCGTATAACAGTTTTTATTTTCCTTGTATTATACTATACAGGTCCAAATACATGTAATTTCTATAGTTCACACATATAAATCACTCTTAGATATATGTATATGCAATACACAAACCGAGATCCAATATCGATAACGAAAATAATAACACATCGATCTCAATAACATCCTTCTCATAAATATGAATCCACATCGATCTCAATAACATCCTTTTCATAAATAGCCATCTAATTAGTTTAACGATTACAAAAGTATGACATCGATACAACGCGCGATATAGATCAATCGCAAACAAGACACACACACACGCGCACACGCACACGCACACGGCACGCGCACGCGCACGCGCACGCGCACGCGCACGCGCACGCACACGCACACACACCCACACCCACCCACGCACGCACGCACCCACCCACCCACCCACACGCACGCACGCACGCGCGCGCGCACGCGCGCACACGCACACGCACACGCACCCGCACGCACCCGCGCACGCGCACGCGCACACGCACACGCACACGCACCCGCACGCACACGCACACGCACACACACACGCGCGCGCGCGCACACACACACACACATATATATATATATATATATATATATATATATATATATATATATATATATATATACATATATATATATATATATATATAGGGTCGCGCTATTTGACACCCAGGGTGCAGAATAGTTATTCTACACCCACCCTGTATCTTTTGAACCGTATAGGATTTTTACGTCACGTAAATTTTGTCGTGTTCCTTATATCGAATAGAACGTAAGAAAATATATACATGACATAAAATTTTTATTTACGTGACGGTACAAAAAAAATGAAATAATACACATTTTATGTTGTTTTTATGACTTTTATGTTAGTATGACTCATATTTTTTTCGTATTTATGCCGAGTATTCTTTTATGGATGAAACATGAACGTAAATAATTACATACATAACATAATTTTTTAACTTGGGAACATAAAACTAATTGTGGGTGCAAAATAAGTTTTCTGCACCTAGGGTGCCAAATAGAGTGTCTATATATATATATATATATATATATATGCGGTCCGCCTCCGCTTTAGCTTGATTCGCCTCCGATTGCGATCTTTCGCTAGGGCCAGCGCGTCGTCCACTTCTTCATCTCTCTGTAGACCAAGATAAAAGCATTAGACCGGCAAAGGAAATCACAAGTTCTTATTAGGAGCAATTTGTAACGAATCAAATACATACCGTCGATCATTTCTTCCTTGATGCTGTGATCTTCTGTTTCTTCTCCGGCGGGAACGGAAGAGCACCTTCTAACGAGTTGAATGGTCTCTCGTCAGTCTGCTCTAGCACACATTGTCGCAACTCATTGTTAGATGGTGGGGAGTTCCAGTGGAACACCGAGTCTTTAGTTACTACATCCTTATAGATGATTGTGCAGAGCTTGCGCTGGATGCGACCAAAGTTTTGTCTGAATTCAGCATCAGACCATTCGACGATGCTGCGAGACCATTTTTCCACAGCAGACATGTATTGTAGACTATGTTGGTCCTTCACGATCTCCGTCATGTGTTGGATGAGGTACCATGCCTCCATATGGCCGTCTGGCGCCTGCTTGGGGCAGGGAAACTCTGTTTTGTGTCTGAACACATATTTGCCTTGAATTTGTTTCTTCCTGTCGCAGAATCCTTCCCCCTGATGTAGCTGTCCATAGCATCATTGAGAACAGACTTGATGAGGGAGTAGTTCTTCTCCTTCATCCTACTCCCAGAGTCGAGATATACTGCGTGCGCGTCTCTCGGGTAGAGCATGATGAGGGTGTCGTATTTGTTTCTGCGCAAAACAGGAGAGTCCATATATATAATCCTCAAAAATTGTATATGCGCAAACTTATGTAAAGATGGGAAATATAACTTACTCGGGAAAGTAAGGCACGAGGGTGATCCTCTTGTGCATATGATTATTGAGCAACACTTGTTCGAGGTACTTTGCCGCTTTTGCCCTACCCTTGGGGTTGTTCAAGTACATGTCGTGCATGTAGTAGGGGTCTGCTAGCCCGATGTTTTTGACATTATCTATGGATAGTTGATGCGCCAAACTGAGCGTAAACAGACGGACGATTGACGAGTGGAGGGATTTCACGTGGAACATCCGAAAAATGTCGTCAAATCTCACGATGATCTTGTTTGCGTTGCCTTCAGTGACAAATCCCACCGTAGATGGCACCTTTGCGATCAAAACCGGCAGCGTTGGATTTTTCTCTTTGAGAAGCATCGTCTCCATAAAGTGAACACCGTCATGGACGCTAAGCATATCACCTGTCAGCAAGGAGGCCAACCTCGGCGGAAGCATCAGTTTGCCCAACTCATGGATCTGATGCCAGTCGTGTATGGGTATCCTGTCCAATACCCGTTCTGCCTGCGGCTTAGACTTGGTCCCCTCCACTGGTTGGCTCATCGTTGCAACGACAGGACCCTTCTTAGTTCTTTTCCGTGCATACTTGATCTTAGGCTGATTCTGATGAAATACATATGCTACCGCCTCTTTGAGGGCGTCCTGGCTGATGGCTTCTTGCTCGGGGGCTGCCGGTTCTTGAGAAGAGAAAAGACGCTTTGTGCATCGATATTTATCCGCTTCCTCCGCTGGCAAGAGAAGTTTATAAAGATCATCCAGGCCGGGCACCCCCTCGTAAGGATCATTTAGGCCGGGCGCCCCCTAGTAAGGATCGTCGACGAGGTAGTCCTTGGGGTTCTCATCTTCAGCATCGTCGCCGTCGTGTTGCACGGACTTTGCAGGTGAGAAATCCTTGTGTTGGCTCGGGTGCCCCGACCCCTGTACCGGTGTTGGAGTGTTGACAGGAGTACTTTCCAAACGAATTAGTGATTCAGCCAGGGCAATGGCCAAACCAAGCACTGCTTCAGGTTCAACTCGCTGTCGGTTGCGGGGGGGGGGGGGGGTTGGTTCGGAGGATCGAGAGCACCGCAACCAGGGAGCACCCGACTTAATGCCACTCTGAACACGTCCTCGGGCATACGAACGCCGTGGGATACGCGGTTGAGAGGTGTTATGATTTTTCCTTTGGCCACGTCCTTTAACTTGCCGTTCACACGAAGGAGCAATGTGCATCCCGTCTCGTCGGCCTGCGAAACATCGCGCGATCGTCGTTAGAGACTGAGGCCGTCACGAATCAAGTCATAATATATAATTAAGCACTGGACGTTGAATTACCGTGAGGGCATTGAGCTCGGACAAGGGCGATGGACCGCTAAGTGTCGGCGGCAGCGTTGAAGAGACGTGGCGGGCCGGCGGCGACGGATCTTTGCGACCTTGCGGCTCAGGGTTGGGGGGCGCCTTGTTCTGCGCGCCAGGTGCCACAATGGGGGCCACATTCTGCGCACCAGGCGCCACGACGGGGGCCACGTTATGCGCAGCAGGTGGCACCATTTGGGCTATGTTGATCTCGGGGATCGGCCCTTGTCCTCCACCTGCCATCCACGGCGCTAAGGACTGAGCGACAGACGCACAGATGGTAGGGAGGAGCGCGTTGAGCCTCTCGTTCACAAGCTCGTCTACCGTCTTCTCTGGCACCTTGTTCTGCTCCTTTCTCTTCTCCTTACTGTCCGGGTAGTAGTGCACATGCCGATGACCCTTTCCGAGGCCATGCACATGGCCACGATGCGGCTTCTTGTCAAGGGGCACTCCCTTCATCGCGCCGAGGACCCCCCTTCAGACTCAGATAGACGTTCTTTTTCTTCTTCCTCTAGATATTTCTTCTCGAAATCTTTGACCTTCTCGTTCAACTCAAGATCGCCGGGTTTTTTGGGATCTTCCCTATAATGGGCCCTGACAAAAAAATTCACATGCGGGTCGGTGATCTTGTCATACGGGTTCGGCCCTTCTCTCTGCGCATCCTCCTTGGCCCAAACTTTCGCCTTCCCACGGTAACCCCGGCTTCCGAGATTGTGAGGGCCAATATTCTTTTTTCAGAAATCTTTTCCCCATTTACTCAACGCCACCCTTTCCGGTTTGAGTTCGTCGAGCTTGAATTCGGCCAAGTCTTCCTCGGAAATGGAGGGCGACATCTTATGGATCTCATCGAAACCCTTACCGTTCGAAATCATCGCCTGCAAACTGGATCTCCAAGTCGTAAACGCCTTGGTGAACTTTCCCAGTGCTAACGAGTTGACCAGATTACTCTTCAGGTCCTAGTTGTCGTAAGGATCCGGGAACTTGTACCTCGTGTGCAGCTTCTCAATCAGCACGGCGGCCATAGCCGTGTTTTCTTTATCTCTGAGCTGCATCGTATTAACGTTGCCAAAGTCTCGAGCTATGCAGCCTATCTGGTTTCCATACCCCTTAGCGTAAATCTCCGGCTCGATAGGCTCACCGTTGTTGGGGTCCACTTCTGTGAACTCTTGCCGGATGGTGGCGAGCATGTTGTGCGGCCTTTCTTTGCGCTTACGCGACGCCTCGCTACCGGAGGCGGCATCCCCGGTGCCACTACTGGTTTGACCTTCTCTGCCCGATGTATCGGTGCGCGGCTCTAGCTCCTGACGAATGGTTTCGTCCATCTCGTCGTCTGCATCGTCGCCCTGCGTCTCTAGCTCCGGTTGCAGATCTACGGGTCCTCCTCCGGCGCTAAGCATAGAAAGCCACGCATCGTCGTCCCCGCGTCCGGTCCCAGAACCACCCGCCTCGTCATTGTGAGCCATATCTAATTAAGAAGAGAATAGCCGAAATTAGTTCAACAAATCCTGCAATCTAAACAATATACCCCATATGAGTCCAAATTTCTCGGACACTCTAATATGTGATATTTTTAGCAAATATCATGCCAAAATTCACGGAAAATTTTGGCATGACCTTTGCTGAAAATATCACAAATGGAGTGCTCAAATTTGCCGGAACGGAAATTAATCAACATTCCGGCAAATAGGGCCTCACGGGGTACCTGCACATAAAATCCCACACCAAATTTCATCCCAAATTTCGTCATCCACCCACACATGCATATATATCTACACATCCACACAATCGCGGCATCACCACCATCGCCAACACCACCATCGATCACCGCCAACACCATCGATCACCACCATCACCATCGATCACCGCCACCACCGCCACCATCGATCACCACCATCACCATCGATCACCACCATCACCGCCACCATCGATCACCACCATCACCGCCAACACCACCATCATATGCACACACACACACACACCACACACCATCACTGCCATATACAGACACACACACAGCACACACACACACCACACATACAGTACACACACACACACAACACACACACACACACACACAACACACACACACAACACACACACAGCACACACACACACACACACACACACACACACACACCATAGCACACACATCACTCACACCACACCACACAGAGCACAAAATAGACAAAAATTACCTGTCAGTAATTCTGTCGAACACCTTGCAGGTAGGGTGGAGCAGGAGAGGAGCAAGCAGTTCCTAGTCCCCCCGGCGCAGAAGTGAGGTCGAGGAGGTTAGGGGAGTCCGGAGAGAGGGAGGGGAGGACGGAGAGAGGGAGGGGTGGCCGGAGAGGAAGGAGGGCCGGCGGTGGCTCGGGGCAGCTGTGGCTCGGGGCAGTGGGGTGGAGTGGCAGTGGGGGTGGAGGGTGGGGCAGTGGGGGTGCGAGAGGAAGTGGAGGCGCGTGGAACGGCTGGGGCTGCTCGCCGGTGACTGGCGGCGCATGGAACGGCGGCGGTGATCACAGTTGGCCGGCCGGGGGCGTCGCGCGTCGATCGTCGAAGGGCTCGAAACGGCTAAGTCCTAGCTACCCTATGCGTGCTCTCTGTAGGGAGAAGGTGGGGGGCCCGCGCGTAAGTGTTAACTGTTCGACACTACCGCTGGCGAACGGAGCTGCTGGTTCGCCAGCGCTATATTACCGCTGGCGAACAGGGTTTGGTTCGCCAGCGGTAACATAGCGCTGGCGAACCAGCAGCTCTGTTCGCCAGCGATACCTTTTTTTATTATTTTTTATTTTTCTTTGAATTTATTTAATTTATTATCTTTTATTAGTTTTTCTTTGAGAAACATTTTGATTTATTTTTCTTTATTTCTTTGAATTGATTTGTTTTTGTTTACTTTTGTTATATTTTGTTTTCCATTATTTCCTTCATGTTTTCTCTTATTTTCTTTTTGTTTTTTATTGTTAAATTTTGTTTTCCTTCATGTTTTCTCTTCGTTTTATTTTTGTTTTCTATGGTTAGGAGATATGTTTTCCAATATTTTCTTCATGTTTTCTATTGTTTTCCTTCATGTTTTATTTTTTTTCCAATATTTCCTTCTTGTTTTCTCTTTTCGTTATTTTGGTTTTAGTTGTTTCCCATTATTTTTCTTCATTTTTCTTTTTGTTTCCTTTATGTTTTCTCTTGTTCACTTTATGTTTTCTATTGTTTTTCTTTATGTGTTCTATTGTTTTCCGTTGTTTCTTTTATGTTTTCTATTGTTTTATATTGTTTTCCATTATTTCCTTTCTGTTTCAAATAATATAAGTCCACACATTTGAAATACAGAACAAGGTACATTAAATTTATAATAAGTGCACATCAGACCAGTTGATTCATGCATATACATAGTTTCGTCGCATACAATTGGCAGACAGATATATACATAGTTTCTCAGTGTTAGATCTTTTTGACTTTTTTGGTCGTAGTTGCATCATTTAACCCCACATCATGACTTCTTCTTCTGAATGGAAGACCATGCCTAGGTAGCGTTGTTCTGCTTCTTCTTGTTGTGTATGTTGCATGACTATCATCATCATCTTCTTGATCATCGTCAATATTTGGGTCGCTGAACGTGTCGAACTCGTCCTCATCAACGACTCCATCCATTCCGATGATATTTCTTTTCCCTCTCCTCACGACAACACGGCTAGGCCTTGCGGGGTCTGTTATAAAGAAGCATTGAGACACATGCTTAGCCAATACCCATGGCTCATTTTGCGCTGTGACATTCGCGCTTGATGAGGTTCCGGCTTCGGGAATAACCATGGTTGTAAAGTATTGGTCTTCTTTTCTGACGGTCGACATCCTAGCCCATCTGACGCGGAACATAGGCACCTTCTCTCCAGAGTAGTTAAGCTCTCATATCTTCTCGATCCTTCCGTAGTATCTTAACTTTTTGTCACCGGTGTAGGATTCCATCGTTACCCCTGAGTTTTGATAATCGGAAGTTTTGTCTTTCTCCTCTGTGTAGAAAGTGAACCCGTTGATATCATATGCTTGAAATGTCGCTAGGTTGGGAGCTAGGCCATGTGCCAAGGCGTACAATAGTTTATTTTTCGCACAATCCCTTGGCGGTGTATTAGCGACGATCACATCTTTAAACCAACGCAAGAAAGTGGAGTTATGCTCTCTGATTATTTCTCCTTCGGTCCTCCGCTTTCCTTGTTCACTGTACTTTTTCATAATAGAGCTCTTGTGTTTTGCCACCCAAGTATCGACCATGTCAATGTGTTGGAGAGCTACTAAGTTTTCCCTGTTAAAGTCGGTGCGTCGACAAGCCCGATCCACATGCACTTCTCTACGTCCATTTTTGTGACCTACTCCATCGAGCTTGCCAATGTGCTTGTTTCTGGGCAGACTAACAGGGTCCTCCACGTCCATATGATTCGTGCAGAAAGAGATGCACTCTTCGGTGAGAAAGCCTGGAACGATGCTTCCATCCGGACGGGCTCTATTGCGAACAAATCCTTTGATGACCCCATTCATCCTTTCAAACGGCATCATGTTATGCAGGAACAACGGGCCGAGATGGATGATATCGTCCACGATATGGACCAAAAGATGAACACATATGTCAAAGAATGATGGTGGAAAGTACATCTCAGGCTCGCATAGTATCACGACAATCTCTTCCTGCAGCCTTGAGATCTGCTTCCCCGTGATCGACTTTCGAGATATCACGTCGAAGAAGTTACAGAGGCCAAACAGGGTTTCCCGGACGTGCTTGTCCATTATTCCGCGGATCGCAACTGGAAGTATCTGCGTCATCATCACGTAACAGTCATGAGACTTCATCCCGCTAAACTTTTTTTCTGCGCGTCGAGGAATCTGTTTATTAGCCCTGAGTAACCGCTAGGGACTTTGACTCCGAGAAGGCACATCATCAATTTTGTGATCTCGTCCGGACTAAGAGTGAAGCAGGAGGGGGGGCAGTAATAGTCATTCCTCTTAACCCTTTTGGCCTTGCGACCCTCCGTCTCCTCATCACACGATTGATCGCCGTCGTCATCATCCGGGCGTCCCCCCTGAAGATCTACCCTAATACCTAAATATTTCAGGTCGTTTCTTGCTTTCACCTTGTCTTTGGTCCTCTCCGGCATGTTGAGCAGCGTGCCAAACAAACTTTCAAACACATTCTTCGTGATATGCATCAGATCAAGGCAGTGAGGCGTATCGAGAATGGGCCAGTATGGCAAGTCCCAAAACACCGACCTCGTCTTCCATACATCCAGAAGTGGTTTTGGCGCCTTTTGCTTCTTTCCTGGCTCTGGGCATTCCTTCCAATCATTCAGCAACTTGTAGATTTCTTTGTCGCGCCTCTTACGCTGAGGTCCACGGAGCTCATCTTCACCATTAAAAAGGTCTCCTCGCCTTCTCCACGGGTCTTTGTTGGGTAGCCACCTTCGATGGCCAACGAAAACTGTTTTCGAAGACCTAGGATCTTTCGGAAGTTGCATAAACGTGGGGTGATCCATGCACCTCACGCAACCGTTATGTCCGTGGCACACCTGGTCCGCCACATATCCGTAGCCGAGTAGGTCGTGAACCGTACAGAGTAAGATAGCTCTCATTGGGAAATATTGTTCACCGAAGGCGTCCCATGTGTTCACCCCTTCCTCGGCCCATAGCGTGTCCAGCTCATCTTTAAGCAGCTTCTGGTATAGATTGATGTCGTTTCCTGGTTGTTTTGGCCCTTGAATTAGCATACTCATGTGAATATACTTCCTCTTCATGCACAACCAGGGGGATGTTGTACATCCATACAAACACGGGCCAGGTGCTATGGGTGCTGCTCTGGTTGCCAAACGGATTGAGTCCGTCGGTGCTCACACCCAACCTGATGTTCCTTGCCTCCGCCCCGAACGTTGCATATTCACAGTCAATTACTTTCCATTGACTTGCATCTGAAGGATGTGTCAGATTTACTTTTTCACTCCGATTTGGATCTTTCAAAACTTTATTCCTCCTTTCCGCGTGCCAGCGCATGAGCTCTGCTTCCTTGCGGTCCGTGAAATACCGTTGCAGACGGGGAATGAGCGGAAAGTACCACACAACTTTTTGAGGAGCTTTCTTCTTCCCTTTCTTGTATCGAGCGGCATTGCAAACTGGACAAATGGTTTTGTTCACGTCCTCTTTCCGATAAATGTAGCAATCGTTGATGCACACATGGTATTTTTCGTGAGGTAAATCAAAGGGGCACACGACTTTCTTGGCCTCGTCGCAACTTTTAGGACAGGTGTTGCCCTCTGGAAGGACATCGTGCCAGTATTGCAGGCTTGCATCGACGCTTATGTCGCTCCATTTGTATCTCGCCTTCATCTGAAGAACATCGAGCGCCACTCTCAGGCGGGACTCTCCCGGACCGCATCCTGCATACAACGGTGTTTTCGAGTCTATCTCTAGTTGCGCCAGCTTTGATTGCTCTCTAGCAGCAGATATCGAGTTAGTCTTCTTTCTCAAAAGCAGTTCTTTCAGATGAGGGTCACGCACAACTTCCGTTAGGGGTGTCCCTGTGTCCTCGTCTTCTTCCACGTCTTGTTCAGCATCTTCTCCATGATCATGTGCGGGGTCATGAGGTTGATCTTGGTCCTATTGTAGTTCTAGTCGATCGTTGTTATTCTCCTGTTGCACATCATTTCCTACCACCGCTGCCCCATGGACTTCATCATCTTCATCATCACTTACCCACTGACTGTTATACCCATCCATGAAACCATACCTGAGGAGGTGACTGAGCAAGTCTCCGGTAAAGGGATTGAGCAAGCCCCCTAGTTTGCACTTTCGACATGGACATCGTATCTCCTTGCGGCCATTTTGTATCATGTCTTCTGTCGCGTGTCTCAAGTAACTATTCACGACACATTCACTCTTAATGACCACCATTATATGTCGCCTGCACGAAAGCGCGCCAATATAATATTAGAACCAAACATAATATATATATATATATATATATATATATATATATATATATCGATATTCACGAAAAAAATCGGCATGACCTTACTACAAATTGGAGGTTAGAGGAGTGCCAAACTTTGCCGAGACGGAAATGAATCAACATTCCGGCAAAGTGGCAACTCATTTTCATATCCAAAATTTCACTTCATGCCGTATTCACGAAAAAATTCGGCATGACCTTTCTACAAATAGGAGGTTATTAGGGAGTGCCAAACTATGCCGAGACGAAAATGAATCAACATTCCGGCAATAGTTGGCTACTCAATTTTAATGCACAACAAATTGCACACATTTAACGTCTCCATCACACGACCATATTTGAATCCGGTGAAATCTCACACATATTGCATATCGCGTGTATATCCGGACAAAATTTATATACAAACTCATTTAATTAGCATTCATCCATGCACCTCAAATGAATTGATGGCTACACGATGATATCCGGAGAATTTTGGAGCTTCGGAGAGAGAGGGGGTAATTCTAGATCTAGAGATGGCTACGAAGGGAAAACTTTGGGTAGAAATGGTGTTAGGAGAGAGATAAACATATATATACCAAATAAAATAATTTTAGTTGGTTCAAAAGAGAGTAGGAGGGTGGGGAAATTGGCATAAATTCGAGCTAGAGAGAGAGGAGGGGAAAGGTGAAGGAGAGTGGAGAGGGGAAAGTGGGTGGGTGGGATGGCACACTTATGGCAGATCTGCCAGGTTACCGCTGGCGAACAGCACTGCATGTTCGCCGGCGCTAACATGCGCCCTGGGCCCACATGTTAGCGCTGGAGAACAGGCAGTGATGTTCGCCAGCGGTAGTCAACTTAGCGCTGGCGAACACGCAGGCCTGTTCGCAGCGGTAGTTTCAGGCAGGGGCTGGTGCGCGCGCAGGTGGGTCCCACCCGTAGCGCTGGCGAACGAGATGGCATGTTCGCCAGCGGTAGTAGATATAGCGCTGGCGAATAGATAATGGTGTTCGCCAGCGGTAATAGCACTGGCAAAGCCAAAAATGTGTTCGCCAGCGCTAAACTGGTGGCTATAAGCCTTTTCCTACTAGTGCTCACCACTCCTAATCACGTACGAGGCCACGACTGCCCACGGCAACATATAAATTTTGTGCGAATAGTTATAAACAAAATTCGTAATTAAAAAAATCATGACGGGTTTATACAGAGCCGCGTACGTCTTGATACGACTTAATTATTCACAGCCGTCCATGTTAATGAAAGGGTATGGAGCGATCTCAGCCATCCTTGCATCAATTTTTTATTTTAGGGGGAGACACCGAAGTAGAAGCGTTCATCTACACTATGATGTCACTCTGGACAATTGCCTTATCATCTACTAGTAAACTTCCCCTATTCTTTTTCTGTACTTTCCCTCGCCCATGGTGTGTGATGGAGCGGGCCTGTGAGAGAGCGATGTTTGTTGGATCCGCGGTTTAGAGCATCGACGGACACGAGGCACGCCTCCGATCGCTATAAGGAGGCGATTCTATCAGGAATAGGATAAGAACAAACGAATTCCCCGCGTGCGCATCCACAAGCGTGATCAAAGCTAGCTCCAGGGACGCATCGGCTCCCAGTCCTTGGCTGCCACGACCTTGCTCATCGCCGTTGCTTGACCTCCGCTGGAATGCTGAGCTGACAACCTGTTTTCCTCTGATTTTTTGTGTTCATTTGTTTGCTGACAGTTTAACTGGTAATTTCAACCCGTGTGCTTCCCTGATGGGTGTTTCTCTCTCCATTTGCTCGAAGAATATGTACATTTTTATTAATCAAAGGGAAGTACAAATAATAGTACCGGGAAGAACATACTAGAGAATTTCGAAAATCATAAACATTGCAGTTCGGGTGTAAAAAAGAAAGCCGTTCGTACCCTTACATAGAGAAGTTCGAAACCCAAAAAATAGGCAGTTCAATATCCCATACAGACAACAGTTCATCCCCACACACAGAGAAGTTCAACCCCAAACAGAGAGAAGATCGAAGCCCATACACAAAGAAGTTCAACTCCACAAAACAGAGAAGTCCAAACCCATACAGAGAGAGGATCAAAACGTATAGAGAGAAGTTCAACCCCACACAAAGAGAGGATCAAAACCCGTACACAAAGCAGTTCAACTCCACACACAGAGAAGTTCAAACCCACACATAGAGAGGCTCAAAACGTTTAGAGAGAGAAGTTCACACCTTACCAGTGAGAAGTTCATGCCCGCACATAGATAATTTCAAGCCCTTGCACAATGTAGTTCACTTTCTACAAAAAGAGCAGTTCATGCCTAAATACAATGCAGTTCAAATCAAATCAGAGAGAAGTTCAGGCACATACAGATAGCAGTTTAGGCTTACACACAATGCATTTCAAGTGACAAAAAAAACAAGTCCAAGACTATACATAGAGAAGTTCGAAGCTCATAAACTAGTCAGTTCAATATCCTGTACACACAATAATTCGACCCCTGTGAGGAGAGAAGTTCAAAAATCTAACAGCGAGTAGTTCAAGGACTTAACACAATGCAGTTCAAGTCAAATCTGAGAGAAGTTCATGCCCATATCGATAGAAGTTTAGGCCTACACACATTATAGTTCAAGTACATAAGATAAGCAGTTCAATATCATACATAGAGAAGTTCGAAACCCATAAACAGTGCAGTATAGTAACAAAAAGAATCATTGAGCTAAAACGAATAATGTATGATAAAGTTATCTCTGTTTTACTAAATACAAATCACAAAAACTCCGTCCGGCGGTACACAGACTCATACCGGGAAGTTCACACGTGTGTCGAGGAAATTTCAAATAATCCATTTTCTACGTGATACACACAGAAAAAATAAGGACATTAAAATCATTGTCTAAAGTGCGGAATCCCGTTAGAAGAACAAACTCATTAACCGAGAAGTTCACATGTATGTCGATAGAAGTTCAACACTCTATTTTTTCATAGATATATAGTCCCCGTCTCTCTCTTTTCAACGCAACAAAAATCACTCGATATGGAGGTCGGATGAGTGGCAAAATGATTTTTTGAGCGTGAAAAAGAAGGTTGACTAAACTTTGACCGCAAAAAACCCCACTTAGAAATCGTTTTTTGAATAGATGTATCTTTTTAGCCCAAACGATTTGAGTGCTCAGTGAGCTAAAACAGATAATGTATGACAAGTTATCGTTGTTTTAGTAAAAGAAAATCACAAATACTCCGTCCACTAGTACACAGACGCATACCGGGAAGTTCAAACGTGTGTCGAGTGAAGTTCAATACTCTATTTTTCATACTACGTTACATATTATGATATTTTTGAAATTGAATTTAATCGATGATAAATTAAATAAAACCGTAGAAGATAAAAAGATGCGAAATTTCAACAGCATTCTAACGGCATATCATTTGAATCGTTCCAATTTATGGTTCAGAAAATATTTAAAAATACCTTCGGCGTGACATTTTGCTGATCATTTTTTTAGAAATAAAAAAAATAACCGTAACGAATTTGAAAAAAGTGATAAAAATGAAAAAGATGTGTAATTTCACTAGCTTTTCAACGGTATATCATTTCCTCAATTCCGATAAACGGTTAAAAATTTATTATTGTTTTAGTAAACATAAATACAAAAACTCCGTCGGTCAGTACACAGACGTATATCGGGAAGTTCACATGTGTGTCGAGTAAAGTTCAATACTCCATTTTTTATACTACATTACAGATTAGTATATTTTTTAAATTGAATTTAATCGGCCATGAATTAATGAAAACTGTAGTGAAGACAAAGTTGCGGAATTTGAACAACTTTCCAACGGTATATCATTTGCATCGTTCCGATGTACGGTTGAGAAAATATTTAGAAAATACGTTATGTGTGACAAATAGCCGATCGTGTTTTTTAAAATAAAAAAATACTCATAACGAATTTGAAAAGTGACAACATGAAAAAGATGCGTAATTTCACTAACTTTTCAACGGTATATCATTTGCTCAATTCTGATAAACGGTTAAAAAGTTATTCAAAAAATACGTTCACATCAGTTTTTACCAGATTTGAGTATTTTTTAAATTGTTTAAAAATGGTTACGAATTTTAAAACCTACGTGGGACAAGGAAAGGTGCGGAATTTCACTAGCTTTTCAACGGTATATCATTTGCTCAATTCCGATAAATGGTTAAAGAGTTATTGTTGTTTTAGTAAATATAAATCACAAAAACTCCATCGGGCAGTACATAGACGTATAAAGGGAAGTTCACATGTGTGTCGAGTGAAGTTCGATACTCTATTTTTTACACTACGTTACAAATCAGTATATTTTTTAAATTGAATTTAATCGGTCATGAATTAAAGAAAACCGTAAAAGAGAAAAAGTTACGGAATTTGAACAGCTTTCCGATGGTATATCATTTGCATCGTTCCGATGTACGGTTGAGAAAATATTTAAAAAATACATTGTGTGTAACAATTTGATGATCGTGTTTTTTAGAAACAAAAAAATAACCGTAACGAAATTGAAAAAGTGACAAAATGAAAAAGATGCGTTATTTCACTAGCTTTTCAATGATATATAATTTGCTCAATTCTGGTAAACGGTTAAAAAATATCTAGAAAATACGTTCACAGCAGTTTTTACTAGATTTGAGTATTTTCGAAATTGTTTAAAAATGGTTACGAATTTGAAAACCTACGTGAGACAAGGAAAGATGTGGAATTTCACTGTGTTTTCAACAGTATATTATTTGCTCAATTTCGATAAAAGATTTAAAATTTATTGTTATTTTAGTAAACACAAATCACGAAAACTCCGTCAGGTAGTACACAGACGTATAAAGGGAAGTTCACATGTGTGTCGAGTGAAGTTCAATAATCAATTTTTTATACTACGTTACAGATTAGTATATTTATGAAATTGAATTTAATCGGTCATGAATTAAAGAAAATCGATGAAGAGAAAAGGTTATGGAATTTGAACAGCTTTCCAACGGTATATAATTTGCATCGTTCCGATGTACGGTTGAGAAAATATTTAAAAATTACGTTTTGTGTGACATTTTGCCGATCGTGTTTTTTAGAAATAAAAAAATAACCGTAACGAATTTGAAAAGGTGACAAAATTAAAAAGATGCGTACTTTCACTAGCTTTTCGACGGTATATCATCTGCTCAATTCTGATAAACGGTTAAAAAGTTATTCAAAAAATATGTTCACATCAGTTTTTACCAAATTAGAGTATTTTTTAAATCCTTTATAGATGGCTACAAATTTGAAAACCTACGTGGGACAAGGAAAGATGCGGAATTTCACTGGTTTTTCAACGGTATATCATTTTCTCAATTCCGATAAAAGGTTAAAAAGTTATTGTTATTTTAGTAAACACAAATCACGAAAACTCTCTCGGGCAGTACACAGACGTATACCGGGAAGTTCACATGTATGTCGGGTGAAGTTCAATACTCCATTTTTTTATACTACGTTACAGATTAGTATATTTTTTAAATTGAATTTAATCGGCCCTGAATTATAGAAAACCGTAGAAGAGAAAAGGTTGCGGAAGTTACATCTTTCCAACGGTATATCATTTGTATTATTCCGATGTACCGTTGAGAAAATATTTAAAAAATATGTTTTGTGTGACATTTTACCAATCGTGTTTTTTAAAAATCGAAAAATAACTGTAACGAATTTGAAATAAGTGAAAAAATGAAAAAGATGCGTAATTTCACTAGCTTTTCAAATGGTATATCATTTGCTCATGATAAACGGTTAAAAAGTTATTCGAAAAATATGTTCACAACAGTTTTTACCAGATTTGAGTTTTTTTAAAATTGTTTAAAAATGTTACGAATTGGAAAACCTAGGTGAGAGAAGAAAAGATGTGGAATTTCACTGTCTTTTCAACGGTATATTATTTGCTCAATTCTGATAAAAGGTTAAAAAGTTATTGTTATTTTAGTAAACACGAATCACGAAAACTCCGTCCGACAGTACGTATACCGGGAAGTTCACATGTGTGTCGGGTGAAGTTCAATACTCCATTTTTTATACAACGTTACAGATTAGTATATTTTGAAATTGAGTTAATCGAACATGAATTAAAGAAAAATGTAGAAGAGAAAAAGTTGCGGAATTTGAACAACTTCCCAACGGTATATCATTTGCATCGTTCCGATGTACGGTTTAGAAAATATTTAAAAAATACGTTCTGTGTGACAATTTTCCGATCGTGTTTTTTAGAAATAAAAAAATAACCGTAACGAATTTGAAAAAAGTGAAAAAAATGAAAATATGCATAATTTCACTAGATTTTCAACGGTATATCATTTTTTCAATTCTGACAGACGGTTAAAAGTTATTCGAAAAATACGTTTAGAGCAGTTTTTACCAGATTTGAGTATTTTTTTAAATCGTTTAAAAATGGTTACGAATTTGAAAACCTACATGAGAAAGGAATGATGCGGAATTTCACTGGATTTTCAACGGTATATCATTTGCTCAATTCCGATAAATGGTTGAAATGTAACGTTAAAATTACCGCACAAAACTGTCCCTACAGCAGGGCAGTTTTGTGTTTTTCTGTGAGAAGTTCAGAATTGGTTGTAGGGCACTATTCTACACCTGGTTGTAGGGCACTATTCATGGTGATGAGAGGAAGGATGGGTTTTCTGGACGTCTTTGAAACTAAAGCCTGTCACATATATGGCACATTCTTTAGTTACAAAGAAGTCCAGAAAACCCTGTTTTCATGCTTCCCGGGATCACTATCACGTGTAGCAACACGTAACTTCACAAAATGTTGCGAAGCTCTTCCAAATTTCTGCAATGGAGTACCAGATAGAATCATTCGCTTTTCGGTGCGATGCCGACGGAGGTGGGAAAAACAAATGATTCTAATCGGATCTCCATTGCAGAACAATTTTGAAGAGCTTCACAACACGTTGTGCGTGTTGTGAGCTAGTACCCCTCATGGTGATTAGAGGAAGGATGGGTTTTCTGGAATTCTTTGAACTAAAGACCGTCACATATATGTCATGTTTTTTAGTTACAAACAAGTCCAGAAAACCCTGTTTTCATCCTTCCCGGGATCACCATCACGTGTAGTAACATGTAAGTTCACAACATGTTGCGAAGCTCTTCTAAATTGTTCTGGAATGGAGTACCAAATAGAATCATTCGCTTTTCGGTGCGATGCCGACGGAGGTGGGAAAATCGAACCATTCTATCCGGTACGGCATTCCAGAATAATTTTGAAGAGATTCACAATATATTGTGCCTGTTACGAGCTAGTACACCTCATGGTGATCAGAGGAAGGATGAAGACAAGTCCGGAAAACCCATGTTTTCATCCTTCCCGGGATCACCATCACCTGTAGTAACACGTAAGTTCACACCATATTGTGAATCTCTTCCAAATTTTTTGGAATGGAGTACCGGATAGAATCATTCCTTTTTCCGGGGGGATGCCGACGGAGGTGGGAAAAAATGAACCATTCTATCCGGGACTCCATTCCAAAACAATTTTGAAGAGCTTCACAATACATTGTGCATGTTACGAGCTAGTACACCTCATGGTGATTAGGGAAAGGATGAAGACAAGGGTTTCCTGACATCGTTGAAACTAAAGACTGTCACATATATGTCACGTTCTTTAGTTACAATGAAGTCCGGAAAACCCCGTTTCCATCCATCCTGGGATCACCATCACGTGTAGTAACACGTAAGTTCACAACATATTGTGAAGCTCTTCCAAATTGTTCTGTAATGGAGTACCGGATAGAATTATTCCTTTTTCCCGAGCGATGCTGACGATGGCGAAGCAAGTTGAATGTCAACGACGGCATCTCCATTGACGGCATCACCACTGGCATCACCGCAAACATCTCAACCGGCTCACCGCCCCTACCTCGACACCTGCCCCTGCCACTGCCATGCTCTCTCTCTCTCTCTCCACCGGTTTACCGCCCACTGCCCCTACATCGACGGCATACCCTCTCCACCTAAATCGATCGCCACCGGTGTGATATCCTGGCGCGGGGCTCAATAAGATTAATAGGATAGTCATATCAACAAGTTGCAACTTCTTTTCCGGAAGCTCATCTTGAAAGAACTCCAGTATTAAGCGTGCTTAGCCTGGAGTAATTTGAGGATGGGTGACCGACCGGGAAGTCCTTCCCGGGTGCGCATGAGTGAGGACAAAGTGCGCAGGAAAGACTAGTGTTGGTCTATGGGGCTAGTCTATAGATCCTAGAGAGCTGCCAGGGGTGGCAGCCGCTGGCTACGAGGTGGCCGGGGTGTTACAACCGGTATCCCAAAACCTAAATTATTTCCTCTCAACCTCTAACTAATTTTTTCTCTCTAAGTGATCTAAAACAAAACAAAATTCTAAGTCCAAAACCTAAACTATAACCAATTTTCTCTAGGTGATCTAATACCTAAACTATAATTAATTTTTTCCTAAACATATCTAAACCTATAGCTAATAAAACTATAACTAATAAACCTATAGCTAATTTGGGTATAGAAATACAAAAAAGTAGCTAAGCTACCTTCTCCTCGGGTAGGAACATCGGTCGTCGTGGAGGTGTGCCGCCGGCCGTGGAGGGGTGCGCGTGTGGAAGAACATAAGTTCTAAATCCTGTTTTGAGTGTTTGATTACAACATATAGATGGACTAATGTGCTTTGCTAAGTGTACTCAGAAAATATTGACCCGTAAATATCATACAAAGCTAAGCAATGAGTGAGAAAAAGTTACGGGAAAAGATGAGGAAGAGGAGAAAAGAAACGTCGAAGAAAAGGGAAAAAGAGACGAAGAAAAAGGGGTGGCCGGCCTCCAGGCCGGCCTGGCCGGGCTCCAGGCCAGGCTAGCACGCCCCTGGCCAGCCCCACGCCGGCCCCAGGCCGGCCCCCAGGCCAGGCTGCTCGGGTGGGGGTCCGGCCCCAGCCCCTCTGCCCCGCCGGCCCCAGGCCGGCCTCCAGGCCGGGGTGCCCAGGTGGGGGTCCGGCCTCACCCCCAGCCCCACGCCGGCCCCAGGCCCGGCTGGCTGCGCCCACGCCGGCCCCAGGCCGGCCCCCAGGCCGGGGTGGGTTTGGCCCGGCCCTGGCTGCTCCCAGGCCGGCCCCCAGGCCGGGGTGGGTCGCAGGAAAGGGAAATCCCCCTCAAACGGCCGTATTTTCGACATGGGTATAAATACGGGGTCTCCACTTACCTCCTAGATTTGTCAATCCCACCCACACTCTCCCTCACCACCATTGATTGACCAAGCTCAAGCTCAAGAACAAGATCTCCACAAATCCCCAACCAAAGCTCGTGATACTTTGGGATTTGAAGGAGACACCCCCGATCTACAACTCCACCGAGCCGATTAGAAATCCACCCACTCATCCCATAGGGATCTTGTCATTCTTAGTTCATTGGAGCTAGGAATCTTGTTGCTCTTAGTTCATCGGAGCTTGGAGCCTTGTTGATATCCCCGGTGCTTTTGTGCCCGTGGATCTTGCTTCTCGGAGTCTTGGCGGCTCTCGGGATTTGGTGAGGACCCTCCAATCTTGTGGAGTGTGCCTCATCCTTGTAAAGGTTCTAGTTGTCAACCTCAACGGCAACATAGTGATTCGAGCCTATCCACATCGGTGGAAGGTCTCGAAGGAGATACGGTGTGGCATTTGAGGCCTACTCGGTGTTCCACTTTGGTGGCACCGCACCGCTCCAACGGAGATTAGCTTCCATTGGGAAGTGAACTTCGGGATAAATCTCCGCGTCATTATGTTCGGTTATTCCTCAACTTACCTTTACTTGTTACTACTAGCTTAGTCTTATTACTCACCTTGTGCTAGTTGTAATTGCTCAACATATAGGATTGTCCATCTAGTTGCATACTCTAGATAATCTATATTTGAGCTTTGCCTTGTTAACTTGAAAAAGAAGTTAAAATTTGTAGTTAACCTATTCACCCCCCCCCCCCTCTAGTTAACCTCTCGATCCTTCAATTGGTATCAGAGCCTCGTCTCTTTATAAAAGGCTTTACCGCCTAAAGAGGAGGTAAGGATGGCCGATGATCCCGTCACCATGGATGGGATTCAAAAGCTAATCCAAGCTATGATTGAATCTTCCGAGAAGAAGATGGAGGGACTAATAAAAGAATTGACATCTCCATCTAAGCAACCTAGTGAAAAGATTATCTTAGATGAACATGGAAACCCCTTGCCAACTAAAGAAGGAAGTGATACAACTTCACCTTTAAATAATGGTGCACCATCAAATGGTAGTGGTGGCAATTCTTTTGGCTATGCATACAACAATGCTCCTAATGTTCAACATCCGCATGTTTCTAATCTTGGTCCACCTCCTTTGGTGGATCGGCATCGTTTTACTAATTGGAAAGCTTCCATGAAGTCTTATATGTGCAGCTCTTCAATGCAAATATGGAGAATTGTTGAAAAAGGGTATGAGCCAAAGGACCCCGCAAATCTAAGCTCAAGTGACATCATAGATGAGCAACTCAACGCTCATGCTTTGCACATGTTGGAGAGGGCAATGGAAAAGGAAGGAGTTGAGCACATTCGGTCCTTCACTAGTGCAAAGAAAGCTTATGATGGTCTTGTCGATATGTTTGACGGCAATGTCAACCTCCAAAGGTCCAAGAGGTCAATCATTCAAAGAAAAGTTGAACACTTTCATTTGGGCGATGGAGAGAACATAGAAGACATGTTTAGAAGACTCAAGGCTCTTGTAAATGATATGAGAGATAGTGGATTCACGGATTGTACGGAGAATTGGGTCAAGGAGAAATTCCTACTCACCTTAATGCCATACAATGAAAACATGGTGATGAATGTACAAGCAAGGGCCGACTATTTGGACCTATCCCCCAATGATGTCTTAGGTCTTTTTATCACTCTAAAGGTCATGAAACAAACCTCCGATGATGTCATGGCCCGTGTGAACGGAGCAAAGAAAGCATCTCTTGCCTTGAAGGCCAAGGTCATTCCCCACGAAGATAATGACTCGAGTGATGATGGTGGCTCTACGCATGAGGTCTCCGAGAAAGAAATGAGGACATCACATGAAGAATGCTTGGCTCTTGCTCAACACAAGTGGTGGAAGAAAGGAGACTTTAGATCCAATGCCACCAAGAACAAAGGGAAGGAATCCTCGAGCATGAAGAAAGCAAGAACTTGCTTCAATTGTGGAGATTCCGAGCACTTCGTTGCCGAGTGTCCCTTCAAGAGTAGAATTGAGAATGGAGGAAGACTTATCAAGAAATCCACCTTCATTCCCAAGTCCAAGAACTTCATCAAGAGAGGCCCTCCTAGGGCAATGATTGCTAAAGAAGTCGAGTACACCTCCGGTGGTGAAGAGAGTGATGGTGAAGGCGAACAAGTAGGTATGGCGGCCATGGCTAGGGGCGTCATACCTCCTAACTTAAGCTCTCTCTTCTCCAACCCAAATGACAACAAGGGCCCCTCGTTTCACAAGTGCTTCATGGCCAAGGGTATACCCCCAAAGTTGACTCCTACACTTAAACTTGCTAACTCCTCTATTCCTTCACTACTAAATTGTGTCGAGGAAGACCCCTTGATAAACTTTGTTGAAAAACTAGAAGGAGAAACTAAATCCATTTTTGTCTCTCTCATGGATCAATTAAGTGAGGCACATGGCCTCATTGATGAACATGAGGAGAGAATAATGTTACTTGAAAAGTTTGCTCGTGATGATGCTAGTAAAATTGAGGAGCTTGAGAAAGCTCTAGATGAATCACATTGCCTTAAAGAAAGCATTGAAGAAACCTCTGCAATTGACATAGCTAAAGTTAAACTTGATTGTCAACATGCTTTTGCTAAGGTAACGGAATTCATGAGTTTAAATGATGCCACTAACCAAGGGTATAATGAACTCATTAAGGATTTTGATAAGCTTAAAATTGATCGTCGTACTATCTCAAATGAGCTCAAAACCTTAAAAGGAGTTAGAGTTGTGAATGAAAACTCTTGTGTTACTAACCCTTTGTGTGTCAAGGCAACTCTCATTGAGGAGAACAATAGGTTGAAGGCACAACTCAACAAAGGCCTTGCCACATGCATCCAAGGGGAAAAGAACCTCAATGATCTTTTGAGTAATCATAAGAGAGTTGTTGGTAAAGAAGGCCTTGGTTTTGGTTCCACATCGAAGGTGGCCTACAAGAAGAAGTCAACTCCCTCCACTAACTCTATTGTTTTTGTGAAGGAGGGGGGGTTGGCTAATGAGGAAGATGAGTTTGATATTATTGCTAAAAGTATTGTTTCTAGGAACACTACTACTCACAACAACTTTGCGGGAAAGTATAACCCATCCTATGTGCTTCTAAAATCTACTAATGGTCATGTTTATGCAAAGTATGTAGGCACCTCATATGGTGATGATTACAAGCATGCTATTTGGGTTCCCAAGACCCTTGTGACTAACAAAAAAGGACCCATCCAAAAATGGGTACCTAAGACAAGAAGTTGATTCATTGTAGGGTTGCATTTCCGGTGGAACATCATGGATGATTGATAGCGGTTGTTACGCACACATGACCGGAAGCAAAGAAGTATTAGAAGACTTGAAACTCCAACTTCTCAAGTTTGCTCATGCAACTATTGGTGATCGCTCACAACTTAAGGTATTGGGACATGGCAAGGTGGTCATTTCTCCGGATTCATCCATTGAGAAAGTCCTCCTTGTTGAGTCCCTTGGCTATAATCTTCTTTCCGTCTTGCAACTTTGTGAGTGCAATTTTACATGTGTATTTGGGCGTCACCATGTGCTTGTCCTTCACACTATTTCTCTTAAAGTAGCCTTTGTTGGATTTGTGGAAAACGGTATGTATGTAGTGGATTTCTCGAAAGAAACTACACATATCGCCACATGTCTAATGGCTACATCCGACGTGGGGTGGCTTTGGCATCGCCGCTTAGGCCACGTCGGTATGAGAAATTTACAAACTCTTGTGAAGGGTGAGCATGTGATAGGACTAACAAGTGTGAATTTTTCCAAAGATCGTCCTTGTAGCTCTTGTATTGCCGGAAAGATGCATGAGAAGAATCATCCCAAGACATCAATCATCGCCACAACAAGACCCTTTGAGCGCATTCACTTGGATTTATTTGGGCCTCCCACATATGATAGTCTTGGTGGCAAGAAATATTGTTTGGTCATTGTTGATGATTATACAAGATACACTTGGGTTTTCTATATCAAGAAGAAGAGTGAAACTCAAGAAAGATTCATTACTTGGGCTACCGAAGTGCAACGCCAATATGACACCAAGATCTTGTCCATTAGGAGTGACAATGGTTCCGAGTTCAAGAACTACACCATGGATGAATTCTTGGGTAATGAGGGGATAAGACATCAATATTCCGCCGCGTACACCCCTCAACAAAATGGTGTTGCGGAGAGGAAGAATCGCACACTTATTGATATGGCAAGAACTATGATGGCCGAGTTCAAATCCCCATATAACTTTTGGGCCGAAGCCATCAACACCGCTTGTCATCTATCTAACCGACTCTTCCTTCGTCCGATGATTGGCATGACTCCATATGAGCTTCTAACCGGTAACAAACCCAACCTCAAATATCTTCGAGTTTTTGGGTGCAAATGCCAAGTATACATAAAGGGAACTAGATTGTCTAAGTTTGATGCTAGAACTTTTGAAGGCATTTTTGTTGGTTACGCCACGAACTCCCACACTTATAGAGTCTACAACATATCCACCGGGTGTGTTGAAGAATCTATGAATGTGGAATTTCATGAGGATAATGGCTCCCAAGTGGAGCAAATTGATTGTGATGATGTAGGTGATGAACCATCCTCCATAGCCATAGGAAGAATGGGTGTAGGTCCACTTATACCCATTGAGGGACACCTTGTGGCAAATGAGGATGGAACTAGCTCTACGCAAGTGGAGCCCTCTACATCAACCACCAATCAAATGGTAAACCAAGAACAAGAAGAAGATCTTCATGTGGATACCTCCCATCAAGAAAGTGATCAAGATCCACCCAATGATAATGGTGGAAATGGTCTTGGTGATACTTCACCAGGAACTCCAATAAGGGTGGACAATGGTCTTGATGAAGGAAATGATGAGGATATTCCACCTAATGAACATCCCGATGATGCTCTAGTTCGTATCATGTCTCGTCAAGCATCAAGATTGCAACAAAAGTCACTATATCAAAAGAATATCATTGGTGGCTTGGGAAGAAGTGTCTCCACTCGTGGACAAGGACTCAAGTTTTGTGGTATTCACTCATATGTCTCTCATGTTGAACCCATCAAAGTGTATGATGCTCTTGAAGATGAAGATTGGGTTCAAGCTATGGATGAAGAGCTCCATAATTTTGAAAGGAACAAAGTATGGTCACTAGTGGAAAGACCCAAGAATCACAATATCATTGGAACTAAATGGGTATTCAAGAATAAGCAAGATTCTCATGGGCAAGTGATTCGCAACAAAGCACGATTGGTTGCTCAAGGCTACTCTCAAGTCGAAGGACTTGACTACGGTGAAACTTTCGCTCCCGTAGCTAGGCTTGAATCCATTCGTATATTACTTGCATTTGCCACTAGTCATAACTTCATCTTGCATCAAATGGATGTTAAAAGTGCTTTTCTAAATGGACCTTTAAGTGAAATGGTATATGTTAAACAACCTCCGGGATTCGAGGATCCCAAGTATCCTAACCATGTCTACTTCCTCCATAAGGCTTTGTATGGCCTCAAACAAGCCCCACGTGCTTGGTATGATCACTTAAAGGAGTTCTTAGTAGATCGTGGTTTCGTACTTGGGGTAATTGATCCCACTCTCTTTACCAAAAGTGTAGATGGACATTTCTTCGTATGCCAAGTATATGTTGATGATATTATATTTGGATCCTCTAACGTGAGTTTTGTAGATCAATTTGCCAAACTAATGACAAGTGAATTTGAGATGTCTATGATGGGAGAATTAAAATTCTTTCTAGGTTTTGAGATCAAGCAATATCATGAAGGGACTTTTATTTGTCAAGCCAAATATATTCAAGACATGCTCAAGAAATTCGATATGATCAATGCCAAACCATTACCTTATCCAATGCCAACAACCACAAATCTCTCTTTGGATCATGAAGGTATACCGGTAGACCCCAAACTTTATCGATCCATCATTGGATCTTTGCTTTACCTTTGTGCATCTAGACCGAACATTATGTTTAGTGTGGGTTTGTGTGCAAGATTTCAATCTAACCCCAAGGAAAGCCATATGATTGCGGTCAAGAGGATTCTTAGGTACTTGGTTGACACTCCCACTCATGGTCTTTGGTATCCATAAAACACAACTTTTTATCTTGTGGCATACTCGGATGCGGATTGGGGAGGTGACAAAGTGGATAGAAAATCAACCTCGGGTGCTTGCCAATTTCTTGGTAGGTCTCCCGTGTGTTGGTCTTCCAAGAAGCAAAATTGTATTGCCACCTCCTCCACGGAAGCGGAGTATATTTCCGCCGCAAGTTGTTGTTCTCAACTCTTATGGATGAGGCAATGTCTTAAGGATTTTGGAATTAAGATTAAGACAATGCCTCTTTTATGTGATAATGAGAGTGCCATTAAGATTGGTCACAATCCGGTACTTCATGGCAAGACCAAGCATATTGAGATTAGGTATCATTTTATTCGGGATCATGTGGCCAATGGTGATATCTCACTCTCTTATGTCAACACTAAAGATCAACTTGCCGACATCCTTACCAAGCCTCTAGATGTGAAGAGATTCAAGGAAAAGAGGAGTGAGCTCAACATCATATGTGCAAGCAATTTTAGTTGATTGAAAATCTTGCATACACACCCCTACTAGACTCTTGTTTGGATTTAGATGCACGCATAGACATAGGGGGAGTGTAGCTCAATCAATGAGCCAACACTACCTTTATAATGCATAAATAAACAAATCATCCCTAAATGATCATTTTTAAATGACATCATGTGCTTCAATGATGAGTCTCGACAATGCACCCAAGATACATCTTCGCGGTGTCATATCGAACATACTCATACATGGTGGCTACGGCCACCGCCAATTTTTCAATACGATATTTGTGTTCGAATGGTCACTCATTTGCTTTTTCACTTGGTTTCATATTTCATGGGTATCCAATGTTGCTCATTTCATTTTCTCTTTTTTCCCATTGGATACAAATGAAAACATCATCTGCATGTCATCATTCTCATCTCATCCGTGCACATGGTCAAATAAAAATTGCTCTAAGAAACAAATTCCTGAAAATGTGTTAGTATTAGAATATATTCATGAATATCTGTTGAAATGATAAATTTTTTTGTTGCACGTTATAGCTTGGTAGTTGTGTAGGGTTATTTTTTTATTTTTAACAAAAAAAAACACAACACAAACACAACACACACAGCTCAACCCAACTGCCAAAAAAAAAACCCGGCCTCCCCCCCCCCCCCCCCCCCCCGCGCGCGCCGGCCCCGGGCCGGGTAGTTCGGGCGCAGGGCCGGCCTCCCGCCCGGCCTCCCTCCCCCGCGCGCCGGCCCCAGGCCGGCCGCCCCCGCCCTGCACACGCACCGCGCCGGCCTGGCCGGCCACCCGCCCGGCCCCAGGCCGGGGTGGGCACTGCCCCACCCCCACACGCACAAACACACGCACACGCCCCATCCCCTACCCCAACCGCCCCCACTCCCCTTCTTCCTCCTCTCCACCCTCCATTAGAGCACCTTGGTGCTCTTGCCCCCCCCCCCCTCCCTCCCACCTCCCTAGCCCATCCCCACCGCCCAAATTCACGGATCCGCAAGCCCTCGGCCCTCTCCTCCCTCTCCTCCACACGGATTTCTCACTAACCCCTTATTGGAGGAGATCGGGACACTTGATTGCCTAGTCCTTTTTGTTTGAAGATGGCTTCGAACTCGGGTAAATTTCCTTGGGCTTTTCTATGGTTTAGGTGTATGTGAGTACTCTCTCTAGGTGTGCTAGTACTAGTGTTCATGTGCTAGATCTCTTGTTTCCATCTATTCATGTTAGGGTTCATGCTACTCGTATGTCACTAGATTAAATCCTATCCATGGGTGTGCTTGTACTAGGATTCATATGCTAGATTTTTTTCTCTCCATCTAGTCATGCTAGGGTTCATACCGCTATGATATATTATGATTTGTTCATGACATGGGTTTCATCTATTCTTCTGTATGCCATGTTGATGTTCCATGCTCCTTGTATTCTAGCCCTAGCCCTATGATACCATGCCTCACCTAGCTTTGCACATTCACTTTCATAATTGGCCATGGCTAAATACTACAATTTCCCCATTATTGATGTGATTGTTCTCTCATTGTGCCATATTGTGTATGATATAACCTACATTGTTTTCACATCCCACAATCCCATACACATACTATGATCAGTTGCAAACACCCATAATATTGTGTTTACTAACTATTGGGTTCGTCTTTCGTTCACCATGTCGTTGTCCCATAGATTCATGGCTTCGTTATTTTTTTCTCACCTAAACAACGACCATGTGCACTCATTATCATGCTCCATCTCCATGCATCATATGTTTTCAGGTGATTCTCCCCCTCACGATGATGCCTCTCGCTCTCTCCGTCCTCGCACCTCTCGCAAGAAGACTGCTCAGGATGTTGCTGGCTCTACTCCCTCACGGAGATCCTCTATTCCTATCAATCCGAAGGAGCCCGTGATCAGAAACTGGGGTGGCCTTAGTGCAGCTGATTTTGAGGAAGCTAGGCTGAAATTTAATCCTTATGAGTTTGGTCAACGCACGTGCTTGGATGCTCGGTTTTATTGCAAGATGCATCAAGTCATGCATGAATTTATTCTTGGCAAGCTACAGCACACTCACGTGGATCAACACTTCTTTGACATTGAGTATACTCGCAACAAGTGGCCTGAAGTTATGACCATCATGGACTACCACAACCTCACTCCTCTCATGGGTGACACACTTGCTCATCCGTACTCTCCAGAGTTGCTCAGGGAGTTCTACTCCACAGTTCACTTCGCCTCTGGTGGCCCCACGCGTCTCCCGCGTACTTTGATATGGATGAGCGGTGGCACCAAGTGTGAGGCTACTATGGATGAGTTTGGTGCTATCTTGGGTATCCCCGAATATCGGTTTGACTACACATTCTATTTCCGCATTCATGGGGAGTCCAACAAGATTATGAAGGCCAAGGAGGGGATTCCTCATTGCTATCCCGAAGGTACCGGCTCCATGCATATTCCTAAGATCAAGTTCTTCTCTGAGCATTGGTACATGATACACGCCATTCTTCGCAACACCATCAACGCCAAATTTGGTGAGAAGGGCGAGGTACGCAAGTGGATGATCAACCTTCTCTTCCACATTGAGTCTCGGATGCAAGCAAAGAAGCAATTGGATGTACTGGACTACATGTGGCAGGAGATGCAGAATGTGGTTAAGGAGAAGCGGGTACCCATCTATGGCTCATACATTCAGCGTCTCATTGAGACCCGCATCCCCGAAGGTCTCGTCAACAACTATGCCAAAGTGACTCCAAAGAAGAACATTCTTATGTATGATGCTACCATTGAGACTGCTAATGAGCCAAGGCCTAAGCGCACCCGCACCGAGTCAGTTACTCGCCGCTCTCCTTCACCTTCTCCTCCTCCTGAGACCTTCAATCTCAAGAAGATTCTTCAGAAGATGAACTGCTTTTTCATTGATAAGCAACATCAGGATTATGAGGCTTATCGCAAAGGGAAGGCCTCTAGTTGCCGTCAGCGCGCCATCCAGACTGCTCTCAAGATTCCTCTTAGTCCCCCCAGCTCCGAAGAGATTTCAGAGGAGAAGTGGAAGTCTAAGCATACTTATTGGTGTGGAGATGATGTTAGCTCTCTCGGCTCTTTTGCGGGGCCATACACCACCGCTGAGGCTAGCTCCAGTCAGGTTCCCCCAGAGGACTTCCATGAGGATGAGGATGAGATGGGCGACGAGTGATCGGGTTGCATTTTTCTCCCTTTTTGGTGTATGATGCCAAGGGGGAGAAACACTCACGCATAGCATTGCATTTCATGCATTCATTTGCGTCTTATCTTCGTGATTTGCTTTTATCATTTTCGTTGAAACTATTTGTGTGGTTTGTGAACCTTGGTGTTATTGTAAGACTATGTCCTTAATTATCTATCGTACTCTCTATTATGCGTGTGACAATGGTTATTCAAGATCATAGCAAGATTATCAAGTTATTTCATCCACTCACTATTTCAATGTGTTGAAGCCATATTGAGGGAAGTTGTGATTCATAAGAAGAATGCTATGGTAAGATCTTCCTAGTAGTAAACATTATTGCTCACTTGTGCTCATACATGTCTATCTTCAAATGGTAAAATCATGTTTGAACTAATTCTTGCACTTCACATAAATATGTTGTAGTCTCATCATCATCATGATTATCAAATATACATGTCAATTGTTATGGGCACACAAATAGGGGGAGTACGAATATATATGTTAATTCTCTCACAAATAGCCATGCAAAATTATCTCTTATGCAAATCCGTATGTTGTCATCAAACATCAAAAAGGGGGAGATTGAAAGAACATAAGTTCTAAATCCTGTTTTGAGTGTTTGATTACAACATATAGATGGACTAATGTGCTTTGCTAAGTGTACTCAGAAAATATCGACCCGTAAATATCATACAAAGCTAAGCAATGAGTGAGAAAAAGTTACGGGAAAAGATGAGGAAGAGGAGAAAAGAAACGTCGAAGAAAAGGGAAAAAGAGACGAAGAAAAAGGGGTGGCCGGGCTCCAGGCCGGGCTAGCACGCCCCTGGCCAGCCCCACGCCGGCCCCAGACCGGCCCCCAGGCCGGGCTGCTCGGGTGGGGGTCCGGCCCCAGCCCCTCTGCCCCACCGGCCCCAGGCCGGCCTCCAGGCCGGGGTGCCCGGGTGGGGGTCCGGCCTCACCCCCAGCCCCACGCCGGCCCCAGGCCGGGCTGGCTGCGCCCACGCCGGCCCCCACTGGTGCCCACGCCGGCCCCAGGCTGGCCCCCAGGCCGGGGTGGGTTTGGCCCGGCCCTGGCTGCTCCCAGGCCGGCCAGGCCGGCCCCCAGGCCGGGGTGGGTCGCAGGAAAGGGAAATCCCCCTCAAACAGCCGTATTTTCGACATGGGTATAAATACGGGGTCTCCACTTACCTCCTAGCTTTGTCAATCCCACCCACACTCTCTCTCACCACCATTGATTGACCAAGCTCAAGCTCAAGAACAAGATCTCCACAAATCCCCAACCAAAGCTCGTGATACTTTGGGATTTGAAGGAGACACCCCCGATCTACAACTCCACCGAGCCGATTAGAAATCCACCCACTCATCCCATATGGATCTTGTCATTCTTAGTTCATTGGAGCTAGGAATCTTGTTGCTCTTAGTTCATCGGAGCTCGGAGCCTTGTTGATATCCCCGGTGCTTTTGTGCCCGTGGATCTTGCTTCTCGGAGTCTTGGCGGCTCTCGGGATTTGGTGAGGACCCTCCAATCTTGTGGAGTGTGCCTCATCCTTGTAAAGGTTCTAGTTGTCAACCTCAACGGCAACATAGTGATTCGAGCCTATCCACATCGGTGGAAGGTCTCGAAGGAGATACGGTGTGGCATTTGAGGCCTACTCGGTGTTCCACTTTGGTGGCACCGCACCGCTCCAACGGAGATTAGCTTCCATTGGGAAGTGAACTTCGGGATAAATCTCCGCGTCATTATGTTCGGTTATTCCTCAACTTACCTTTACTTGTTACTACTAGCTTAGTCTTATTACTCACCTTGTGCTAGTTGTAATTGCTCAACATATAGGATTGTCCATCTAGTTGCATACTCTAGATAATCTATATATGAGCTTTGCCTTGTTAACTTGAAAAAGAAGTTAAAATTTGTAGTTAACCTATTCACCCCCCCCCCCTCTAGTTAACCTCTCGATCCTTCAGCGTGGAGGAGCGCCGACCATAGAGGAGGGAGGGCGCCATGGAGGGAGGGCGCCGGAGGGAGGGTGCCATGGAGGGAGGGCGCCGGAGGAGAGAGGGCACCGTAGTAGAGGGAGGCCGCCGTGGAGGAGCGCCGGCGGAGGCGTGTGCACGTGGAGGAGGGGAGCCGGACGAGGTCTCGATTGTCGAACGAATCGCCGCCTGTGCTCTCCCTGTGTGTGCTCGATCGGGGGAGGAATAAGAATGAGGGAGCCAATTACAAGTCCTGGTATTTGTAGCCCTACCCTTTAGTCCCAGTTCGAAACAGGAACCGACACTAAAGGGCCCTTTTGTCCCGGTTGTAATTACCAACCGGAACTAAAGATCAACCTTTCGTACCGGTTGGTAATTACAACCAGGACAAAAGGTCAAATTTCGACCGCCAAAATACCACGCGTGTGCACAGACCTCTAGTGTCGTTTGTTAATAACAATCGGTGCTAAACTAGTCTTTGAATTTTGGGATGGTTTGTTTGACAGATTCAGTTTTACACATTTAAACAAAATATTCTAAAATGCATGATAATTTGAAAACTAAAACAAATGACTTGATACAAATTTATGTGGATTCGTCTTGAAGATTTATATTAACTAGTATAATTTATAAAGCAAGTTGCATAACAGATTTTGTAATTATTAATTAAATCCATTAATTGCATAAAATATTGTAAAATTTAGAAATACATATCTTGAGTTCTCTTAAGACAAATGGAGAAAATATGATGTCAAATTGTTTGTCTTAACATAACCTACACAATAATAATTTGTTTGGACATATTGGCATTGATTAACTCCTACATATAATTAAAATACTAAAAGTAATGTCTTGACCGGAGCTCGGAGGGGGTAACAATGTGGAACTAATTGCTTGGTTGTGTTAGGGTGGACACTAGGAAGTCCCAAAACAATGGTAGGGCCCACCTATACATAAGATTACCCCCCCCCCCGCCCCCCCAGACAGTCTGTTTCCGGGGGTTTCGGGCTCGTAGCACATAAACTCTCAGAGAGAGAAGTCGATGCCGGTGAAGCCCCAACACAGAGAGTGATGGGATCTTTGTCGTCTACACCCCTAGTAACACTAGTGCACACATGGTGTGCCACCCAATACCTTATGGTGTCACCCTGATGCTCCGGAGCCCCTCTGCGGTGAAACCCTAGCCCTGCTGGAGCCCCTCATCTAGAAACGAGTCAAATTTGAACTACAGGTGTCTCATAGTTTGCTCATGATTTTTGGCAAAAATCATTTTTAGGTACACAACTACCTATTTCATCAGAGATACACCAAGAGTTTCTCAATATTCAACCCCTAGCTACGAACAGTCATACCCGCCGTCTTGACTTTTTCGTGAAACCGGCTTAGAAAATTGCAAAAAATTCAAAAAAAGAACCAAAATAACGCGAGACCTTCGCATGGTGTCATTATATATGTTCTAGTATCCACCAAAAATAATAAACTTGGAATACGACAGTTGGGTTGAAAAATTGTTCACAAAAATGAGCTATCTCCTTCGAACATTCTAGGGTTTCGGTCCAAATGACGGGTGTTATGGCCAAATCCATGGCATAGATTGTTTTAATGTGCCCATATTCGACAAAAACATGCATCTTGTAAGCACGGACAATGTTGATGGAGGAAGTTTTCCTTTTTACTGAATAAAACCCCATTTTCCATTTTTCGAGTGGGTTTTTTTGTGAAGGACCTATCACAAATATGTTGCAAAACTTGGGATCTGCATTTTTTGAATATACTAGACCATGTTATATGCACACATAAACAATTTGTTTCCTAAGAAAAGGTTTCCATCCACCTCTTTTAAAAAACACAAGTTTTTGCCGATTCAGCTGGAAACGGATCAAATTTGAACTACAGGTGCCTTGTAGTTTGCTCTTGATTTTTGGCAAAAAATCATTTTTGGGTACACAACTAGCTATTTCATCAAAGATACACCAAGATTTTCTCAATATTCAACCCCTAGCTACGAACGGTCATAACCGTCGTATTGACTTTTTCCTAAAAACGGCTTAGAAAATTCCATAAATTGAAGAAAAAAAAAATACGCGAGACCCTTTCCGTGGTGTCATTATATATGTCCTAGTATCCACCAAAAACAATAAACTAGGAATACGACAGTTGTGCTGAAAATGTGCTCACAAAAATGAGCTATCTTTTTCGAACATTCTAGGGTTTCGGTCCAAATGACGGGTGTTATGGCCAAATCCATGGCATAGTTTCTTTTAATGTGCTCGTATTCCACACAAACATGCATCTTGGAAGCACGGAAAATGTTGACGGATGAAGTTTTCCTTTTTATTGAATAAAAACCCATTTTCCATTTTCTGAGTGGGTTTTTTGTGAAGGACCTACCACAAATATGTTGCAAAACTTGGGATCTGTATTTTTTGAATATACTAGAACATGTTATATGCACAAATAACCAATTTGTTTCCTAAGAAAAGGTTTCCATCCACCTCTTTTGAAAAACACAAGTTCTTGTCGATTCAGTTGGAAACGGGTCAACTTTGAACTTCACATGCCTCGTAGTTTGCTCATGATTTTTGAAAAAAATCATTTTTAGGTACACAACTACCTATTTCATCAGATATACACCAAGAGTTTCTCAATATTCAACCCCTACCTACAAACAGTCATGCCCGCCGTCTTGACTTTTTCCTAAAACCCGCTTAGACAATTTCAGAAAATTCAAACAAAAAACCAGAAATGACGCGAGACCTTCACGTGGTGTCATTATATATGTCCTGATATCCACCAAAAATAATAAACTTGGAATACGAAAGTTGTGTTGAAAATGTGTTCACAAAAATGAGCTATCTCCTTCGAACATTCTAGGGTTTCGGTCCAAATGACGGGTTTTATGGCTAAATCCATGGAATAGTTTGTTTTAATGTGCCCATATTCCACACAAACATGCATCTTGGAAGCACAAAAAATTTTGACGGAGGAAGTTTTCCTTTTTATTGAATAAAAAAATTATTTTCCATTTTTCGAATGTCAAAAATGGTTTTTTGTGAAGGACCTACCACATATATGTTGCAAAACTTGGGGCATGTATTGTTTTGAATATACTATACCATGTTATATGCACAAATAAACAATTTTTTCCTAAGAAAAGGTTTCCATCCACCTCTTTTGAAAAACATAAGTTTCTGCCGATTCAGATGGAAACGGGTCAAATTGAACTTTAGGTGCCTCGTAGTTTGCTCCTGATTTTTGGAAAAAATCATTTTTAGGTACATAAATACCTATTTCATCAGAGAGACACCAAGAGTTTCTCAATATTCAACCCCTATCTACGAATGGTCATGCCATCCGTCTTGACTTTTTCCTGAAACCGGCTTAGTAAGTTCCAGAAAATTCGAAAAAAAAAACAAAATGATGGCGGACCTTCCTTTGGTGTCATTATATATGACCTAGTATCCACAAAATATAATTAACTTGGAATACGACAGTTGTGTTGAAAATGTGTTCACAAAAATGAGCTATCTCCTTCGAACGATTCTAGGGTTTTGGTTCAAATGACGGGTGCTATGGCCAAATCCATCGCATAGTTTGTTTTAGTGTGCCCATATTCCACACAAACATGCATCTTGGAAGCATGGACAATGTTGACAGAGGAAGTTTTCCTTTTTATTGAATAAAAACCATTTTCCATTTTCCGAGTGGGTTTTTTTGTGACGGACCTAGCACCAATATGTTGCAAAACTTGGGATTTGCATTTTTTTGGAATATACTAGACCATGTTATATGCACAAATAACCAATTTGTTTCCTAAGAAAAGGTTTTCATCCACATTTTTTTTAAACACAAGTTTATGCTGATTCCGTTGGAAACGGGTCAAATTTGAACTACAGGTGCCTCGTAGTTTGCTCTTGATTTTTGGCAAAAATCATTTTTGGGTACACAACTACCTATTTCATCAGAGATACACCAAGAGTTTCTCAATATTCAACCCCTAACTACGAACGGTCATGGCCGCTGTCTTGACTTTTTCCTAAAACCCGCTTAGAAAAATCCATAAAATTCAGAAAAAAAACCTCTAAATTGACGCGAGACCTTCGCGTGGTGTCATTATATATGTCCTAGTATCTACCAAAAATAATAAACTTGGAATACGACAGTTGTGTTGAAAATGTGTTCACAAAAATGAGCTATCTCCTTCGAACATTCTAGGTTTTCGATCCAAATGACGGGTGTTATGGCCAAATCCATGGCATAGTTTGTTTTAATGTGCCCATATTCCATACAAACATGCATCTTGGAAGCACGGACAATGTTGATGGAGGAAGTTTTCCTGTTTATTGAATAAAAAATCATTTTCCATTTTCTGAGTGGGTTTTTTTGTGAAGGACCTACCACAAATATGTTGCAAAACTTGGGATCTGCATTTTTTGAATATACTAGACCATGTTATATGCACAAATAACCAATTTGTTTCTTAAGAAAAGGTTTCCATCCACCTCTTTTCAAAACACAAGTTTTGCCGATTCAGATGAAAATGGGTCAAATTTGAACTACAGGTGCCTCGTAGTTTGCTGATGATTTTTCGCAAAAATCATTTTTTGGTACAAAACTACCTATTTCATCATAGATACACCAAGAGTTTCTCAATATTCAAACCCTAGCTATGAACGGTCATGTCCGCCGTCTTGACTTTTACCAACCGGGAGTAAAGGGGCGTATTTGTTCCCGCTCAATTTTACCAACCGAGACTAAAAGGGCTTATTTTCTCCCACCAATAAGAAAGAAGCTCACAGATCGTGTGTTTATTTCGAACGCTTGTGAGCCATTGGATCAGCGGTGTGTTTCTTTCAAGCCCTTTTGAGATGTTGGATCGACACTAACACAATCACTTCATGAGCCACACGACCCTATATGTAGCCCACCTCTCGGATTCCCTGCATACATCTTCAGTTCATCGACCCAACACAGATCATTCGGATTCGCCATCATACGTCTGACGGTGCATTTGATATGCAGGCACTCACGAGCCACCGTTGGGTTGTATGATGGCGAAATCGATTGTTTTGTTCTATCTACAAAATCCTTCAGTTGATCGACCGAGCACTGATCATTCGGATTCACCATCATACACCCAACAGTGCATTTGATATATATGCAGGTACTCATGACCCACCATTCGGTTGTATGACGGCGAAACCGATTGTTTTGTTCTATCTAGAAAATCCTTCAGTTTAATACATCATTACACATCACCAACAACATCCCTATCTAGTGTTGTGGTATACACTTTTTCTTCGTGTGTTTGGCTTTTCTTCTGACTGGACGTAACCATGGACAATCTTCATCGTTTAACACAATGCTTGGGTCAGTCTTCACTTTGAACGGCGGAATTTCATCAAACTTACTATAATCTTCTAACATGTTTGTCTTGTCCTCCACTCCCACTATGTTTCTTTTCCCTAAAAGAACTATGTGACGCTTTGACTCATCGTATGATGTATTCGTTTCCTTATCTTTTCTTTTCTTCCGTTTGGTAGACATGTCCTTCACATAGAAAACCTGGCCCACATCGTTGGCTAGGAGAAATGGTTCATCTGTGTACCCAAGATTGTTAAGGTTCACTGTTGTCATTCTGTACTACTGATCTACCGTTACACCACCTCCTGTTAGCTTGACCCACTTGCACCGAAACAAAGGGACCTTAAAAGTAGGTACATAGTCAAGTTCCCATATCTCCTCTATGTAACCATAATATGTGTCATTTTTTCCATTGTTGTTTGTTGCATTAAAGCGAACACTTGTTTTGGTTTGTGCTTTTCTTATCTTGGGCGCTCGTGTAAAATGTATTTCTATTTATTTCGTACCCTTGGAAAGTCAATATAGTCCAAGATGGTGACTTGACCAAAAAGAACAGCTGGTCTTCAACAGTAGTGATATTCATGAGATGTGTTTGCAACCAACCACCAAAAGTCACCATGTGTTCATGTTTAATCCAGGAGTCAGACTGCCCAGAGTTTTCTGAGCGTACAATTTCCTTGTTTTCCTCGATATATGGAGCCACCAAGGTGGAATTGTGTAGAACTGTGTAGTGTGCTTGAGTGAAAGAATGTCCATCCAAATTTATTGTGTTTTCCTTCCTAGCGTGCCTTTTCCACAAAGTATCCCCTCATGTCACGATTCAAGAACACCAATCGACTTAAGGTCAGGAATAAAGTCAACACAAAACTCAATGACCTCCTTTGTTCCATAACCCTAGGAGATGCTTCCTTCTGGCCTAGCACAGTTATGAACATATTTATTCAAGACACCCATGAACCTCTCAAAGGGGAACATATTGTGTAGAAATACAGGATCGAGAACAGAAATCTCTTCGACTAGGTGAACTAGGAGGGGTGTCATAATGTTGAAGAAGGATGGTGGGAACACCAACTCGAAACTGACAAGACACTGGACCACATCATTTTGTAGACTGTGTAGACTTCTGGATCGATTACCTTCTAAGAAATTGCATTGGGGAATGCACATAGCTTCACAATGGGTATTCCAACATGTTTCAGTAGAAGCACCCTCAATGCAACTGGAAGCAATTGCGTCATGAGTACGTGGCAGTCATGAGACTTTAGCTTCTGGAAATTTTTTCTGACATATCTATTATTCCCTTTAAATTTGACGAGAATCCAGACAGGACCTTGATACTGCTTAGATATTCAAAAAAGATTTCCTTCTCCTTTTTTATAAGAGCGTAGCTGGCAGGACCTTGGAAATTCTCTGGATGTAGGTCGTCTCGTTCTTTCATACGTTGATGGTCCTCCCATGCTTCTGGTGTATCTTTTGTCTTTCCATACAGGCCCAAAAAGCTAAGCAGGTTGAAGCAAAGATTCTTTGTCGCATGCATCACGTCGATTGCAGAGCGGACCTCTAGACTTTCCAATAGGATAGAGCCCAAAATATAGATTTCTTCTTCCACATGGCTGTGTGTCCGTCAGAGTCATTCGGAACAGTTTGTTTGCCAGGACCCTTTCAAAACATTACTTCTAAATCCTTGACCATAGCATATATATCATCACCAGTACGGTGTCTAGGCTTCTTCCGGTGATCTGCCTCACCTTTGAAATGCTTGCCTTTCCTCGGTACACATTCTTCTTACATTTATCCAAAAATATACTTTCAGTCTCATCTAAACAGTGCATGCATGCATTATATCCCTTGTTTGACTGTCCTGAAAGGTTAGCAAGAGCACACCAATCATTGATGGTTACGAACAACAACGTGTGTAGGTCAAATTCCTCCTCTTTATGCTCATCCCACACACGTACACCTTTTTCATCCCACAATTGTAAAATTTCTTCAACTAATGGCCTTAGGTACACATCAATGTCGTTACCGGGTTGCTTCAGTCCTTGGATGAGCACTGACATCATAATGAACTTTCGCTTCATGCACAACCAAGGAGGAAGGTTATAGATACATAGAGCAACAGGCAAGGTGCTAGGGCTGCAGCTCTGCTCACCAAATGGATTCATGCCATCTGTACTTCAACCAAATCTTAAGTTCCTTGCGTCAGTTTTAAACTTTGGGAACTCTCTCTCTCGATTTTTCTCCACTGCGGCCCATCAGCGGGGTGTCTCAACAATGCGTCGCTCTTACGGTGTTCTTTGTGCCATCGCAACAGCTTGACATGCTCTTTGTTTCTAAACAAACGTTTCAACCGTGGTATTATAGGAGCATACGGCAACACTTTGGTAGGAACCCTCTTCCTTGGGCGCTCGCCCTCAAAATCACCAGGGTCATCTCGTCTGATCTTATAACGCAATGCACCACATAACGGGCATGCGTTCAAATTCTCGTACTTCTCACCGCGGTAGAGGATGCGGTCATTAATGCATGCATGTATCTTCTGCACATCTAATCCTAGAGGGAAGAGAACCTTCTTTGCTTCGTATGTACTCTCAGGCAATTCATTATCCTTTGAAAGCTTTTTCTTTATTATTTTCAGTAACTTCTCAAATCCCTTGTCAGATAAACCAGTCTCCGCCTTCCATTGTAGCAATTCCAGTGTGGTACCGAGCTTTGTGTTGTCATCTTCACAAGTTGGGTACAATTTTTTTCTGATCCTCTAACATGCGCTCCAACTTCAACTTCTCATTTGTACTTTCTTCTTCTCTTTGTGCATCAACGATGGCCGGACGAAGATCATCAACAAGCTCTTCTGGTGCCTCTTCTTCAGCTTCTTCCTCCATTGCAGTAGTATCACTGTATTCATGAAACCCTGCAGGATAGTTGTCATCATCCTCTTCTTCCTCATCATCTTCCATTATAACCCCTTTTTTCTCCGTGCTTCGTCCAACAATTATAGTCGGACATGAAACTGGACATAAGCAGGTGTGTGAATAGTTTTTTAGGAAGAGTAGTTCCGTGTATTTTTACAGGCACCACATGGTCAACACATAAAACCATTCTGCTTGGTTGCCTCAGCCACGCCCAGAAAATAATGCAGGCCAGCGTACATCCATTGCCGGTTCATCTTCATCATATATATCATGAATAGAGAAGTGAACAAATTAATACAAATTCATCACATTAAAACAAAAATAGATTATTTTATTTCAGTTCAAATTGGATATAAATCAAATAAACTTCCACATAATTAGTCCGAAACTATCTCATAAAGTTCATACATACTTCTCATAAAACAACAGAAAACTATTCAGAGCATTTAAATGCAACAACAAATGCGACCAAAATCGCAACTAAGGTAAAAATTGATCCAATAGCGTAATGATACCAAGCCTCTTTATAGGTAAAAAATGATCTGAATAAAGACCGGACGAGGGCCGATGGGGGCGGATATCAAAACCATGACACTATATATAAAAAACAATCAAATAAGAATTAATATTATACAAATAACTATTTTAAATCATACAACTAATAATTGTAAAAAGTTAACACTAAAATAATAAACTAAACCTCGCTACCACTAAACTAACACTAAAACCTATCTAAGACACACCCTAGCTAACCCTAGCACACACACTAGCTAATTAATTAAGACTAACACTACCACTAACCAAAGTAAGGAGCTAACACACTAATTAACACTACCACTAACCTAATAAACAATATCACACCTACACATACCAAAGTAAGGAGTTAATTTGAGCTCAAATTGCAAATAAATCAAATAAAATATAACATTTCTACATAAACTAAAATCCACTAATTACACAACTCTAGAACATGAAATGAGACAAAATTAGAATGAGAGATGAGAGGATAAAATTGCTAACCTTTTAGACCAATTGAATATTACCTTCATCATAAAATCTTGTCAAATTTCGAAGCAATTGGGGGATAAAATTGAGCTTGGAGTGAGGAGGCAGTGAGCCAATCGTAGATGGGGGCTTGGGGACGAAGGGATAAATCCTGAAAATCTCTAGTACTGGTTGGTCTTAGAAACCGGTACAAAGGCCCCCCTCTAGTACCGGTTTGAGACACCAACCCGGACTAGAGGTCCTGCGTCAGGTTTTAGCCTGGCACACCCCCTTTAGCCCCGGTTGGAGGCTCAAACCGGGGCTAACGGTTTGAAACCAACCGGGACTGCTTATCGACGGGCCGAGTTCGCACCCCTCCCGGTTGGAACCGGTGGCGGAGCTATAACATCCAGGACCAGGGTGCATAGAGGGTGTCACTACGCATAAAAATCATTTTTAGGGGTGCATACATGGTGGGAAAAAAATGCTATTTTGCAAAGAAAATTGTTTCTACCTAGTGTCATGTGCACCCGGATGGCATGTTGTGGATCCGCCACTGGTTGGAACTGGGACTATATCCCAATTAGTACTGGCCCAATACGCAACCGGGACTAGATGGGGCAGACCAAATGTCTGTTTTCCACTAGTGAACTTTATTACTATCTCGAACAAACCTTGCAGATTCACAAATCAAGATGCCAACCATCAGGTCCGGATTCTCTTTGTATAAGCTCCAGCAAGCCGGTCGATCCTCTTGAGCACTTTCCTAGGACCTGAACCACGCGTGAACAGTCAGATTCAAGGTGCGAGGCTTTCCTGCTTCGTCCCAGTGCCCAGGGGGGCGACCGGGGGCTTCATGCTTGGGGGGCTTCGTCTGACGAGCACGAATACTAGTACTTGCCTCTGCATGTAATTTGGGGAAGAAGAGACTGGGCAAAAAAAAAGACATTAAATGGAATATTCGTTTTTACAGTTCATTTTTTGGTTGCTGTTTTGGCTCGTGCGTTTTCAACCTGGAAAATCAGCAAAACTCGACGTTCATCCTGCTTTTATAGATTGGAGGGATAGGGGTTCTGCTAAAGATGCTCTAATAGGTTCATCAATGCGTAATCCAGCCAGACCAAGCCCCTCCAACGTAGCCACCCAGGACTTTTGCCGCATCAGCACTAACACAATGCCCCAAATGCACCACGCCACTAGAGGAATATGTCTAGATACATCCACTTTTGTTCATCTTTGTGATAATTAGTTTGAGACGGAGGGAATACTACTATAGAATCGAACAGACTGTTCCTAATTGATTACTGTTGTGAAGCGATGCAGAATTACAGGTCCAGCCTAGCGTACCTGCTCGCGGAAATAAAACCTCTTTCTGTTCACGAGAGGCTTCATTCGGTCGTAAAAAGTTGATCATAGGCAGAGTAGGATTAGTCATATTTTAGCGGAATTTGGCAGAACCGAACAACGCTCTCTCTTTTGTTTACGTAGTGTCAGGCTCAGGCCCTGATGTTGACGGGACAACAGCCGAACTTTTATTATGTGGAGTAGATAGAGAGAAAGAAGGGCCAAATCAATCCTGGGTCTGTCCGTACAAGGAAAACAGTGAAAGTAGCTAGATCGTGATCCAACACATAGAGGGACCGAAGCCTTCATCGTAAGGTGGAGTATAATGGAGGAGTGCATTGTTCAGGTGGTGAGATCGGTCGGGACGGATGTGAAGGTGAGGCCTGATCCCCGGAGCTTGTCCTCAACGATGGCATCGATGCGGCGAGCCATCTCCGGCGTCATATGGTTTGCCCAGTCCCCCACGACCCCCTTCCTAAAAAAGGATTTATGCGGGAACTTGAAGAACAACCCCGTGCTACCCGTCTTGTTAGCGTCGAGGCCTCTCATAGTGTCGAAGCTGCACATCTTGGCAATGGCCGCCGGGGTCCCCATCTCCTCCTCGGCCACCGTGAAAGCCACGCCGAGGAACCGTGCCAGCTCACGAACGGTGTTGGCCGGATCGGTGAGCATCTCCTCGTACCTTAGGAAGAGCACCCTGTCCGGGTTTGCTCTGCTGGCGTTCCAGTAGCCTAGGACGTGGTTCCAGATAGGGCCATACAAGTTTTGGCCCTGGCACGCCACCTCCAACAGTTCCGAGAAGGGGAAGTCGTTGGCTCCTGTGCCCCGTACGAAGTGCCACGTGGAGACCAGCATGTCCTTGGGATCCCTACATGTATAGCCCGTCAATTGGGAACTAATTTAACCACAGAAAGACTAGACAAAATTCGTGTTTCCGACCTGCACACATAGACGATCTTGCAGTCGGGGTTGGCGGCGAGGGCACGCGGCAGCAAGGAGTGGTGCATGTGTGTGTGCAGGAGCCGAGGCGACGGTAGCGCTTCCAGCCTTCCTTCTTGGCCGGCGCCGAAGAGTCCGTCCACGAAAGGGACACACTTCTGCGGGTTGAGGCGGCGGAGTGGGTGGGCGGCGTCGGAGGGCGGGTACGCGGCGCGCGCCATGGTGCTGAAGGAGAGCGCCTTTAACCAGGTGGTGCCGCACTTTGGGGGGCTGGCCAGGAGCACGTCGCCGGGCCGCGGGACGAAGCGCCGCTGGAAGGAGATGAGCCCGGCGACGACGGGGTCGAGCAGCCACACGCCCTGGTACTGCCGCAGCAGCCTGCCGGTGTTGGAGGTGATGCTTGGTAGTGTGGATACGATGTCCGCATACTCTAGCGGTGGGGAGATCGCCATCTCGCCATTGTCGGCCACGTCCGCGAACGGCACAGGGCCGACCAACGGGTCTGGAGCAGCCATGGCCATGCCTGTGATCTATTGATGCTTGCACCCTGCGCGATGAGCTGCTTGCTGCTAAATAAGGCCAGTCCAGCGGGCCCCATGCGAGTGAGATGTAATGGAGAAGGAGTAAGTGCGACCGAAAAAGTGGTTTGGAGAACAGATCATGTTCATATCCTTGTCGCGGCATCTGTCAGCCGGAACAAGAAATTAAAGACATGACCAGTGACTGAGATCTGGTGATTTAACTTAAAAAGGAAAGTGATCCTAGTAGGTGGAGTGACCATATGCGATACAAAACTGAGATGCATCATACTCCAGCGCTTGATATTAAGGGTCCCTTTGATTCAAAGGAATAATATACGGCTTTTGTATGATAGATAGAATTCTATAAGAATTTTTCCTTTAGAACCCGTTTGATTCATAGGATTATATCCTATAGGAAATATTCTCATAGAGATCTTGTAGTGCAAATCCTATAGGAAACTAACACGGAAAAATTCCTTTAGACGATCAAAGAGAACCACTATTCCCATATGATTCAACTTGACGTGTTATTCCAATCCTATAGGATTCTCATTCCTACATTTTTCCTATCCTATGAACCAAAGGCACCCGTTAAATCAACCAAATACTATATCTAGAACCTCTAGAATGGACCAACATTAAAAAGCATGCCTATGTGCACATGCAAATGGAACGAGACAAAACTGAATATTTTCCCCCAATCCTAACTATGAACGCCATAACGATTTCTTTTATCAAATAATTAATGTGATTTTCTTTCTGAATTTTTTTATAAACACGTATGTAGTCATTTTAGCCTGCACCAGATAAGTTCGACTGAGTTGACCCCAAAATATACTTGCATAAGTGTTTTTGTTGTATCAAATATAAGGTTATATCAGCTATAATTGCTCTAATAGTGTACTCTCATGTGCAAATTCCGCACTCCAATCAATCTTTCTTTTTGCTATTGTGAGCCATGGTCAGTCCATGTTATTTTGTGTACTACTACGACTTTTAGCTTCAGAGAAACAGAGCAGGTCTTTTCAGCCTATCCCTTTAACGAAACCTGATGATCATCTATGAGTCATGAATCATTAAAAACAAAGATTACTGTGCAACTACTTATGAATGAACCCTGTGAAACTTGAACTAAAACAACAAGAACATGCCAGACATGAAAGAAAGCATGAATAAAAATTGTGAGCATGTTAAAATTATCAAATCAGCCACTAATGGGGTGAAAGAAGACATCTCATGTTTATTGCAAGGCAAATCAATTAGTAAAAGCAACTGGGAATAGATCTGAACCCTTCGTGCGAGCAGTATTGACAGTCCCTCCCTTCCTCCCTCTCAACAGCAAATATATTATCAGCGCTTTCAGTTTTTACTATTCACATAGTCTAATTTGGAAAAGAAAACAAGTATCTTACCTAGAAGGTTCAATGAGATGAGATATCATATTCTACAACTTAAAGTGATGGGGAATCTGAACATTGATGTATTCTACAAATTAAGTAAAAGATGCAATATCTGAGTTATCAGCCAGAAGGGCCACACCATGTACATGTGCTCCATCAAAGGAGACCCAACCGACATTTCAGCCTCTACTATAGTGTCTTCCAATAAAAATAAAACTGCAATCACAAAAAATACGAAGAATGCAGTAGAGACTCATGATGAGTTTCAGTTTTAACCGAACAGAACAGATACACACGAAGGGTTAAAGGGGAGGGACCTAATCAATCTTGTCTCACTCCATACAACGATACAACGGAAATGATGAAAGTAGGTCTTGATCCAACACACAAGGACCGAAACAGAGCTCGCCTTCATCATAAGGTGGATACTATATATAAATAGATGATGGACGAGTGCATCTGGCCAATGTTCTTGTTCAGGTGGTGAGAGTGGGAACGGATGTGAAGGTGAGGCCCGATCCCCGGAGCTTGTCCTCGACGATGGCATCGATGCGGCGAGCCATCTCCGGCGTCATATGGTTTGCCCAGTCCCCCACGACCCCCTTCCTAAAGAAGGATTCGTGCGGTAACTTGAAGAACACCCCCGTGTTACCCGTCTTGTTAGCGTCGAGGCCTCTCATAGTGTCGATGCTGCACATCTTGGCAATGGCCGCGGGGGTCCCCATCTCCTCTTCGGCCGCGGTGAAAGCCACGCCGATCGAGGAACTGTGCCAGCTCACGAACGGTGCCGGACGGATCGGTGAGCATCTCCTCGTACCTTAGGAAGAGCCCTGTCCGGGTTTGCTCTGTTGGCGTTCCAGTAGCCCAGGACGTGGTTCCAGATAGGGCCGTACACGTTTTGGCCCTGGCACGCCACCTCGAACAGTTCGGAGAAGGGGAAGTCGTTGGCTCCTGCACCCCGTACGAAGTGCCACATGGAGACCAGCATGTCCTTGGGCTCCCTACATGTATACATGACGCTCGCACGTCAATTGGGAATTAACCACAGAAAGACAACACAAAATTTGTGTTTCCGACCTGCAGACATAGACGATCTTGCAGTCAGGGTTGGCGGCGAGGGCGTGAGGAAGCAAGGAGTGGTGCGTGTGCGTGTGCAGGAGCCGAGGTGATGATAACGCTTCCAGATTTGCTTCCTGGCCGGCACTGAACAGGTTGTCCAAGGAGACGCACTGGTGCGGGTTGAGGCAGCGGAGCGGGTGGGCGGCGTCGGAGCGCGAGTACACGGCGCGCACCATGGTGGTGAAGGAGAGCGCCTTTATCCAGGTGGTCACACTTTGGGGGGCTGGCCAGGAGCACGTCGCTGGGCCGCGGGACGAAGCGCCGCTGGAAGGAGATGATCCCGGCCACCATGTGGTTGAGCTGCCACATGCCTGGTACTGCCGCACCAGCATGCCGGTGCTGGAGGTGATACTTGGTAGTGTGGAGACGATGTCGGCGTACTCTACTGGCGGGGAGATTGTCATCTGGTCAGCATCGGCCACGTCCGCAAACGGCACGGGGCTGACCAACGCGTCTGGAGCAGCCATGGCCACACCTTTGGTCTATTGATGATCGCAGCCTGCGTGATGAGCTGCTGCTAAATAAGGCCAGTCCAGAGGGTCCTATGCCAGTGAGATGTAATGGAGAAGTAATAAGTGCAACCGAAAAAGTGGTTTGGAGGACGAGCTATGTGCCTCGTGATCATGTTCGTATCCTTATTCCAGCTCAGCCAGTTCGCCCGAAATTCAGTACTGTATGTACTTGTGTCGCGGCATCTGTGAGCCGGAACAAGAAATTAAAGACATGACCAGTGACTGAGACCCAGTGACTTGACTTAAAAATGAAAGTGATCCTAGTAGGTGGAGTAACCATATGCAATAAAAAATTGAGATGCATCATACTCCAGTGCTTGATATTAATGCACCGGTTAAATCAACCAAATAGTATATCTAGAACCTCTAGAATTTTATCTTCAGAACTAGTGGTATGAATTGTGATCCTAATTCAGTTTCTCTGAGGAACGAGGATAAAGAGGGCAACAATTTCATGCTCTAGGGGAATGCCTAGATCTGTGTTCAACACCTCAGGAAGCACGAAGCTATAGAGGCAAGAGGAATCACCGTCCGGGGCGAGGAGCAGTAGTCGCGGAGTCCAAGTGCACGAGCCAGTCCCAGCCGCAGCAGCAGCGCAGAAGCGGGAGCGTAGCAGCGAAAGCTTGGCCTTGGACTGAATGGTGCATCCGAACATCTTCAGACCGAGCTTTAGCTTGACCATCAGTGAATTCATTTAGAGCTTGACCATCAGTGAAATTGGAGTAACCATATGTGATAAAAAATTGAGATGCATCAAATATAGGTGGCAGCCATCCAGTGCTTCATATTAATGCACTGGTTAAATCAACCAATTAGTATATCTAGAACCTCTAGAATGGACCAACATCAAAAAGCATGTCTATGTCTATGTCTATGTGCACATGCAAATGGAAATAAAAAGAATGGGACAAAACTGAATATTTTCCTCCAATCCTAACTATGAATGTCATAAAGATTTATTTTATTTTATGAAATTATTAATGTGATTTCCTTTCTGAATTTTTTCGTAAACACGTATGTGGTCATGATATGTGAATATATACTCCCTCCGATCTTTGTACTAACTTTATACTAAGTGAGCGACACTTTTTATGGATCGGAGGGAGCATATATTTAGCCTGCACCAATTAAGTTCGACTGAGTTGACCCAAAAATAAACTTGCATCAGTGTATTGTTGTATCAAATATAAGGTTATATCAGTTATAGTGCTCTAATGGTGTACTCTCGTGTGCAAATTCCGCACTCCAATTAATCTTCTTTTTTCTGTTGTGAGCCATGGTCAGTCCGACTGTTTTGTGTACTACCTTTAGCTTCAGAGAAACAGATCAGGACTTTTCAGCCTATCCTTTTAATGAAACCTGAACTAAAACAACAATGACATGCAAAGACATGAAAGCATGAATAAAAACTGTGAGCATGTTAAAATTATCAAATCAAGCACTAAAGGGGTGAAAGAAAACATCTCATGTTTGTTGCAAGGCAAATCAATTAGTAAAAGCAACTGGGAATAGACCCTTCGTTCGAGCAGTATTGATAGTCCCTCCCTCTCAACAGCAAATATATGATCAGCGCTTTCAGTTTTAACTATTCACAGTCTAATTTGGAACAAAATTTGCATTTTACCCCGAAGGTTCATAATGAGATGACACATATCATATTCCACACCATGTACATCAGTACATGTGCTCCATCAAAGGATACCCAACCAACATTTCAGCCTCTACCATAGTGTCTTCCAAGAAAAATAAAATAACTGTAATCACAAAAAAGTACAAAGAATGCAGTAGAAGCTCACGATGGGTTTCAGTTTTAACCGAACAGAACAGATACACAATGACAGCACGACAGCAAAGAAAATGTGAAGGACCCAATGTTATATTCAAATAAAACAAGGATCAGCTAAAAAGCCTGATATTAACATGTAGTGCGAGCAAAGTTGGTAATAGAACTCAGTGATAAAACTTTAGAAATTTCAAGGAGCTATAATGTTTTTGTAGTATTTAAACTATATATGTGTTATTGAAATAAAGGATCTGAACGAAAGCAATTGGATACCTTTTTGTCCATCTGGAGGTAGCTTCAGATCGACCCCATTCTCTGATAGAGAACCGACCAGTTCAATGTGGCATCCGACAGTCACAAAAATGAGAGCGATGCCAGATCTAACTAACTAATCCTCCCCACCCATTGCTTGCACCAGCGATGGCACTGGTGTACATGCCAGTCGTCGCGGCGTCGACAAGCCCTGACATGAGCTCCTCGAACAAAAGCCACATCCGAATCAATAGCGCCGTAGAGCGTGCACCAACTCTACAAGGGGATGGTGTCGGTGCTCTCGGCGTCTGCTGACAGCAGCACGTAACTGCGAAACCCCCGACAGATCGACAGCTACCAACTTCTAACACAATCATCAAGTTCGTAACTGCAGAGGATATCAGCATCATCACACAAAAAAAGAAGACCGCCACACAGCATAGACAAAGATAACTCAACTCGTGGTTACGTAGTGATACAAACTGCTAGTCCCATATACATTGCTGAGAATAAAAGCCAGGATACGAGAGCCTCTCAGCGAGCAACTTGGCGAGTCCCGTAGCCGCAGGCCCAGGTCTAAGAACATCGGTGCTGCCCGAAACAGAACATGGGCTACTGTCATCCCCAGCACCGCCTATGCACCATCCTCCCGGAGCCGGCTCGCCAGGCAGCCGGTGCAAGATCTCCTCATCGATGCGGTCGAGCACGGGATCATCCTTGGCGAATCCTGTCCCGAAAGCCGCCCTGCTTCGAGTCATGTTCTCCGTGTCTGCCATGGTCAGCAGACGGGGCTCGTTTTTGGATGAAGATTCATCCCATGTCGGGAAGTGCAGGTTGTGGTTAACAACAGTCCTGTTAAATACGGGGGAGTTGCAGAGGACTGTCTGAAAATACTTCCTGTGCGGCAAGGGCATGTTTGTCAAGTACATTAGCATTGTTCTCGGTAGATTGTTTGTTCCCATGATACAATACTCGGTGAATTTCCGAGAAAGGATCACCGACGAAGAGCCTGCAAAAGGAACATATGTATTAGAATCGTTACGGTTTGTGTTACCATCAGCATAACAGTTGTATGTATTGTAATATCTAGCCGCACAATTATGGCAGGTATTCAGCTAGTTAGGCGAAACAAGACAATAACGGAAGATGTGTACAAGGCATTCAATGAAGTTCACTGTCAAGAGTCTCAGAAAGAATTGTTGAACGTTTCAGAACTATGGGTTCTTCAAGCCTGTTTGTTGACTAAAGCGGTATAAACGTAAGGAGCTCCTTCAGCCACAGGCAAAGCTACAAGCGAATGGGGTTAGGGTTGGGCCTACGATATGCGATGTTCTCCTTTCGCATCTCTATCATATTCACCCTCAATACAGTTCCAGTACACTAGACCCACAATGATAATTTGCTTACCTGATAATTAAAACAAGAATCTATCGAACTGTCCATTTGTTTGGCTTAGTTTGCAAGAATCTATGCCTAATACAAGTATTGTGTTGCCATTCGTTTTCCTTGCTTTATTCTACCGATTACCATGCACTTATTGTTATATACATCAGCACTTTTCATGTTTCTAGTGGACAGTAAGTTTAGTTTCAATGTTATGACCAAAGAAATTATCTAGTATAGTAAACATGGTTAAAAGGAGCTTCTGTTTCTGAGAGGCTACAGATTGCCACTTCAATGAAAATAAATAGAGAATATTTACACAGCCTATTTCGGTGAGTCCATATTTCCTAGTGCAGGTTAATCAATTCATATTAGAATGGTTACCGTGGTACAAAAAATACAACAATGTCTGCAATGACAAGCATTGTAGCTGTATGTACTATTTGCTGGTAATACATTAGTTTGGTTAAAATACAACACATTAAGATGTGTACACTACATTTAAGACAGAAATGAAGTGTTAAACTTCTCTTAAGCACTGGGAATCTTTGGACTATTTGTTCACTATAACAGTATAAATGTGCAAAGCTCTTGTAGCAATAAGGGATAAAAATAATAATGCGGATAGGGTCAGGCCGGGCAATAGTATCCCTGTTATAACAAAGTTAGTTGTTCTCCTTTTATATATTTATTAGAATATTCACCCTCTGATTAATCCATGCTTTAATCTTGACACAAGGATAAAGTTGCCAACAGATAGACAAGAAAATTAAACAAGCAGAATCTACCGCATTGTCCAAGGCTTGACTTAGTGTGGATGCATAATGATCTCTACAAACATTCCATTGCCGTTCTTTTTCCACCAGTTATTCTGCCCGTGAACTATGTACTTACTACTATATCAATCAGCACTCAGTTCATGCTTCTTGTGAATTTCTTAATTGCCCTCAAACATCATCGGTTCGTATCAGAACGTTCAAAAAGCAAACTTTCATTCAATCATACTTGAAAGACCTCAAGAGATTTAAAATGAAGCTTTGTTCAAATAAATGCTGTTCTACGAAAAAGGCATGATGGAAGTATCTGCTGGTAAATATTACAATGCATTAACCCTCACCAGTAAACAGTTTGCCCTCAAACATCATCGGTTCGTATCAGAACGTTCAAAAAGCAAACTTTCATTCAATCATACTTGAAAGACCTCAAGAGATTTAAAATGAAGCTTTGTTCAAATAAATGCTATTCTACGAAAAAGGCATGATGGAAGTATCTGCTGGTAAATATTACAATGCATTAACCCTCACCAGTAAACAATTTGTAAGCACTGGGCAGTTCACGCTTTTGAGTGGCATAATAAATGTCAGTCCTGGAGGAGAGATATAGACCCGGATCAACAATAATTGGTCTTATCTGTTTTGACCTGCATAGAGAAACAATGTCAAGATCTTGAATTCCCAAATCCGAATGAAGAAAGTTAAAATTTAGAACGATGAAGATGCCCTTACTCCTTCCAGCCAATATAACTGGCATGCTGAATGAAGTTGATATCCCTTGGTAGATATGATAAGACATGCAGGAGATCTGCCAATAAATAGAAGTCAAGTTAGATAAAAACAGTAAGGTTTTACCGGATATGTACTAAGCTTCTCCTAATAGCTGCAATAGTTTGCACTTAGGAGTAATGAAATGACAATACTTCTACCATTCTGTTCTACAATTTTATGACCACGCAATTCGATAAGCAATAGCAAATTAGCAATACTCTGTTATAAAAACCATATATAACAAGTTTCATTGCTTAAAGGAACCCTTTCTACCATTCTAATCTACAATTTTGTAACCAAGCAATTATATAAGCAAAAGCAAGACTCTGCTTTCAAAAGAATATAACAAGTTCCACTGCTTCAACATCAGTAAGCAAAGGGGCAATGCATGTGAAGCAAGTGAAAAACTCTACATGCTTAACATGAGATATTGACTAGTTTTGTCAACTTCACTTTCTTAGGCTCCAGGTTCCAGCAAAACCAGTTCTCTGTCTGGGCCTTAATTTAACTAGATAGCAATTATCTTCTGGAACCAGATTAGATCACCATGTCCATAGCACCTATGCCTACACCATCAGGAAAAATTCGAAACAAAGGTAATTTTAGGGCAGGAAAGGAAAGAAAATTTAGCCATGGGAAGGGGTGTGTGGAAGTTAGCTATCCACGTTCCAGAACCATGACTTGGCTTCGAGATCTTATGGGTTTCAACTCTAGCCTACCCCAACTTGTTTGGGACTGAAAGGCTTGGTTGTTGTTGTTGTTGTTGAAAGCAAAGAAAAGTAGCATGACAGAAAATAGTTAGGTTACTGAAACAGAAATGTGTTCCCACCTGAACTACTTCTATCAATGCACTACACAAAGATGTGGTTGCTATTTTTTTCTATTCTTTGGATAAGTTGGCATAGGATACATGCTGTTCTTCAGAAGCTACAAAAGATTTTTCTTTTTTACTTTCCAACCATGGCAATAGGATTCTACTCCCTTTACTGAAACACTTTAGTAATGAAAAATGCTACGGCACGACTCCTGCCGAGGTGTCCAAGTCCGCGTGACGTCGTGCACCCATCCCAATCAACAGAAGCTGGCGCTGTGCAAATCTAACGATGTGGAGTTGGCCACGCCATAAGACTCGACTACACACGATCAACAGCCGGTGTTTGTGCAGTATTTTTCATGTTCATTAATTCATTCTAACTGTAATGCAGTGAAGTTTATCTTCCGAACCAGTGGCCTGATTAATCAATAATCATCCTAGATCTATCTACATGAAACACTGACCTCACACTTTGACACGAGCATTAACGGTTTCTCTGAGGGAGAAGGAAAAGAGGAGTAGAGGACACCCAGATTGATTCACGGTTTCATACTGTAGGGAAATGCCTAGATCTGTGCTAGATTCGTCAGTACGGGACTCGATGAGCTAGATTCATCAGCACGCACAAAGCTAGATATCCAAGTAGGTGCAGATGAGAGAGGAATCACCGTCGGGGGCGAGGAGCGGGTAGTCGCCGGCATCGAGGTGCACGAGCCAGTCCCAGCCTTGGCCGAGCCGCAGCAGCAGCGCGGAGCCGTGCAACGCGGCGGCGAGCGCGGACGCGCCGCGCGGGTTTGAGAACCCGGGGTCGCCGACGACGTGGACGTTGTCGTTGCGGCCGGCGCGCGCGTCGCGGGCGAGGCGGGCGCGGTCGGAGGCGGAGGCGGCGCGGTCGAGGAGGAGGAGGTAGAGGTTGCGAGGGTGGTAGGTGGCGAGAAGCAGGCGGAGGAGGCGGTCGGCGTCGCCCGAGGAGCCGGTAAGGAGGAAGGCGAGCTGGGGCGGCGGCGGGCCGGAGGAGGCCGGGAGCGGGCCGCGGAGGGGTGGGGAGGGAGTGGAGGAGGGAGTGGGGGTGGGGGAGGAGAGGAGGTGGAGAAGGAGGAGGAGCAGGAGTGAAGCGAGGAGGAGGCAGGGGAGCGGGCGGGAGTCCTTGGGGAAGAAGGCGGAGGCGAGCGGCGAGGCGGCCGGCGCGGGAGGATGCATGGGGATGGAGGCCGCCGTGGAAAGAGGGGAAAAGTTTGGTATTTGGCGGATGTGCTCCGGTGGTCGGTCTGATCGGTCGGTGTGGATCGGACCTGATGGTTTGGTGAACCTCACGTCAGTTGGTTTGTTTTCGTGTGTTCTACTCTTAGGTTGATTGGCTTTTGTCCTTTTCTTTTCAAAAAAAAAGCAGATTTTTTTTAGAAACCGCTCATATACACGCTCATACACTCACCCCTATAAACACGCACACATATTTTTTATGTCATCGACTTTGAATTGAATGTATCTAGACATATTTTAGTGCTAGATACATCCGTTCCAAAGTCATCTAATATGAAACGGAGGGAGTATTATTTAGTCCCCACGCCTCTCAAGTCTCCACCTCCTCCAACAAAAACCGAACGTGAGGATCCGTGGCGTTGGGAGTGGCCTTCGTGCTCTCCTGCACAGTTGCTTTAGCTTTTTTTTTTCTTGTGCCGATTTGGATGGTTTAGGCCTTGTTTACTTATCTAGTTTTAAGGGGGTTCGGAGGGGAATTTCCTGGCCCACCCACCGATCTCCAAACTTCCCACCAAGCCCGTTTACTTGTGGTGTATCTTACCAGGCAATCCCGAGAAATTCTCCCGAGGCCCTAAAAACTTGGTCCGTCCTCACACCCGAGGGCAGTCTCGTGTTTCTTCCCGGAAGAAACGAGCTGCTCCTTTCCAGGACGGAAAGGAGGCGAAGGCGTCGCCAAAAACTCCGGCGCGGACGCCGCCCTCGGGACCTCGCCGACGGACAACGCCTTCTCCTCCGGCTGCGTCAACGCTTTCAGTCCGGTAAGCGCTCCCCCGGCCCACCTCTCTACCTCTCCCCACCTCTCTATCTAGGGTTTCTTGGCCGCCGGTGTCGGCGTCCTCCCATCGCTCGGGCTGGTTCCGTCGACGTTGTGCTCGCGGCTCCGCGACACATCCGTCGACCTTGGCTGGATGTGTCCCGTCCCGCCCCGTCCATCCAAGCATGGCCTGTAGATTTTCGCCCTGTTTGATTCAGTCGTCCTCTGAAAGGCTCCGAATCGAGCAGCAGTATGTATACTCACTAGCTATTAGATACATATTAACTCACTGGCTGATTTTGCTTACTTCTTGCTACAACAGCTTACTAGTCACACGTGTCGATCGATTGACATTGACACTATACTGCTAGGCTATGATAAAGAGCAGCCTTCAGGCTCCGCGTGCATCATCTTGCAGGAACAAGTGCTTAACACATAGTTTTGCCTACATGGTCTTGGCCTTGTAATAATCCATGAATTGTGTAATCCATATAGTGCTTAACCAGATAGTATTGCCTCAAGTGCTTAATGACGAAGGGATGGATCTTGGACCCTGCGGGTAAGGACACCCCGTCTTAAGCCCAAGGTTAAGGCCCAAGAAGGGAAGCCCTTGGAGTGTTCTGGAAGGCCCACTTGAAGCCCACCCGCAATGTCTTGCGGGCTAAGTTAGGAACCTTGTAACCGACATAGGGTTAGAGTTCGAGTCCTCTCCGGGTAGGGTTTGAGACCTGGCCACTTATATAAGGCCAGGAGAACCACCGGAAGAGGGCCAAGCAATACCGCACCACCAAAGCCTTGAGCTCGAGATTGTACTCTCGACTTGAGCAATCATCATTGTAACCGGTCTATTTGATAATACAGATCGACAGAGGTAGGAGTAAGGGTTTTACCTCTACGAGGGCCCCGAACCTGGGTAAATCGTGCCCCCTGTCTAGCCGACGATCGTCACCAGCGCTCATGAGTTCTCCTATTCGAAACCCTATGGGTTCACCTGAGGGATTTGCCGAGTTACAGATTCGACAATTGGCGCCGTCTATGGGAACGGCGGGCGCTGGATCTCCGGCATCTTCGGCTTCATCGTCCAACTCGCGTTGGAAACCCTCGACTTCGACTCCGACCAACCCTATTCGGATCGGATCTGTCGTAGTCACCCCTCACTCGCCGGAATCACGTCCAGTATTCAGCGATCTGGAAAAAAGCGTCACCTTGACGTTCGGAAGCTTGAAGTTCTACACCAGCAAGGACGGAATCCTCCACTTCCCAGAAGAATCAGGGTCAGAGTCAGGAGCAGTCGACTCGCGACCCTACCTAGAGAAAAGCGGCGAGTCCATCAGCTTCAACTCCAGCAACTACCATATCCTCTCAACAGAGGAACCCTCTCCGGTCAAGAAAGCTCTTCAAAACGCGCCTAGGACTCACGGGCCACGACTGGCTCAAGTCTGCATGGCAGGATTGGAACAACCAATCCCAGAAACAGAACACAGCGCAGCAGAACGCGCTGAGATCGGCGTCTCGCGGGACGCTTGGGACCGAGCCAAAGAAGCCTTGCGAACAAGCAAGCCGCCTATGGCTGGAGCGCCACACGAAGATATGGTCGCCTACCACTATCATCTAGTGAGAGCGGCCATAGCTATCGAAGAAGCTCGGAAAGACTTGGCCCATCGAAAGAGATTGGCGGATGACTCGAGTCAACGCCGAGCCGAGCTATCCCTAACACCTTCGGTCGGAACTCGACCCACAAGGAAGGGATACGCATCGAGAACGACATCCATGGACGCCGAGTCCCTGGGTGGGATCAGCAGGTCACTCGGACCTTCCCTTATGCGGGTTGACGAGGACGGAAACGTCTACCCGCAAACTCCTGCTGCCGCAGTCCTGGCCGCAGCAACCTACATGCAGATGAGCCAGCCAGGGGAGAACGACCCTCGAGCGGAGCAGTACAAACTGGTTCGGAAAGGATTGGGCATGGCGGCCTCAAGGCTCGCCTCCTACGACCGCAGGAAAGCGGCCGAACAGCAAGAGAAGGAAAAGGAAAAGGAGGCATCACGCAAGCATAGGAGCACTTCGCCTAGGAGAGACAAATCACCTCGCCGCGGTCGAGGAAAAGAAGCTCGGCGACGCGGTGATAGTCGAAGCAGCAGCGAAGGCAACCCGAGAAATAAAAGCTCGCGACGTCATAGCAGCCGCTCACGGAAGCACAGCAAAGAGCCAAGGAAGGAAATTGATCGCGATCAGCCAGGATATAACGCGCGGTCAGATATCGCGCAAAATAAGGTGGAGAAGGCAAGAGCTGCAAGGAACCGCGCGCGCTCCTCGTCCAGTTCTTCGGACGACGAGACCTGCGGCGCGCTGTGTTTCGCCCGCACCATCCGCGAGGCACCTCTACCCAGGAGATTCAAGCTCAGCACAGAAGTAACGAAATACGATGGTTCACTCGAACCTTCGTCGTGGCTAAACGACTACCTCACGGCAGTAAAATGCCAACGTGGGAACAAGAACACGGCTATGCAGTACCTCAATCTACACTTGGTTGGCGCGGCACGTAGCTGGCTGGAAGCGAGGCCAAAATCCTGTTACGCATCGTGGGACGACCTGCACTACAACTTCTGCAAGAACTTCCAGGCCACCTATAAGAGACCAGCAACCATTGAAGAACTGCGGGCCTGCAAACAGAAGAGCGGCGAGTCCACTCGCGAGTACATTCAGCGATGGACCACGCTCAGGAACACCGCAGGAAATATCTCAGAGGAAGTAGCGGCTGAGGCCTTCGCGAAAGACGCCCGACGAACTGCTTTCAGAGAAGAGCTGGGCCGATCCGCACCCAAAACTATTGGGGAACTGATGATCATAGCCGACAAATGGGCTAATGGAGAAGATGCGGTGCGCAACGAGAGAACATCATCGCCCGCGCCCGAGGACGACCGCCATGGTCGAAAGAAAAGGAGGAAATACTACGATCACGACGATCGGGAAGAGATGGTAGCGGCGGAATTCACGCAAAACCGCGATAATGGACGCCGCGGAAGTCGCGAGTGGAAACCAAAAGCTGAAGACAAAAGTCCTGAGGAGGACCTTAACGCGTACTGCTCGCTACATCTATTTACAGATAAGCGCACGGGAAAAACTAATGCAACACACCTCCTCAAGGATTGCCGAAAGTTCATCGACATCCACGAGGCCTTCTCGAAGAAAAGTAGATCAGCGGCTAGTCAAAATTACCCGCCACTTTCAGGAGGAGAACACCAAGGATTCCAGCCGCCACAACCCCTACCTCCACCAGGAAATCCAAACATGGCGCTAGCCGCACTACCTGCATCACCTGCACCAAATGCCGGAGCTAACGCGTACCCGAACCCGGCTGGACAGTTAGGGATGATACAAAAAGTCTGCCCATCCTGCAGAGCTCAGAAGACAAACACGCGGTAACTGTGCATGGCTGTGCAAACCCCGCCAACAAGGCCCAAGTGCCTGAAGATCGCGGACCAATTTATCACCTTCTCGATGGAAGACCACCCACCACGAGTCTATCTACCAGGACACGCCGCCCTGGTAATCCAAGCGCAAATTGGTAATTACGAACTGGCTCGTGTATTTATGGACGGAGGCAGTGGCATCAACATTATCGACGCGGATACGCTCCGCCGGATGAACAGGAACCTAGATGGACTTGCAGAATCAGAAACATCCTTCCACGGGATAGTTCCAGGAAAGGCGATCCGTCCACTCGGAACAATCAACCTAGAGGTTGTGTTAGGCAATCGACGCAATTACAGAAGAGAATTCCTCGACTTTGAAGTAGTCGACTGGCCCTCACAGTACCACGCCATTCTTGGTCGAACAGCGTTCGCCAGATTCATGGCAGTACCACATTACGCGTACCTGAAGCTCAAGCCACCCGGGGAATATGGTGTAATCACCATCGACGGAGATTTCCAGAAGTCCAACAAGTGCGACATCGAATTCAACGAGATCGCTAAATCTTTTGGGATGCAAGAAGAACTGGAGGAGATAGCAAAGACCACGGACCACTCCGTGATGCCCCTCACAAAGAAAAACGCGCCAGAATTGGAATTCAACGCCAATAGCGACACTCGAAAACATCAGGTGCACCCGACAGATTCTGCGAAGACAACAATGGTTTCAACTACCCTCTCACCAACATAGGAAAGCACGCTCGTCGAACTCCTCCGTGAGTACTGGGAAATTTTCTCCTGGCAGCCCTCCGATATGCTAGGAATACCCAGGGAGTTCGCCGAGCACTCATTCAAAGTATTCAAAGATGCAAAACTCATCAAGCAGACCACTCGACGGTTCTCAGAACCCAAACAGAAAGCGCTTGGAGAAGAAGTAAATAGATTGCTAGCAGCAAAATTCTTCAGGGAGATCAAAATATCCACTTGGTTAGCAAACCCGGTGCTGGTCCCAAAGAAGAACACCAACATCCTTCGCGTGTGCATTGACTACACGTCATTAAATAAGCACTGCCCCAAGGATAATTTTCCCTCCCGTGAATCGACCAGATCGTAGACTCCACCGCAGGCTGTCAACGCCTCTCCTTCCTGGACGCCTACTCGGGATATAATCAGATCCGGATGAAGCAGGAAGACGAAGAGAAGACAGCATTCATCACACCCCACGGTGTGTACTGCTATACGACAATGCCCTTCGGGCTCAAAAACGCAGGCGCAACATATCAGCGCTGCATGCAAAAATGCCTCGCCAAGCTCATTGGCAAGAACGTACAAGTGTACGTTGACGACATCGTCATCAAGACTCGAGTGGAGGATACACTCCTCGAGGACATTAGAGAAACATTCGACGCCCTAAATGCATACAGGATTAAGTTCAACCCAACAAAATGCGTCTTCGGCGTCCCAGCAGGTCAACTTCTCGGGTACCTGGTATTCGCCAGAGGAATCGAAGCCAACCCGGAGAAGATACAAGCAATTTTAACAATGAAAGAGCCAACCAATCTACGCGGAGTCCAACAGCTCGCAGGGCGACTAACTGCCTTGAGCAGATTTATCGCGGGATTGGGCGAGCAAGCGTTACCCTTCTATAAGCTGCTGAAAAAGACGGACAAGTTCGAATGGACACCAGAAGCTAAGCAGGCATTCGCAGACCTGAAGCAATCCTTGCAGAGCAGGCGCATTCTGGCAACACCACAAGAGAGGGAGCCACTATACCTATACCTAGCCGCAACAAACCAGGTCATCAGCACGGCCATCGTGGTCGAACGACTTGAGGAGGGCAAGGCATATGGAGTTCAAAGACCAATCTACTACATCAGCGAGGTGCTATCGCCGTGCAAACAACGATATCCTCACTACCAGAAGCTCGCGTATGGAGTTGTTCTCACAGCTCAAAAACTCAAGCACTACTTCCAGGAACATACCATAACAGTGGTTAATGATGCATCACTCGGTACAATCATGAACAACCCAATGGCATCTGGAAGAATAGCGAAGTGGAGCATCGAGCTGGGCGCTTGGGACATCATCTACGCGGGGCGCAATTCCGTGAAATCCCAGGTACTCGTGGAATTCCTGAGCGAGTGGACAGAACTACAAACACCCGGGCCGCCGGAATACACGAGTAACTGGATCATGTACTTTGACGGATCCAAGAGAAACGAAGGAGCGGGAGCTGGGATCGTCCTCATATCACCCAGAGGTGACAAGCTGCAATACGTCCTACGACTGGATTTCCCACCCGACGATCCAGCATCAAACAACGACGCAGAATATGAGGCCCTGTTGCATGGGATGAAGATGGCAATTGCGTGCGGAGCCACCCGACTAATGATCTACGGCGATTCCAATCTCATCGTGCAACAGAAAATGAAAGAGTGTGACGCTATCGCTGAGAACATGGTAGCCTATCGTGACATGTACAACTTACTCGAAGGAAGTTTCAAAGGGTGCGAGCTGAAGCACATTGCAAGATCTAGAAACAAAGAAGCAGACAGGCTGGCGAACATGGGTTCCACAAATACACCCAAACAGCCAGGGATATATTTCGAGCGGATGACTAGGCGATCGGTGAAAGTCAAGAAAACTGCAGGACCACCCGCGGCATTGGAAACAGAGGTCAGCCCGCAAATTGCTATTATCGAGCTCATCCATAATATTTCGCGACAAGTTTTTTCTGGTCGAGCCAGTCTGGACGCAGAAATACCTCGACTACTTGTCCACCAAACAGCTCCCAGCATACCCTCGCGAGGCTCGACAGATAATCAGACACAGCATATCCTTTCGGGTGCTCAACGGCGAGCTATACAAACAGAGCATCTCAGGCATACTGCAACGATGCATAGCACCCGAAGATGGCAAGGAATTACTGCGAGACATCCACCAAGGAGACTGTGGACATCATGCTAGCTGGAAAGCAATCATGGGAAAAGCCTTCCGAGCAGGATTTTACTGGCTTACAGCAGCCAGAGACGCAAAGGAACTGGTCGACAGGTGCAACGCTTGCCAGCGATTCGCACCAAAACCACACGCACCCGCTACGGAACTGCATATGATACCCATCGCCTGACCCTTTGCACAATGGGGGCTAGACATGGTCGGACCATTACGCAAGTCCACACCAGGTGGATATACACACTTGCTGGTCGCAGTCGATAAATTTACCAAATGGATCGAAGCCATGCCAGTAACCTCATCCAGCGCCCAATGCGCCGTCAAATTCCTCAATTCTATCGTATGCAGATTTGGAGTACCACACGACATCATTACTGACAATGGTAGCAACTTCACGACAAAGGAAACACAACAGTTCTGCGAAGAAAAGGGCATCACCTTCAAATTCGCTTCAGTTGCCCATCCGCAAACCAACGGCCAAGTCGAAAGATCCAACGGATTAGTTTCGGCTGGCATCAAGAAACGTCTACTCGATCGTCTACACCCGGCAGCGGGACATTGGGCAGAAGAGCTACCCTCCGTGCTATGGAGCCTCCGCACAACTCCAAAATCGATCCACAAACTACACACCATTTTTCATGGTATACGGGACCGAAGCAGTCCTTCCCGAGGACATCAGGTTCAGCGCCCCACGGGTTGTTGCTTACAGCGAAGAAACCTCCAACAAGGCACTCGCGGATGATATGGACGCACTCGACGAAATGCGCAATATTGCACTCGCAAGATCCGCAGTATACCAGCAGTCGTTGCGAAACTATCACAGTCGCCGCATACGCCACAGAGCCTTGGCAGTAGGAGATCTGGTGCTACGGCTCAAGCAGAAGGAAGGACACAAACTCGAGCCACCGTGGGAAGGACCCGTCATAATACACGAAGTTATCCCAGGTGGCACCTATCGACTGAAGAATCCGACGACTGGAGGCATCTATTCCAACCCTTGGAATGTTGCACAACTCCGCAAATTTTATCCCTAGATTCATTTTTACTCATCATAATAAGGCTATATTAGCCATCTTGTAGCTCGAAAGAAAAACACATGACTTCTCAGTCATTGCAATAAAATACATGGTTTCTCAACCATAGATACTCGAGTTCTCCACCCTTACATGCTAAAAGCAACATGTATACACCCCACAAACACACGGGGGCTACACCTAACACAGCATCACAGGAAGAATTTTGTATACAAGGTAAACACCTTACAACAGTTTTTTACAACTACACAGAGCAACAGGATACATACATCCTACAATCACACATGGCGATGAGCATTCTCAGCCGCCAAAACCCGATCTACCTCAGCAGAGGTCAATCGAATGATTTCCTCTGCAGCAGGTCGAACAACCCTATAATGAGGAGAAATGTCGACGATTGGACCATCAGGAAGTCTAGCTACGGAGTTGAAATTCACCTCAGGATGCCACAACCGGACGAAAGAGAGGGCCACTACCGAGCCGCAAATCATCTGATTGCGAACACACTCGCGAATTTCTCCTTCTCGCCCGAACACCCTGAGAAGATGGCTCCAATCCTCAGGACCCCTCTCCAACGGATAGAAAGCAGCGTTCATTGCAATCAAAACCTCGTGAAAGGAACTCACGAGTATCTTCGCCTGGATGACCCGGAACTTCAAGGTAGCAAGCACGAAGCATCGACTACGATCGGACCAAAAGTTACTCGCATGGGGCTTTGAGCTGCCAGCTTCCTGAAGGATGTGGTTCTCCACCCACTGTTTCTCACTCCTATCATCCGGCTGAACAACTGAAAAACAAAGGTATATGATCAAAGAAAGATACAGGACAAAGAAGACTAGGGGGCTGAACTACTTACAGAGCAAATCCTTGGCAACAGACGCCAATTCATCCATCACAAACTGTTCGCGTTCAATCGCCAGATTTTGTTTGGACTTGGCTACATCCGCTACCCCACGCAATGCTTTTAGCTTGCGTTCACCATCCGCAACATGATCACGGAGGCCTGCAAAGGTCCCAACCGCGGCAACAAGAGGATTTGCTGGGGTAGCAAGTCCACCTGAAGACTCCACAGCAACCCCGGCTACCTAGAAGAATACATGGAAATTGAAGGAATAAGATGCCCCATTCGAGATATAACAATCACCTATTCGACAGGTGCTCGGGGGCTACTCCCATCAGGAGGAAACACACAGCAAATCAGTCACAATAAGCATCTCAGAAAGACATCTCGATTAAACGATGAAAATACGGGAATGCATCCCAAGGTTCATTACAATCGAAAGAGCGAAATACAAAGAAAATATACTAAGGAGCTGCAGTTGTGCTGCCGCTCGTGACGGTGCCTCCCCTAGCACGGGCGAACAACTCGGATAACTTCCGAGCAAGGACTCCGGCTGGCTCGCCAAAACGACGAAGCCCTACCGTTTTGCCCGTAGAAGGATCGACGGGAAGATCCGAGTACGCCTCTTCCAAACCGGTGACTCCATGCGCCAGCGCAAACTGGATGGCGGTCTTCGCCCCAGACTCCGACTGCGCAACCGCGTAGGTGCCAAGAAGATTGCTCTCCGAGAAAATCTTCAAAAGATCACCCAGCACAGGTGGAGACACGGCGTCGACTAGAAGGCGACCGTGAAGCTGTGTCAGCACTCGAATGGCATCGCCAATCAGGGTGCAAATCCCTTCGGAGTGCTTCCTGAGCTGGGCGCAGGAATCGGTCAGCGCATCCACCCGTTGGACCCCAGGAAGCTCCAGTGGGATGCCCAGAAGACCTGCAAAGGAAAATATTAAAATCCAAGGACCTATCAGACAACCAGAAGACAACAATAGACCAAAAGCAACTTACCCGCAAAACGTTCGGCCAAAGGACGAAGGAAGTCGACAAGGTCGGAGTCCGCCTTGGTGCCAGCCTCCTCCAGATTCTTCAGAGCATCCTGGGCGGCCGCAAGCTTTCCTTCGAGGTCAGCCGACAGCATGCGGGAGGACTCAAGTTCCTGTCGAGTAGCTGCCAACTGAGCCTCTTGAGCAATTGCCCGAGTGGAGGTATCCGCCTTCTCGGCCTTCATAAACTCAACTTGAGCTGCGCAATAATGGTTATCAGAAACAAAGAAATTGGCAGAAATAAAGAGATAAAGATGAGGGAATGCGATAAACTTGCTTCGAAGGAGCTCATTTTCGCTGCCGAGTCGATCACGATCCGACCAAAGGGTCCCGCATTCCGCTTCGGCAAGAATGACACGACGACCAACGGCCGCAAGGGAGTCGATGAGGGATTGCAAAGAACATGAAGATAGTAGAATCAGAAAAGACAAATTTGAGCCTATACACGATTGAAAACATTCGGGTATAGCCTCGGCGGCTACTCCCATCGGGAGCACTATCGTGCACCCGATAAAGCAAGAAGAAAGGACAAGGTCTACATCTTTGGGCCTGTAGCCAATCGCATGCGATCAACTACAGCCTCGGGGGCTACTCCCATCGGGAGCACTGCCGTGCACCCGATAAAAAACAGATCCAAACTGACAAAGCACTGAAGAAGCAAGCATCAAAGTTTACGTGGCCTTGGGCGAAGGAAAGGGGATCCGCTGAGCTACCCGACACCTCCTTCGGAGTCGAGGCCCTAGCAGCAAAACTAGGAATTATGTATTCCGTAGTCGTCGCAGTGGGGGCTACACTCGGCGAATTCTGCACGGTGTCGGCGGTAGGGGTCCCACCCGCGGTTTCAACCTTCTTCCTCTTTTCCAGAGGAAGGGAAGAGACGAATCTACGAGGGCTAATAGCTTGCAGACTACAATGAAGACAGTATGTCAAAAGACGCGAAAGGAAAATGTTCGACTAAGAACAAGAAGAGAAACTTACTCGTCGTCATCTTCGTCATCCAACATATCCGCATTCCAGGCGGTCTGGATATTTGGAAATGAGGGAGAAGGAGCGCGCGTGCGTAGCGGGGTCACGATGAGGGGTCCCTTCCCGGGCGATTCCTTATCCAAAGAGTTATCCTTGGAAGTGGCCTCATCATTCTCCAGTCGACGGTGTTTCCGATAAAGAAGATCAATGTCTTACTCCTCCGCGCCGTCCGAGGAGTCGTGCTCGGAACTTGACGAGGCGTTAGCAACGCTGGTGTCGGCAGGGCCGTCCAAGTTACTCGCCAACAAATCCGAAGCCTCCTCCCCAGACATTGGCGGGTAGCAGGTGGCCACGGCTAGGCTCTACAAAAGAAGAAAGAAGAAAAGGGAGATAAAATCTCAGTCGACCAAATTTGAAAACAAGAAAAGAAATGAAGTCAAAGGGCGACACAAACTTACTTCGGGTGGTGGAGGTCTTGACGCCTCGAAAGCTGCGACAGTGCAGTCGGAGAAGGTTTCGCCCACCTTCAAGCTAGTAATGGCCGCGATCTTCTTGTCGAACTCGACGTTCGAGAGCTCTTCGCGGCTCACGCGACTGGGATCTTCAGCACCCCTATACTCCCACATCGCGGAAGGCCTGTCCTGCAGGGGCTGAATCCTGCGCTTGAGGAAGATGCTCACCAGGTGCAGCCAGTTCAGCACAACTCCAGCATCTTGGTCCCGAAGGGCGGCCACCTTGGCGAGTAGCGGCGTAACAACCTGGTTCTCTTCAGCCGACAGTTTATGCGCCCAGGACTTCCGCCTCTTCAGGACAGCGAATGGGTGGAATTCCTGAATTCCACCCGAGCTGTTGTCGGTGGCGTAAAACCACTTCTTTCCCCATCCTTGGGCGGAGTCGATGAAGTACACCCCAAAGTAGCTGTTGTCCGATTTCGCCTGAATTCCGAAGCCACCCGTGCGCAACGGCTCGCCAGGCTCAGATTCTACCCGCGTTTTCTCGGGGAATACTCGAACCTTGAAGAGGGCCTTCCAGAGGCCCCAATGTGGGAGAATGCCCAAGAAGCACTCGCTAATCACAATGAAGCACGATATGTGTTGCACTGCATTCGGAGGCAGATCGTGGAGCTGTATGCCGTAAACATACAGCAACGCCACGAGAAAGGGGTGAAGAGGAAAAGAAAGCCCGCACGATACGTGGTCCGCGGAAACCACGCGTTCGTTCGCGCGGGGATTAGGTACCTCCTCCTTCTTGCCGAGGCGCACCCGCTTGTCGGCTTCCGGAGGCAGCAACCCCTCCCTTTGCATCTCCCTAACGCTCTTCATCGTGGTATTGGGCGAGCGCCAGTCGCCCGAGCGCGGTGCGGGTGGCGCAGGAACTTCCTCTGGCGCCTTCGATGAAGAAACGGCGGCACCGCGCTTCTTGCCTCCTGCCATTGGCGCTGGTGCGAGATCGAGGAGAGAAAAGTTGGAGAACGGGGAAGACGAAGAACGGAGAAGACGAAGGCTGGGAAATTTTCACCGTTTCACCTAAGGCCTATATTTATGCATAGAGCCACTCGATCCAGACCGCTTGTTGATCCATGTGGCATCCATCGCTGCTGCCGCGTGCGAAGGCGAAACGAAAGGGCGGCGGATGCTGTTTCGTGCCACGATCCTAACAGTGGATCGTGCGCATTTACTGCGCGCAGTTCGCGTAAAAACCGGGAGCGACGTCTCGTTTCCGGTCAAAAAACTGACAAGGTAGGCCAGCAGTTCTGCTCTCGCCCCGTCACGTCCCATCGGGAGGATAAAAGTGCGACGTGACGTCATAGCATGCATCATCAAGATGGCGAATCTTTCGAATAAAGCTCCAAACGCGAAAATAACTTTGTATGGACAAACTCTGGCATGAAATTTCTCACAAGAAAACAAGACCCTAAGCATGAAAGCTCTTTTGTATGGGAATAAAACTCCAAACACGAAAAATCTTTCGTATGGACAAAAATGTCTTGGTTTTCCTACTCGCGAAACCACAGACCTGAAACTCTGCGGGTGTGCAAATCGTGCCACCCCGTCACATGATGTCTACACATCAGAAAACTGGATTGTTCAGCTGACCAGGTACATCCGGATGCCGTATTCTTTCGAATATGAAGGTAAGACCCAAAAGATCTCTCTTGAGGGCCTGGAATCGCACTCAAGCTGCGTCCTCCGATAAAGTTCCGTGTCAACAACACGGAGAAAAATCCTAGCGGACGCGCCGGGTACCTCCATAGGTTAAGTTCGATTCGGTAAGACCTCCACGGCTCAGTCGCAATGATCACCTCATCGGGTTCGAGTCGGAGGTCTCGAATCTGTGTAGGCCAGAACTGTTTTTGCCCTAGTTGCAATTAATTGGCCCTGGTCTTTCGGGAGAGCCAAGCTGCTGCGCCACATCCTTCTGCGATAAACAGCCATAAAAACAGGCACTTTCATTACTCGATACTCGGGTATAAAAGCTCATCACACAGGGTACACACCCTCCAAACAGGAAACGACCATAGTGGTTATCCGAAAGAAAGCGTGATGAAAAATCTGACCGTCTACTCGACTGGAAAAATCCCAATCGAGCAAACGCTTGGGGGCTACTGACGAAGGGATGGATCTTGGACCCTGCGGGTAAGGACACCCCGTCTTAAGCCCAAGGTTAAGGCCCAAGAAGGGAAGCCCTTGGAGTGTTCTGGAAGGCCCACTTGAAGCCCACCCGCAATGCCTTGCGGGCTAAGTTAGGAAACTTGTAACCGGCATAGGGTTAGAGTTCGAGTCCTCTCCGGGTAGGGTTTGAGACCTGCCTACTTATATAAGGCCAGGAGAACCACCGGAAGAGGGCTAAGCAATACCGCACCACCAAAGCCTTGAGCTCGGGATTGTACTCTCGACTTGAGCAATCATCATTGTAACCGATCTATTTGATAATACAGATCGACAGAGACAGGAGTAAGGGTTTTACCTCTACGAGGGCCCCGAACCTGGGTAAATCGTGCCCCCTGTCTAGCCGACGATCGTCACCAGGGCTCATGAGTTCTCCTATTCGAAACCCTATGGGTTCACCTGAGGGATTTGCCGAGTTACAGATTCGACACTTAACCAGATAGTTTTGCCTACATGGTCTTGGCCTTGTGATGGAACGGCTTCAAAATCATTGGCCAGCTCAACAAGTGGGGCTTGAGCTGTGCATTTTGACTGGTCTGGCTTCTTCTACAATTTTGTATGTAGGGGCACATGTGTTTCAGCAATAGGCAAAATAGAATCGTTCAGCTATTTTATATTATGTAATTCTGTCCTTGCAAATACATGCACTGAACTATAAAACAACATAAAAATATGGAAACGTGAGCACACATTTAGAAGGGTTAAAGTTTGGTTTCCTATTTAATTTTTCTATTTCACTGGATCTAATGTTAGGGGAAAACAGTAAGAAATACTCTCGTATCCTTCCACGAGGACTGAAGGGATACTTGAAGTGATTGATAGCTACAGGAGTTGTTGTATCTTTAGATGCTTTCCAAGGAGTTGTTATTGATACCTTCCTTATGTATTGTTTTTGTATCCATATTCTATATTTTAATATTTCATTTACTTTGATCTGCTTTAGTGCTAAAATGAATCCATCGAGACTTGAGTGTATTAGGAAGATGACGAGGAGTTTATGTTTTTGCTTGTACCATTGTTGCGCTCGCGCCTCATGTGTAGTAGAAATCAAATGGAGAGAAGGCAGCGGCATAGCTCCGTCTTATATGGCAAGAAGCGTGTCGAAGAAATCCTCGAAGGACATGTTAAGAACTGTCGTGTAGCATTTAGGATGGAAGCACACATTTTCAGATCCATAGCATCATACCTTAGGAGGGAAAAGTTGTTGAAGGACAAAAGAATAAAGGTCGAGGAGAAGCTCGCTTTCTTCCTCTACATGTTGTCGCACAATGCATCTTTTGAAAAGCTGCAATTGGAGTTTCAACATAGCAACCGATCCTTCCACAAGTGAAGGCTTCGAAAGTTTTCAAAATAGCCGAAAATCGAGAAACCTTTCTCTCATGGGTCGCTGAAGATGAGCAGTTAGCTATCATGTGGTTGCGGGATGAACTAGTTGAATTACCTTGAGGTAAATCTTCTTTTCTTCCCAAAATATTTGCTATACTTCACTTTTACATCCTGCTACAAATATGAATTCAGTAGGCTTTGGGTATCGAAATACAAGTGTAAGCAAGCATTTAGATGCTATCTGATGTTCAAAGTACAAAATGTTTAATCACTGCCAAATCTGCTTTGATTTATTTAGATGCTATTTGGTTTGCGATTGAGTATATCAACATATGCAAGCTTGCTAATTTTCCGTGTTGTGAATTGTGTTAGTCGTTTCTCGGAATGTTAGATTCAGTTTCGCTTACATGTTAGATGCTACTAGATTCTTTGCTATCTACTGCCAAATTTGATGATAATGCAAATGTTTCTCTCCTCCAGTAGGTAGTAATATGGTTCAGTACAGGACTCACATTGTTGTTAATGGAAATGTTTCTCTGCTCCAGTAGGTTATAATCCATTATGTATGTTCAGTCATTTTTCTGAATGTAAGATGCAGTGATCTTTGCCCAGATTTTGTAACTTTTGTCGGAACTGTTCCGGAAAAAGTTACAAAATCTCCTGATACACCCGAATTCTTCAACTCGATAGCACTGCTGTTTACGTCATTGCACTCTCCTGATACAATATATCTGTACAATGCAGGACCTTTGTGGAACCCAATGAGAACATTTTTGAATTCTGGTGCTTCTTGGCTACTGAGAGCATGACCTTATTCGTATCCTCTGGTTTTGTGATCCACCATCCAAACAAACCTTTCGAGAACGAACAACAACCAATTCATACGTTTTTAAACTGGAGATGCAGTGTTGGTACTCTTATGTAACCTACAGCATGTGCTTAAGTTTTGGTCTGTTGAGATATACTTTCATGTAGTAGCTGATGAGATGTTCGATAGATATCCGTATCTATTTTGCCATTGAACAATGTGTGACGTCACGATGATGTGTTGTATTCCTTTGTCTTGTTGTGAAAAAATTGAACTTATATTTGCTTGTGAATTGATTTTTTGATAGATATTCAGATATTTTGTGCAAAGATTAGATTTTTATTTGAGTGCATATGTCCAGTTGTAGGTAAAGTTTCTCGTTTTATTATCAATGTCCAGTACACCAGAATTCCCTCCCGTACCCAAGAAATCAAAGTAAACAGAGGGGATTGGGATTATTAGTGGAAAAGTGGGGAAATGAAGGGATTGGGTGAAACGCGGGGGGGGGGGGGGGGGGGGGGTTCACCAAATCCCCTCCCATCCCCGGATCTCCCATACCCAAAAAACCCTAAGAAGTAAACAGGGCCTCAAGGTGCAGCTACGGAATAGCCCATCCACTCATACTTTGTTCCTTTGATGTTTCTCTCATGTCCAAGCTATGCCCATGGAGCGGCAAAGTGTCTCCTATTCTCTTTTGTTTTCTTAGTTTGTTCTATTTTCTTTTCTTTGCTTCCTATGAAGACACGATTTTAGCACACACACGTACAATAGCTAACAGCGAACCACAAGGCAGATGAGGTTCTCAGATGCCACAAGGACGGGTGCTGGCACAGATTCGACCAAAACTATGATTTTCTACTTATTGTCCAGTTTACTAGAGATGTTCTATATTATTTTCATTCTTATTTGTGCATGGGAGGTTTGATGGATCACGCATATGCTATTTTGGCAGCTTCATTTTGTAAATTCTTTAGGCTGAGTAAAGTAGGGAGTGAAAAATGCTGCAGCAATTCTCGCCTCACCACAGCATGCCATCAACTATTTTGGGCACAAGAGGGCTTGAGCTGATGTGTATGATTCAAGTTTGCAAACAACTTACTAAGGGCAATGTCTTCAGGCTTTTTCACGGAACACCTTCGTGCATCGTTTCTACACGTAAATCTTCAGGTGGAAGTTAACATGGATAGGTCTATTATGTCCTCTTTGTAGGTTTGATTTTTGTATAAAGTATCTTCATCCAGAATTTTACTAAGGGAAAAGCGTTTAACAATTTAAGATTTATGGATTGTGTTCTTTATATGGGAATAATATGTAACAATCCCATGGTCCAAGTGTGTATGCTGAACTTTCTATTTCAGTGGACCAATTATCATTTTAAGCCTTTCAATAACATATGGTATACGTAATATCTTTGATAACATATTTTACCACTTTAACATATGTTAATTAAGCACATTAGTGTTGGTTACTTCTTAAATTATTTTGCGGGATTTCTCAAAAAAGACAACTCATGTGATTTATTCAAATATTTTTCAATGCTAAATAGCACCAGCAACTTTATTTACGAGGTGATACCGAGTCACTCGCAATGGATATCTGGCCACAAGGCATGTGACAACAAACCGTAGGACTCCATTTTACTTTTTATCTTTTTACAGTACATATTTATGTACCAAGTGTAGATAGATGAGAGAGATGTGGTCATGCACACGAAATATGAATCATTGCACTAGTGTTTAGAATATTGTCCATTAAGAATTATGATGTATGTGGGTACGGGATGGCCAATGTGGCATAGGCATAGGTATTGTGTGACACAGTACCGCCCAACACCTTTATCTGAGGGTAAAAAGGAAAAAGTATAATGTGGGAGGGACAACAAACAACGGTAGACTTACGAGGGTGACCTAGCAACACAAATGATTATTTCTTTCAACTATGTGTTTTAGGACATGTATCCCTCATAGAAGTTTACTATTAAAGCATGAAAATTATGTGTACCTTTTATCTATAACATGATAATCACCATAGATGGGAGAGAGGATTGAGTGAAGCCATGAACCCATGTTCATTTTTCCTATAAGAGAAAATCTTTGTCTTGTCCTCTTGCATTGAAGAGGATTGGGACACTTTTACGTTCTTGTTTTGTTACATTAAACTTCCATTCATTAAATCAACCATGTTGTTCCTTAAGCTTGTTTAGTGCATGATCAACTAAAACTTGTGACACTTTAGTTGTAGGGAATAGATAACTTTTCCTTCTTGCTCCTACAGATCGATACCCTACTTCCACATTGAGAGGTACTACAGTGATCCCCTGCTCTTGGGGGTTATCAAGTACTTTTCTGACGCCGTTGTCGGGGAGCGTAGCGCTTAAGTTTCTATTCTTGTGTGCACTATACTTTAGATTTATTGTATATTGTTTTATATCTTGCAATCATCTAAGCTTGGTGAGGTTTCTTTAAACTTGTTTGGTTGTGAGTTTCTCATTAGCTTTACTTTTAGTTAAGTATCAGTTTATACTCTCCTTATTTGAAAAACACAAAAAAATAGTTTATTTGTTATGTTCATGGAATGTATGAGTCACATACTTATGCAACCCCCTTGGTGGAATCAATTAATGTTGATAAAAAAGGTTTATAATGGAAGCACTAAATGTAATTGGCCATGGATTATGTGATAGGTAGATCAATATCCTAAGCATCTTAAATTTCAATGCAAGCTTGAGAGTATGCCTATAATTGCCTCTTACCATAATAATGAAATTATGAACACTGATATGAAGGCAGGCGAGAAATTCACTATTGTAATGGGAATTCTTGAGATAGTTATATTTAATATAGACAAAGCTTGTAGCCTCACACCAAGACTTGCTACAACTTGAACAACTCTCGAAACTCTTTTGTAAGAATACATATATGCTTGAATATTATAAGAATCTTGTTGCTATCAAGGAGAGATCTAATGGCTTGCAGGAACAAGAAGAATATAGAGAAGAGGAAAAGGTATTAGAGGATTGCCCGTATCCTTTCTCACCATGCTCTTTTAATTCTGATTCTGATGATGATCAACACATTCAAATTGATATTATTATTTATAATAGACTTTAAAGTGATGAGGAATTTGGTTTATATATTCTATATGATAATGCTTTAGATGATGGTCCTATTTGAGAGCTAGGATCAAACAATGGTGATTTGCTGTCTAGAAAACATATTCCAAAGCTTCACTGCAAAAATATTAACAATCACAGAAGAGGAATTTTGAGCTGATATTTTATGACATCAATATTCAGTTGTTATTACACATTTCATTAGTTTAAAGTTTTCTGATTTGAGCAACATAAGTGCCTCTAAAAAATTTCTCCTTTCGGTTTGTCCAGTTTTTGATAGATTCTGTCTTTATTTTGCATTAGTCTCATTACTATGTTTTGTGTGATTCTTTTGATCAAAGAGAAAAACATAACCTTAGTAATAGTAGTTAATGTTTAGAATCAACTCATTATATTTCTTTGCTGTACCTATGAGGATTTAATTTATGGAGACACTAACCCCTTTAATCAAGTTTTATGTTGAGTTTTGTGTAAAGAGAATTTTCAAGTAGAAGAGTTGAGGGTGATGAACAAAGATCAAGAGAGATGTTACCCATAGTCTCACCCAACATATATAAATAAGTATAAGAATTCAAGCCTGGGGATGTCACGCCACCTTACTCCAACCATCTTGATACCAAATAAGAAGCCTAACTACATGGCTATAAAGAAAGCGCTTTACGGGAGGCAATCCGATTCTTTCTATTTTTTATTTTCTATGTCCTATTGCTGTAACAAGAGACTTAGTTTTTAGTTTTTTTTTCTGGAATTTTTAATAAAGCGCCAACTTTTACCCGTTTTGGTTTGAAAAAGCTGCTATTTGTATTCGGAGATTTTATTCCAGCACGAATTTGTGCAGGTATGATTTTTCATTTCTATTCTGTAACTAGGAATGAGATGAAATTGAATTGTAGTTGTAACTTTTCATCCTATGTAATCATGAATTCTTTCAGATTTTTTCAACATACTTAAGTAGGGTAAAAAATGTGTTTTCTACTGTTGTTTTTCTAGACAGATTTTGTCCCATTTTGTTTTATGCAATCTTTGAACTATTAAGTTGAATCTTTTTTTATCCAATTGAGTTATGAGAAGTAATACAACATTATATACTTTCTGGACATGTTTCACACTTTTGTTGAAGGATTTCAAGCATCAAGAAATTCAATTGTTTTGTGCCTACTAATGTCACCCCATAGAAAAGAGATGGGAGAAACAGTATTTTGAAGTTTTTTCACAGGGATTAGAGGAGATGCACCAAGATCTATCCAAGGATGGCGAATACCATAAGCTTGGGGATGTAAAGACAAACCCATTGGACCAACACACTCTCGGTTTGCACACGTCTAACTTCTGTTTTTCGATCAATGCACTTTATCGCATAAACTTGGAGCGTCTTTTGCTAGTGGAAATTTGGGTTGAATTAAGTTGGATTCTATTAAAAATATTGGGAAAGAGATATTTGAGTTGATCCAAAAAGATACATATAGTTGCATGATTCATGTGCTTTTTAATGAGTATTAATTTGCAAGTGTTTTATCAAGAGCTATATTTTATTCATGTTTTGATGTTGAATGTTACTTTAGTTTGTTTAACATGGATTGATTAACACTTATGCATGCATTTAGACGATCAACTTTCTCCCTCTTTCTAGCTCAAAAATTCCAACAAGTAAAAACTTGTTTTCCAACACCTTCAACCAAAGTTTTTCTAGTGAGTCCACCATATCTACCTATTAGCTTAATGCTATTCCAAATGTTTATCATGTTATATTGTATTATCTATGCTTCCGAATTAAAATGCTTATGTTATTGCTTTTTATGGGAAAAGTTGGTTAAAAAGCTCTCACGAACTTGATGCACACTTTACCTTTATTGCACTTAATAAATATGAACCATTGTGATTAAAATTATGAAGTTGTGTGCTTGACAAGAGTCTTGGTTGGGAGTTAGCTTATATGTGCTGTCATATGGCAAGCTTTCAACGTGCTCTTAATTATATTTAGTTGATATCATGTAATTTTGTTTATGGATGCCTAACATTGAGTGAAATAATTGTGGAAACTTGGTAAGTTTGAGGACTGAGTATAAATGGCTAGAGAGACGCCTGGGCCACTAACCCAAGCCATTGAGATACATGGTGGAAATTTACTTACATGCTATAGTGAACCTTCAGTTATGCACCTCACAATAAAAGTTAGACCAATGGTCAATAAAAAAGGTGTTAAGATTGTTCATTTTGTTTGTTTGTCTTGTCATTTTGACATGGTCTTGTTCCTTGTCCTGGGACAAGAGGTACCCCAGTTGATGCTCTTGATGACGCTATTATTACTTGCAATAACTTTAAAACTTTAACTTGCTTTGTGGCCCGAGTTGAGTAGCCAGTTGGAGAGGTTTTTGTATTCATGGGGCATGAGGCATTCAACCCATACTTTGTCAAGCACATTACTCATATTTGCTTTCACTTTCAACTTATCCATTCAAGATGCTATGATAGGGGTAATGGGATCTCCACACCAATTAATACCACATTGCAAACATTAACTTAAGTAGAAGCATTTGGAAGCTAGATGAAACCTATCCATGGTGTACCTCTACTTATTTATCTATCTTTCCAAAGTGTCCACCTTTTATATTCAGATATTACAAGAATACTCTATGACCATTATAGGATGTTTTTACTTTTCATTATGCATCCATTTGGTCCATAGTACTTTCTTCTATGTTACACTTTGTGAATTATCATTGAACATCCTTACACTAAATATTTGATATCACTTCATAATGTATCTTGTATATTGCTACTCTTTTGAGAATGAATCATATGACTCTATGTAGCAACAATAATCATCTTTGATATCCATTGATAGTATTAAAAAGCAAAGTCCATGTTAGTTTTATCACCTTCATACTCGAGGACGAGTATAGATTAAGCTTGGGGATGTTTATGCATGTAAAATGCATACATGATCTTTGCATTATATTACTTATATTTCAATCATATTTGCATCATATAAGGGTTATATCATTGTTTTATATTGATTTCGGGAATATTTCACAGTTTCCCTATTTATCTAGAATTAACCCTGCACTGGCAGAAAACCATCTTTTCTATATTTTGACGTGTCAGGGACCCAAACGACGTCCAAATGACCTAATATTTTGAGGGGTCATTTTTTGGAAGGAACGAAGCGTAGGAGACAAGGAAGCGCACAAACCTTGGACGCGTGAGAGCACCTCTCTCCCCCTCGTTGCTCCAGTGTCACCCGTTTTCATCTCCGTTCCTTCATCTTGACCAAAAAAGACTATAAAAATAGTCCCTCGACGGCTTTCGGAAGAGAGTGTAGGGCCCGCCCTTCGAACCACTGTTCAAGGACACCCCTGATATGCATACATTCACGATCCCAGGAATTCAGTCGTGAACAACATATCAAGTTGGTACACAGATACAATATCCATTACACGATTACACAACACTTGCAAAGACGCATGGTCACATGACCAAGACTACCCGATTGTCACGCAGGACAACACACAACACACACAGCGGAAGACTAAACACACACAAAACGCGGTAGAGCCCAAGTCACGCCTTAACCTACAGGCTGCTGACCCGTAGACGATCCTAGTTCGCAAAGCCATCAGCTCCGTACTCCTCCTCGTCGATCTTCTTCTGAGACTCCTTCTCCAAGTCTGGCAAGTAGATACCAGGGGCGAAACCATAATGAGTACATTTGAATGTACTCAGCAAGGCATCCATCATGTAACTTACCAAAGATGCAAGAATGCTTATATGGTGTACTAGGTAGGCTATAAACATGGTTCACTATCAATGGTGTTCATATAGGATGACACCATAGTTGCAGTCAGGTTAATCTGTATCTTTGCTGAAGAAGATACTTCAGAAGAAAATAGTATAGTTTTGTTTCTCTTGTCGATATCGCATGTACAAGAGGTTTTATAAAACTTTATTAGGAGAAAGTTTTCTCTTTGCAAAACTTCTTGGATTCAATTCCCAGATGTTTGCTTAGAGAAGAAAAAGATTTTCTCTGCAAAACTTCTTGTAAGGCAACTTCTGTCTTTTCATCATCGGTACCTCCATGGTACAAGATTACCTTCCTTTCCGAACTTCCCGAGTTCAACACTCTTTTTGAAATCATCTTTTTGAAAACATTGACACAATGCTAGCTACATGGCCATTCAACTGTCCATATCTGAGGACGCGGCTTCTTCGAAAAAGTTGTACTCTGCAGAGGTGTACACATCCACCAGATTCAGTACACCTGCCGTGAACAATCACGGACTGTAACAACAGTATGTGAAACATCAGATCACCGATCATAACTTTCCACTATGTTCAAGCTAGAATGTGTCTATCTCTCAGTTGAGTTTTACCGGTCATCCCCGGCACCGAGCTAATCCCCGCCAGCCAGGATGCCTCAACTGATGCGACCGGAGGTGAACTTAATCCCACACTTTGTATGTCTCAACATTGGGAGTTTTGGCGACAATCGGTTCGAGGGATCCCGTCCCTTATAGCTTTTGAGATAGAACACACACTAACAAGAACAAACTTCCAGTTAAGCCCCGTGCCCATGTTGGGGTAGGGTGGCAGTACGGTAAAGGTTGTCCGGCGAAGACTAGGTTATGTGTCATTTTTGAAAAACACCATTTTCCCAAAAATGACCACTTCCTCATTTCTCCGGAGAATAAGGATCCGCCTTTTCTCCGGGTTTTTCCATAAAGCCTTTGTTTCGTAAAAACACAATTTTAAGGTGTCCACTTAGGGACTAATATTTGTGATGGTAATAAATACCACATGGTGGCTATGGGCTTGGTAACACCAAGTATTAACTAATGGCATAGTATATATAATAGTAGTAGTATTATTCACTCAAAAATAGTTGTTGGGAACCAAAGTTTTTGTAGAACTTTTCAGAAGTAAAACATGCATGATAGATAATGATAAGTGTATTATAACATCAAGCATCAGGATGGCTTGCCTCAAGTCTCTTAATGTCCCTGGCCTTGAAGTAGCTTGAACTTGACGCGCAGCTCCACAACTGCTTCTTCTTCTTCTTCGTTTTCTAGCGTCGTAAAAGAAATACAAGACACACACTCAGGTCTAAAAGACACACAACTAAGCTAACAACACATACAGCAAGAAAAAGTATAACGGCGCCAACTCACTAACGTTACCGAGAAAACTGCCTCACATAGCTCTCAGGGTGTAAAACTATTGTCGGACAAACATATGGTTTAGAAACCATATCCCACGTCTTACATACCATATATGGGGTGGTGTACCATCCTCATAACGAGATATATAAGAAGCTAAAAATATAGCTTGTGGGTGCAAAGGTTAGGTTGCTAAGGTAACACAAACAGACAGAACAATACCCATGGCAGTGGGCATTATTCACCACAAGCAACTATCACTTAAATGTGTTTATGATTTTAGTTGGATGTCTTAGTCTCATAAGATACTATTAAGCACAACAACCACACTAGCTCAACAAATAACACAAGTATGACACCCACGCTAAGGTGCACACCCAGACAATTTGCAAACAGCAGGTAAACACACCACAGATGTATGAGCTATTTATTCACTACCACATGGTTTACTTGAAGTTTTGGAATCCATCAATCATGAAAATAAACAAACAACCAGTAGCTAAATAACCAAAGAATCAAGTCATAAAAATAATCTAAAACATCATCTTTACTCAAGACAATAATCCTATTAAACAGGCATAAACAGGACTGCACTAGTAGCATACTAGTATGGAAAATCTACCCAAGCATGATATAAGAAAATAATTATATTCTATAACTATAGCAAATGCAACTAAAGAGTTCAAGGCATCATAACAGAAGTAACAACTTCCTAAACATGCTATAATAAACTCATCCACTCATAATATAAGAGATGACAATACTATAGCAAGAATCACCATTTTCTAGTGGTGGCACTAGTTCAATACTAGGGAAACAAACAATGCTATCAGGATTGCTTAAACCTAATCAAGCAAGTCATGAATATAAATGTAACTAATAACAGTACACAAATCACACTCATGCTAGGAAGTAAGAACATCAAAATAATTCCATGAAACAACTATTAAGCATGCACAAATTAATTCTAGCAATTTCTGCTTTCTTAAACCATTACTAGCAAGCAAAACATAGTATAACCTACACAACCAGTGGCTAAGCACTTGATGAAAAGTTACATAAGCCCTTTCAAAAATCCAAACACTCAACTTAAATCACTCACAAACAATCTACCCATAAAGAGGAATTTTAGTTTATTTGCAAACTATATAATTTAGCACTCAATAGTGAACCATTTCTTAACAAGATACCCCAAAGGAATATTATGCTAACAAATTGGATCACATCTAACATACTAATATTCTCTGATAAGAAACAAACTTCTCACTTGCATAAGTGAAAACAAACAATTATATTTTCCATGGTGGAAAAATAGAAATCAATCATATAATTAAACATGTTCATTCTTCACATGAGCATGGTTGGGAATTTTCATCCTCAACCAAGATTAAATGGGACCAGTGGGTTATGGGCCCACTAATACCAAGGCAAAAAAAAAATACTAAGCCTCTGGTTAGTCATGACAAAAATTTGTGTAACAAAATAAAGTAACACAAAGCCATTTATTCTAGAGAAAACAGTACTAGTGCATAAGAATAACAAAACCTATACATGCTTCTCTATAAAAAGACATGCAAGCTAACAGAGGTATTAACTTCAAAATAACAATACCAAAATGGTACTGGATCCATAGAAATCATAGCACAAAATTTAACAAAGTATTCACACAAAGATCTAGGCATCACAAAAATTCCAAATAATAACACTAGAAAGTAACCAATGCTATTTCATTCTTATTTCAAGTCTTCCAAACATGCACACACTTTCTAAGGTAGAGGTACTGTAAGGAAACAACTTAATAACAAGCACTAACAACTTTATACATGCTAGGGAACAAGATTTGATCATCCACACAAATCATTTCAAACAAGAACATTATTAACAACAGAAACACAAAGGTGCTGTTTCTAGATCTGTCCACCAAAAATAATCTAGAGCTTCAAAAATTAATCTAAGCTAGGATATGATAGACCTAGTCAATACCAAACTCATCCAATTGGATTTTCTCCAAAAAAGCATTTTTAAACTCCTTAAACAATTCAAAGAAAAACCTACTGGTCTTTTAGTAAAATGGATGGCATTTTCATTCTGTAACTCACCTTGATGTGAGGTTAGGTGCATTGGATAGGTATTTTCAATAACTATCCAGAATAGTTTAGTTTGTTCCATTTGGTCACATATATTAAAAGTTATAGTTAAAACATTCTCACTGACAGTCTGAGGGAAAACATTCATTGAGGTCAAAATAATCGTCCAAAAGTAGATCTGCAAATTTTGGGTGGTTTATATTTCATATCACTAGGTCCTTGAATTTTTCCAGATTTTAATTTGTAGTTTTAATATTTTTCACAAGTCCAAAGTGATGGTACATGTTTCTGTAAAAAGTTAATTGAATAAAAGAATATCTGCCACACGGGCTGGATCTGCGAGGCCGCGGCCCAACTAGGCAGACCGCGCAGCCCAGCAGCTCAACGCGCGCGGCGCGGGCGCGGGAAAACAACCGTTTGAGCGCGATCGTCGATCGCAGATCGGACGGCGCGCGTTCGTCTTCCTCCCCCGACTCTCTCTCTCTCTCAGAACCGAACGGGAAAAAGAGTGGGGCGGCCGTAGCGCTCACCGTGGGACTCGGGAAGGCTTGCTGGCGCTCGGCGGCGGTTGCAGGTGGTCGGGGAGTGGAGGGGAGGCGACAGCGGCGCTCGGGGTGGCCTCACGGGGTGGAACGCGACCGGCGCCCTGCGCGGTGACCGCGGCGGTGAGGTGGACGGTGGCGGCGCCTCCGGGGGCTAGCGGGCTCGGGACCTTGTCTGGGAGGTTCAGGGGAGTGTGGGGAGTGGTACTATGGCAGTGGGAGGGGCTGGAGTGGAGGGGTGCGAGCAAGGCACTGTCGTGGCCGTGGTGCTCACCCCTCGGGCTAGAACTCGAGCTAGGGTGGCTTAGGGCTAGGGCTTGGGTAGAAAACAACCAGGGGAGGTAGGAGGGAAAGTGAGAGGTGCAAGGAACACAAGGGCACGGACCTGGTACTTATAGATGAGGTCTGAACCTCAAGGGCAATATGGGGAGCTCGGGTGGATGCCAATAATGGCATAGAGCAAACCCTAGGGTTTCTGGTCTTTTCTACTTCGTGCACTGGCTTGCCCTAATCATCTAGCATGTGGTTGCAAGTCTTATCCTGGCCAAAGGTGCAAGTGGTGCAAGTGGCAACCAAAATAGTCAATGGCATGGGCTCCCACTTCTGCCACAACATCTCCTCTTCTCTCTCTAATAAGTTCAGGCCTAGGGCTTCTAGAAGGAACCCAATGCATTATTGGACCGAGTAGGAATGCTGGTCAACACACCAGGCTTGGTTACACTTCCAAAAGATCAAGGGATCAACAAGAAATCAAAGGTGCAAAAGTGTATCTCCTGCTGTTTACTGAAAAATTCAGAAAATTCAGACTAAGGACTTAGAAATTTTCTAAGTGTTGAAAACAGACAGAAAGTTGAAAAGGTTGGGTTTGTTTTCAGTGTTTAAATGATTCTCAAAATCTGTTTTCAAGGTATGGATTTGTTAACCATGTTATATACTTTCATAAAAAACTTTTGAAAACAAATTTGAAATAAGTTAGGGCCATGAAAACATTGGAGGAAAAGGTATACTTCATGTTTTTATCTGTTTCTCAAAAATGTCATTTTCTGCCTTAATTTTATACCACAAACACATCAAGCAAAAGATAGTTTTTATTTCTTCAAAAATAAAAGTGAGCTTATAGCTTTGTAGTATACATATCAAGGATTAATTAAAAGTCAAGAAATCATAAAATAACAATTCAAAGCTTGGTGAAAACAATGGTAGAAAACATGTATTTGGCTTTATTCTCAGACATTGTTTTCTATAGGAAAGTTAAAAGGAAACATTCATAGATCATCTTGGAAACTTGTTTTATTGGATCCAACAAAGTTAAAAGTTTGTTTTAAGTTGCAAACCATAATGATCCAAGTCTTGGAATAAAAATCTCTCAAGTAACATTATGAAAAAAAACATTAGGAAAAAAAAATTAGGAAAATCTCTCACAAACATAAGGTATTGGTTTTATATGGAAACAATACTTGTGTTGCAAATATGTTTAACATTACAAACACTTGTTAGTCCAAACAATCATGTTGTTAAAAAAAAATTGTTGGCCCTAATTTTTGTCTTCTTGAGCATAGTACAAGAGTCCAAAAACTGGGGTGTGATAGACCTTCCCCCCTTAAAAGAATCTCGTCCCGAGATTCGCAGGCAAGCGAGAAGAGGGTATGGTCAAAACAACAATGTTAGATGATTTGTTTACAAGCATGTGTTGATGGTTTGTAACACTATTTACAGGGGCTTCCCCCCTTTAATTTACCTTACCAAAATTCATAGGTAGAAAAAATTGTTTTCCTTTCAGAGGTTTGGGTGTTACGTTCTAACTTGAACTCAGTGTTGCTTAAAACCATGTTATCAAGCTGGGGTTAGAAAGGCCAACTTGTTCCAGAAAAGTCGTTTTTCTAAGGTACCCCAAAACAAGAAATTTCTCTTTTCTAAAATCGACATGAAAGTTCTGGCCACCCATAAGTGGTCACAGAAACCTAGTTTGGCAGGGTACAGGCTACAAACAGCTAGTAGGCTTTCCATGATTGGGAGGAAAGCTCAGAAGCTAGATGCACCCTGGTTTTTCTCCAGTGTTTTGCTGACGTGTGGGACTGGGCTCACTTGGCAGACGATGCCCTCCGCGTTTCTCCTTCTCCTTGTGGCCTTTTCTTCTCATCAGGTGCGCACACTTTCAGCAATCAGGGTGTCCCGCCCACTGTGAGTCCATGATGGGCTGACACCTCGCTGTAGGACTGCTACGAGTGTGACAGGTCGATGCTCTGGCCACTTGGCGAAGAGGTGAACGGTGTTTTCGCGCCATTTATGAGCACTGCGGCTGGATTCTTTGGCTCTTCCCGCGTAGTGCTTGACGAAGGGGAGGACTCTGCTCTTGCTGCTATAAAAAGGGTGGCTGTGTTCCTCCAAATCCCACCTCACGATGAGCTTCATTTCCCAGTTAATCAATGACTTCTTTAAGGAGTACGTCTCTCTGCTCGAGCGAGCAAATTTCTTGGAGCACTTCCTCATCGTGCTATCCTTCAGCTGCTGCTTGGTGGGATCGGTCATAGTGATCCTGTTAGCTATGATCTTCACATGCTGGGACATCCACGACTGGTGGTATGGTATCCGGACCAAGACCGTGGTGGAAGAAAGACGAGTGGTGGCGCCGGTGGTTGCGCCAGTGGAGGCTCACGCTGGTGGCACTAAGCCTGGAAGACTGGAGGGAATCCGTCGTCGACTGACTCGGGGTTCTGCCTCAGGTGAGAGTAGCTCACCTTCAGACTAGGCTCTTAATTGTGAGAGTCTGGTAAGGTTAGGGTATACACCAAAGTAGGTGTAGTGGTCTGTGCTGGAAAACAAACTTGTATCTTGTTTTCTTAGAATCTTTTCCTGTTGGTGTAACTTTATTTCCGGAGTAATGTATCTCTTTGGAGTTCCTAAAAGACTTGTAGTTCTACCAACTCTGTAAGATGGCAACAATTTTTTGGTGGCAAAAGCTTGATTTACTCTGGAGGGTGGTATACCAAAATTAGATGGAGGTTTTGGTTAGTATCATTTAGATTTTATTTAGTCCGACGTGACACTTCTAGTGTTCCATTTACGTCAGGTTTCTCAGGGTATAACGACAAGCAAGCAAGGGGGTTTCACAGGTTTGGTTCGAAAACGTACCATTGGCATGAGTTGCAGATGCTTCTGCAACATCATCTTGGTCTCGAGGTCCACTCATCAGATTCTTGCGTTTCTTACGGGATGTACCTTGGCGTTCTTGGGGTTCATCAGGATGAGCTAGGATATGGTTCTTCTTGGGACAATCACGAGCAAAGTGTCCTTCCTGTCCACAGGTAAAACAACCTGTGGTTTTAGGCTTGACCTTCACACGCCTCCTTGAAGATTGTGGCATCGCAAGCAAAACGCTGCGAGGCACCCATGAACTAGTTTCTCCTGGCGTCACTGTCTTCCTTTTGCGGCTTTCTCCAGCAAGCAGTTGCTAGTATTCTCTCATAAGGAAAGCAGTATCCTCAGCGTTCGTGGTGACAAGCTGAGTCAACTGTTCCAGGGCAACACGGGTGGCAAAAAGTTCAGCACGAGCGGCTTCACTTCCTTCCCTCAGCAGAGCAAACAGTTGAGCAACTGTCGGCTCGGGTGATGGAGGTAGATTGCTGGCCATGCTGAAGACAAGGAACGGTGTAAGGTGAAAACAACTAAAGGTGGTTCTCTTTTGAAAACTGGTGACACATACCGGCCCATACGGAGATGAGAACGATATGCACCACAACAACGAGCAAACGTCGAAGAAACAAACGCCAACTCAAACCAAGATTGACATATGCATGGAACCGAGTCTTAACAAGCACACCTTAACTTAAGGGTTCTCAAGGCTAAGCATAAGGCTTATAACACAACGAGCACACACAAAGCTCTAACAGAGTTCATACCATACAGACAAACAAGTGTCTCAGTGGGGATTACACAACTCCTACCATCCCGCGGCAATCCTAAGTGCTCAAGGAAGCGCGTAGCTGTTCCTCCACCTCTTCAACTCTGGCCTTGCTGGCAGCAAGCTGAAGCTGGAGGGCTCTCACTCGTGTGCGGTGCTGGGAGTCAGTGTACTTCATTGTCTTCTTCAGTACCTTGAGATGACGCTCGGTAACCGAAGATGCACCGAGACTGGCTTCTAGTTGGTCTATCTCTCTTCCTCGGAGGTCATGATCTGCCCTTACTCTATCAAGGGAGAGTTGGGTGTTGTACAGCTGTCCCTCCAGGTGCTAGAAGTGACGAGCAAACACAAAGTCTCTAGTGCCTTCTACTGGCCTGTCATCCTCATCGCGCCTTCCAAAGTACCTATAAGGGGTTCCTGCAAACTTGTCGCGAAAGAAGTTTGCGAGCTTGGCAATGACCAGCTGTATTACCCTAAGGATGCCATCTTCCCAACTGCTCTCTACCACTTCCCAAATGATCTCTGGGGTTGACGGTGCTATCAGAGGTGCACGGATGGTACAGACAACCAACTAGGACAATTCCCGTCCGTCATGGTGAATCTGGGCTCCCTTCAACTCAGGTGTGGGACGACCGATAAGATGAGCCATCTTGATCAAATCCTCCTCAAAACGGCGGTAGCAAGGTGCATGCGATCCCAGCCGGAAGGACTTGGTGAAGATAACTTCCATCTACACAAGATTTTAAAGTGGGTTAAGTTAGGTAATAGTGTGCAAAATTTTGAAGATGCTCCCTTTTAACTTGAGTGTAAGTAGAGTTTTCTTGAAACACAGAGGGGATGGAGTATAGAACCCTTTTGAAAAATAGTCAGCTTAATGTCCTGGTTTGGTTTACTTCCATTGTCAGGGTACTAGCTAACGTCCATGCTAACTAAGGTCTCCTATGGTCAGGATAGCTCTGATACCAACTCTGTAGGGCCCGCCCTTCGAACCACTGTTCAAGGACACCCCTGATATGCATACATTCACGATCCCAGGAATTCAGTCGTGAACAACATATCAAGTTGGTACACAGATACAATATCCATTACACGATTACACAACACTTACAAAGACGCATGGTCACATGACCAAGACTCCACGATTGTCACGCAGTACAACACATAACACACACAGCGGAAGACTAAACACACACAAAACGCGGTAGAGCCCAAGTCACGCCTTAACCTACAGGCTGCTGACCCGGAGACGATCCTAGTTCGCAAAGCCATCAGCTCCGTACTCCTCCTCGTCGATCTTCTTCTGAGACTCCTTCTCCAAGTCTGGCACGTAGATACCAGGGGCGAAACCATAATGAGTACATTTGAATGTACTCAGCAAGGCATCCATCATGTAACTTACCAAAGATGCAAGAATGCTTATATGGTGTACTAGGTAGGCTATAAACATGGTTCACTATCAATGGTGTTCATATAGGATGACACCATAGTTGCAGTCAGGTTAATCTGTATCTTTGCTGAAGAAGATACTTCAGAAGAAAATAGTATAGTTTTGTTTCTCTTGTCGATATCGCATGTACAAGAGGTTTTATAAAACTTTATTAGGAGAAAGTTTTCTCTTTGCAAAACTTCTTGGATTCAATTCCCAGATGTTTGCTTAGAGAAGAAAAAGATTTTCTCTGCAAAACTTCTTGTAAGGCAACTTCTGGCTTTTCATCATCGGTACCTCCATGGTACAAGATTACCTTCCTTTCCGAACTTCCCGAGTTCAACACTCTTTTTGAAATCATCTTTTTGAAAACATTGACACAATGCTAGCTACATGGCCATTCAACTGTCCATATCTGAGGACGCGGCTTCTTCGAAAAAGTTGTACTCTGCAGAGGTGTACACATCCACCAGATTCAGTACACCTGCCGTGAACAATCACGGACTGTAACAACAGTATGTGAAACATCAGATCACCGATCATAACTTTCCACTATGTTCAAGCTAGAATGTGTCTATCTCTCAGTTGAGTTTTAACGGTCATCCCCGGCACCGAGCTAATCCCCGCCAGCCAGGATGCCTCAACTGATGCGACCGGAGGTGAACTTAATCCCACACTTTGTATGTCTCAACATTGGGAGTTTTGGCGACAATCGGTTCGAGGGATCCCGTCCCTTATAGCTTTTGAGATAGAACACACACTAACAAGAACAAACTTCCAGTTAAGCCCCGTGCCCATGTTGGGGTAGGGTGGCAGTACGGTAAAGGTTGTCCGGCGAAGACTAGGTTATGTGTCATTTTTGAAAAACACCATTTTCGTAAAAATGACCACTTCCTCATTTCTCCGGAGAATAAGGATCCGCCTTTTCTCCGGGTTTTTCCATTAAGCCTTTGTTTCGTAAAAATACAATTTTAAGGTGTCCACTTAGGGACTAATATTTGTGATGGTAATAAATACCACATGGTGGCTATGGGCTTGGTAACACCAAGTATTAACTAATGGCATAGTATATATAATAGTAGGAACCAAAGTTTTTGTAAAACTTTTCAGAAGTAAAACATGCATGATAGATAATGATAAGTGTATTATAACATCAAGCATCAGGATGGCTTGCCTCAAGTCTCTTAATGTCCCTGGCCTTGAAGTAGCTTGAACTTGACGCGCAGCTCCACAACTGCTTCTTCTTCTTCTTCGTTTTCTAACGTCGTAAAAGAAATACAAGACACACACTCAGGTCTAAAAGACACACAACTAAGCTAACAACACATACAGCAAGAAAAAGTATAACGGCGCCAACTCACTAACGTTACCGAGAAAACTGCCTCACATAGCTCTCAGGGTGTAAAACTATTGTCGGACAAACATATGGTTTAGAAACCATATCCCACGTCTTACATACCATATATGGGGTGGTGTACCATCCTCATAACGAGATATATAAGAAGCTAAAAATATAGCTTGTGGGTGCAAAGGTTAGGTTGCTAAGGTAACACAAACAGACTGAACAATACCCATGGCAGTGGGCATTATTCACCACAAGCAACTATCACTTAAATGTGTTTATGATTTTAGTTGGATGTCTTAGTCTCATAAGATACTCTTAAGCACAACAACCACACTAGCTCAACAAATAACACAAGTATGACACCCACGCTAAGGTGCACACCCAGACAATTTGCAAACAGCAGGTAAACACACCACAGATGTATGAGCTATTTATTTACTACCACAGGGTTTACTTGAAGTTTTGGAATCCATCAATCATGAAAATAAACAAACAACCAGTAGATAAATAACCAAAGAATCAAGTCATAAAAATAATCTAAAACATCATCTTTACTCAAGACAATACTCCTATTAAACAGGCATAAACAAGACTGCACTAGTAGCATACTAGAATGGAAAATCTACACAAGCATGATATAAGAAAATAATTATATTCTATAACTATAGCACATGCAACTAAAGAGTTCAAGGCATCATAACAGAAGTAAAAACTTCCTAAACATGCTATAATAAACTCATCCACTCATAATATAAGAGATGACAATACTATAGCAAGAATCACCATTTTCTAGTGGTGGCACTAGTTCAATACTAGGGAAACAAACAATGCTATCAGGATTGCTTAAACCTAATCAAGCAAGTCATGAATATAAATGTAACTAATAACAGTACACAAATCACACTCATGCTAGGAAGTAAGAACATCAAAATAATTCCATGAAACAACTATTAAGCATGCACAAATTAATTCTAGCAATTTCTGCTTTCTTAAACCATTACTAGGAAGCAAAACATAGTATAACCTACACAACTAGTGGCTAATCACTTGATGAAAAGTTACATAAGCCCTTTCAAAAATCCAAACACTCAACTTAAATCACTCACAAACAATCTACCCATAAAGAGGAATTTTAGTTTATTTGCAAACTATATAATTTAGCACTCAATAGTGAACCATTTCTTAACAAGATACCCCAAAGGAATATTATGCTAACAAATTGGATCACATCTAACATACTAATATTCTATGATAAGAAACAAACTTCTCACTTGCATAAGTGAAAACAAACAATTATATTTTCCATGGTGGAAAAATAGAAATCAATCATATAATTAAACATGTTCATTCTTCACATGAGCATGGTTGGGAATTTTCATCCTCAACCAAGATTAAATGGGACCAGTGGGTTATGGACCCACTAATACCAAGGCAAAAAAAAAATACTAAGCCTCTGGTTAGTCATGACAAAAATTAGTGTAACAAAATAAAGTAACACAAAGCCATTTATTCTAGAGAAAACAGTACTAGTGCATAAGAATAACAAAACCTATACATGCTTCTCTATAAAAAGACATGCAAGCTAACAGAGGTATTAACTTCAAAATAACAATACCAAAATGGTACTGGATCCATATAAATCATATCACAAAATTTAACAAAGTATTCACACAAAGATCTAGGCATCACAAAAATTCCAAATAATAACACTAGAAAGTAACCAATGCTATTTCATTCTTATTTCAAGTCTTCCAAACATGCACACACTTTCTAAGGTAGAGGTACTGTAAGGAAACAACTTAATAACAAGCACTAACAACTTTATACATGCTAGGGAACAAGATTTGATCATCCACACAAATCATTTCAAACAAGAACATTATTAACAACAGAAACAGAAAGGTGTTGTTTCTAGATCTGTCCACCAAAAATAATCTAGAGCTTCAAAAATTAATCTAAGCTAGGATATGATAGATCTAGTCAATACCAAACTCATCCAATTGGATTTTCTCCAAAAAAGCATTTTTAAACTCCTTAAACAATTCAAAGAAAAACCTACTGGTCTTTTAGTAAAATGGATGGCATTTCCATTCTGTAACTCACCTTGATGTGAGGTTAGGTGCATTGGATAGGTATTTTCAATACCTATCCAGAATAGTTTAGTTTGTTCCATTTGTTCACATATATTAAAAGTTATAGTTAAAACATTCTCACTGACAGTCTGAGGGAAAACATTCATTAAGGTCAAAATAATCGTCCAAAAGTAGATCTGCAAATTTTGGGTGGTTTATATTTCATATCACTAGGTCCTTGAATTTTTCCAGATTTTAATTTGTAGTTTTAATATTTTTCACAAGTCCAAAGTGATGGTACATGTTTCTGTAAAAAGTTAATTGAATAAAAGAATATCTGCCACACGGGCTGGATCTGCGAGGCCGCGGCCCAACTAGGCACACGCGCAGCCCAGCAGCTCAACGCGCGCGGCGCGGGCGCGGGAAAACAACCGTTTGAGCGCGACCGTCGATCGCAGATCGGACGGCGCGCGTTCGTCTTCCTCCCCCCGACTCTCTCTCTCTCAGAACCGAACAGGAAAAAGAGTGGGGCGGCCGTAGCGCTCACCGTGGGACTCGGGAAGGCTTGCTGGTGCTCGACGGCGGTTGCAGGTGGTCGGGGAGTGGAGGGGAGGCGACAGGGGCGCTCGGGGTGTCCTCACGGGGTGGAACGCGACCGGCGCCCTGCGCGGTGACCGCGGCGGTGAGGTGGACGGCGGCGGCGCCTCCGGGGGCTAGCGGGCTCGGGGCCTTGTCTGGGAGGTTCAGGGGAGTGTGGGGAGTGGTACTATGGCAGTGGGAGGGGCTGGAGTGGAGGGGTGCGAGCAAGGCACTGTCGTGGCCGTGGTGCTCATCCCTCGGGCTAGAACTCGAGCTAGGGTGGCTTAGGGCTAGGGCTTGGGTAGAAAACGACCAGGGGAGGTAGGAGGGAAAGTGAGAGGTGCAAGGAACACAAGGGCACGACCCTGGTACTTATAGATGAGGTCTGAACCTCAAGGGCAATATGGGGAGCTCGGGTGGATGCCAATAATGGCATAGAGCAAACCCTAGGGTTTCTGGTCTTTTCTACTTCGTGCACTGGCTTGCCCTAATCATCTAGCATGTGGTTGCAAGTCTTATCCTGGCCAAAGGTGCAAGTGGTGCAAGTGGCAACCAAAATAGTCAATGGCATGGGCTCCCACTTCTGCCACAACATCTCCTCTTCTCTCTCTAATAAGTTCAGGCCTAGGGCTTCTAGAAGGAACCCAATGCATTATTGGTCGAGTAGGAATGCTGGTCAACACACTAGGCTTGGTTACACTTCCAAAAGATCAAGGGATCAACAAGAAATCAAAGGTGCAAAAGTGTATCTCCTGCTGTTTACTGAAAAATTCAGAAAATTCAGACTAAGGACTTAGAAATTTTCTAAGTGTTGAAAACAGACAAAAAGTTGAAAAAGTTGGGTTTGTTTTCAGTGTTTAAATGATTCTCAAAATCTGTTTTCAAGGTATGGATTTGTTAACCATGTTATATACTTTCATAAAAAACTTTTGAAAACAAATTTGAAATAAGTTAGGGCCATGAAAACATTGGAGGAAAAGGTATACTTCATGTTTTTATCTGTTTCTCAAAAATGTCATTTTCTGCCTTAATTTTATACCACAAACACATCAAGCAAAAGATAGTTTTTATTTCTTCAAAAATAAAAGTGAGCTTATAGCTTTGTAGTATACATATCAAGGATTAATTAAAAGTTAAGAAATCATAAAATAACAATTCAAAGCTTGGTGAAAACAATGGTAGAAAACATGTATTTGGCTTTATTATCAGACATTGTTTTCTATAGGAAAGTTAAAAGGAAACTTTCATAGATCATCTTGGAAACTTGTTTTATTGGATCCAACAAAGTTAAAAGTTTGTTTTAAGTTGCAAACCATAATGATCCAAGTCTTGGAATAAAAATCTCTCAAGTAACATTATGAAAAAAACATTAGGAAAAAAAATTAGGAAAATCTCTCACAAACATAAGGTATTGGTTTTATATGGAAACAATACTTGTGTTGCAAATATGTTTAACATTACAAACACTTGTTAGTCCAAACAATCATGTTGTTAAAAAAAAATTTGTTGTCCCTAATTTTTGTCTTCTTGAGCATAGTACAAGAGTCCAAAAACTGGGGTGTGAGAGACCTTCCCCCCTTAAAAGAATCTCGTCCCGAGATTCGCAGGCAAGCGAGACGAGGGTATGGTCAAAACAACAATGTTAGATGATTTGTTTACAAGCATGTGTTGATGGTTTGTAACATTATTTACAGGGGCTTCCCCCCTTTAATTTACCTTACCAAAATTCACAGGTAGAAAAAATTGTTTTCCTTTCATAGGTTTGGGTGTTACATTCTAACTTGAACTCAGTGTTGCTTAAAACCATGTTATCAAGCTGGGGTTAGAAAGGCCAACTTGTTCCAGAAAAGTCGTTTTTCTAAGGTACCCCAAAACAAGAAATTTCTCTTTTCTAAAATCGACAGGAAAGTTCTGGCCACCCATAAGTGGTCACAGAAACCTAGTTTGGCAGGGTACAGGCTACAAACAGCTAGTAGGATTTCCACGATTGGGAGGAAAGCTCAGAAGCTAGATGCACCCTGGTTTTTCTCCAGTGTTTTGCTGACGTGTGGGACTGGGCTCACTTGGCAGTCGATGCCCTCCGCGTTTCTCCTTCTCCTTGTGGCCTTTTCTTCTCATCAGGTGCGCACACTTTCAGCAATCAGGGTGTCCCGCCCACTGTGAGTCCATGATGGGCTGACACCTCGCTGTAGGACTGCTACGAGTGTGACAGGTCGATGCTCTGGCCACTTGGCGAAGAGGTGCGCGGTGTTTTCGTGCCATTTATGAGCACTGCGGCTGGATTCTTTGGCTCTTCCCGCATAGTGCTTGACGAAGGAGAGGACTCTGCTCTTGCTTCTATAAAAAGGGTGGCTGTGTTCCTCCAAATCCCACCTCACGATGAGCTTCATTTCCCAGTTAATCAATGACTTTTTTAAGGAGTACGTCTCTCTGCTCGAGCGAGCAAATTTCTTGGAGCACTTCCTCATCGTGCTATCCTTCAGCTGCTGCTTGGTGGGAACGGTCACAGTGATCCTGTTAGCTATGATCTTCGCATGCTGGGACATCCACGACTGGTGGTATGGTATCCGGACCAAGACCGTGGTGGAAGAAAGACGAGTGGTGGCGCCGGTGGTTGCGCCAGTGGAGGCTCACGCTGGTGGTACTAAGCCTGGAAGACTGGAGGGAATCCGTCGTCGACTGACTCGGGGTTCTGCCTCAGGTGAGAGTAGCTCACCTTCAGACTAGGCTCTTAATTGTGAGAGTCTGGTAAGGTTAGGGTATACACCAAAGTAGGTGTAGTGGTCTGTGCTGGAAAACAAACTTGTATCTTGTTTTCTTAGAATCTTTTCCTGTTGGTGTAACTTTATTTCCGGAGTAATGTATCTCTTTGGAGTTCCTAAAAGACTTGTAGTTCTACCAACTCTGTAAGATGGCAACAATTTTTTGGTGGCAAAAGCTTGATTTACTCTGGAGGGTGGTATACCAAAATTAGATGGAGGTTTTGGTTAGTACCGTTTAGTTTTTATTTAGTCCGACGTGACACTTCTAGTGTTCCATTTACGTCAGGTTTCTCAGGGTATAACGACAAGCAAGCAAGGGGGTTTCACAGGTTTGGTTCGAAAACGTACCATTGGCATGAGTTGCAGATGCTTCTGCAACATCATCTTGGTCTCGAGGTCCACTCATCAGATTCTTGCGTTTCTTACGGGATGTACCTTGGCGTTCTTGGGGTTCATCAGGATGAGCTAGGATATGGTTCTTCTTGGGACAATCACGAGCAAAGTGTCCTTCCTGTCCACAGGTAAAACAACCTGTGGTTTTAGGCTTGACCTTCACACGCCTCCTTGAAGATTGTGGCATCGCAAGCAAAACGCTGCGAGGCACCCATGAACTAGTTTCTCCTGGCGCCACTGTCTTCCTTTTGCGGCTTTCTCCAGCAAGCAGTTGCTAGTATTCTCTCATAAGGAAAGCAGTATCCTCAGCGTTCGTGGTGACAAGCTGAGTCAACTGTTCCAGGGCAACACGGGTGGCAAAAAGTTCAGCACGAGCGGCTTCACTTCCTTCCCTCAGCAGAGCAAACAGTTGAGCAATTGTCGGCTCGGGTGATGGAGGTAGATTGCTGGCCATGCTGAAGACAAGGAACTGTGTAAGGTGAAAACAACTAAAGGTGGTTCTCTTTTGAAAACTGGTGACACATACCGGCCCATACGGAGATGAGAATGATATGCACCACAACAACGAGCAAACGTCGAAGAAACAAACGCCAACTCAAACCAAGATTGACATATGCATGGAACCGAGTCTTAACAAGCACACCTTAACTTAAGGGTTCTCAAGGCTAAGCATAAGGCTTATAACACAACGAGCACACACAAAGCTCTAACAGAGTTCACACCATACAGACAAACAAGCGTCTCAGTGGGGATTACACAACTCCTACCATCCCGCGGAAATCCTAAGTGCTCGAGGAAGCGCGTAGCTGTTCCTCCAGCTCTTCAACTCTGGCCTTGCTGGCAGCAAGCTGAAGCTGGAGGGCTCTCACTCGTGTGCGGTGCTGGGAGTCAGTGTACTTCATTGTCTTCTTCAGTACCTTGAGACGACGCTCGGTAACCGAAGATGCACCGAGACTGGCTTCTAGTTGGTCTATCTCTCTTCCTCGGAGGTCATGATCTGCCCTTACTCTATCAAGGGAGAGTTGGGTGTTGTACAGCTGTCCCTCCAGGTGCTGGAAGTGACGAGCAAACACAAAGTCTCCAGTGACTTCTACTGGCCTGTCATCCTCATCGCGCCTTCCAAAGTACCTATAAGGGGTTCCTGCAAACTTGTCGAGAAAGAAGTTTGCGAGCTTGGCAATGACCAGCTGCATTACCCTAAGGATGCCATCTTCCCAACTGCTCTCTGCCACTTCCCAAATGATCTCTGGGGTTGACGGTGCTAGCAGAGGTGCACGGATGGTACAGACAACCAACCAGGACAATTCCCGTCCGTCATGGTGAATCTGGGCTCCCTTCAACTCAGGTGTGGGACGACCGATAAGATGAGCCATCTTGATCAAATCCTCCTCAAAACGGCGGTAGCAAGGTGCATGCGATCCCAGCCGGAAGGACTTGGTGAAGATAACTTGCATCTACACAAGATTTTAAAGTGGGTTAAGTTAGGTAATAGTGTGCAAAATTTTGAAGATGCTCCCTTTTAACTTGAGTGTAAGTAGAGTTTTCTTGAAACACAGAGGGGATGGAGTATAGAACCCTTTTGAAAAATAGTCAGCTTAATGTCCTGGTTTGGTTTACTTCCATTGTCAGGGTACTAGCTAACGTCCATGCTAACTAAGGTCTCCTATGGTCAGGATAGCTCTGATACCAACTCTGTAGGGCCCGCCCTTCGAACCACTGTTCAAGGACACCCCTGATATGCATACATTCACGATCCCAGAAATTCAGTCGTGAACAACATATCAAGTTGGTACACAGATACAATATCCATTACACGATTACACAACACTTACAAAGACGCATGGTCACATGACCAAGACTACACGATTGTCACGCAGGACAACACACAACACACACAGCGGAAGACTAAACACACACAAAACGCGGTAGAGCCCAAGTCACGCCTTAACCTACAGGCTGCTGACCCGGAGACGATCCTAGTTCGCAAAGCCATCAGCTCCGTACTCCTCCTCGTCGATCTTCTTCTGAGACTCCTTCTCCAAGTCTGGCAAGTAGATACCAGGGGCGAAACCATAATGAGTACATTTGAATGTACTCAGCAAGGCATCCATCATGTAACTTACCAAAGATGCAAGAATGCTTATATGGTGTACTAGGTAGGCTATAAACAGGGTTCACTATCAATGGTGTTCATATAGGATGACACCATAGTTGCAGTCAGGTTAATCTGTATCTTTGCTGAAGAAGATACTTCAGAAGAAAATAGTATAGTTTTGTTTCTCTTGTCGATATCGCATGTACAAGAGGTTTTATAAAACTTTATTAGGAGAAAGTTTTCTCTTTGCAAACCTTCTTGGATTCAATTCCCAGATGTTTGCTTAGAGAAGAAAAAGATTTTCTCAGCAAAACTTCTTGTAAGGCAACTTCTGGCTTTTCATCATCGGTACCTCCATGGTACAAGATTACCTTCCTTTCCGAACTTCCCGAGTTCAACACTCTTTTTGAAATCATCTTTTTGAAAACATTGACACAATGCTAGCTATATGGCCATTCAACTGTCCATATCCGAGGACGCGGCTTCTTCGAAAAAGTTGTACTCTGCAGAGGTGTACACATCCACCAGATTCAGTACACCTGCCGTGAACAATCACGGACTGTAACAACAGTATGTGAAACATCAGATTACCGATCATAACTTTCCACTATGTTCAAGCTAGAATGTGTCTATCTCTCAGTTGAGTTTTACCGGTCATCCCCGGCACCGAGCTAATCCCCGCCAGCCAGGATGCCTCAACTGATGCGACCGGAGGTGAACTTAATCCCACACTTTGTATGTCTCAACATTGGGAGTTTTGGCGACAATCGGTTCGAGGGATCCCGTCCCTTATAGCTTTTGAGATAGAACACACACTAACAAGAACAAACTTCCAGTTAAGCCCCGTGCCCATGTTGGGGTAGGGTGGCAGTACGGTAAAGGTTGTCCGGCGAAGACTAGGTTATGTGTCATTTTTGAAAAACACCATTTTCCCAAAAATGACCACTTCCTCATTTCTCCGGAGAATAAGGATCCGCCTTTTCTCCGGGTTTTTCCATAAATCCTTTGTTTCGTAAAAACACAATTTTAAGGTGTCCACTTAGGGACTAATATTTGTGATGGTAATAAATACCACATGGTGGCTATGGGCTTGGTAACACCAAGTATTAACTAATGGCATAGTATATATAATAGTAGTAGTATTATTCACTCAAAAATAGTTGTTGGGAACCAAAGTTTTTGTAAAACTTTTCAGAAGTAAAACATGCAGGATGGCTTGCCTCAAGTCTCTTAATGTCCCTGGCCTTGAAGTAGCTTGAACTTGATGCACAGCTCCACAACTGCTTCTTCTTCTTCTTCGTTTTCTAGCGTCGTAAAAGAAATACAAGACACACACTCAGGTCTCAAAGACACACAACTAAGCTAACAACACATACAACAAGAAAAAGTATAACGGCGCCAACTCACTAACGTTACCGAGAAAACTGCCTCACATAGCTCTCAGGGTGTAAAACTATTGTCGGACAAACATATGGTTTAGAAACCATATCCCACGTCTTACGTACCATATATGGGGTGGTGTACCATCCTCATAACGAGATATATAAGAAGCTAAAAATATAGCTTGTGGGTGCAAAGGTTAGGTTGCTAAGGTAACACAAACAGACAGAACAATACCCATGGCAGTGGGCATTATTCACCACAAGCAACTATCACTTAAATGTGTTTATGATTTTAGTTGGATGTCTTAGTCTCATAAGATACTCTTAAGCACAACAACCACACTAGCTCAACAAATAACACAAGTATGACACCCACGCTAAGGTGCACACCCAGACAATTTGCAAACAGCAGGTAAACACACCACAGATGTATGAGCTATTTATTTACTACCACAGGGTTTACTTGAAGTTTTGGAATCCATCAATCATGAAAATAAACAAACAACCAGTAGCTAAATAACCAAAGAATCAAGTCATAAAATAATCAAAAACATCATCTTTACTCAAGACAATACTCCTATTAAACAGGCATAAACAGGACTGCACTAGTAGCATACTAGTATGGAAAATCTACACAAGCATGATATAAGAAAATAATTATATTCTATAACTATAGCACATGCAACTAAAGAGTTCAAGGCATCATAACAGAAGTAACAACTTCCTAAACATGCTATAATAAACTCATCCACTCATAATATAAGAGATGACAATACTATAGCAAGAATCACCATTTTCTAGTGGTGGCACTAGTTCAATACTAGGGAAACAAACAATGCTATCAGGATTGCTTAAACCTAATCAAGCAAGTCATGAATATAAATGTAACTAATAACAGTACACAAATCACACTCATGCTAGGAAGTAAGAACATCAAAATAATTCCATGAAACAACTATTAAGCATGCACAAATTAATTCTAGCAATTTCTGCTTTCTTAAACCATTACTAGCAAGCAAAACATGGTATAACCTACACAACCAGTGGCTAAGCACTTGATGAAAAGTTACATAAGCCCTTTCAAAAATCCAAACACTCAACTTAAATCACTCACAAACAGTCTACCCATAAAGAGGAATTTTAGTTTATTTGCAAACTATATAATTTAGCACTCAATAGTGAACCATTTCTTAACAAGATACCCCAAAGGAATATTATGCTAACAAATTGGATCACATCTAAAATACTAATATTCTCTGATAAGAAACAAACTTCTCACTTGCATAAGTTAAAACAAACAATTATATTTTCCATGGTGGAAAAATAGAAATCAATCATATAATTAAACATGTTCATTCTTCACATGAGCATGGTTGGGAATTTTCATCCTCAACCAAGATTAAATGGGACCAGTGGGTTATGGGCCCACTAATACCAAGGCAAAAAAAAATACTAAGCCTCTGGTTAGTCATGACAAAAATTAGTGTAACAAAATAAAGTAACACAAAGCCATTTATTCTAGAGAAAACAGTACTAGTGCATAAGAATAACAAAACCTATACATGCTTCTCTATAAAAAGACATGCAAGCTAACAGAGGTATTAACTTCAAAATAACAGTACCAAAATGGTACTGGATCCATAGAAATCATAGCACAAAATTTAACAAAGTATTCACACAAAGATCTAGGCATCACAAAAATTCCAAATAATAACACTAGAAAGTAACCAATGCTATTTCATTCTTATTTCAAGTATTCCAAACATGCACACACTTTCTAAGGTAGAGGTACTGTAAGGAAACAACTTAATAACAAGCACTAACAACTTTATACATGCTAGGGAACAAGATTTGATCATCCACACAAATCATTTCAAACAAGAACATTATTAACAACAGAAACAGAAATGTGCTGTTTCTAGGATATGATAGACCTAGTCAATACCAAACTCATCCAATTGGATTTTCTCCAAAAAAGCATTTTTAAACTCCTTAAACAATTCAAAGAAAAACCTACTGGTCTTTTAGTAAACTGGATGGCATTTTCATTCTGTAACTCACCTTGATGTGAGGTTAGGTGCATTGGATAGGTATTTTCAATACCTATCCAGAATAGTTTAGTTTGTTCCATTTGGTCACATATATTAAAAGTTATAGTTAAAACATTCTCACTGACAGTCTGAGGGAAAACATTCATTGAGGTCAAAATAATCGTCCAAAAGTAGATCTGCAAATTTTGGGTGGTTTATATTTCATATCTCTAGGTCCTTGAATTTTTCCAGATTTGAATTTGCAGTTTTAATATTTTTCACAAGTCCAAAGTGATGGTACATGTTTCTGTAAAAAGTTAATTGAATAAAAGAATATCTGCCACACGGGCTGGATCTGCGAGGCCGCGGCCCAACTAGGCAGACGCGCAGCCCAGCAGCTCAACACGCGCGGCGCGGGCGAGGGAAAACAACCGTTTGAGCGCGACCGTCGATCGCAGATCGGACGGCGCGCGTTCGTCTTCCTCCCCCGACTCTCTCTCTCAGAACCGAACGGGAAAAAGAGTGGGGCGGCCGTAGCGCTCACCGTGGGACTCGGGAAGGCTTGCTGGTGCTCGGCGGCAGTTGCAGGTGGTCGGGGAGTGGAGGGGAGGCGACAGCGGCGCTCGGGGTGGCCTCACGGGGTGGAACGCGACCGGCGCCCTGCGCGGTGACCGCGGCGGTGAGGTGGACGGCGGCGGCGCCTCCGGGGGCTAGCGGGCTCGGGGCCTTGTCTGGGAGGTTCAGGGGAGTGTGGGGAGTGGTACTGTGGCAGTGGGAGGGCTGGAGTGGAGGGGTGCGAGCAAGGCACTGTCGTGGCCGTGGTGCTCACCCCTCGGGCTAGAACTCGAGATAGGGTGGCTTAGGGCTAGGGCTTGGGTAGAAAACGACCAGGGGAGGTAGGAGGGAAAGTGAGAGGTGCAAGGAACACAAGGGCACGGCCCTGGTACTTATAGATGAGGTCTGAACCTCAAGGGCAATATGGGGAGCTCGGGTGGATGCCAATAATGGCATAGAGCAAACCCTAGGGTTTCTGGTTTCTGGTCTTTTCTACTTCGTGCACTGGCTTGCCCTAATCATCTAGCATGTGGTTGCAAGTCTTATCCTGGCCAAAGGTGCAAGTGGTGCAAGTGGCAACCAAAATAGTCAATGGCATGGGCTCCCACTTCTGCCACAACATCTCCTCTTCTCTCTCTAATAAGTTCAGGCCTAGGGCTTCTAGAAGGAACCCAATGCATTATTGGTCGAGTAGGAATGCTGGTCAACACACTAGGCTTGGTTACACTTCCAAAAGATCAAGGGATCAACAAGAAATCAAAGGTGCAAAAGTGTATCTCCTGCTGTTTACTGAAAAATTCAGAAAATTCAGACTAAGGACTTAGAAATTTTCTAAGTGTTGAAAACAGACAGAAAGTTGAAAAAGTTGGGTTTGTTTTCAGTGTTTAAATGATTCTCAAAATCTGTTTTCAAGGTATGTATTTGTTAACCATGTTATATACTTTCATAAACAACTTTTGAAAACAAATTTGAAATAAGTTAGGGCCATGAAAACATTGGAGGAAAAGGTATACTTCCTGTTTTTATCTGTTTCTCAAAAATGTCATTTTCTGCCTTAATTTTATACCACAAACACATCAAGAAAAAGATAGTTTTTATTTCTTCAAAAATAAAAGTGAGCTTATAGATTTGTAGTATACATATCAAGGATTAATTAAAAGTCAAGAAATCATAAAATAACAATTCAAAGCTTGGTGAAAACAATGGTAGAAAACATGTATTTGGCTTTATCCTCAGACATTGTTTTCTATAGGAAAGTTAAAAGGAAACTTTCATAGATCATCTTGGAAACTTGTTTTCTTGGATCCAAAAAAGTTAAAAGTTTGTTTTAAGTTGCAAACCATAATGATCCAAGCCTTGGAATAAAAATCTCTCAAGTAACATTATGAAAAAAAACATTAGGAAAAAAAATAGGAAAATCTCTCACAAACATAAGGTATTGGTTTTATATGGAAACAATACTTGTGTTGCAAATATGTTTAACATTACAAACACTTGTTAGTCCAAACAATCATGTTGTTAAAAAAAAAATTGTTGGCCCTAATTTTTGTCTTCTTGAGCATAGTACAAGAGTCCAAAAACTGGGGTGTGACAGAGAGCGCCGCAGAAACACAAAACCACGAAACAGAAGACCTGGAGCTGCAGATTGGAGGGGGCAAACTCCAGCAGGGCGATGCGGGGGTGGTCTCCATCTTCTCCAACCCCTCCGCCATCGTCACCATGATGAAGGGAGTAGTACACCCCCCGGACTTTGGGTTTGTGGTGGTAACTTCATCTAATCTCTCTATGTATGATAATTGTTGAAGTCCATATGATGTGCCTTGCTTGTTTGCAGTGAATGAGAAGAAAGTGATTGAAGTGAATGGAAGGAAAACAGTATTTGCAGTGGTTGTATTATCAGTGTAAAAGAATGGACAGGGGTCCATAGTTCACTAGTGGTGTCTCTCCATAAAAGATAGATAACATCCTGGGTAAACAAATTACAGCTAGATGATCTTGATCATGTTAGGCAGCTCACAATATCTAAACATGGTGGAATAAAGAGGAGAAGACAACCATCTAGCTACATCTATGGACACGTAGTCCAAGGATGAACTACTCACACATCACTCCGGAGGCAGGCATGGTGATGAAGAGCCCTCCGGTGATGATTTCCCCTTCCGGCAGGGTGCCGGGGAGAGCTTCATAACCCTCCCGAACTAAGGTTGACGATGACGGAAGCTACGGAACTTTTCGTGGATGGAGACTCGGGTATTTAGGGTTAATTCGAGAAGGAGCTTATATAAGCGAAAGGGAAATGTCGGTGGGCGCCCGAGGGGCCCACACCACCTGGTTCGTGACAGAAAAATTAGACCCTACGATTATTTTCGTCCAGTTTTGAGAATATTTTCAGAACAACTTTTCTGAAACCAAAAACCGCAAAAAACAGGAACTGGCTCTTTGGCATCTTTTTAATAGGTTAGTCCCAGGAAATTCATAAAAATGATGTAAAGTGTATAGAAAACATGTAGAAATTGTCATGAAAACAACATGGAACATCAGAAATTATAGATACGTTTGAGACGTATCAAGCATCCCCAAGCTTAGTTCTACTCGTCCTCGAGTAGGTAAAACGATAAAAATAAAATATTTTTGAGGTGACATGCTACCAACATAATCTTGATCATCATATTTGTAAAACCATTTGTAAGATGAGATCACATAGTACTCTAAACATAGGAATGATAGATATAATTCTAACATTGAAACTTAGCAACCATGTTGCAACATGAAAAGTAACACAAATAAAAGTTCATGAATAAGAATGCACTTGAAAGTTATACTTTTGTTTCGAGCATAAATAAAACATAGCAAAGTGGTGTTCCGCTTGTCCTTAAAAGTGAGAGCAAAGCATAAATGCCAGGACACCTTCAAAGTTCAAGTGGTGACTAGAAACAAGTAATTTGAGAACAAGTAATAACGTATCATGAATTAATCAATAATAATATTTGGGACTGATGCACATTATACTCAGAATGACAACTATGCTCTCTTAATTTTGCATAAATTTAGAAGATGAAGAGTCAACATAAAAGTAAAAGAAAGGCCCTTCGCAGAGGGAAGCAGGCATTAACTCATGTGCGAGAGCTTTTTATTTTAAAAACATAGGTATTGAAAACAGTTTTTTAGAGAGGTGTATGTTTATGTCAACGAATGGCAAACAGATAATACAGTATGTCACAAGTTAACTAGACTTTACAGGAGCGGCTCCCATTGAAGTGCATTCTTTCTACTGGGGTCAGTAGATCATCTCTCTTCTCTTTTGTTTACACAATTATGCTTTAACTGATAAATCAAAGGCAAAAGAGTGAAGAGAATTTATAGTAACCAAGGTTGGGGCTGGGCACCCTGTTGATAGCTCTTCTATCAATTTGGATAAGCGGATGTGCCAATAGTCTAGGTGTGTAAAGTACAATCAACAAGTGAGGTAAAGATCGTCTACCTGCATTCTCATGAGCTAAAACAAGGGCACAAAACATGTATAATTTTTAAGGTTTTAAAGGTAGCACGTGAGAAATTTACTTTGGAGTGGCGGTTAAATACCACATATAGGTAGGTATGGTGGACACATTTGGCAAACATTGATTTTTGGGAGTTGGATGCACGAGTAGAGCTCATACTCAGTACGGGTGGGGCTAGCAAAAGACTGGGAGCGACAAATTAAGATAGCAATAATGGCCATAATCATGCATAGCGACAAAAACATTATTAATCAAAGCATAAATGGTATTCAAAGTCAAAAACTAAATGATCATGGAGGCTAGAGGTGACTGGTTTGTAGTCATAACAAGGTGTAACCATGCTCCAAGTCAACCAAATAAAGCATTTGAAGGATAATACCACAATATTATGCTTCGATGTGATAAAACACATCATGATTATTTCAATGGCACATTAAGAACTCTCGGATATTTGAGACAAGTCATGCTACATAAATAACTACTAAGCATAGAATTAAAATAAAATCTAACATGACATGATAAAGTCTAACCACAGTCTAAACAAGCTTCTTTTTGCACCGTTATAAGCATGAAATATTTTATTCCTTTCCACCACCAATCATTTTATCTAAACAAAAACCCTCCAAATGATTTATCAATGAAACAAGAGAGTACTACTACTCTATAAGAACTAACAGCTCTAAATAAGAGATGCATGAAAAACAAGAGCTAAAAGGATTTGTAGCAGCTAGAAGAAAAACGAAGAATACGAGCATGATAAATGAGGAATACGAGTATTCATATGAAAAATCGGAGTGTGTCTCTCTCCCACACAAGAATGTTGGGTTCCAACTAATTTTATTGCAGCAAGGAAAATAAAAGAAAACATAATAAAAACAAACAGACGCTCCAAGTAAAGTACATATGATGTGACTTAATAAAAATATAGTTTCACTAGAAGTGACATGATAAGTTGCTGATGAAGAAGGGGATTCCTTGGGCATCCCCAAGCTTAGACACTTGAGTCTTCTTAAAATTTGCTGGGATGATCCATGGGGGCATCCCCAAGCTTAGGCTTTTCAGTCGTCTTTATCACATTGTACCATCCTCTTTTCTTGACCCTTGAAAACATCTTCCACACCAAACTCGAAGTAATTCTCTTTCGCGGGTTAATTCACAATAAAAAAACTCACACATTCTCCATGGACACAAGAATTACCAATAATTTATAAACATTAGCTACACCCACTGATGTTTTGTGGAGCAAAGAAATCCACTCAACGTAGTAAAATAGAGAATGCAAAGTAAAATGGGCAGAATCTATCAAAACCAGAACAATCTGTGAAGAAGAATTTTTTTGAGGCACTTACGTTTCTCAAATGAGAAAACTCAAAACTATAAAAAATTGGAAATAGCTGAGGATCATGCACAAAATATTTCAGGTAGTTTTGATTTTTCTGTGAAATTATATGAATTAAACAGTAGACAACAAAAATCTGTTCCTGCGGAGAAAACCAAATCTAACTTCAACTTTTCACTAGAGACTTTACTTGGCTCAACAATATGAAAAAGTGAATATACAAAGGAGTTTCTACAGAAGTAAACAACACCTTGACTCAAAGAAAACAGAAGAAAACATTGCAAGTGCTTTTTTTTAACGCCTTTTAGCTAGGCCAGAAAGCAAGAAGACGCTCACATAAGAAATATGAATTAAGAAAAAGAGAGAATCACGTAGCAAGTATAATTTTTTTTAAGTCTAACCCACTTTCTATGCATAGGTGTCCTGTAAAGAAATAAATTAAATAAGCTCAAACTGTAAATCATGGGAAGGTAGAACAAGAGCAATTTCAAAACTTTCAACAAAAAGAGAGGTGTTTTATTAACATGAAAATTCCTACAACCATATTTTCCTCTCTCATAATAATTTTCAGTAGCATCATGAACAAAATTAACAACATAATTATCACATAAAGCATGTTTGGCATGGTCTAAAAGCACACAATTCATATCAAGCTCAAAAATAGTGGGATCAAAATTAAAAATAAAGACCTCTTCTTTCTCACTTTTAGCAATAGCAAAACAAGATGATTGGTCATTCTTAAAAGTTATAGGACTCATTATAGCAATCCTATTTTTAGTAGAATTATAATTTATAACACCAAGTAACATTGGACCATCATCTAGAGCATTATCATATAAATTTTCTAAACAAACTTCCTCATTATCATGCATATCAATAGTTGGAATAAATAGAGGATTATCATAGGATTTATCGAAGTAGCATGGATTATCATAAATAACAGTAGAAATATCATTCTCACAAGTTTCATTCATAGTAGTATCAATGTCACAAGTATAGCAAGTATCAAATTCATCAAAAAGGGATATTTCAAAAGAATCAATATGATCATCACAATTATCAATATAACACTCATCCTCCTTTGGTAAGCATGGATGGCAATCAAATAAGGTATGAGTTAAAGAGTTACTCTCATTGGGAGGTAGACATGGGTAGCTACTCCATTCTTCATCCTCTTGATCATCGTTATCCTACTCTTTTTCATCCAATGAGCTTCTAGATTCAACAATTTTTTCTTCCATAGGCTCCTGCAAGGCATTAGTCTCTTCCTTTGGTGGAGAGCATCTATAAACATATTTAAGAATATAGTCATTGTATTCCGTGTAATTATCAAAGCAAAATTCAAGTATATCATAAATCTCATATTTGTAAGGTGCATCATCAATATTTTCAAGAAAATAAGCAATTTTGAATGCACCCTTCTAAGCAATAAATTCTTCAATTTGTTCCACATTATAAAAGTCATAATTTCCCTTAACATAAGAAGGTATGGTAACATTATCATTATACTCGCATTGAAAAGGGAGGTGTTTATACCTCCTACAATAACAAGATTTATCAAAGCAATAAGTAACATTATAAGTAGAGCATAAGTTTTTAGCATAGTTATTCAATTTATTATTTTGTTCCCATAAGTGTATCCCTTTTTGTGACAAACGGTGTTCCTTATAATATTTTTTTTGTTCTTCCCTGAACCCACCTTTCCAATAAGATCTAGTTTCAAAGAAATCAATCATTGATAACAAGAATGATGAAGCAAGTAAAAAAAGTAAAACAATAACAAAGTAAAAAAGATTGGAGGTGAGAGATTCCCCTTGCAGATCCTCTTCCTCCCTGGCAACGGTGACAGAAAAAGCTTGATTGTTGCGTGTGGAGACACGTTCGTTGGGAGACCCCAAGAGGAGGTATGAAGAGTACAACAACAAGTTTTTCCCTCAGAAAGAAACCAAGGTTGAATCGATCAGTAGGAGAAAGAAATCACTTCTGAAGGTTGTTGACAGCTGATGTTGGCAGGGCGCACTACCATGCTCAGCAACAACATGGAATCTGCAGACAACACAACCAAGATACTTTGCCCCAATGAAAACAGTGAGGTTGTCAATCTCACCGGTTTTGCTAACACAAAGAATTAGATGTATAACATGGAAAACATTGCTTGTTTGAAGTGAATGAAAAGAAAAAAGTGATTGCAGCGAATGAAAGGAAAACTGTGTTTGAAGTGGTTGTATTATCAGTGTAAAAGAATGGACCGGGGTCCAAAGTTCACTAGTGGTTTCTCTCCATAAAATATAGATAATGTTGGGTAAACAAATTACGGCTAGATGATATTGATCATGTTAGGCAGCTCGCAAGCTAAACATGGCGGAATAAAGAGGAGAAGACAACCATCTAGCTACTGCTATGGACCCGTAGTACAAGGATGAACTACTCATGAATCACTTTGGAGGAAGGCATGGTGATGAAGAGCCCTCCAGGTGATGATTTCCCCTCCCGGCACGGTGCCGGGGAGAGCTTTAGAACTCTCCCGAACTAGGATTGACGATGACGGCGGCTACGAAACTTTTCGTAGATGGAGGCTCGGGTATTTTTGGTTAACCCAAGAAGGAGCTTATATAGGTGAAAAGGCGATGTCGGTGGGCGCCTGAGGGTCCCACACCACCTGGTGGCGCGTCTAAGGGGGGGTGCCATCCTATGGTGTGGTGGCTCAGGGGCCCCCCCCGGTCTCCTCCGGACTCCGTGTACGTGATAGAAAAATAAGACCCTAGGATTTTGTTTCATCCAATTCCGAGAATATTTCCAGAACAACTGTTCTGAAAGCAAAAACATCATAAAACAGGAATTGGCTATGTGACATCTTGTTAATAGGTTAGTCCTAGGTAATCCATAAAAGTGATGTAAAGTGTATAGAAAAATGTAGCCATTGTCATGAAAACAACATGAAACATCAGAAATTATAGATACGTTTGAGACGTATCAACCGCCTCCCCCCCCAGCGTGGAGTCGACCCTACCCTCGTCATGGGCGATGGTGAAACTGCCCAGGCAGCGAAGTGGCACCGGTGACGGCCTCCCGTGCCTTCCCTGCGCCCATATGGCATGAGGAGTTGGAACGCAATTTTTTTTGTTGCCCGATAGATGAAATCCAAGTTGATATTTTGGCTGGCTGCGCTAGCTAGCTGTTGATTTTTTTGATGGGGCCTTTTTGCAAAAACTATTGACCGGTCAAATAGTGCCACACCATTGAATACACCGCGCCATCGGACCCAATGACTGTAGATGAGTCGCAAAGTCGTCTTCAATGACCATCAATTTTGTATTTCCTTTGTTAGAAATGATTTTCGTCCTAAAGTTCAGTTACTTGGACCCGATTGACTTCATGGTAATTTTTACAATAGATTTTGGACTATTGTAGAGTAAGAAATTGTATCAAAAGTGCTCATTGCGATTAAATCAGGAGTTTATTTAACACCATTACCGTAGAGAAAAATGCCTACGATGTAATTTTATACTAAAAGAGGAACCAAATATTTACATATACTAAATAGACAAAATCCCTATGACGAAGAGTCTTTAATTTAGAGTGCAATGTTTTTCAATTTTGAGTAACCAAACAAATATTTGTAACAATATTTAATTTGTTTAACCTATGTTGTGCATATGTCTTGTTTTTATTAATACTAAATAGAGTGTATTAAAAGATATTTGAATAAAAACTACTTCTTATCATTTTGTAGAGATAAATAATAGGTAAAAATAAAACAAATAGTAAAACTTGGCAACATTCAATTTGCACTAGCATAGTACCATGTTTTGGGTATACATTTCTAGGTTAAACTGCACAAACCCATACGCTCATCTAAAATGGCAGGTGTTTGACAAGTTAGACGGTTCAATATAAAGTCTCTACACCTAGAGTGTGAATCTTCCACTTATGTGTAACCAAACAGATATTTGTTATAATATTTAATATTTTTTAGCCCATATTATGCACATGCCTTAGTTTTTAATTAATTCTGCACAAAGTGTATTAAATTAATATTTTGAATAAAAATATTTTTTTAATGATTTTTGTAGATGTAATTAATTGGGGAAAATAAAATAAGATGTAAACTTTCCAAAATACAATTGCACAGGCAAGGTACCATGTTTTGGGTTTACAAGTTTAAGCTTATTTTTAATTGCACAAACCCATACGGTTATCTCAAATAGCATGTGCTTCACAAGTTAGACCGTTGAGCATGAATTCTCTAGACTTAGAGTGCGAACCTTTTACCTGTGAGTAACCAAAAAAGATTTGTAACACATTTAATATTTTTCGCCCATGTTGTGCGTATGAATTGTTTTTCATTAATACTGCATAAAGTGTACTAAATTAATAATCTAAACTAAAAAAATATTTATGATTTTTAAGGCAATTAATTTAAAAATATATATAATGTAAAACTAGCTAGAATTCAATTTGGGTATGCGAGGTATCATATTTTTGGTATATATATAAGCTTAGGTTAAATAGCACAAGCTGACACGATCACATGAAATGGTATGTAGTTCACAAGCTAGATGGTTCACCATGAAGAGTCTCTAGATTTAGAGGGCAAACATTCTATTTTTGAGTAAGCAATTCAAAATTTGTAACAAGATTTAGTATCTTTTAGCCCATGTTGTGCATATGACTTGATTTATCACTAATATTGAATAGAGTGTACTAAAGTAATATTTTATATATTTTTGTAGAGGTAAAATTAATTTAGGAAAATTAAATAAAACGTAAAACTTGCGAGAATTCACCTTGTACTAGCATGGTACCATGTTTCGGGTATACATGATTAGATTAAATTGTACAGACACATACTATCATCTGAAATGGCAGGTACTTTACAAGCTAGACATGAAGCTAAACAAATATTTGTAACGATATAATATTTGTATCCCATGTTTTGCATATGCCTTGGTTTGTCATTAATACCGCATAAAGTGTATTAAATTATTGTTTATGAACTCAAAATATTATTTTATTATTTTCTAGAGGCGATTAATTGAAAAAATAAAGAAATATAAAACATGTTAGAATTGAATTTGCACATGCAAGGTACCATATTCTGGGTATATAATCTTAGCTTAAATAGCACGAACCGATACGATTATCTGAAATGGTAGGTGTTTCAGAAGATAGATGGTTTAGCATGAAGAGTCTCTAGACTTGGGTACAACATTTCACTTTTGAGAAATCAATCCAAAATTTGTAACGAGATTTCATATTTTTGAGCCCACGTTGTGTATATGCCTTGCTTTATCATTAAACCAAATAGAGTGTATTAAAATAAAAATTTTGAATACATTTTTTTCATTTTTATAATAGTAATTAATTGGGGAAAGTAAAAGAAAAGGTAAACTTGCCCAAACTCAATTTGCAGTAGCATAGTACCATGTTTTGGGTATAGAATGTTAGATTAAAATTTCACAAAATCATATGGTTATATAAAATGGCACGTGCTTCACAAGCTAGACGGTTCATCATGAAGTCACTACACTTAGAGTGTGAACCTTCCACTTCTAAATAACCAAATATAAATTTGTAACATTATTTAAAGTTTTAGCCCATGTTGTGCATATGGCTTAATTTTTCATTAATACTAAATGAAGTGTATTAAATTAATATATTTTTAAATATGTTTATATCATTTTATAGAGATAATTAATTAGGGAAAATAAAATAAAATGTAAATTGTGCCAGACTTCAATTTTCATAGGTAAGGTATCATGTTTTGGATATATAAGCTTAGATAAACCTGCACAAGTCGATATGGTCATCTGAAATGGCAGGTGCTTCACAAGCTAGACGGCTCACCATGAAGTATCTAGACTTATGGTGCGAACATTCCACTTTTGAGTAACCAAACAAAGGTTTGAAATACCATTTAATCATTATTTGCCATGTTTTTCATATGCCTTGTTTTTTCATTAGTACTACATAAAGTGTATCAAAATAATAATAAAAATCATTTTCTATATGTAATTAATTGGAAAAAATAAAGACATTGTTGATCTGAATTACCTCGGTGTGCATGCTGGGATGTGCTAGAGGTTGTGATATGTGTGAAGTTGTCACATCCAAATTTTACATTTGGAATATTTTGCATTTAAATCATATGCATCCATGGCATCATATTTAAAATCTTGCATTGGTGTGTTGCATTTCAAATCCTAAAACAAAAATGATGTTTGAAAATCATCAAACCCTTCTATAAGGCAATTATATGCCAAGGGATATTTTTATCTATATTTATCCCCTAGTGTTGTTTTATAATAAGACATATTTTTACAAAATTTTCAAAATCGGTTTGACTCCATTTGGAGTTGTATTTCAAAATTTGTAAGAGATTTCAGAAAAAATATATAAAGAAAAATAAAAAAATCGAAACTGCCTAAGTGCGTCGCAGCCCACCAGCGCGTCCAGCGCGTGACGCAGCAACCAGGTGGGCCGAATTCCTGGCTGGCCCATCTGTTGTTTCCCTAGAAAACAAATATGAATTGGGTCGCGGTAGCAAAGTTAGGACGAGGCGCGTGTAAGCGCGCAGGGAGAGAGGATCCATCGATCCTTGCAGAAATACCACAAATCCCCCCTTTTCTGACCTCGATCCATTCAAACTCGAATATCTCGTTGGAGAGTCCAAATATGAACCTGTTTCTTTTGACTTGTTCTGTGTATCTAATAACAGATCTCCCCGCCCATAAATAGCCCAGCCGTGACCATGAGGTTGCCCCAAAGTCGAAGTTTTGATTTAACATATCTTTCCCAATATTTTTCTCCCCAGAGTTCGCGAGTTGCTCAGGCTGACGTTCAAGTCTTCGCGAGAGTTTTAGATCTCGTCGATGTAGATCAATCCCAACAAACCTCACCTCTTCTCATCCACCATGGCCGGAGAATTTTTCGGTCTACTCTCTTAGATCCAAAGCAATAAAAGTTGAATTACTCTTCAACAACCGACAATTTTGCTCAAATCTTTACTCTGGTTTGATCTCATCATTATCTACAACTTTCATGTTTTGAATTTTTCTATTTGAGCAGGCGTATCTACTTATATTTTTTTTTATCTATTTTAGCCACCGGAGAAACTCGAAATTTCAAATCTAGGTTCGTTATGTGTTTTATTTGCGTTTTGGATCACATTATTATGTTAGGTTTAGATATACTTTTTATAAACCCTATTTTGATAGATCTTGTAGATTCTTAATTAACCCTATTTTAAATTGGTTAAGATTCTTTTTTGACTCTCGTTGCATTACAAGTCTTTTACATGCATCATATTTTATTTAGGAAACCAGAGAACTAGTAAATTAGTTGTGTTGCATTATTAAAACATCATGCATTCATATGTTTCATTATTGCTTTGCTTTTGTTTGGTTATTTATTGTGTTCTGATTTCACGTATAGATTGTGAGAATTGCGGCTGGTGTTTGTGTGAGGCCTGATGTGTTACAGTTGTGACTGTGACGAGTGGGTGAATGACTCCAACTATTGTCAGGGCAAGTGGTGCACATGTGATGGCTAGGTTGAGACTCCAAGTGCAGAGTGTGTAGCTAGTGGCAAGCCTTCTTCCCCACGAGGGTGACTCGAGGGTTTATATCGAACTCTTGGGGACCAATATTTTAGCAGTTGTCTTCAAAGCTTCCTCCAGGACCCTGCAAACAAGTAGAGAATTTTGTGCCCTCAACCTCACCAAGTGGTTGTCAAGCACAAGGTGTGAGACTTCTAAATTGCAATGCAAAACTGAAAGTAAATGTGCAATAATTAAATCTACTACTAAATGCAAATGAGAAAATAAATACGCAATAGATTGTTTTTTTATTTTTGTGATGCAAGTGGTGATGGAGATAATGTAAATTCGAATTGGAGATGCAAGTAAAGTAAAGTGCAAGTAAAGTAAATTGCAGCAAAGTAACTAGAGTGTTTTCTTATATTTAAAATAGGACCGGGGTTCATGGTTTCACACTTGCATTCTCTCAAATAAAGTGGTAGACGGTGGACATAAAGAATTACATGTGAGATTACAATAACATGTTTAACATTGAGTACTTTCATATGGGCATCACGTCCTAGCATAGAGATCTCTACGGTCATATTGATCCCTCTTATACTCCACCAAGATGCGAAATAAATCATAACACCTCGATAATTAAGGAAAAACCAGAGTATAGCTTTAAGCAATGTGACATGAAGTTGAAGTAAGAACTTGCTAGATCTAGTCATGGAGATTGATTAGTGTCACTTAAAATCCCTGGTAACAAGGTACTCCTTTTTATCCCTAGTGAGGTAACTAAGAAAGGTTTAACAAAACCTAAGTGGACCGCTGAACTTCTGTCACTTTCACAGCACTAGCCACCCCCGTTACTCCAACTAATGCACCCATCACCCCACACACGCTCTCAAGAACTAGATTGATCAAAGCTAGCAAATAAGAATGGGGTACATAAGATACATCTACTCAAATAACTCAAGAGAAACAATTGCAATCTCAGATTCAATAACTCATAGAAAAGATCCACCACATAGGAATTACAACGGTGCCCGTAATCATGTGAGGCAGCTCATACGGATCTAATTAGTGAAGCACATAGAGAGAGAGATACAAGTTCTACTTCCACAAACCCATAGCCCTGGGGTGGACTACTCCCTCTTCATGGAGATGTCGATGGAGATGACGTTGGAGGGGTAGGAGATCACACCGGCGGCGCCCCGCCGGAGTATCCCCCTCCAATCTGGAACTCCAGGTCTCTGTTTCGGTGTTTCGGCGGCGCTCTCTCCGTAAGGGTACGGGGACCCTTTTTATAGTCGGTTTTAGGTCAAGACGGAGTCGGTAAGTCGAAGATGGAAGGAATTGGGGCCACATGGGCCAAAAGGGAGTCTCTCACGCGGCCAAGGAATCTGGCCGCGTGGAGGGTCCTCTTTTGGGCCTCCTTGCCCAATTCTCATGGATCCTTCGCCCGCAAGTCTTCTCCTTCCAAGAAAATGACCCCCGCAGATTTTCAGGTGATTTCGCGGAAGTTTGCCCCCTGAAACGTCAAAAATATAGAGAACAGGGTTTCTGACAGACAGGGTTAATTCCATAAAAGTTGGGGGACTTTGTAATTTAACCCCAAAATACTATAAAACATTGAATTATACCCTTATATGATGCAATATGTAATAGAAAACCATGTGGAAATATGCAAAATTCATCTATGCATTTTACATGCATCAACATCCCCAAGCTTAACCCATGCTCGTCCTCGAGTATGAAGGTGATAAAACTAAGATGGGTTTTGCATATTGAAACAATCATGGGATATCAAGGAGGATTATTCATGCTACATATAATCAAATGATTAATACTATAAATGAGTAGCAATATACAATTCATGTTGTAAGAAATATCAAATATGCAAGGAAAGATGCTTCATGAAAGTTCACAAAGTGTATAATGAAATAAAAGCACTATGGACGAAATGCATACACAAAATGAAAAACAAAATCCTATATTGGTCAAAGAATAGCATAATGGAGAATAGAAAATATGGTGGACACTTTGGAGAAAATTGAGTAGAGGTAAAACATGATCAAGTCTTATTTAGCCTCTAAATTATTCAACTAAAATTACTAATTGAAATGTGGTATCCATTGATCTAGGACTCTCATTGCCCCTTTATCACTAGCATCTTAAAATTGTGAGTATTGAAGTAATGAGAATGACAAGGTGGTTGAAAGCCTCATGCCCCGTGAGTGTGAAAACCTATTCCATGATTACTCAACTTAAGATTCCTAATAAGCTTTGTACAATCATAATAAGTATTAATGACATCATAGAGAACCGCAAAGAGGTACCTCTTGCCCCATGACATGAAACAAGCCCATGTTACAATGACAAGATGAACAAACGGAGTAGACTCATCATCCTTTTTATTTTCATTCTCTATTATGCATAGCTTCTTATTTTATTACAGGATGTGTTGTAGAGTCACTCAAGCTGTAAGTAAATTTCCACCATGATAAAGCATGGCTTGGGTTAGCGGCCCAATGCGTTTCTCTAGTCATATAGATACTTACTCATCAAAACTTACTATTCCTCTATTTCATTTCGGCATGGCATGAGTCCAAAAACAAAAGTACATGATATCAACCAAATGTAAATTTTTTGTGCAATGTTGAAAGATTTCCGGTGATACACGTTTATAGCTAGCTCCCAACCACACACTTGTCAAACGCAAAACTTGTGGCTCCCATTATTGGGTCATGTTTATTAGATGCATAAAAAGTAAAGTGTGCCTTCAAAAGTTCGTGAGAGTCCTATCCCAAGTTCAACCCATGACAATTAATAAAGTGAATATCTTAATTTAGAACATAAATAACACAATAACATGGTGAACATACTCGGAATAGCAATGAAGCTAATGGGAAGATATGGTGAACTCACTGGAAATTCTTGGCTAAGGAGTGTTGGAAACAAGTTTTTACTTGTTGGAATTTTTAAATTTTTGGGCTAGCAAGAGGGAGATAGTTGACCAGCTACTATGCATGCATATGTCCATAGAACTACTAATTTCATGAAAAACTAAATAAACCAGCAATTAACATCAAGGACATGAATAGGAGATAGCTCAAGATAACATTATTGCAAATTTCTACACATAAAAAGCCTATAAATCATGCAAACATACGTAGCTCTTCAAATCAACCATGGCATCCCTATTCCAAGTCATAATACTAGAATCCAATATATTCCAACCCCAAAATCCAGTATCTCAATCTCATATAAAATGATGGTGGTGGTCTTATCAAAACAAAAATAAAAACAAAAACTAGACGCTTCAAGTCTCTACGATAAATGCTTTGCTTAGAAAAACAGAAAGTAGACGTGTGCTAACCAAAAGAGTGTAGCTCCAGTGGGGTGTTCATAACATCCCCAAGATTATGGATTTCACCATTCTTGGATGTCTTGAGGCGCAGCTCCTCTATTCCCTGTGAAAAAACTTCACAAAATATGTTTCTCCCATTCTTTTTCTGTGGGGTGAGATTAGCAAGGACAAACAAATCACATGCTTGCTGTGCAAAATTCCAAATCAAATGCTCCAGTAGATAGACAATAAGGTTCATTATTTTTTATGTTCACTCTCTTGCTTGAAAGAATCATGGAAATTCGATTTCCAAGCCCAAAGAGTGCATAAAACAAAAGAAGGCAGAATCTGTCCAGAAAAGCAGCAGCAGCAAAACGAACGTTTTTCCCTAAGATAGACTCGTCAAAAAATTAATCCAATTTTTGTGCTTATAGAGGACGAAAAGTTGCAGAACATACTAAGAAATTAGCTCAATATGACATACCAATAAAAAACGTAAAATCATACGGTGAGCAGACTCGTGCTGAAACAGAAATTTCATGCACTAGGATAGCAACTTATAAGTCCAAATGGGTTTGACTTGACTCTTTATTGAAAACTCCAGAATTAAAACAAAAAAACTAATCTCTTGAGACAGCAATAGGACACAAGGAAAATCCAAACAAAAACAAACGGGTTGCCTCCCGTAAAGCGCTTTCTTTATAGCCATATAGCTAGGCTTTACTTACTTGATAATCAAGTGGGATAAAGCTCATGAGGGAGCTTGTTCTTCAGCGTGCCCCTCTTCCTTAGGAAGTGCTCCATGCTTTTCTTGCGAGGGAACTGAAACTTGACATTCCCTTCCTTGGAGTCTATGATTGCACCTGTAGTACGAAGAAAAGGTCTACCCAAAATAATAGGACTAGGGGATTTATCCCCCATATCCATAATAATGAAATCAACGGGTACGAAAGTCATGTGCAATTCAATCATAACATCTTTTACTTGTCCTACAGCATTTTTAGTAGAGTTATCAGCAAGGACAAATTCACTTGAGCACTTTTCTAAATTTTCTAGTTCTAGCAATTCATATAATTCTTTAGAGAGTACCGATACACTAGAACCTAGATCTAACATAGCATGGTGAATTTCTTTTCCAATTGAAACTAGCACCTTGGGGATCCATGCATCCCCAAGCTTAGGAGGTATCATGGCCTCATTCTTGTACCTAGCAATTTTTTCTTGCAAGACATGATTAGCAATATAAGATCCAAAGCCAGGTTGATTAACATTTATAGTGGGGTCACTAGCAAATTTTTGTAGAGTAGCAATAAGTTCTTGCAAGCTACTTTTTTATAAATCAAGCAATGGATCCTTAATTTCAGTAAGCATCATAATTTCCTCTACTTTACTCTCTAATTTAGCTAGCATGATTGATTCATGAGGACTAATTTCATCTTTGCTAGCAAGATAAGATATATATGGAGGTAAATATTCAGGGTACTTCACTATTTCATTCAAAGTTTCTTCTAAGCTAGTAGGGACATGCTCACTTGTATTCTCAGCAATATGATCAATATTTTCAATAATAGGAGCAGAAATAGTAATAGAATTCATTCCTACACTAGGTTGTGCTTGTGGCTTTCCTGCTGACATGCTTAATAGAGTTGCTTGATTATCAGCTAATTTTGACAATGCTTTATCTAAATTCGAAGATTGAAGTTGCAATCCTTTAATATCACTACTAATGGATGCAATAGACTTATTTAACTCATGTATCATAGCATTGTGACCAGCAACTTGTTCCATAAGCAATTTAGTAAATTCAGAAATTTCACTAGAAGGCTTCCACTTATTTTCATTAGCATTAGGATATGGAACAAAAGGTTTATTTGGCACATAAGGAGGTAAACTATATGAATTGTAAGCATTACCAAAACCATTGCTACCATAATTCCTAACAAAATTAACATCCACACTTTCAGAATTACTACCAACTAGCTCCTGCAAAGGCACATTCTCCATATTTTGTTTATTAATAAAGCAAGAATAGTGTCCATTTTAGAAGACAAATCATTGGTTTCTTCAATTGAGTTTATTTTCTTAGTGGGATTGGGTGCTCTTTCAGTATTCCATTGACTATAATTTTGCAATATGTTTTCTAATATGCTCTTAGCCTCTCCTACAGTTTTACTCATAAAGGCACCTCTAGCAGCATAATCAAGTATATTTCTAGACATGTAGTTTAGACCATTATAAAAAGAGTGTAGTATGGTCCATTCATTTACTCCATGTGATGGGAATGTTCTAAGAATTAATTTAATTCTATCCCATGCCATGGCTACATGTTCATTATCATTTTGCCTAAATGAGAGGATATTATTCCTATTTTGCAAAATTTTAATGGGAGGATAATATTTCTTAATGAAAGCTTCTTTTAAATCATCCCAAGACTTTATACTAGCTGTAGGTAGTGAAAGTAACCATTCTTTAGCCTTTCCTCTAAGTGAAAAAGGAAATAATTTCAGTTTTAAAACACTACTTTCCACATTTTTAAATTTTTGCATATCACATATTTCCATGAAATCATGAAGATGCATAGAGGCATCCTCCATAGCACTACCACCAAATTGCTCTCTAGTAATTAAATTCAATAAACTAGGACTTACTTCATAGCTTTCAGCTTGTATTTCAGGTGTAGTAATTGGCCTAGCAATGAATTGGTCATTGGGTGTATTTGTGTAGTCACTTAATTTAGTTCTATCACCCATTTTAACAGTTTTTATGTAGTTTTTATTTTTTTATGCAAAACTGAAAAGTAAAGTAACTAGGCAAATTCGAAATACTAAAATAAACTAGACAACTAAATGCAAAACTAAAATGCAAACTAAAATAAAATATGCAAGACAAAACAAAAACAAGAACAAAAACAAAACAAAAACAAAAACAAGACAAGAAACAAAACAATCTACTTGAAAGAAGGTGGAGATAGAAAGTACGATACTCACGTAGGTGCAACCTCCCCCAGCTTAGGTGTTTGCACACCTTGTTGGTGATGAAGACTTCTTGTGAGCTCCCTTGGACAACTCCTTCACCTATGGCTCCCCGGCAACGGCGCCAGAAAAATGCTTGATGGCTAGGTTGAGACTCCAAGTGCAGAGTGTGTAGCTAGTGGCAAGCCTTCTTCCCCACGAGGGTGACTCGAGGGTTTATATCGAACTCTTGGGGAGCCAGTATTTCAGCAGTTGTCTTCCAAGCTTCCTCCAGGATCCTGCAAACAAGTAGATAATTTTGTGCCCTCAACCTCACCAAGTGGTTGTCAAGCACAAGGTGTGATACTTATAAATTGCAATGCAAAACTGAAAGTAAATGTGCAATAATTAAATCTATTACTAAATGCAAATGAGAAAATAAATATGCAATGGATTGTTTTTGTATTTTTGTGATGCAAGTGGTGATGGAGATAATGTAAATTCGAATTGGAGATGCAAGTAAAGTAAAGTGCAAGTAAAGTAAATTGCAGCAAAGTAACTAGAGTGTTTTCTTATATTTAAAATAGGACCGGGGTTCATGGTTTCACACTTGCATTCTCTCAAATAAAGTGGTAGACGGTGGACATAAAGAATTACATGTGAGATTACAATAACATGTTTAACATTGAGTACTTTCATATGGGCATCACGTCCTAGCATAGAGATCTCTACGGTCATATTGATCCCTCTTATACTCCACCAAGATGCGAAATAAATCATAACACCTCGATAATTAAGGAAAAACCAGAGTATAGCTTTAAGCAATGTGACATGAAGTTGAAGTAAGAACTTGCTAGATCTAGTCATGGAGATTGATTAGTGTCACTTAAAATCCCCGGTAACAAGGTACTCCTTTTTATCCCTAGTGAGGTAACTGAGAAAGGTTTAACAAAACCTAAGTGGATCGCTGAACTTCTGTCACTTTCACAGCACTAGCCACCCCGTTACTCCAACTAATGCACCCATCACCCCACACACGCTCTCAAGAACTAGATTGATCAAAGCTAGCAAATAAGAACGGGGTACATAAGATACATCTACTCAAATAACTCAAGAGAAACAATTGCAATCTCAGATTCAATAACTCATAGAAAAGATCCACCACATAGGAATTACAACGGTGCCCGTAATCATGTGAGGCAGCTCATACGGATCTGATTAGTGAAGCACATAGAGAGAGATACAAGTGCTAATTCCACAATCCCATAGCCCTGGGTTGGACTACTCCCTCTTCATGGAGATTTCGATGGAGATGACGTTGGAGGGGTAGGAGATCACACCGGCGGCGCCCCGCCGGAGTTTTCCCCCTCCAATCTGGAACTCCAGGTCTCTGTTTCGGTGTTTCGGTGTTTTGGCGGCGCTCTCTCCGTAAGGGTACGGGGGACCCTTTTTATAGTCGGGTTTAGGTCAAGAAGGAGTCGGTAAGTCGAAGATGGAAGGAATTGGGGCCACATGGGCCAAAAGGGGGCCTCTCACGCGGCCAAGGAATCTGGCCGCGTGGAGGGTCCTCTTTTGGGCCTCCTTGCCCAATTCTCCTGGATCCTTCGCCCGCAAGTCTTCTCCTTCCAAGAAAATGACCCCTGTAACATCCCAAGTATGAAAACAACCTTAGAATGTTTTGCTTTTTGTTAATTTATGTTTTGCATCATGTCATCATAAGCATTGCATGTGGCATGTGTTTCAATTTGAAATTCAATTCAAATTCAAACCAATTGGTTCATACTTGGTATGTTCCAATGATTTAAAAATAAATCACTAACAGAAACAAATCAAATAGTTTTATTGCTTCCCATAAACTTGATTTTCCAAATGAGTGACTTGGTTAATTTTTCAAATAATTCAAATATTGCAAAATTCAAGCAAATTCAATTAAAATTCAAACATCAACAAATATTTAAATTTTTTTGAAAACAAAACTTCATGCAACTGGGCTTTTGAGTTATTTAATCCATTAAAAATATTTGCACAATAAAATTCCTTTTATTAAAACCCTAATTTGAATTTCAAATTCAAATTCAAACACCAAATAAATATTTGAAATTTTGAAAAACCAAAGTTGGTGCATATGGGTATTTCCAATGTTCAGTGCAATCAACTTGTTTTCATAGTTTTATAAACCCTAAAAAAAACCCTTCTATTTCCTCTCTTTTCTATTCTCTCCAAAAAAAAGGAATAAAAAGAAAAAAATAGTGGGGGAGGCAGGCCAGCCCAAGTGGGCTGAGCCCACCTACTACCCCAGGCCCAGGCGCCCCCCAGCGTTGTCGTCTTCCTCCTCTGTACGGAGACAGAGGAGGGGAGACCCTCCCCCACCTGCAGCTCCCACCAGCTCCCCCTCCTTTTCCCCTCCATAAAGCCACCCCCGAGGGCAACCCTAACCCTAGCCTCCTTCCTCCTTCCTCCTTGCCGTCGCCATCCTCCTTCTCCCTCCTCTGCTCCCTCTTTTCACTGAACCGGAGCAGCTCCACCATGGCCGGAGCTTGAAGGTCCCCGCCGCCGCCGGTCGCCCTCGAGCCCGATCGACCCCACCGACCCACTCCTGGTGAGGCCCCCTTCCAATTCCCGTCCTTCTCTTCCCCACGCTCGCAGCATGAGCAGCAGCAGCTAGCTGCCGTCGTTCGTCCGTCTGTCCACGATCGACAAGTTCAGTAACTGAACTTCTGTTCAGTTTCAGTTTCACGACCAGAATCGACTCAAAACCCCCAAGCATCCCTAGTCTAACACAAAGCGCAGCAGTGGCCCAGTGGTTGGCGCTCTGACTCCGCGCGCACACTGGCGCGGGTTCGAGTCCCCCCCCCCGCGCAATTTTTATTTCTTTTTGGTTTTATTTCCTGCAGCCCAGCCCCAAAGCAGATCAAATCTTAATTTCTAATTTCCACCAAATATTCATAAATGCTCCAATTTTGGTGATTTAAAGTTCTGTAGATTCATAACTGTGAGCACTTTCAAAATATGTAAAAATGTCAACATGTTTCTGTAATAAATTTTGCACTAAATAATTAAATACAGAAATGGCTTTTAAAATTTGAAACTTTGGAAATTCATAACTTGAGTTCTGTTCACCAAATTGAGCAAACTTGGGCTCTAAAATTTTGTCTTAACAAACTCTACACAGTGGTATTTTATTTGGTCACAATTGAATTAAATTTGAACATGTTTCCCTCTGTTTACTAAAAGGGGCAGAATAAAAATGCTTATGAAAAAATGCATAATAAATTCAATAATGATCCAAAAATTATGTTTAATATCTCAAAATGTTCAGTGAAACATTGTCCACATGTTTTCAAGTATTTTCCCATGCTTTTGTAACTGAAAGTACCTCTTTTTAAATTGTTTACCAAAAATGGCAGAAATGAAAACAATAAGAACTAATTCTTATTTATTATTTTCTTCACCCAAAAATTATGGAAACTATACCAAAATGGAAAGAACTTCAATTAATAACAGAAAAACATCATTTCATGCATGTGGGAATACTTTTGATGTATTGGTGTTATTAAAATTAATCATAGGCCACTAAGATAAATATGAGAGGTTTCCAAATAATGCAAACTTATTTGGGACACTCATTTAACTTGATGATCATGTCCATGATCTCTTACTTGCATTAAAATGTCATGCATCATCCTATGTTTGTGCATTATGCCATGTTATTGATTGTTCGTCTCTCTTCGTTGTTTGTTTGCTTCTCCCCGAATAGACGACGACGTTGAGACAGACGAGGTTTACGATACTACTTCAGAGGAGTTAGCCCAGTACCAGGCTACTGAGTTTGCAGGCAAGTATTCACTCACCTGAACCATTGTGTCCGTTCCACACTTGATACCTATACTTTCCGTTGTCTAATCTGCTAGCCTTATGAATTGTTGCTTGTGTTCCGATCCTATCACATGTTATCCTGTAACCCTGATATAGCCTCACCTCCACACCTATAACCCTGTTGCTTGTTGGCCTGTGCCTTACTAGCATGCTTAGGGTTGTTGTGCTCGAGTCTGATGTCCGTTATTTCTTTTACCATCTTTATTATGTTCTGGGGGCTCGATACTTAAACAACCACCTGTTAATGTTTGAGGTAATAATAATTTGATGATAAGGCACCGGCAGGAGGCCGGGTATGGTTTTGAGGCCTGCTAGTGTCGAACTCAGGAAAAGTTCTTGTCCTCTAGATCCATGATGAGCGCGCTAACCGCATGTGGGAAGCGTGTATGGGCGCCCCCCGCAACACTGATTCGATTCGCATCTCGTCCAAATCGCTACACTTAGTTCGGGCTTTCCATTTGATGCACGCATATGCAGGTACGAACCCTTGGCGCCAGGGTGGAACTTCTGTAGTCGGCATTTAGGGCGGCGTGGTCTTCCAGTGCTATGAGGGTCCCCCTTTTCTTCGTGGGGCTCGATTAGCCGCACACGCACAGCACGTGGTTCTTTGGGCTTGATGCGAAGAAGAGTTGGGTTGTGTTGAGTGGCCTGCTTGGTGGGTTTGATCCCCGCCTGGCGGGTTATTCTTACGTGTACGGCCAAATTGGTGCATCCCTACAGGGTTAAATCTTCTCGAGAAGCCGTGTTGTCCGCGGTTATGGATGACTTGGTGATAGGGCTGGCTAACAAGGATTAGACAACTTACACCAAATTAATAATAATTTGACTAGTAATAGGCTTATTGACACAATAACTTGAACCTTCATTAATCCAACTGTGTGGGTTATCCTTGGATTGCTTCTTTGGATAAGGGGCGAGATCCAGGATGGGTTTGTTTGAGGTTAGTGGTAGTTGGTTCCGATGTGCTATCTTATCCCTTTCTTTTAGCCGGATGTTGTAGCGTGTCTCTGTAGTTGGTTAGTGCAGCTCGCTGCCGCACCTTTGTATCCCCTATCTTCTGTTGAACCCAAAGCATCTGTACTTGGTGTTGTCGGGTACACTTTGGTATCTTGTGCGTCTTGCTTGCCAGTACTCGTCCGTACTGACCCCTTTGGGGCTGTTGGTTCTGCAGACTACGTTTCCGAGGATCCCCATGGTGGCTACTACGTGGAGTATGACGAGGCTGCTGACGAGTAGATAGCGGACCCGGGCAGGATCCAAGACTTCGTGGATGAGCTCCGTTCTTTTCGTTTCCGTCCTCTTAGGCCTATTTGGATCTTGTCTGTACTCAGACACTTTGGATGCTTCCGCTGTGATGTAATAATGACTTGTTGGGACATGTGTCCTCTGCATGACTGTATTTGCTATCTCTGCTCTAGTGAGAGCTTTTGCCACTTATTTCTATTTCTTTGTGTCTTAGAGATTTGTTGTGGTATCACTTGTTCAAATGCCGTTGACGTACCATGTGTGTATGTTATGAAGTACGTCAATGGAAGTATTCGGATTCCTATTGGATGGTTTCACAGACGATGAATAGTAGAGGATGGTTGTCACACGTTTACGTGTTGGCCTACTCATATTGAGATGCGGGTGCAGGTAGGCCCCGTAAGCCAATTATCTACTATTTAGCGGGCTGTGTGTATCCTCTAGAAGTCCGGGTGCGACAAATGGTATCAGAGCCTGTCTGCCTGTAGGATCCCTTTTACTGGTCGCAGTTGAGTCTAGAAACTATTTTGTAGCTATATAGGAAAAATGAAACGTGAGAGTAGGAATTCTGTTCTTTTATTTCTTTCCCCACCCACCCTCCCTTTTTCTGGTAAGGAAGTGCATCGTTGTTTTCTCTTCTCATCTAAACTTTCATGTTAGGATTTCACGTATCCTGGTTTCTCTAGGATGGTTATATCTACTAGACCATAGGAATGGAGGTGGTTGTGACATGATTTTCATGTTGCCTACTCACGATTGAGAACGGAGGCACATAAGCCCCGGAAGCAGATCCTCTATTCCTTAAGCAGTAGATATTGATCCTCTAGAAGCCCGGATGGGTTTTCAGTAGTACCTCAGGAGTGTTTGGTCTCGTGTTTCCCAAATGTTGCTTCGATATCCTGTTCTTCTCAAGATACTTTTCGTCCGTTGGAACCTTGTTGTTGCTTGCCACTTCAGTTTTTCTACCGGCGTCTAATCAAAGCTTCCCCGATCATCTGCAGATGGATCTCAGGTTCTACCCGCAGGTGGTTCCTATGACTCGTTGTGAGAGCACTACCGGTAATCCGGAGATGCTGAGAGACATGGTCACTTATCTGGGGTTTCGTTGGGCACCAGAGTACCAGGTCTACGAGCAGCAGCGAGAGTTTGAGCAGACCTACTACCAGGCTATCGTCTACATTCTGTCAGATGATGGCATGAGCGTAGTCCACCGCTACGAGGCAGTGGGTTCCACAGTGGATATGGCTGTGCAGCAGGCAGCTTATGTGAGCCTTATCGTCCTTCGTGCTGACTACTGGGGATTTGAAGATTCTATCTATCGCCACATCCCCCGTGGTTACATCACTTCGGAGGGAGCTCATTTCATGCTCTACGACAACTTGGATGTTTACGAGCATGATAACTCCAGGCTGCACACCACCGCTCAGTTTGTGAGACACAATGACGCAGTTGCCCGCACACTATCTCAGGAGTTGGCTTCAGTCAGAGAGCAGCTTTACCTTGCTTTGACTCGTCTGGCGACTTACACCACAGACTTTGTTGGAGACAAGCGCTTTGCACGTTTCGATCAGCCAGTTGGGCGTCGTATGCCAGATGCTGGAGGTTACGAGCCAATCAGAGGTCCACTCCTTAACCTTGGTGCTGGTTACACTGGGATTCCCCGCTTTGGAGCACAGGGAGTCGACGCTATGTACTTCACCACGCCTAGAGTCGGTCTCAGACCACGTCAGATCTACGTGGATCGTCGTTCCACCTACTTTCGTGGGCGTACTCCTCACCGTACCTCTCGCCGTACTCCTCGACGCCGTCCTGCGTGATGAGCATGGGAGTACCGATGTATCCATTCTTAGCTATGTTTGGTTATCCTTTGGTATTCGAACCATTTATGGTGTGTTGGATATTCTGATGTAATTGAACATGTGATGGTGTACCTTTTTGTTATCTATTCATGCGTCAGAGTAATCTATCTTTCGGTTGCCAAGTCTATCCTTTTCTATTGTTGTGCTAAAATGCATTTCTATTCAGGATGCCGCCAACAAGGAACACCACGCCTGAACCACCGCCAATCACGGAGCTGTTGACTCAGATGACCCAAGTCATGACACAGATGGCTCAGTTTCAGGATAATCAGCACATCAACCAGACAGCTCCACGAGTGAGCATCAAGGAGTTTCTCAGTCTGGGTCCGAGAGCTTTCGTGGCCACACGCGAGCCCCTAGACGCTGATGACTGGATCCGTGATATAGCCAAGGCTCTAGAGATTGCACACGTAGCTGAAGAAGACAAGGTCAAGTATGCCTCCTATCTGCTGAAGGGTCAGGCAGCTTCTTGGTGGGAAAACTTCCAGGCCATGAGAACTGGCATGCCAGTCACGTGGGATCGTTTCAAGGAAGCCTTCCTGAAACACCACATTCCAGATGGTCTCATGGAAAGAATGCGTGAAGAGTTTTGGTCTCTCAAGCAGGGCAAGTTGGACGTCATCGGGTATCAGAGTGAGTTCAATCGCCTCGCTCGATACGCTGGAGATGAGGTGTCCACTGAAGCTAAAAAGATGGCAAGGTTCCGCAGAGGCTTTAACCCGGAACTCAAGTATGCCCTCACCAATGTCAAGGCCGACAGCTTCGAGGATCTCGTTAACACCGCGCTCAAAGAAGAAAATGGGCGCAAGGCGTTCGAGGAGTCTCGCAAGCACTCGCGTGAGGGTGGTTCCTCCTCCAACATGACCACCCCTCTGCAGAAGCGCCGCATCTGGGTACCAAATGGTGCTGTCACTCGGGCTCCATACGCCCAAACTTCTCCAGGCTTCGCTCCCCGCCCACCCAACCCTGCTCAGCTGCATGATCCAAGGGCTTCGATGGGGCAGCCAAGGCCAGGGCCTCCTCGTGTCGTCACGTGCTACAAGTGCAAGCAGACGGGACACTACGCCGACAAGTGCACGCAGAGGCAGCTACCACCACCACCACCTCGTCCTAACACAAACCAGGCAATGGTGCGCGCTCCCCTGCCTAAGGCCTTCAACTCCAACAATAGGCCTGTCGGGAGGACCGCAAGGGTGAATAATGTCAAGATCGACAAAGCTGAGGAAGCTCCTGACGTCGTTCTCGGTACATTTCCCGTAAACTCTATTCCAGCTAAAGTGTTGTTTGATACCGGAGCATCACATTCTTTCGTGTCAAAGATCTTTGCTACAGCAATTAAACTACCTTTTGTTGGTTTGGGTTCCCCGCTAGTGGTCAGCTCCCCTGGAGCAACTATGCAAACTTCCAAGATCAGTCACAAAAATCAAATTCTAATTGGAGGCCACATATTCCTTGCTTCTCTCATACTGCTTGGCAATTCTGACATTGATGTCATTCTTGGTATGGATTGGCTGAGGGCCAATAAAGCAAGAATTGACTGTGCTCAAAAGTCAATAACTCTGTTCCACCCTTCTGGCCAGATAATCTGTTCTCCACATGAATCAAGTTCCATTCAGCTATGCACCCTCAATGCAAAACCTCTACCTTCACTTGAAAATGTTCCGGTGGTTTGCGACTTCCCTGACGTCTTTCCAGAAGAGTTGCCAGGAATGCCTCCGGACAGAGCTGTTGAGTTCGTGATCGAACTTGAACCAGGTACTGCTCCAATCTCTAAGCATCCCTAAAAGATAGGAACTCCCGAGCTGAAGTTGTTGAAGGAACAAATTGATATGTACATGGAAAAAGGTTACATTCAACCTAGTTCCTCGGCTTGGGGTTGCCCAACTCTGTTCGTTGTGAAGAAGGATCAAACAAAGAGACTCGTTGTTGACTATCGTCCTCTTAACGAGAAGACCATCAAAAACAAGTATCCAATTCCTCGCATAGATGATCTTTTTGATCAACTTGCTGGAGCCTCAATATTCTCCAAGTTGGACTTGAGAATGGGTTACCATCAAATAAAGATCAGAAAAGAGGATATTCCAAAGACAGCCTTCACCACTCGCTACGGTCTATATGAATTCACCGTCTTGTCCTTTGGTCTAACCAACGCACCGGCGTCCTTCTCTCGACTCATGAATTCTATCTTCCATGAATACCTAGACATGTTTGTTGTGGTATATCTTGATGACATTCTTGTCTACTCAAAATCCGAGGAAGAGCATGAAGAACATCTCCGTCTCACTCTCATGAAGCTTCGCGAGCATCGTCTCTATGCCAAGTTCTCCAAATGTGAGTTTTGGATTTACGAAGTCGTTTATCTTGGTCATGTCATCTCTGCCAAGGGCATAGCCATTGATCCAGAAAAGGTTAAAGCAATTGTTGATTGGAAACCTCCAAAGACGGTGAAGCAAGTAAGAAGTTTTCTTGGCTTGGCTAGCTATTGCCGTCGCTTCGTCCCAAACTTCTCCAAGATTGCCAAACCTCTCACTGACCTCACAAAGAAGGACAAGAAGTTCGTCTGGTCTCCACAATGTGATGAAAGCTTCAATCTCCTGAAGACTAAACTCACTTCCACACCAGTTCTGGTTGGCCCAGATCCTTCCAAACCTTTCCAAATATTCTGTGATGCTTCTCTCCAAGGTCTAGGTGCAGTTCTCATGCAAGAACGTCAAGTTGTAGCTTATGCTTCACGTCAGTTGAACACACATGAGCTCAATTATCCCACTCATGACCTTGAACTCGCAGCAGTTGTGTTTGCCCTCAAGAAATGGAGACAATACTTGTTGGGTAATCGCACTGAAATCTTTTCCGATCATAAGAGTCTGAAGTACATCTTCACTCAACCAGATCTAAACCTCAGACAAAGGAGATGGATTGAAAATATCAAAGACTTTGATCTTACCATTTCTTACACTCCAGGCAAGGCTAATGTTATGGCCGATGCTCTCAGTCACAAATCGTATTGCAATAATCTCATGATCATGGAAAGCCAACCTCCTCTTCACGAAGAATTCCAAAAACTGAATCTTGGTCTTGTTCCTCAAGGCTATCTTGCAAACTTGACAGCCAGTCCAACTCTCGAGGACAAGATTTGTTCTGAACAACTCCGTGATGCTGAAATCAAGAAGATTGTAGAACACATCAAAGCAGGCAATGAGAAATTTGAGTGCTTCTCAATTGATGACAAGGGAACTGTGTTCTTCGAAGGACGCATTGCAGTTCCTCAAATTCAAAGTCTCAAAGATGTCATTCTCAAAGAGGCTCATGAAACACCTCTTTCCATACACCCTGGAAGTACAAAGATGTACCAGGATCTCAAGACACTATATTGGTGGCCTAGCATGAAACGTGAAATTGCTCAATACATTTCTGAATGCGACGTCTGTCAGCGTGTCAAGGCAGTTCATCAGAAAACAGCCGGTCTTCTCCAACCTCTAAAAATCCCTGAATGTAAGTGGGACATGATTGAAATGGACTTCGTCACTGGTTTCCCAAAGTCCAAGAGGGGAAACGATGCAATCTTCGTTGTCATTGATCGACTCACTAAAGTCGCTCACTTCTTTCCTGTCAAAGAGACAATCTCAGCTAGTTAGTTAGCAGAGCTCTACACAGCAAAGATTGTTCCTCTTCATGGTGTTCCGCTAGAAATAAGCTCAGACCGTGGAAGCATCTTCACTTCTCATTTCTGGAAAAGCTTTCAAGAAGCTTTGGGCACCAAGCTTCTGTTCAGCACAGCCTATCATCCTCAGTCTCAAGGGCAAGTCGAAAGAGTCAATCAGATTCTCGAGGATATGCTCAGAGCATGTGGTCTCTCTTTTCGCATGAAATGGGAGGAATGTCTTCCATATGCTGAATTCTCCTACAACAACAGCTTCCAGGCAAGTCTAGGCATGGCACCATTTGAGGCTCTCTATGGCCGCAGATGCAAGAGTCCGATCAATTGGTTTGGAGCTAGTGAACGTTCACTCTTAGGCCCTGACATTGTTAAGGAGGCCGAAGAGAAAGTTCGCATCATTCGTGACAATCTGAAGATTGCTCAGTCTCGTCAGAAAAGCTACTATGACAGCAAACACAGGGACATGGTCTATGCAGCTGGAGACAAAGCATATCTCCGTGTAACTCCCCTCAGAGGCACTCATCATTTTGGTGTCAAAGGAAAGCTTGCACCAAGATATATTGGTCCTTTCAACATTCTCTCAAGGCGTGCAGAAAATGCCTATCATCTTGAACTTCCAGAAAAGCTATCCAAGGTGCACGATGTGTTTCACGTGTCACAACTCAAGAGGTGCTTCAAAGATCCAGGTCGTGCAGTTGATCATGATTCCATTGAACTGCAAGAAGACCTCTCTTATGAAGAGCACCCTATTCGCATTCTCGATGAGACCGAGCGCAAAACTCGCAACAAGAGCACCAAGTTCTTAAAAGTGCAGTGGTCTCATCATTCCGATAAAGAGGCAACGTGGGAGACCGAAGAGGATCTTCGCAAGAAGTATCCGGACCTTTTCTCTTCTCAGTAGGAATCTCGGGGCGCGATTCCTTCAAGGGGGGGCGTTTTGTAACATCCCAAGTATGAAAACAACCTTAGAATGTTTTGCTTTTTGTTAATTTATGTTTTGCATCATGTCATCATAAGCATTGCATGTGGCATGTGTTTCAATTTGAAATTCAATTCAAATTCAAAACAATTGGTTCATACTTGGTATGTTCCAATGATTTCAAAATAAATTACTAACAGAAACAAATCAAATAGTTTTATTGCTTCCCATAAACTTGATTTTCCAAATGAGTGACTTGGTTAATTTTTCAAATAATTCAAATATTGCAAAATTCAAGCAAATTCAATTAAAATTCAAACATCAACAAATATTTAAATTTTTTTGAAAACAAAACTTCATGCAACTGGGCTTTCGAGTTATTTAATCCATTAAAAATATTTGCACAATAAAATTCCTTTTATTAAAACCCTAATTTGAATTTCAAATTCAAATTCAAACACCAAATAAATATTTGAAATTTTGAAAAACCAAAGTTGGTGCGTATGGGTATTTCCAATGTTCAGTGCAATCAACTTGTTTTCAAAATTTTATAAACCCTAAAAAAAACCCTTCTATTTCCTCTCTTTTCTATTCTCTAAAAAAAAGGAATAAAAAGAAAAAAATAGTGGGGGAGGCAGGCCAGCCCAAGTGGGCTGAGCCCACCTACTACCCCAGGCCCAGGCGCCCCCCAGCGCTGTCGTCTTCCTCCTCTGTACGCAGACAGAGGAGGGGAGACCCTCCCCCACCTGCAGCTCCCACCAGCTCCCCCTCCTTTTCCCCTCCATAAAGCCACCCCCGAGGGCAACCCTAACCCTAGCCTCCTTACTCCTTCCTCCTTGCCTCCGCCATCCTCCTTCTCCCTCCTCTGCTCCCTCTTTTCACTGAACCGGAGCAGCTCCACCATGGCCGGAGCTTGAAGGTCCCCACCGCCGCCGCCGTCGCCCTCGAGCCCGATCGACCCCACCGACCCACTCCCGGTGAGCCCCCCTTCCAATTCCCGTCCTTCTCTTCCCCACGCTCGCAGCATGAGCAACAGCTAGCTGCCGTCGTTCGTCCGTCTGTCCACGATCGACAAGTTCAGTAACTGAACTTCTGTTCAGTTTCAGTTTCACGACCAGAATCGACTCAAAACCCCCAAGCATCCCTAGTCTAACACGAAGCGCAGTAGTGGCCCAGTGGTTGGCGCTCTGCCTCCGCGCGCACACGGGCGCGGGTTCGAGTCGCCCCCCCAGCGCAATTTTTTTTCTTTTTGGTTTTATTTCCTGCAGCCCAGCCCCAAAGCAGATCAAATCTTAATTTGTAAATTCCACCAAATATTTATAAATGCTCCAATTTTGGTGATTCAAATTTCTGTAGATTCATAACTGTGAGCACTCTCGAAATATGTAAAAATGTCAACATGTTTCTGTAATAAATTTTGCACTAAATAATTAAATACAGAAATGGCTTTTAAAATTTGAAACTTTGGAAATTCATAACTTGAGTTCTGGTCACCCAAATTGAGCAAACTTGGGCTCTAAAATTTTTTCTTAACAAACTCTACACAGTGGTATTTTATTTGGTCACAATTGAATTAAATTTGAACATATTTCCCTCTGTTTACTAAAAGGGGCAGAATAAAAATGCTTATGAAAAAATGCATAATAAATTCAATAATGATCCAAAAATTATGTTTAATATCTCAAAATGTTCAGTGAAACATTGTCCACATGTTTTCAAGTATTTTCCCATGCTTTTGTAACTGAAAGTACCTCTTTTTAAATTGTTTACCAAAAATGGCAGAAATGAAAACAATAAGAATTAATTCTTATTTATTATTTTCTTCACCCAAAAATTATGGAAACTATACCAAAATGGAAAGAACTTCAATTGATAACAGAAAAGCATCATTTCATGCATGTGGGAATACTTTTGATGTATTGGTGTTATTAAAATTAATCATAGGCCACTAAGATAAATATGAGAGGTTTCCAAATAATGCAAACTTATTTGGGACACTCATTTAACTTGATGATCATGTCCATGATCTCTTACTTGCATTAAAATGTCATGCATCATCCTATGTTTGTGCATTATGCCATGTTATTGATTGTTCGTCTCTCTTCGTTGTTTGTTTGCTTCTCCTCGAATAGACGACGACGTTGAGACAGACGAGGTTTACGATACTACTTCCGAGGAGTTAGCCCAGTACCAGGCTACTGAGTTTGTAGGCAAGTATTCACTCACCTGAACCATTGTGTCCGTTACACACTTGATACCGGATACTTTCCGTTGTCTAATCTGCTAGCCTTATGAATTGTTGCTTGTGTTCCGATCCTATCACATGTTATCCTGTAACCCTGATATAGCCTCACCTCCACACCTATAACCCTGTTGCTTGTTGGCCTGTGTCTTACTAGCATGCTTAGGGTTGTTGTGCTCGAGTCTGATGTCCGTTATTTCTTTTACCATCTTTATTATGTTCTGGGGGCTCGATACTTAAACAACCACCTGTTAATGTTTGAGGTAATAATAATTTGATGATAAGGCACCGGCAGGAGGCCGGGTATGGTTTTGAGGCCTGCTAGTGTCGAACTCAGGAAAAGTTCTTGTCCTCTAGATCCATGATGAGCGCGCTAACCGCATGTGGGAAGCGTGTATGGGCGCCCCCCGCAACTCTGATTCGATTCGCATCTCGTCCAAATCGCCACACTTAGTTCGGGCTTTCCATTTAATGCACGCATATGCAGGTACGAACCCTTGGCGCCAGGGTGGAACTTTTGTAGTCGGCATTTAGGGCGGCGTGGTCTTCCAGTGCTATGAGGGTCCCCCTTATCTTCGTGGGGGCTCGATTAGCCGCGCACGCACAGCACATGGTTCTTTGGGCTTGATGCGAAGAAGAGTTGGGTTGTGTTGAGTGGCCTGCTTGGTGGGTTTGATCCCCGCCTGGCAGGTTATTCTTATGTGTACGGCCAAATTGGTGCATCCCTGCAGGGTTAAATCTTCTCGAGAAGCCGTGTTGTCCGCGGTTATGGATGACTTGGTGATAGGGCTGGCTAACAAGGATTAGACAACTTACACCTAATTAATAATAATTTGACTAGTAATAGGCTTATTGACACAATAACTTGAACCTTCATTAATCCAACTGTGTGGGTTATCCTCGGATTGCTTCTTTGGATAAGGGGCGAGATCCAGGATGGGTTTGTTTGAGGTTAGTGGTAGTTGGTTCCGATGCGCTATCTTATCCCTTTCTTTTAGCCGGATGTTGTAGCGTGTCTCTGTAGTTGGTTAGTGCAGCTCGCTGCCGCACCTTTGTATCCCCTATCTTCCGTTGAACCCAAAGCATCTGTACTTGGTGTTGTCGGGTACACTTTGGTATCTTGTGCGTCTTGCTTGCCAGTACTCGTCCGTACTGACCCCTTTGGGGCTGCTGGTTCTGCAGACTACGTTTTCGAGGATCCCCATGGTGGCTACTACGTGGAGTATGACGAGGCTGCTGACGAGTAGATAGCGGACCCGGGCAGGATCCGAGACTTCGTGGATGGGCTCCGTTCTTTTCGTTTCCGGCCTCTTAGGCCTATTTGGATCTTGTATGTACTCAGACACTTTGGATGCTTCCGCTGTGATGTAATGATGGCTTGTTGGGACATGTGTCCTCTGCATGACTGTATTTGCTATCTCTGCTCTAGTGAGAGCTTTTGCCATATATTTCTATTTCTTTGTGTCTTAGAGATTTGTTGTGGTATCACTTGTTCAAATGTCGTTGACGTACCATGTGTGTATGTTATGAAGTATGTCAATGGAAGTATTCAGATTCCTATTGGATGGTTTCACAGACGATGAATAGTAGAGGATGGTTGTCACACGTTTACGTGTTGGCCTACTCATATTGAGATGCGGGTGCAGGTAGGCCCCGTAAGCCAATTATCTACTATTTAGCGGGCTGTGTGTATCCTCTAGAAGTCCGGGTGCGACAAATGGTATCAGAGCCTGTCTGCCTGTAGGATCCCTTTTACTGGTCGCAGTTGAGTCTAGAAACTATTTTGTAGCTATATAGGAAAAATGAAATGTGAGAGTAGGAATAATGTTCTTTTATTTCTTTCCCCACCCACCCTCACTTTTTCTGGTAAGGAAGTGCAACGTTGTTTTCTCTTCTCATCTAAACTTTCAAGTTAGGATTTCACGTATCCTGGTTTCTCTAGGATGGTTATATCTACTAGACCATAGGAATGGAGGTGGTTGTGACATGATTTTCATGTTGCCTACTCACGATTGAGAACGGAGGCACATAAGCCCCGGAAGCAGATCCTCTATTCCTTAAGCAGTAGATATTGATCCTCTAGAAGCCCGGATGGGTTTTCCGTAGTACCTCAGGAGTGTTTGGTCTCGTGTTTCCCAAATGTTGCTTCGATATCCTGTTCTTCTTAAGATCCTTTTCGTCCGTTGGAACCTTGTTGTTGCTTGCCACTTTAGTTTTTCTACCGGCGTCTAATCAAAGCTTCCCCGATCATCTGCAGATGGATCTCAGGTTCTACCCGCAGGTGGTTCGTATGACTCGTTGTGAGAGCACTACCGGTTATCCGGAGATGCTGAGAGACATGGTCACTTTTCTGGGGTTTCGTTGGGCACCAGAGTACCAGGTCTACGAGCAGCAGCGAGAGTTTGTACAATCATAATAAGTATTAATGACATCATAGAGAACCGCAAAGAGGTACCTCTTGCCCCATGACATGGAAACAAGCCCATGTTACAATGACAAGATGAACAAACGGAGTAGACTCATCATCCTTTTTATTTTCATTCACTATTATGCATAGCTTCTTATTTTATTACATGATGTGTTGTAGAGTCACTCAAGCTGTAAGTAAATTTCCACACAGATAAAGCATGGCTTGGGTTAGCGGCCCAATGCGTTTCTCTAGTCATATAGATACTTACTCATCAAAACTTACTATTCCTCTATTTCATTTCGGCATGGCAGGAGTCCAAAAACAAAAGTACATGATATCAACCAAATGTAAATTTTTTGTGAAATGTTGAAAGATTTCCGGTGATACACGTTTATAGCTAGCTCCCAACCACACAGTTGTCAAACGCAAAACTTGTGGCTCCCATTATTGGATCATGTTTATTAGATGCATAAAAAGTAAAGTGTGCCTTCAAAAGTTCGTGAGAGTCCTATCCCAAGTTCAACCCATGAAAATTAATAAAGTGAATATCTTAATTTAGAACATAAATAACACAATAACATGGTGAACATACTCGTAATAGCAATGAAGCTAATGGGAAGATATGGTGGACTCACTGGAAATACTTGGCTAAGGAGTGTTGGAAACAAGTTTTTACTTGTTGGAATTTTTAAATTTTTGGGCTAGCAAGAGGGAGATAGTTGACCAGCTACTATGCATGCATATGTCCATAGAACTACTCATTTCATGACAAACTAAATAAACCAGAAATTGACATCAAGGACATGAATAAGAGATAGCTCAAGATAACATTATTGCAAATTTCTACACATAAAAAGCCTATAAATCATGCAAACATACGTAGCTCTTCAAATCAACCATGGCATCCCTATTCCAAGTCATAATACTAGCATCCAATACATTCCAACCCCAAACTCCAGTAGCTCAATCTCATATAAAATGATGGTGGTGGTCTTATCAAAACAAAAATAAAAACAAAAACTAGACGCTTCAAGTCTCTACGATAAATGCTTTGCTTAGAAAAACAGAAATTAGACATGTGCTAACCAAAAGAGTGTAGCTCCAGTGGGGTGTTCATCACATCCCCAAGATTATGGCTTTCACCATTCTTGGATGTCTTGAGGCGCAGCTCCTCTATTCCCTGTGAAAAAACTTCACAAAACATGTTTCTCCCATTCTTTTTCTGTGAGGTGAGATTAGCAAGGACAAACAAATCACATGCTTGCTGTGCGAAATTCCAAATCAAATGCTCCAGTAGATAGACAATAAGGTTCATTATGTTGTATGTTCACTCTCTTGCTTGAAAGAATCATGGAAATTCGATTCCCAAGCCCAAAGAATGCATAAAACAAAAGAAGGCAGAATCTGTCCAGAAAAGCAGCAGCAGCAAAACGAACATTTTTCCCTAAGCTAGACTCGTCACAAAATTAAGCCAATTTTTGTACTTACAAAGGACAAAAAGTTGCAGAACATACTAAAAAATTAGCTCAATCCGACATAGCAATAAAAAACGTAAAATCATACGGTGAGTAGACTCGTGCTGAAACAGAAATTTTATGCACTAGGATAGCAACTTATAAGTCCAAATGGGTTTGACTTGACTCTTTATTGAAAACTCCAGAATTAAAACAAAAAAAAAACTAATATCTTGAGACAGCAAGAGGACACTAGGAAAATCCAAACAAAAACAACCGGGTTGCCTCCCGTAAACCGCTTTCTTTATAGCCATATGGCTAGGCTTTACTTACTTGATAATCAAGAGGGATAAAGCTCATGAGGGAGCTTGTTCTTCAGCGTGCCCCTCTTCCTTGGGAAGGGCTCCATGCTTTTCTTGTGAGGGAACTGAAACTTGACATTCCCTTCCTTGGAGTCTATGATTGCACCTGTAGTACGAAGAAAAGGTCTACCCAAAATAATAGGGCTAGGGGATTTATCCCCCATATCCATAATAATGAAATCAACGGGTACGAAAGTCATGTGCAATTCAATCATAACATCTTTTACTTGTCCTACAGCATGTTTAGTAGAGTTATCAGCAAGGACAAATTCACTTGAGCACTTTTCTAAATTTTCTAGTTCTAGCAATTCATATAATTCTTTAGAGAGTACCGATACACTAGAACCTAGATCTAACATAGCATGGTGAATTTCTTTTCCAATTGAAACTAACACCTTGGGGATCCATGCATCCCCAAGATTAGGAGGTATCATGGCCTCATTCTAGTTCCTAGAATTTTTTTCTTGCAAGACATGATTAGCAATATAAGATCCAAAGCCAGGTTGATTAACATTTATAGTGGGGTCACTAGCAAATTTTTGTAGAGTAGCAATAAGTTCTTGCAAGCTACTTTTTTTCTAAATCGAGCAATGGATCCTTAATTTCAGTAAGCATCATAATTTCCTCTACTTTACTCTCTAATTTAGCTAGCATGATTGATTCACGAGGACTAATTTCATCTTTGCTAGCAAGATAAGACACATATGGAAGTAAATATTCAGGGTACTTCACTATTTCATTCAAAGTTTCTTCTAAGCTAGTAGGGACATGCTCACTTGTATTCTCAGAAATATGATCAATATTTTCAATAATAGGAGCAGCAATAGTATTAGAATTCATTCCTACACTAGGTTGTGCTTGTGGCTTTCCTGCTGACATGCTTAATAGAGTTGCTTGATTATCAGCTAATTTTGACAATGCTTTATCTAAATTCGAAGATTGAAGTTGCAATCCTTTAATATCACTACTAATGGATGCAATAGACTTATTTAACTCATGTATCATAGCATTGTGACTAGCAACTTGTTCCATAAGCAATTTAGTAAATTCAGAAATTTCACTAGAAGGCTTCCACTTATTTTCATTAGCATTAGGATATGGAACAAAAGGTTTATTTGGCACATAAGGAGGTTTACTATATGAATTGTAAGCATTACCAAAACCATTGCTACCATAATTCCTAACAAAATTAACATCCACACTTTCAGAATTACTACCAACTAGCTCCTGCAAAGGCACATTCTCCATATTTTGTTTATTAATAAAGCAAGAATAGTGTCCATTTTAGAAGACAAATCATTGGTTTCTTCAATTGAGTTTATTTTCTTAGTGGGATTGGGTGCTCTTTCAGTATTCCATTGACTATAATTTTGCAATATGCTTTCTAATATGCTCTTAGCCTCTCCTACAGTTTTACTCATAAAGGCACCTCCAGCAGCAGAATCAAGTATATTTCTAGACATGTAGTTTAGACCATTATAAAAAGAGTGTAGTATGGTCCATTCATTTACTCCGTGTGATGGGCATGTTCTAAGCATTAATTTAATTCTATCCCATGCCATGGCTACATGTTCATTATCATTTTGCCTAAATGAGAGGATATTATTCCTATTTTGCAAAATTTTAACGGGAGGATAATATTTCTTAATGAAAGCTTCTTTTAAATCATCCCAAGACTTTATACTAGCTGTAGGTAGTGAAAGTAACCATTCTTTAGCCTTTCCTCTAAGTGAAAAAGGAAATAATTTCAGTTTTAAAACACTACTTTCCACATTTTTAAATTTTTGCATATCACATATTTCCATGAAATCATGAAGATGCATAGAGGCATCCTCCATAGCACTACCACCAAATTGCTCTCTAGTAATTAAATTCAATAAACTAGGACTTACTTCATAGCTTTCAGCTTGTATTTCAGGTGTAGTAATTGGCCTAGCAACGAATTGGTCATTGGGTGTATTTGTGTAGTCACTTAATTTAGTTCTATCACCCATTTTAACAGTTTTTATGTAGTTTTTAATTTTTTATGCAAAACTGAAAAGTAAAGTAACTAGGCAAATTCGAAATACTAAAATAAACTAGATAACTAAATGCAAAACTAAAATGCAAACTAAAATAAAATATGCAAGAAAAAACAAAAACAAGAACAAAAAAAAAACAAAAAAAAAAACAAGACAAGAAACAAAACAATCTACTTGAAAGAAGGTGGAGATAGAAAGGACGGTACTCACGTAGGTGCAACCTCCCCAAGCTTAGGTGTTTGCACACCTTGTTGGTGATGAAGACTTCTTGTGAGCTCCCTTGGACAACTCCTTCACCTATGGCTCCCCGGCAACGGCGCCAGAAAAACGCTTGATGGCTAGGTTGAGACTCCAAGTGCAGAGTGTGTAGCTAGTGGCAAGCCTTCTTCCCCACGAGGGTGACTCGAGGGTTTATATCGAACTCTTGGGGAGCCAGTTTTTCAACAGTTGTCTTCCAAGCTTCCTCCAGGATCCTGCAAACAAGTAGAGAATTTTGTGCCCTCAACCTCACCAAGTGGTTGTCAAGCACAAGGTGTGAGACTTCTAAATTGCAATGCAAAACTGAAAGTAAATGTGCAATAATTAAATCTACTACTAAATGCAAATGAGAAAATAAATATGCAATGGATTGTTTTTGTATTTTTGTGATGCAAGTGGTGATGGAGATAATGTAAATTCGAATTGGAGATGCAAGTAAAGTAAAGTGCGAGTAAAGTAAATTGCAGCAAAGTAACTAGAGTGTTTTCTTATATTTAAAATAGGACCGGGGTTCATGGTTTCACACTTGCATTCTCTCAAATAAAGTGGTAGACGGTGGACATAAATAATTACATGTGAGATTACAATAACATGTTTAACATTGAGTACTTTCATATGGGCATCACGTCCTAGCATAGAGATCTCTACGGTCATATTGATCCCTCTTATACTCCACCAAGATGCGAAATAAATCATAACACCTCGATAATTAAGGAAAAACCAGAGTATAGCTTTAAGCAATGTGACATGAAGTTGAAGTAAGAACTTGCTAGATCTAGCCATGGAGATTGATTAGTGTCACTTCAAATCCCCGGTAACAAGGTACTCCTTTTTATCCCTAGTGAGGTAACTAAGAAAGGTTTAACAAAACCTAAGTGGATCGCTGAACTTCTGTCACTTTCACAGCACTAGCCACCCCCCTTACTCCAACTAATGCACCCATCACCCCAGACACGCTCTCAAGAACTAGATTGATAAAAGCTAGCAAATAAGAACGGGGTACATAAGATACATCTACTCAAATAACTCAAGAGAAACAATTGCAATCTCAGATTCAATAACTCATAGAAAAGATCCACCACATAGGAATTACAACGGTGCCCGTAATTATGTGAGGCAGCTCATACAGATCTAATTAGTGAAGAACATAGAGAGAGAGATACAAGTGCTACTTCCACAAACCCATAGCCCTGGGGTGGACTACTCCCTCTTCATGGAGATGTCGATGGAGATGACGTTGGAGGGGTAGGAGATCACACCGGCGGCGCCCCGCCGGAGTTTTCCCCCTCCAATCTGGAACTCCAGGTCTCTGTTTCGGTGTTTCGGTGTTTCGGTGGCGCTCTCTCCGTAAGGGTACGGGGGACCCTTTTTATAGTCGGTTTTAGGTCAAGACGGAGTCGGTAAGTCGAAGATGGAAGGAATTGGGGCCACAGGGGCCAAAAGGGGGCCTCTCACGCGGCCAAGGAATCTGGTCGCATGGAGGGTCCTCTTTTGGGCCTCCTTGCCCAATTCTCGTGGATCCTTCGCCCGCAAGTCTTCTACTTCCAAGAAAATGACCCCCGCAGATTTTCAGGTGATTTCGCGGAAGTTTGACCCCTGAAACGTCAAAAATATAGAGAACGGGGTTTCTGACAGGCAGGGTTAATTCCATAAAAGCTGGGGGACTTTGTAATTTAACCCCAAAATACTATAAACATTGAATTATACCCTTATATGATGCAATATGTAATAGAAAACCATGTGAAAATATGAAAAATTCATCTATGCATTTTACATGCATCAACATGATCCTACTATTTTAGTATTATGCATTAGTGTTTTATTGTAGCTATGCCTTTTTAGGAGTTGAGTGAAATATAGCAATGCTAGATTACTTCACTAACACCCAGGTGAAGTAATCATGTGTTGATCTTAGACAATGATATCTAGATGGAAGGTGCCATCGTATTGTTAGGATTGCTAGTAGCAATCTTGGTTGGGATGATCATGTTATATATAAAATAAATTGTTATTTTAATTGCTTATTGAAAACAATGTTATAATAATCAACCACTTGGATGGAATTTGGTTGTATGGATTATGTTGAGTGGCACTGTGGGTCATTTTTATGCTCACCTGCGCGCACCGAGGATCGAGAGAATATCATTTGGCTCTTTGTGTAGTAGCTTACGGTGCAACCGTTAACTTAGAAATGGGCATGTTAACTGAATCTTAAGTTGTGACTCTCATACCCACCGTGACCAACCGATGTAGAATAGATTAGGTTGTATGGGCCCAGGGTTGGGATTTGAGTGGTTACTTCCTATCGATTCCGACTTGGTTTTTATCTTACCATTACACACTTGAGTGTATAGGATCATGGGGCTAACCGGGTCATATGGGTAAAGTGTACACCCCTCGTGAGGTTATAAATCTAATTACTTAGAAATATTTCATGGTTAGAAACAATTGAGGAACTAGACTAAGGAACTACAACAAAATTCTTACTCATCCTGTTTTCCAATTATTAAAACTTGATGGGTTGACAAAATTTGGTAAGAACACTTGGTTTTTATCATTGTGTTTCTTAATTAATGGGTAGGAGCACGTGTTGTCTAACAATGTGTCCAATTATTATTATTGAATAACTATTTATTTGTGAGCAATAGGTAAAAGGATTTATTACTTTTCGCAAAATAGCCTTGTACTCTACCTAGCCAAGTATGCATGTAGATGTTAGCATGTTTCCTTATATCCGCCATAGTGTCACCTGTCAGACAATTTTTAGATTGTTCTGACCTCCTCTGGGGCTGCATATTCCAACATGCAGGTTGTTCACATTTAGAGTGATCGGTGTAGGTCACGTGATTCCACTCTACATATTTGTTCGCCTGTGGCACAAATTGAAGAATGAAGTCATACTTATTTGTGTTATGGTACTTGTATAATTTCTTTGAGAGGTACAAATTCATTCATTAATCAAACCGTTCGTACAATAATCTTTAATACATAAATCAGGGACAAAATCAGGCATGGGAGCAAGCCAAACATTGCTAGCACCAGCCGACCTGCAGCTTTGTTGCACAACCTATCAATTTTGATAATCTTACAACTGGGACTACGAATCTTCAACGCTTCAATGTCCATGAACACACTCCAGCTGGAAGAAGTACACGTTGAAGGTTTGTTAGCTGCTGCCACCGTATTCGCACCGACCGATTCCACATCAACCAGAAGAATGTTTAGTTCCAGCCCTATCTTGAGCCCCTCACGGATGGCACGTGCTTCCGCTTCCTCAGCGTCCCTGCACCTTCCAATAGAGAGGATGGAAGTCATTGTTGCCAAACCCTGATTATCCCTTATGATGATGCCAGCAGTGGCATTGCCAGAGGAAGGGGAGAAGGATGTGTCCACATTAATCTTTAGACCTCCCTTTTTTGGTTTTTGCTAGCAGCTTCTTGTGTGGTTGTCCTTCGTGTTCAATAAGGTACATGAGCCAGTATGATCACTTACATGAGTGAGAGGATGAGCTGAGATACCTTTACTAGTAGAGGGAGTGTATGCCAAGTTTTGGAGTTCATTATCGTAACTGAGCAAGGAGACCGATCTAGCAATGGCTTTGTCTCATTTTCCATGAGTAACATCGCAACGAAGGTGCCATGATCTCCACAGTAGCATATGAGTTCTGATTCTCTGTCTTTGGTAGCAGTTGGACAGGAGGTGTTGGAGCCAATCAGGACAAGATTTAGAGAAGAAGTGCTCTGCTGGGATATTCTAGTGTTTCATAATTTCCCGTCTTAGCGCTTTTGGTTTTGTACAGCTGACTGTAGCATGGAAGCTTCTTTCCTCTTCCTTTCCACATAGACTGCATGTACTATCGAGTTCAGGAGTCCTTCTAACCTTGTTCCTCTTTGTAGCTAGATTATCCCTAGCTAATCTCCATCCAAGATTTTCACTTTTCTTGGTAAGTTGGCCTTCTATATAGCTTTCCAAATATTCTTGCTATTGTCTTATGAAGAACTGGGCCTGCACGCTAATGGGGTGCGTAGTTGCACTCGTTGGTAAACCCCAAGAGAAAGTTTGTGAAGAGTGTAGCGGCAAGTTTTCCCTCAAAAAAGAAACAAAGGTTGAATCGATCAGTAGGAGGACAAGGAACTTTCGAAGGTTGATGCAGTTGATGTGGTAGGACGCACTACCGGTTCAGCAGCAACGTGGAACCTACACAGCACAATCAATTCACTTTGCCCCAAATAAGCAGTGAGGTTGTCAATCTCACCGGTTTTGCTGATAACAAAGAGGTTACATGTATGGTGTGGAAAATAGTAGGAGAACAATGTGAAAACAGTAGTAGCAGTGTGAAAACAGTAATTGCAGTGGTTGTATTATCAGTACGAGAAAATGGACCGGGGTCCATAGTTCACTAGTGGTGTCTCTCCATAAAAGATAGATAACATGTGTGGTGAACAAATTACAGTTGGGCAATTGATAGATATTGAAACATGCATGACATGATGATTACTATGAGATTCATGCGGGCATTACAACAAGATTCATAGACTGTTATCCAACTGCATCTATGACTAATAATCCACCCTCGGAATATCATCCGAACAATCCTTGGGTATTAAGTTGCACGCAACAGATAATTGCATTAAGCAAAGTGTGTAATATAAACAATGTAAACATCGTTGTTTTATCCCCGATGGCAACAACACATCCTCCATCCGTCACGTTTCTGTCACTCGAGCACAGATGCAAAGGAGGCATGAACCCACTATCGAGCATAAATACCCCCTCTTGGAGTTACTAGTATCTAATTGGCCATAGCATCTACTAACAATAGAGAGAATGCAAGATCATAAATAACATACACATGAAAAGAACATGATAGATTGATAATCAAGAGACATATCATTCAATATTCATCAGATCCTAGCAACCCACCATGTAGCATTACAATAAGATGATCTCGATCATGTAGGGCAGCTCACGAGATCTAAACATGAGGCATAAAGAGGAGAGAACAACCATGTAGCTACTTCTATGGACCCGTAGTCCAAATATGAACTACTCACGGATCACTCCGGAGGCGGGCATGGTAGTGTAGAGCCCTCCGGTGAGGATTTTCCCTCCCGGCAGGGTGCCGGGGAGAACTCTAGAACCCTCCCAAACTCGGGCTGATGATGACGACGGCCTTGGGTGTTTTTCGCGGAAAAGTGGGATATATTTAGGGTTAAGCCTTGGGGGAAATAAATAGGCGAAAGTGCGATGTCGGTGGGCGGCCAGGGGGCCCACACCACTCCATGACGCGGCCAGGGGCGCGCCGCCCTATGGTGTGGCCCCCCTGTGGCCCCCCTCCGAGTCTCTTTGGGACTCTGTGGAACCTTCAGGAATTCTAAGACTTCTGGGCTTCGAATTTTCCGATTCTGAGAATATTTCTAGAACAACTTTTCTGAAATTAAAAACAACATAAAATATGAACTGGCTCTATGGCATCTTGTCAATAGGTTAGTCCCAGGAAATCGATAAAAAGGCATAAAGTGTAAGGAAAACATGTAGCATATGGGATGAAAACAACATGGAACATCAGAAATTAAGGATACGTTAATGACGTATCAACATCCCCAAGCTAGACGAGTAGGTAAATGATAAAAACAAATAATTTCTGAGGTGACATGCTACCAACATAAACTTGATCATCTAAATTGTAAAACCATAAGTATAACTGAGATCATAGTACTTTAAACACAAGCATGATAGATATAATTTTAACAATGAAACATAGAAATCACCTTGCATCATGAAAAGTAACACAAATAAAAGAGAATGAATAATAATGCACTCGAAAGGTATACATTTGTTTCAAGCATGGAGAAAACATAGCAAAGTGATATTTCGCTTGTCCTTAAGAGTGGGGAAAAACATAAATTTCAGGATACCTTCTAAGTTTAAAAGGATGACTAGAACATAATTGAGAGCAAATAATAGCACATCATGAATCAATTAATAATGTTTCTGGAAAAAATGCACATTAAACTCAGAATGGAAACTATGCTCTCTCAACTGTGCATAAAGTTAGAAAATGGAGACTCAACATAAAATTAAAAGAAAGGCCCTTCGTAGAGGGAAGTAGGGATTAACTCATGTGCTAGAGCTTTTTATTTTGTTAAAGAAAGGTATTGAAAACATTTTTTTGAGAGGTGTGTATGCTTATGTCAACAAATGGTAAACAGAAAATATAGTACGTCACAAGCCAACTAGACTTCACAAGAGCGGCTCTCATGGAAGGACACATCTGGGTAGAAGGTCATGCCTCTTTCTCTTTTGTTTACACAATTATGCTTTGACTGATAAACCAGGGGCAAAAATAGTGAAGAGAATTTGTTCTATTAAGTTTGGGGCAGGGCACCCCGCTGCCAACTCTTCTATCATTTTGATAAGCGGATGAAGACACTAGTCGACGGTGTGAAAGTCCAATCAACAAGTGAGATAAAGATTCTCTATTTACGTCCTCGTGAGCTAAAAGAGGAGCACAAAATATGTAACATCCCAAGTATGAAAACAACCCTTAGAATGTTTGATTCCTTGTTTAATTTCAAGCAATGCATCATGTCATCATGTTTACTTATTGTTTGCATTTGTTTTCTATCTGTTTTATCCTGTTTTCACAACTCAAATTCAAACCTTTTTCAAACTTTGGTTTCATACTTGCTATGTTACAATTTTGGAATACAAATAACAACTAAAAACAACCATGTTATCCCTTTTCTCACTTATTAAAATTGTTGCTTTAATCCAACCAATAATTCAATCATTTATTCTCAAATCCTCTTTTAAATTTCAAAACAAGTTCAAATCAGTACTTATTTTGAACCCATCAAAATTCACCACACTTTGTGATTCTAAAATCATGTTTTAAAACTAGGGGTAACCCTATTCAAATGTTGTTTTCAATAAAGAAATTAAATATGAAAATTCCCCATATTTGGTTTCAAACACTAACTACAATTTTAAAATTTCATTTTGGAAATCCAAGTTGATATTGTGGTTACTAATTAATTAAAAAGCTTAACCTAATTTTTCTAGAATTTTTCTCAAATAAAACCTTAACAACTTTCTTCCAAAAGCAGAATGCAAAAAAAATAAAAACCAGAAAAGAATAAAAGAGAAAAGCGCGCGGCAGCTAAGCTACTGGCCCAGCCCACCTAGCTCTACGCGCGCACCGCAGCCCAGCCCGCGCAGCACCACTTACCGGTTCGAGCTGCGCCAAGATCCGTGCGAGCTCATCGGCGTCGTCTCCCACCTGTACGGCGTGCATCCAGCGGAGCCACGGCGGCCCCCGCGCGACTCCGGCGGCCAGGAGCAGCCCCGCGGCCCTATAAAACCCCCCTAGCCCCCTGGGAGAAACCCTAGACGCCTAGGTTTCCTCCTCCTCCTCGCGATCGCCGCCAATCACCTCCTCGCTGTCGTTTTCCCTCACTGCAACTCGACGCCGCCGTCGATCCTCTGACGAACTCCATGGCGCCGCCGTATCTCTCTCCCACCTAGCCATCCCTCAGCTGCCATCGCGTCGCCTCTCTACTCTCTCTCTACTGGACCCCAGGATCCCCTCTGGTAAGCACCAGATCATCGACGCCGTCCTCGTTTTTCCTTCCGGCCACCGTGCCCTCTTTTCTGAACCCGAGTGGTTCGTCGCCGTTGCAGAGCCTCCCACCGCCGTTGGACCGCTGGGCTAGCACCACCTCTTCCTCCTCTACGTGTTGAACATCTACGGAGGCACGGGGAAGCGTCACACCCTCGACACCGTCCGTGACCGCGCCGCCGTCGAGTTCATCCACGGCAGCCACCGCGGTGAGCGACCACCACCGTTCCCTCCTCCCTCTCTGCTGTTCGTAATCACCACCGCACCGTGCACGTCCACCAGATCGCATCGCAGCACACGCGCATGCCCGCTCGCGCCGTTGATCGCCGGCGTCCACTTTCTGTCAGTCGAGCACCGCGCCGTTCGTCAGTTTCGTCAGATACGAGCGGGATCTGAACCTTAACCTGAAACCTCCCCCTCTACTGACAAACACACAGCAGCAGCGCAGCGGTCCGAGCCTTTTGCACACACAGCGAGCTCGCGGGTTCGAGCCCCGCGGCCGCAAATTCTTTTGCGAATTTCGCCCAGCGTGCGGCCCCACCTGGCAGTGGCCCTCCTTGCCACGCCAGCACGCACACGCCACGCAAGCCCAGGGCCCACAGGGCAGTGCCTGTGGGTACGCCTCCTGTGCGTATAAAAAGGAATAAAATGAATCTGTTTTAAATTCGATTCTCTTTTAAATAGCAGAATTAAATCAAAACTTTGAAATTCAATAACTTTCATTTTGTAAATCCAATAAATACAAACCTGATGTCTATTCTGATCCAAATTTTATAATCTTTCCAAATATGCAATTTGTGTTCTGTTTTGAATTTTCAAAATGCAATTTAAATTCAAATCCAAATAATTCAAATGCAATTTGGAATAATTCATACCTAATTCATACTGTTTCCAAATAATTCAACTAAAATATGTTTTTCACACCTTTTTGAATGCTCTACTCAAATATAAATTTTTTTTTCTGGTTTGAACAATTTAAATTGCCCAATCTATTTAAATCATGTTTAATTCAATTAAAAATTGTTTAATTTTGTTTAATTCATAACTAAATAATCCAAAGTCCAATTTCAAATTGTGAAACATGTAATCCAACCAGAATTTGATGTTCTTTTCAAATATCAACTTTGTTATTTGTTTTGAACATTTTAAATGGTTGAAAACAACAACTACATGTGTGGTACCTCTAATGCACCCAAAATTTTCCAAAATTAATAACAAACTTTTAAATTGCTACAACCTATTGTAATTTGGTTCTAATGTTGTTATTTTGCTGTTTTCCTTTTGCATGCATCATGCTAATCCATTATCATCTGTTGATTAGTTGGAAAACAAATAAACTAACCAAATTCCATGGGCTTGTCATATGCAACTCACAGTTGCATATCAGTCCATTTAAATTGTGTTATCATATCAAATAGGTTATTTTGTTGCATCTATTAAATTGTCATGCATCATAGTTGATTGTGCACAATGCCATGTCAATGTTTGTTTACATACCTGTTTTGTTTGTTTGCTTCTTCTCGGTTAGACGACGACTACGTTGAGACCGACGATCCTTACGACACCACTTCTCAGGACCTAGCCCAGTACGATACTGAGCTGCCAGGCAAGTTATCACTCACATGAATCATCGAGTTTCCTTTCCACACTTGTTGTCGATACTGTCCTTTTGTCTACTATTGCTAGCCCTATGTATCGTTGCTTGTTCTCCGAACCCATCACATGATACCTTGAGCCATGATATTGCCACCACCTCCATACCCATAGCCTTTGCTTGTGCCTTAGTATTATCTAGCATGCTTAGGGTTGCTTTTACTCGAGTCTGTTGTCGGTTACTACTGTTACTATCTTATTATCCTGTACCGGGGCTCGTTATTAATCAATCAATCCTGTTATTTGCTAATGGTAATAATAACTTGATGATAAGGCACCGGCAGGAGGCCCATGAGTGGTTTTGGAGCCTGCTAGTGTCGACCCTAATAGGAAAAGGGTCTTGTCTACTGATCCATGATGAGCGCACTACCCGCATTTGGGAAGCGAGTATGGGCGCCCCCCTCAACTTGACCTGATTCGCATCTCGTCCAAATCGCCTCATTTAGTTCGTGTTTTCCATTTGCCGCATGCATGTTTTTGCGAGCCCAGCGCAGGGTGGAACTTTTGTAGTCGGCATATAGGGGGACACGTTCTTAGAGTGCTATGAGGGTCCATTTTCTTCTGGGCTCGATTAGCCGTGCGCCCAAGGTGCTTTGGGCTTGATGCGGAGAATGGTTGGTTGTGTAGAGTACCCCGCTTGGTGGGTTAGCTTCCCATCTGGCGGGTTATTCTTGAGTGTACGGCCAAATTGGTGCAACCCTGCAGGGATAATCTTCTCGAGAAGCCGTGTTTTCCGCGGTTATGGATTACTTGGTGAAAGTACTGGCTAACAAGTACTCAGGACAACTTCAACCTAATGATCAATCATGTTTCACCCAATGATTAATAATTTGACTAGTAATAGGTTATTCACACAATAACTTGATTCACCTTTTCATAACTGTGTGAGTTATCCTCGGATTGCTTCTTTGGATAAGGGGCGAGATCCAGGATGGGTTTGGTTGAATTTATCTTTCAGTTGGTTACAATCCTCGATCTTATCTTTTCTATTAGCCGGAACTTGTAGATATTTCTGTAGTTGGTTAGAGCAGCCAGCAGCAACTTTTATATCACCCCCTTTCTTCCGTTGATCCCAAGCATCTATGTTTGTGTTGACGGGTAACTCCTTGATGAATTGTGAGTCTTGCTTGCCAGTACTTGGATGTACTGACCCCGTTGGGGCTGTGGTTTACGCAGAGTACTACTACGACTACGATGCTACCCAGGATGGCTACTTTGTGGAGTTCGATGACGCTGCAGACGAGTAGTTAGCTGGACCTGGGCAGGATCCAGACCTTCGTGGATGGGCTTCGTTTTCCTTTATGTTCTCAGGCTTCTTAAGCCATGGATTTGTCTGTACTCAGACCCCTTTGTTTGCTTCCGCTGTTGTAATGGATGATATGTTGGGACATGTGTCCTCTGGATGACTGTATTCGATATTTTCTGCCTTAGTGAAGGCCAGTTGCACTTATTTCCTTCTTTTGTGTCTTAGAGACATTCTGTGCTATCATTCGTACCAAACTGTTGACGTACCGTGCGTGTTTGATTATGAAGTACGTCGACAGTAGTGCCTTTAGGTTCCTAGCGGATAGTTTACCTCGACGGTGGAAGCAGGGCTTGTGTTGTCGCGCATAAGCGCAGGCCTACCAGGAAGCTGGGACGTGGGAGCAGTTATGCCCCATAATCCAAGCACCTGACTTCCAGTTCGTGCGAGGAGTATCCTCTAGAAACCCAGGGTGCGACAAATGGTATCAGAGCCTGTCTGCCTGTAGGATCCCTTTTTACTGGTCGCAGTTGAGTCTAGAAACTATTTTGTAGCTATATAGGAAAAATGAAACGTGAGAGTAGGAATTCTGCCATTTTTCTTCTTTCCCCACCCACCCACCCTTTTTCTGGTAAGGAAGTGCAACGTTGTTTTCTGTTCTCACCTAAACTTTTAAGTTAGGATTTCACGTGTTTTGGGTTATCTGTAGTACCTCAGGATTTTTGGTCTCGTTTTCCCGATGTTGCTTCAATATCATGTTCTTTTCAACATCCTTTTCGTCCATTGAACCTTGTTGTTGCTTTCCACATCCTTTTTCATCTACCGGAGTCTAATCAAAACCTTCCAAATAATCTGCAGATGGGTCTCAACTACTATCCGCAGGTGGTACGCATGACTCGCTGTGAGAGCACCGCCGGTTTTCCGGAGTTGCTGAGAGACATGGTTACCTTTCTGGGGTTCCATTGGGCACCAGAGTACCAGGTCTACGAGCACCAGCGAGAGTGTGACCAGACTTGCTACCGGGCTATCGTCTACATTCTGTCGGATGATGGAAGGAGCATTGCACACCAGTACGAGGCAGTAGGGTCCACCGTGGATATGGCAGTGCAGCAGGCAGCGTACGTGAGTGTCACCGTTCTCCGTGCTGACTACTGGGGGTTTGATAAGTCCAGCTTTCGTCACATCCCCCGTGGTTACATCACGGCAGCAGGAGCTCACTTCACTATCCACCGTGACATGGATACCTACGAGACTGATAGCTCCAGGCTCCAGGTCACTGCCCAGTTTGCTAGTCACAGTGATGCCGTTGCTTCCGCACTTTCTCAGGAGTTAGCCGCAGTCAGGGAGCAGCTCCGCCTTGCTCTCACTCGTCTGGCGACGTACACCACAGACTTTGTTGGAGACGAGCGCTTCGCACGTGTCGTTCAGCCAGCTGGTCTTCCGTTGCCAGATGCTGGAGGTTACGAGCCGATCAGAGGCCCACTTCTCGATCTCGGAGCTGGTTACACAGGGATTCCCCGCTATGGAGCACAGGGATACGACGCTTTCCACTTTACCACACCGAGAGTTGCTCTCAGAGCAGTTCCTATCTACAGGGATCGTCGTGATACCTACTTCCGTGGGATTCCTCCTCACCGTATCTCTCGTCGTACTACTCACCGCCGTCCTGCGTGATGAGCATGGGAGTACCGTTGTATCCATTACTAGCTGTGTCTAGTTTATCCTTTCGTTTTCGAACCATGTATTGGTCTGTTGGATATTCTGATGTATTTGAACATGTGTTGATGTACCTGTTGGTTATCTATTCATGCGTCGGAATAATCTATCTTTCGGTTACCAAGTCTATCCTTTTCTGTTGTTGTGCTAAAATGAATTTCTGTTCAGGATGCCTCCAACCAGGAACAACCCGCCACCGCCACCACCAATGGGGGAGCTGTTGGCTCAGATGACCCAAGTGGTGACACAGATGGCCCAGATCCAGGCTAACCAGCAACACAACCAGAATGCTCCAAGGGTCACCATCAAGGACTTCCTCAGCTTGGGCCCAAAAGCTTTCGTGGCAACACGTGAGCCCCTGGATGCTGATGACTGGATCCGTGACGTGGCAAGAGCTCTGGAGATAGCTCATGTTGCTGAAGAGGATAAGGTCAAGTACGCCACCTACCTACTGAAGGGTCAGGCAGCTACTTGGTGGGAGAACTACCAGGCCATGAGGGCTGGCTTTCCTATCAACTGGGGATGTTTCAGAGATGCCTTCCTGAAGCACCACATCCCGGATGGTCTCATGGAAAAGATGCGTGAGGAATTCTGCTCTCTCAGACAGGGCAAGCTGGACGTTCTCGGCTACCAGAACGAGTTCAATCGTCTCGCTCGGTACGCTGGTGACGAAGTGTCCACCGAAGCCAAGAAGATGGCAAGGTTCCGCCGAGGTTTTAACCCGGAACTGAAGTACGCTCTCACAAACATCAAGTGCAAGGACTTCGTCGAGCTTGTGAACACCGCGCTCAATGAGGAGAATGGGCGCAAGGCGTTCGAGGAGTCGCGCAAGCACTCGCGTGAGGGTGGTTCCTCCTCCAACATGACCACCCCTCCGCAGAAGCGCCGCATCTGGGTGCCAAATGGTGCTGTCACTCGGGCTCCAAATGCCCAAGCTTCTCCAGGCTTTGGTCCCCGCCCACCCAACCCATCTCAGATGCAGGGTCAGAGGTTTCCGATGGGGCAGCCAAGGCCGGGTCCTTCTCGTGTCGTCACTTGCTACAAGTGCAAGGAGACTGGACATTATGCTGATAAGTGCACTCAGAAGCAGCTACCCCTACCTCCTCGCCCCAACACCAACCAGGCTATGGTTCGTGCTCCTCCGGCTAAAGCCTTCAATTCCAACAATAGGCCTGTCGGGAGGAACGCGAGGGTGAACCATATCAAGGCCGACAAAGCCGAAGAGGCTGCTGACGTCGTTCTCGGTATATTACCCGTAAACTCTATTCCAGCTAAAGTGTTGTTTGATACTGGAGCATCGCATTCATTTGTGTCAAAGATTTTTGCAAAAGCATACAACCTAGTTCTGGTTCCGCTAAGCAATCAAATGACTGTTCACTCTCCGGGACCGCAAATGTTGACTTCCAAGATAAGCATGGACAATGAGATCCTAATTGGAGGTCGTGTATTCCTTGCTTCACTCATGTTGCTGGGAAATTCTGACATTGATGTCATTCTGGGTATGGATTGGTTGAAGACCCACAAAGCTAAAATTGACTGTGCTCAAAAGTCAATAACTCTCTCCCACACTTCAGGCCAGATAGTCTATTCTCCATATGGATCAACTTCTGCTCAGCTGTTCAGCCTCGATGCCAAACCCCTTCCGGCAATTGAAAATGTTCCGGTGGTTTGTGAATTCCCTGACGTCTTTCCAGAAGAGTTGCCAGGGATGCCCCCGGACAGAGCAGTTGAGTTCGTGATCGAGCTTGAGCCAGGTACTGCTCCAATCTCTAAGCATCCATACAAGATAGCTCCTCCTGAACTGAAATTGTTGAAGGAGCAAATCGATATGTATATGGACAAAGGTTTCATTCAGCCTAGTTCCTCCGCTTGGGGTTGCCCAACTCTGTTTGTTGCCAAGAAGGATCAAACTAAAAGACTCGTGGTTGACTATCGTCCTCTCAACGAGAAAACCATCAAGAACAAGTATCCACTTCCTCGTATCGATGATCTTTTTGATCAACTTGCTGGAGCCTCAATATTCTCAAAGTTGGACTTGAGGATGGGTTACCATCAGATAAAGATCAGAAAGGAAGATATTCCTAAGACAGCTTTCACCACTAGGTACGGTCTATATGAATACACCGTCATGTCCTTTGGTCTCACCAATGCACCGGCGACCTTCTCAAGACTCATGAATTCTGTCTTCCATGAATACCTCGACAAGTTCGTTGTGGTATATCTTGATGACATTCTAGTCTACTCAAAATCCGAGGAAGAGCATGGAGAACACCTTCGTCTCACTCTCATGAAACTTCGCGAGCATCGTCTGTATGCCAAGTTTTCCAAATGTGAGTTCTGGATTCCAGAAGTTGCATATCTTGGTCATATCATCTCTGCCAAAGGCATAGCCATTGACCCGGAAAAGGTTAAGGCAATTGTTGATTGGAAACCCCCTAAGACGGTGAAACAAGTTAGAAGCTTTCTTGGCTTGGCTAGCTATTGCCGTCGTTTCGTCCAAAACTTTTCTAAGATTGCTAAACCTCTCACTGATCTCACAAAGAAGGACAAAAAGTTCGTTTGGACTCCACAATGTGATGAGAGTTTCAACCTCCTGAAGACTAAACTCACTTCCACACCTGTTCTAGTTGGCCCCGACACCACCAAATCTTTCCAGATATTCTGTGATGCATCTCTCCAAGGCTTAGGAGCAGTTCTTATGCAAGAACGTCAAGTTGTGGCTTATGCTTCACGTCAGTTGAACCCACATGAGCAAAACTATCCCACTCATGATCTTGAACTTGCAGCAGTTGTGTTTGCCCTCAAGAAATGGAGACAATACTTGTTGGGTAACAAAACTGAAATCTTTTCCGATCACAAGAGTCTGAAATACATCTTCACTCAGCCAGATCTGAACCTCAGGCAAAGGAGATGGATTGAGAAGATTAAAGACTTTGATCTCACCATTTCTTACACTCCAGGCAAGGCTAATGTTATGGCCGATGCTCTCAGTCGCAAATCCTATTGCAATAATCTCATGATCATGGAGAGCCAACCTCCACTTCATGAAGAATTCCAAAAGCTGAACCTTGGTCTTGTTCCTGAAGGATACCTTGCTAGCTTGACAGCCAGCCCAACTCTCGAGGACAAGATTCGTTCTGAACAACTTCGTGATAATGAAATCAAGAAGATTGTGGATCACATCAAGGAGGGCAATGATAAGTTCAAGTCCTTCTCAATTGATGACAAGGGAACTGTGTTCTTCGAAGGACGCATTGCAGTCCCTCAGATTCAAAGTCTCAAGGATATCATTCTCAAGGAGGCTCATGAAACTCCTCTATCCATTCACCCTGGAAGTACAAAGATGTACCAGGATCTCAAGACTCTGTATTGGTGGCCTGGCATGAAACGTGAAATTGCTCAATACGTTTCTGAATGCGACGTTTGTCAACGTGTTAAGGCAGTCCATCAGAAGACAGCAGGTCTACTCCAACCTCTGAAAATTCCTGAGTGGAAGTGGGACATGATTGAAATGGACTTCGTTACTGGGTTTCCAAAGTCCAAAAAGGGCAACGATGCAATCTTCGTTGTTATTGATCGTCTTACTAAGGTTGCTCACTTCTATGCTGTAAAGGAAACTATCTCAGCTAGCCAGTTAGCAGAGCTCTACACAGCAAAGGTTGTTCCCCTTCATGGTGTTCCATTGGAAATAAGCTCAGACCGTGGAAGTATTTTCACTTCTCATTTCTGGAAAAGCTTTCAAGAAGCATTGGGCACTAAACTTCTGTTCAGCACAGCTTATCACCCTCAGTCTCAGGGGCAAGTCGAAAGAGTCAATCAGATTCTCGAGGATATGCTCAGAGCATGTGGTCTCTCCTTTGGCATGAAATGGGAGGATTGCCTTCCATATGCTGAATTCTCCTACAACAACAGCTACCAGGCAAGCCTAGGAATGGCACCATTTGAGGCACTGTATGGTCGCAGATGCAGGAGTCCAATCAATTGGTCTGGAGCTGGTGAACGTTCACTTCTAGGCCCTGATATTGTTAAGGAAGCCGAGGAGAAAGTTCGTATCATTCGTGACAATCTCAGGATTGCTCAGTCTCGTCAGAAGAGCTATTATGATAGCAAGCACAGGGATATGGTCTATGCACCTGGTGATAAGGCATATCTCCGTGTAACTCCCCTCAGAGGCACCCATCGTTTTGGTGTCAAAGGAAAGCTTGCACCAAGATACATTGGTCCTTTCAACATCCTCTCAAGACGTGCAGAGAATGCTTATCGTCTTGAACTTCCAGAAAAACTATCCAAAGTGCACGATGTGTTCCACGTGTCACAACTCAAGAAGTGTTTCAAAGATCCAGATCGTGCAGTTGATCATGATTCCATTGAGCTGCAAGATGATCTATCTTATGAGGAGCACCCTATTCGTATTCTCGATGAGACCGAGCGTAAGACTCGCAACAAGAGCACCAAGTTCTTGAAAGTCCAATGGTCGCATCATTCCGATAAAGAGGCAACGTGGGAGACCGAAGAGGATCTTCGCAAGAAGTATCCGGACCTTTTCAATTCTCAGTAGGGAATCTCGGGGCGCGATTCCTTCAAGGGGGGGCGTTTTGTAACATCCCAAGTATGAAAACAACCCTTAGAATGTTTGATTCCTTGTTTAATTTCAAGCAATGCATCATGTCATCATGTTTACTTATTGTTTGCATTTGTTTTCTATCTGTTTTATCCTGTTTTCACAACTCAAATTCAAACCTTTTTCAAACTTTGGTTTCATACTTGCTATGTTACAATTTTGGAATACAAATAACAACTAAAAACAACCATGTTATCCCTTTTCTCACTTATTAAAATTGTTGCTTTAATCCAACCAATAATTCAATCATTTATTCTCAAATCCTCTTTTAAATTTCAAAACAAGTTCAAATCAGTACTTATTTTGAACCCATCAAAATTCACCACACTTTGTGATTCTAAAATCATGTTTTAAAACTAGGGGTAACCCTATTCAAATGTTGTTTTCAATAAAGAAATTAAATATGAAAATTCCCCATATTTGGTTTCAAACACTAACTACAATTTTAAAATTTCATTTTGGAAATCCAAGTTGATATTGTGGTTACTAATTAATTAAAAAGCTTAACCTAATTTTTCTAGAATTTTTCTCAAATAAAACCTTAACAACTTTCTTCCAAAAGCAGAATGCAAAAAAAATAAAAACCAGAAAAGAATAAAAGAGAAAAGCGCGCGGCAGCTAAGCTACTGGCCCAGCCCACCTAGCTCTACGCGCGCACCGCAGCCCAGCCCGCGCAGCACCACTTACCGGTTCGAGCTGCGCCAAGATCCGTGCGAGCTCATCGGCGTCGTCTCCCACCTGTACGGCGTGCATCCAGCGGAGCCACGGCGGCCCCCGCGCGACTCCGGCGGCCAGGAGCAGCCCCGCGGCCCTATAAAACCCCCCTAGCCCCCTGGGAGAAACCCTAGACGCCTAGGTTTCCTCCTCCTCCTCGCGATCGCCGCCAATCACCTCCTCGCTGTCGTTTTCCCTCACTGCAACTCGACGCCGCCGTCGATCCTCTGACGAACTCCATGGCGCCGCCGTATCTCTCTCCCACCTAGCCATCCCTCAGCTGCCATCGCGTCGCCTCTCTACTCTCTCTCTACTGGACCCCAGGATCCCCTCTGGTAAGCACCAGATCATCGACGCCGTCCTCGTTTTTCCTTCCGGCCACCGTGCCCTCTTTTCTGAACCCGAGTGGTTCGTCGCCGTTGCAGAGCCTCCCACCGCCGTTGGACCGCTGGGCTAGCACCACCTCTTCCTCCTCTACGTGTTGAACATCTACGGAGGCACGGGGAAGCGTCACACCCTCGACACCGTCCGTGACCGCGCCGCCGTCGAGTTCATCCACGGCAGCCACCGCGGTGAGCGACCACCACCGTTCCCTCCTCCCTCTCTGCTGTTCGTAATCACCACCGCACCGTGCACGTCCACCAGATCGCATCGCAGCACACGCGCATGCCCGCTCGCGCCGTTGATCGCCGGCGTCCACTTTCTGTCAGTCGAGCACCGCGCCGTTCGTCAGTTTCGTCAGATACGAGCGGGATCTGAACCTTAACCTGAAACCTCCCCCTCTACTGACAAACACACAGCAGCAGCGCAGCGGTCCGAGCCTTTTGCACACACAGCGAGCTCGCGGGTTCGAGCCCCGCGGCCGCAAATTCTTTTGCGAATTTCGCCCAGCGTGCGGCCCCACCTGGCAGTGGCCCTCCTTGCCACGCCAGCACGCACACGCCACGCAAGCCCAGGGCCCACAGGGCAGTGCCTGTGGGTACGCCTCCTGTGCGTATAAAAAGGAATAAAATGAATCTGTTTTAAATTCTATTCTCTTTTAAATAGCAGAATTAAATCAAAACTTTGAAATTCAATAACTTTCATTTTGTAAATCCAATAAATACAAACCTGATGTCTATTCTGATCCAAATTTTATAATCTTTCCAAATATGCAATTTGTGTTCTGTTTTGAATTTTCAAAATGCAATTTAAATTCAAATCCAAATAATTCAAATGCAATTTGGAATAATTCATACCTAATTCATACTGTTTCCAAATAATTCAACTAAAATATGTTTTTCACACCTTTTTGAATGCTCTACTCAAATATAATTTTTGTTTTCTGGTTTGAACAATTTAAATTGCCCAATCTATTTAAATCATGTTTAATTCAATTAAAAATTGTTTAATTTTGTTTAATTCATAACTAAATAATCCAAAGTCCAATTTCAAATTGTGAAACATGTAATCCAACCAGAATTTGATGTTCTTTTCAAATATCAACTTTGTTATTTGTTTTGAACATTTTAAATGGTTGAAAACAACAACTACATGTGTGGTACCTCTAATGCACCCAAAATTTTCCAAAATTAATAACAAACTTTTAAATTGCTACAACCTATTGTAATTTGGTTCTAATGTTGTTATTTTGCTGTTTTCCTTTTGCATGCATCATGCTAATCCATTATCATCTGTTGATTAGTTGGAAAACAAATAAACTAACCAAATTCCATGGGCTTGTCATATGCAACTCACAGTTGCATATCAGTCCATTTAAATTGTGTTATCATATCAAATAGGTTATTTTGTTGCATCTATTAAATTGTCATGCATCATAGTTGATTGTGCACAATGCCATGTCAATGTTTGTTTACATACCTGTTTTGTTTGTTTGCTTCTTCTCGGTTAGACGACGACTACGTTGAGACCGACGATCCTTACGACACCACTTCTCAGGACCTAGCCCAGTACGATACTGAGCTGCCAGGCAAGTTATCACTCACATGAATCATCGAGTTTCCTTTCCACACTTGTTGTCGATACTGTCCTTTTGTCTACTATTGCTAGCCCTATGTATCGTTGCTTGTTCTCCGAACCCATCACATGATACCTTGAGCCATGATATTGCCACCACCTCCATACCCATAGCCTTTGCTTGTGCCTTAGTATTATCTAGCATGCTTAGGGTTGCTTTTACTCGAGTCTGTTGTCGGTTACTACTGTTACTATCTTATTATCCTGTACCGGGGCTCGTTATTAATCAATCAATCCTGTTATTTGCTAATGGTAATAATAACTTGATGATAAGGCACCGGCAGGAGGCCCATGAGTGGTTTTGGAGCCTGCTAGTGTCGACCCTAATAGGAAAAGGGTCTTGTCTACTGATCCATGATGAGCGCACTACCCGCATTTGGGAAGCGAGTATGGGCGCCCCCCTCAACTTGACCTGATTCGCATCTCGTCCAAATCGCCTCATTTAGTTCGTGTTTTCCATTTGCCGCATGCATGTTTTTGCGAGCCCAGCGCAGGGTGGAACTTTTGTAGTCGGCATATAGGGGGACACGTTCTTAGAGTGCTATGAGGGTCCATTTTCTTCTGGGCTCGATTAGCCGTGCGCCCAAGGTGCTTTGGGCTTGATGCGGAGAATGGTTGGTTGTGTAGAGTACCCCGCTTGGTGGGTTAGCTTCCCATCTGGCGGGTTATTCTTGAGTGTACGGCCAAATTGGTGCAACCCTGCAGGGATAATCTTCTCGAGAAGCCGTGTTTTCCGCGGTTATGGATTACTTGGTGAAAGTACTGGCTAACAAGTACTCAGGACAACTTCAACCTAATGATCAATCATGTTTCACCCAATGATTAATAATTTGACTAGTAATAGGTTATTCACACAATAACTTGATTCACCTTTTCATAACTGTGTGAGTTATCCTCGGATTGCTTCTTTGGATAAGGGGCGAGATCCAGGATGGGTTTGGTTGAATTTATCTTTCAGTTGGTTACAATCCTCGATCTTATCTTTTCTATTAGCCGGAACTTGTAGATATTTCTGTAGTTGGTTAGAGCAGCCAGCAGCAACTTTTATATCACCCCCTTTCTTCCGTTGATCCCAAGCATCTATGTTTGTGTTGACGGGTAACTCCTTGATGAATTGTGAGTCTTGCTTGCCAGTACTTGGATGTACTGACCCCGTTGGGGCTGTGGTTTACGCAGAGTACTACTACGACTACGATGCTACCCAGGATGGCTACTTTGTGGAGTTCGATGACGCTGCAGACGAGTAGTTAGCTGGACCTGGGCAGGATCCAGACCTTCGTGGATGGGCTTCGTTTTCCTTTATGTTCTCAGGCTTCTTAAGCCATGGATTTGTCTGTACTCAGACCCCTTTGTTTGCTTCCGCTGTTGTAATGGATGATATGTTGGGACATGTGTCCTCTGGATGACTGTATTCGATATTTTCTGCCTTAGTGAAGGCCAGTTGCACTTATTTCCTTCTTTTGTGTCTTAGAGACATTCTGTGCTATCATTCGTACCAAACTGTTGACGTACCGTGCGTGTTTGATTATGAAGTACGTCGACAGTAGTGCCTTTAGGTTCCTAGCGGATAGTTTACCTCGACGGTGGAAGCAGGGCTTGTGTTGTCGCGCATAAGCGCAGGCCTACCAGGAAGCTGGGACGTGGGAGCAGTTATGCCCCATAATCCAAGCACCTGACTTCCAGTTCGTGCGAGGAGTATCCTCTAGAAACCCAGGGTGCGACAAAATAGGAGTAATTTTGAAGGTTTTAAAAGTAACACATGAGCAATTTACTTTGGAGTGGTGGTTAAATACCACATGTAGGTAGGTATGGTGGACACATTTGGCAAACTTTGATTTTTGGGAGTTGGATCCACGAGTAGAGCTCATACTCAGTATAGGTGGAGGCTAGCAAAAGACTGGGAGCGACAAATCAAGAGATCAATAATGGCCATAATCATGCATAGCGACAAAACATCATTAATCAAAGCATAAAGGGCATTAATAGTTCAAAAACTATATGATCATAGAGTCTATAAGTGACTGGTTTGTAGTAAAAAATATGGTGCAAGAATGCGCCAAGTCAACCAAATAAAACATTTAAATGAGAACACCACAAATTTATGCTTCAATATGAAAACAGAAACTCATGATTCTTTGAATGGAACATTAAACACTCTCAGCTATTTGAGACAAGTCATGCTACAAAAATAACTACTAGGCTTAAAATTAAAATAACATCTAGCATGACATGAAAAAGTCTAGCCCCAGTCTATACAAGCTTCTACTTGCACCGTTATAAGCACAAAAACTGTATTACTGCTTTCCAACACCAAACATTTTATAGTAAACAAAAACTCTCCAAGAGATACCACAAACAAAACTCTACGAAAACTAACATATCTGAATAAGAGATATAAGAAAAATAGGAGCTAAACAGGAATTTTGCAGCAACTAGAAGAAAAACGAAGAATACGAGCATAACGAGTATTCATATGAAAAAGCAGAGCGTGTATCTCTCCCAAGCAAGAATTCTAGGTTCCATTGATATTTATTGCAGCAAGGAAAATAAAACAAAAACAAACGGACGCTCCAAGTAAAAATTCATATCGTGTGACCGAATAAAAATATAGTTTCACTAGAAGTGATCTGATAATTTGTTGATGAAGAAGGGGATGCCTTGGGCATCCCCAAACTTAGACGCTTGAGTATTCTTAGAATTTTCTAGGATGAACCACGGGGGCATCCCCAATATTTGACTTTGCACTCTCCTTGATCACATTATATCACCCTCTTCTCTTGACCCTTGAAAACTTCCTTCACACCACACTCAAAGTAATTCGCATTAGAGGGTTAGTGCAACAGTAAAAAATTCATGGTTCTGCAAGGGAACAAGTGATATTGGTACTTTAAAACATTAGCTTCAACCACTGATATTTTGTGGAGAAAAGAAATCTACTTGACATAGTAAAAGAGCAAATGCACGAAAAATGGCAGAATCTGCCAAAACCAGAATAGACTGTAATGACGAATTTTTTCGGGGCACTTAAGTTGCTTAGATCGAAAAACGTAAAGAAGGAAAAAGTTTTCGAATTAGCTGAGGAATAAGCACAACAAGTTTCAGATCATTTTGATCTTTGTGTGATTTATACGAGTTTTTATGGTGGATAACAGAAATCTGTTTTCTGCGCAGAAATCCAAAACCAACTCCAACTTTCGCTAGAAACTTGACTTGGCACAACTAATACACGAAAATAAAGATATAAAGGACTTTCTACAGGAGTATACAACCCCTTGACTCAAATAAAACATAAAAAAACAAATCAAAAATAAAACCATGGGTTATCTCCCAAGAAGTGCTTTTCTTTAATGCCTTTTTTAGCTAGGCCCAGAAAAATGGAATCAAGTGTTTTCAAGTGAAGAAGCATCCAAGTCAATAATTTCCTCCAAAATACCACTTGTAGCAATTGGTACTTTATGTACTCCTGAAGATGATGCAACATACAAATCACTTTTAGTTTCACTAAAAGTTTTATTAATTTTAAACACATTAGGAGATTTTGGTTTAGGCACCTTGGGGGCATACATAATTTTTCTCTCTTTTCCCATAGAAGGTTTCACCCTCTTAAACTTAAGATGAAAAAGTTAAGCTTAAAGTTTCCATAGCCTCCTCTAGTTTACCAATCCTCATGTTTTGACTATCATGGATATTGCTAGATTCTAAAACAGTAATTATCTTGTTGAAACTTACTATTGATTCATTAACTTTGCTAACATTATCACGAAAATTTGGCAAAATTTTCTCCATAGAGTTTAGCTTTTTAATAACATCATCTAAAGTCATGTCAGTTTTAACAACCTTAGTAGGTGGTTTACCAACTAAACTTTCAATTAAATTACAGGCTTCCAAAGCAGGAGTTCCCAGAAAATTACCACCTGTAAGAGTGTCTAGAACATACCTATACCAGCTAGTAAAGCCAACATAAAAATTCCTAAGAAGGATTAAAGTGGAATATTTCTTAGTGCACCTATGATGAGCATCACTTATTCTATACTAAGCATCTTTCAAACTTTCTCCCCCTTGTTGTTTAAAAGAACGAACCTCAACTTCAGGAACACTCATTTTAGCAAGATTAAAAACAGGATAAAAACAACAACTAGAATAAGAACTACTTTTTTGTGTTTTTTTATAAAGATAAGCAAACAAGATAAAATAAAATAATCTAAGCAAAACTAAAACAAAATAAAGAGATTGGAAGTGAGAGACCGCCCTTGCAAAAATTCTCTTCCTCCCCGGCAACGGCGCCAGAAAACTTGATGGGTGCATAGTTGCACATGTTGGTAAACCCCAAGAGAAAGGTTGTGAAGTGTGCAACGGCAAGTTTTCCCTCAGAAAAGAAACCAAGGTTGAATTGACCAGTAGGAGGACAAGGAACTTCTGAAGGTTGACGCAGTTGATGTGGTAGGGCGCACTACCGGTTCAGCAGCAACGTGGAACCTACACAACAAAATCAATTCACTTTGCCAAAACAAAGCAGTGAGGTTGTCAATCTCACCATTTTTTCTGATAACAAAGAGGTTAAATGTATGGTGTGGAAAACATTACGAGAACAATGTGAAGATGGTAGTATTAGTGTGAAAACAGTGGAAAAAGTGGGAAAACAGTAATTGCAGTGGTTGTATTATCAGTATGAGAAATGGACCGGGGTCCATAGTTCACTAGTGGTGTCTCTCCATAAAAGATAGATAACATGTGTGGTGAACAAATTACAGCTGGGCAATTGATAGATATTGAAACATGCATGCCATGATGATTACTATGTGATTCATGCGGGCATTACAACAAGACTCATAGACTGTTATCCAACTACATCTATGACTAATAATCCACCCTCAGAATATCATCCGAACAATCCTTGGGTATTAAGTTACAAGCAACAGATTATCGCATTAAGCAAAGTTTGTAATGTAAACAATGTAAACATCGTTGTTTTCTCCCTAATGGCAACAACACATCCTCCATCCGTCACGTTTCTGTCACTCGAGCACAGATGCAAAGGAGGCATGAACCCACTATCGAGCATAAATACTCCCTCTTGGAGTTACTAGTATCTACTTGGCCATAGCATCTACTAACAACGGAGAGCATGCAAGATCATAAATAACATACACATGAAAAGAACATGATAGGTTGATAATCAAGAGACATATCATTCAATATTCATCGGATCCCAGCAAACACAACATGTAGCATTACAATAAGATGATCTCGATCATGTAGGTTAGCTCACGAGATATAAACATGAGGCATAAAGAGGAGGGAACAACCATCTAGCTATTGCTATGGACCCGTAGTCTAAAGATGAGCTACTCACGCATCACTCCGGAGGCGGGCATGATGGTGTAGAGCCCTCTGGTGATGATTTTCCCTCCCGGCAGGGTGCCGGGGAGAACTCTAGAACCCTCCGGAACTCGGGTTGACGATGACGGCGGCCTCGGATGTTTTTCGTGAAAAAGTGGGATATATTTAGGGTTTACGCATCGGGGGAATAAATAGGCAAAATGGTGATGTCGGTGGGCGGCCAAGGGGCCCACACCACCCCATGGCGCGACCAGGGGCGCGCCTCCCTATGGTGTGGCGCCCCTGTGGCTCCCTTTGGGTCTCTTTGGGACTCCATGGAACCTTCGGGAATTCTAAGACTTCTGGGCTTCGAATTTTCCAATTCCGAGAATATTTTGAGAACAACTTTTCTGAAACTAAAAACAGCAGAAAGCAGGAACTGGCTCTATGGCATCTTGTCAATAGGTTGGTCCTAGGAAATCAATAAAAAAGGCATAAAGTGTAAGGAAAACATGTAGCATATGGCATGAAAACAACATGGACCTTAAGAAATTAAGGATACATTTATGACGTATCACACGCCATCTGGTGCCATGCAGAACATTATAAGCTAGTCTATATGCACTTTTGACTGAAAACTCTCCTGGTCTATTATAATGCCAGGCTAGGATATCCTCACAAGTTTGGTCAGGGAGCCTTTGGTTTAGGATCCACAAAACTTTTAACAATCTCTTCATTCCGTTTGTTCGAGTCATGCAACAAGAGTTGATTGACACGTCTGATGCGAACACTCCTTTCCCTCGGAGTAGCTTTCAAACTGTAGTCTCTAGGGATCCAATGGTCTCGCCAGATTTTAATGCTTTTCCCGTTTCCCACTCTCTAAATCAGACCTTCCTTTAAGATATCTAGACCATATTCTATGCCATGCCAAGACGGGGATGCATCCTTCTTGAAGCTCGTATCCAGGAAATTTCCTTGTGGGAAATAGACAACCTTCAAAATCCTGGCACATAGGCTATTTGGAGTTTTGATGATTCTCCAGCATTGCTTAGCTAGCATAGCTTGGTTCATGAGATTCGAATCCATAAACCCAACACCACCCAAATATTTCGGGCTAGTGAGGGTATCCCAAGTAGCCCAGTGCACTTTCTGCTTCCTCTCATCTTCTCCCCGCTAGAAATTGCGCACCAATTTCATGTAGTCTTCGCGAAAACCGATATGGAGTTTAAACACACTCATAATGTGGTCAGGGATTGCTTGTGCCACCGATTTAATGAGTGCATCCTTAGCACCCATAGACGCGAAGCGTTCAGCCCAGTTCGTGAATCTCTTAGACAACCTGTCCTTGGGAGTCTGTGATGGCTCCCAAGTGCAGGAGATCAATTGTAGTACTTTTCGAATTAGAAAGGTTGTCGAACCCACGAGGAGCAGAAGGAACTGGTAAGTAGAATAGCAAAGGAATAATAAAAGCAACAGGTGTGTTTTGTGTTTTAATTGTGTAGTGCAAGTAAAGTAAAATGCGGAAAGTAAATTGCGTTTTAATTGTGTAGTAGGTCTCAATGAGAGACAAAGCCCAATCCTCTAATGCGCAAGAGTACAAGCTCAAGTGTGTGTTTCTGTCTTATATGTGGAAAACGTTCCCGAGGGCTGCACGGATTTAGCTGGCATAGTGATTCATTGCATAACATGTTTGTATATCTTGTCTAGTTTTAATCTTCTTCGGACGGAGCCACAAATAGGAATAGCTAAATAAATAAACTATCACCCCTTATGATGGATCACGTGGCCAATTAAATGACAGCACGAGAATTATTAAGACATGATGTCCCACCATAGCCTTATGCTCTAAGGTCCCCGATACAAGTACCCTCATAATGCAATTCAACGACTCTGTCTCAAGTTCCTGTCACCTAAAGACATCATCACGTCACTACACTACGGTGTTCTCCTATGAGCCCATATAGGTGAAGTGTTGTACAGTCGACGTTCGTACAACACCATCATAGAATCACATAAAAAGATAAATACTAGACCAAATAACAACTCATCTTATGTAACAAATCATTGCCAATTCATCCTATGCCCTCAGGAACATGCGGGAACTACTCACAACGTGTAAACATGATCATGTATGGTGACATATGTGGTACAACACAATCTGAAACAATGGATCCACCACCAAATAGTGACAAGTACTCAATCCCAAACATGCAACAGAGTACAATAACAAGTATCTAGGGTGTAGCAATGATCAAACTATGAGGGGAACGGAGTGGATCACGGTGATGGTGATGGTGGAGATGCAGGTGTTGGTGAGGATGGTGATGGAGATACCTCCTCCCACGCCAAGGAGGAGATGGGGATGATTTCCCCCTTCTCCGGAGCTCCGGAGCAGCAGGATCTGTCTCCCCCGCGGAGAGTTTCGCCGTCCTGGCGGCTCCGTCTCGTCTCGGGAAAATTAGGGTGTTGGTTTTCGGGGAAGACGGAGTCGTCAGCAAAAAGACCTTGGGGAGGAGGTGCTGTGGGACCATTTGGGGGCCCCACACGCGGCCAGGGATTCTGGCCGCGTGGGCTACCCCCTTTTGGGCCTCCTGGCCCTCCTCCTTTGTGTCTTGTGCCCACGGCCTTTCTCCCGAAGAAAAACTGACAGGGTTTCTTTCCTTTCGCAATTTGGATACCTGTAGCTCCTGAAACATCAAAAACATGAAAACAGGTGTTTTCTGACACCCAGAAATTAAATACAAAAAATAGGGACTTTGTAGGAAAGTCCCATAAAATCATCTAAAACATGCAAAACAATGACATAACATTGATAAAACATCCCAATAATGCCTATATGGAGGGTATAAATGATGATATAAAATGCACGTATCAGTCTGGAATTTACCTTTAGTCATGCGACCCTCCGAAGCAGGGAATCCTAAAATATTTATCTTAGAAATTTTGACGTGAGACTTATAAAACCTGTCTTACTTCTTGTTGGTTGATATCTGGGCAGCTGTCACTAAACATAATAGAGCACTTGTTTGCACTAAGGAGCTGACCAGAACCTTCCTCAAACAAGGATATAGCCGACTTAACAACTAAAGCTTGCTTCTTGTTGGCTTGGAAGAAAAGAAGGCAGTCGTCCGCAAACAACAAATGGGATATGCCCAGGGCACCTCTGCATAACTTGAACTCTTTGAATTTGTTAGATTTTTTGCTTCATAGATGATTGTGGTCAGGCTCTCAGCCACAAATAGGAACAAGTAAGGGGAGAGGGGATCTCCTTGTCTAAGCCCCCTTGTTGGAGTGAATTTTTCTGTCATCTGCCCATTTATTTGCACAACAAACTTGACAGATTGGACACAGTTCGTGACCCATTGTACCCATATACTATCAAAACCCCATTTGAGCAGGGCTTTTCCAAAAAAATCCCAGTCGACTCTGTCTTAGGCTTTAGATAGGTCCAACTTATATGCATAGAAAGACTTACTTCCATTCTTTGCTCTATGAATAGCATGGAAGCACTCGAAGGCTATCAAAGCATAGTTGGCCAGAACACACCCCGGGATGAACGCACTCTGTGTTTCAAAAATCAGGTTTTGGAGGAGTGGCCTTAGTTTGTTGATAATACACTTAAGAGATAATTTTGTAAGACACATTGCAAAGGGATATGGGTCTACAGTCCTTTAGGTCCATGACACTAACAGGCTTGGGAATAAAAACAATCTTTGTGATGTTCAGGTCTTCAGGGTAACACCATCTTGGAAGATTTTTTTATTGCCGCACACATTTCCTTTCTTACAAACCCTAACTACACTGGAAAAACCTTGTCGGAAGGCCTTCAGGGCCTGGGGCCTTCAGTGGCTCAATCTGGAACAGAGCGTCACCAATTTCCTTTTCCGTGAATTCAGCGAGCAAATCTCGGTTCATCTGCTCCAAAACAGCTGGCTTGATAAGCTCTAAGATATCAGAGGAGTTAACATGCGGGTATTTGGTGTAGATTTCAGTAAATAAGTTGTTTGCAATGTTCAGCAACTCCTTTTCTTTATTAGTCACGGTGTTGTCAGCCTTCATAAGATTTGAGATCTTATTTTTCTTTACCCTTCTTGTAGCTTTCCTATGAAAAAATCTAGTGTTTTGGTCGCCTTGTTTTAACCAAGATACTCTAGATCGTTGCTTCCACATAATTTCTTCTATGTGCAAAAGTTCATCAAGGCGAGCTGCAACAACCTTGATTTCCTAATGACCTCTTATAATTTTTCCTCCGAAGGTTCCCCAATTTTTGCTTGAGTGCTCTAATTTCCTTATTAACCGAACCAAAATTTTCCTTGCTCCAATAATACATGACCTACATGGTTTGAGTAAGCTTCTCTTGAATTAGTTCTAGGTTGTTGGCTGGTTTTAAGAGAGACCAAGAATCGTCAATAAATTGAAACAGGGAGGGCTCCCACTCCCACATGGCTTCGTATCTTGGAAACCTTTTGATTGTTTTTTTCTCTTGCTTGAGCGTGATTAGAATCGGACAATGGTTGGATCTTTAAGTGACCACCCTTGCCAGGGGTAAATAGCTGACCAAGCTAGAGAGGCCACCACCCGGTCTAATCTTACTCTCACATTTATTATCCCTTGTTTCTTGTTGTTAAAAGTTCTGACATTTCCTTTGTAACTCAGATCATGCAGATTGCAACTTAGAGTATCTCTGAAATCCTTCATACGACTTTCACTCCTCCTAATAGCAGATGTATGATCGTATTAGAACATGCATTCAGTAAAGTCTCCCAACACCATCCACGACTCAGTTGACATGTATCTTATTCTTGTTAATAGCTTCTAGAATTCAGGACGAACATGCAGGCGAGGTTCACCATGGACAAAGTTATGCCTCGTTTTATTACCACCAGAATCTGTTACATGAGTATCGATATGGTGCGGGCCATAACTAATAAGATCAATCGTAACCTGATCGCTGAAAAATAGAGCTAGTCCCCCACCTTTACCATCCACACAGACCGGCAGAAAATTTTTGTATCCAATGCGTCTACATACGCTCTCCACTGTCACTTTATTCTGCCTTGTCTCTGAAAGGAAAACAAGGATTGGTCTAAATTCTCGCACTAATTGTACGAGCTCTTGAACTGTCCGAGGCTGACTAATTCCCCGACAGTTCTAGCATAGGATCCTCATTTGGGCTCCCAGTCACCCTCCTCGTTGCCCGGTTTCATGTCGTCCCCTATTGGAACAAGCCTTTTCTTGTTGTCCTTGATCCCATTGCCTTCCTCCTTGATAGGGGGATAATAACCCGGTAGGCCAACTCCAAGGCGTAACCTGGCCCAAGGAACACGGTGCGCAATATGGTTAAGGATAATGAAGCTTCTGGAAGGCCCAAAGTTTGTAGGCCTCGTAACCCGGATTGTGGGTTACGGTAAGGAAAGTTAGGGTTGGTAAGCGGTGTCCGGATAGGATTCAAGCTGTGCCTTGGAGAATAGGGCCAAGGGGGGTACGGGCGCTTTATAAACCGACCCCTAGGTCTAGTTTAGACAGAGATCTAAGAACCCTAGCAATATCGCTTGGTATCGAGCATCTAATGTAACCCCAGAGTTGAGTTGTTATATCAAGATCGGAGACTCGGCGACTTAGATTGCCGGCTACCAGATCGAGTTGCATCATGTTTTCCTCTGAGCTAAACCCTCTCCCAAACGCCTGTGTCGTCTTGCCCCAAGATCAGTTACCCCCGGTAACGTCTGCCGTGATTATCCCACGACAGTTGGCGCCCACCGTGGGGCCTGCGTCCAAAGGTGTTTACATCACGGGAGAAGCTCGGAAGAACATGGAGAATCTTGTTGTAGGCGAGATCTACATCGACCACAAAGGAGAAAAGATGGTGGACGATTCCGGCTGGGGGCCAGAGTCGGATCACCTCGAGTCCGGATCTACGGTGACGATCGGCCGGATTAACATCTTCATCGGTATGGTACGTACGCCTGATTTAAAGGGACAATATCATGTGCATACTACAGGAACTTCTAGCAGGAACAAAGAGACATTAAAGCAAACAGTAAACTCGATCTCTTCGGCTGCGCCGGGATACCTTAGATGGGCGGAGCAAGAGGTAACGTGGAGCAGAAGAGATCACCCGGAAAGAGTAGAGCGTCCAGGAGTTTTGGCATTGGTGGTTGCTCCACAGGTTAATGGTTATGAACTGAAAAGGGTCCTGATGGACGGTGGAAGTAGCATCAACATCCTTTATTGGGAAACCTTCTTACGCATGAGTCTCAAAGAGTCCCAGTTACAGAAAAGTTCGACAATCTTTCATGGGATCGTGCCAGGTCACTCGGCGAGCCCCGAGGGAAAGATCACCTTGGAGGTTGCTTTCGGAGAATCGACGGATAATTATCGAGTTGAGTGGCTCACGTTCGAGGTGGTCAAATTGCGCAGTCCTTATCACGCGCTGTTTGGAAGACCGGCTTATGCCAAATTCATGGCTAGGCCGTGTTATGTGTATTTGCAGCTAAAGATCCCGGGTCCTAAACGGACTATCACCATACATGGGAACCGGGATATAGCGGCTGAGTGTGATGAAGGAGATTCAGTAATGGCCGAGCAAGCATGCAGAAAGGAAGAACTCGAATATTACCGGTCTCAAGTAAATCCGGATGATAGAACAGCCTTGAAAAAGCCGAATACCGAGGATGAGAGAGCAAAATTCAAGGCAGCACAAGACACCAAGAAGATAGATTTTGTCGAAGGTGATTCCACTAAGCAATTTACCATAGGGTCTAATTTGGGAAAAGAGCAGGAGAAGGCACTTGTGGAGTTTATTCGTTCAAATGCAGACGTGTTCGCCTGGACACCTAGCGACATGCCGGGTATCCCTACAGAGCTGGCCGAGCACAGTTTGCATGTAGATCCCAAGTCCAGGCCCGTGAAGCAGGGTTTGAGGAAAATGAATGAGGAAAGAAGGAAGGCTATAGGCGAAGAGATCGCTCGGCTATTGGCAGCCGGCTTTATCATGGAAGTATTTCACCCGGATTGGTTGGCAAACCCAGTTCTAGTGATGAAAAAGACCAATGAGTGGAGGATGTGCATTGATTTTACGAGTCTCAACAAACATTGCCCAAAGGATCCGTTCGCACTACCAAGGATAGATCAGATTATAGACGCAGTGGCAGGAAGCGATCTATTGTGCTTTCTGGACGCATACTCCGGGTATCATCAGATTAAGCTCAAGAGGGAGGATTGGGAGAAAACATCATTCATAACCCCTTTTGGGGCTTTCTGTTATAAAACTATGACGTTTGGATTGAAGAACGCCGGCGCAACTTACCAACGGTGTATTCAAAAGTGCTTCGAGGACCAAATTGGACGCAACGTCCATGCCTATGTGGATGATGTGGTTATCAAGACCAGGAAGGCGGAGACATTTATCGATGATCTAAAGGAGACGTTCAAAAATTTGAGGAGATATCAGATGAAGCTTAACCCGACGAAGTGCGTGTTCGGAGTTCCAACCGGGAAATTACTCGGCTTTATCGTTTCCGAGAGAGGGATCGAGGCAAACCCGGACAAAATCAAGGCCATCCAGAGTCTGAAAAAGCCGGAAAATTTGAAGCATGTTCAAAAGCTCACGGGCTGCGTAGCAGCCTTGAGCCGATTCATATCCAGGCTCGGAGAAAAAGCAATACCCTTGTACCGGCTCTTGAGGAAATCAGATAAATTCGTATGGGATCAAGAGGCGGATGAGGCGTTTGAGGCACTAAAGAAGCAGTTATCCGAAGCGCCGGTACTAGCGGCCCCGGGTCCTAATGAACCTATGTTGCTATACGTGGCAGCCGGTCCCCGAGCCGTCAGTGCAGTAGTTGTTGTGGAACGCAAAGAGGATGGGAAGGGTTACCCGGTCCAGAGATCAGTTTATTACGTCAGCGAGGTATTATCAGAAGCAAAGCAGCGCTATCCGCATTGGCAAAAGCTGGTGTTTGGGGTCTTTATGGCTAGCCGGAAATTGAAGCCGTATTTCCAAGAACACCCCATAACAGTGGTTAGTTCAATACCAATGTCGGATATCATCAGAAACTCGGACGCGACAGGGAGAATAGCCAAATGGGCGATAGAGATGGGGGATTATCACATCAACTACGAACCCAGGTCAGCAATCAAATCTCAAGCTTTAATTGATTTCGTTAACGACTGGACACATACAGGCATGACTACAACGGTTCCAAACTCCGAGTCATGGATCATGCACTTCGATGGGTCTAAGCATTACGAGGGATCAGGAGCCGGAGTGGTGCTGACGTCACCCAAAGGAGATAAATTAAGTTACGTACTACAAATTCACTTTGACTGTTCCAACAACGTGGCCGAGTATGAGGCCCTATTGCACGGCTTAAAGGCAGCCAAGGAGATGAACGTCAAGAGGATACGATGCTTCGGAGATTCGGACCTTGTGGTACAGCAGGTGTCAGGAACTTGGGATAGAAAGGACGCAACTATGGCAGCATACCGCAGGGAAGTTGATAGGGTTGCAGGATGTTTTTCCGGGTATGAGGTGGAGCATATAGACAGAAGAAAGAATGAGGCGGCCGACGCACTCGCTAGACTCGGCTCGCGCAGAGAGCCGGTTCCACCTAACGTTTTCCTGGACGAATTATGGCGACCATCAGTTAAAACCGAGTCAGAGGAGGAATTGGCAAATCAAGACCCGGATTTAGGACTTGTGGCCACTGTACGTACTATTCCCGAGTGGACAGAACCGTTTTTGGCCTACCTATCGCGAGGCGAGTTACCACAACAGGAGGTATTAGCAGGCAAATTTTGAGGCGAGCGAAGGGATATTCTATCATCAATGGGGAATTATATAAGAGAAGCGCAACAGGGGTCTTTTTGCGCTGCGTAGCGCCAGAAGAAGGCCGACAGATTCTCAAGGAAATCCATGAAGGCGACTGTGGACATCATGCATCTACAAGATCTCTCGTGGCTAAAGCTTATCGACACGGATTTTTCTGGCTCACGGCTCTAGCAGATGCGGAACGATTGGTAGCAAGATGTGACGGATGTCAAAGGTACGCTCGCCAAACCCATGTGCCGGCTATGGAGTTGCGGACAATCCCGTTAACTTGGCCGTTCGCTGTTTGGGGTATGGACATGGTTGGCCCCTTTCATATGTCACCATGCAAGAAGACACATCTTCTGGTGGCTATTGATAAGTTTACCAAGTGGGTTGAGGTTATGCCAGTTACTAATTGCGAATCAGCCACAGCAGTCAAGTTTCTGAAAAGGATTATCTACCGGTTCGGGTATCCCCACAGCATAATTACCGACAATGGAACCAACATGTCCCTTGGTGAGATGGAGAAGTTCTGTGGCAACAGTGGAATCCGGCTTGACGTTGCATCAGTAGCTCATCCGCAGGCCAATGGACAAGTGGAGAGGGCAAACCAAGAATTGCTTCGCGGATTAAAACCACGATTACGAGTCCCTTGTATCAGGGCAGCTGGCGCATGGGTCGAAGAACTCCCTTCTGTGGTTTGGGGTATCAATACTACGCCTAATAGATCTACTCAGATGACACCCTTCTTCATGGTCTATGGCGCGGAGGCAGTACTACCGAGTGATATTATGCATGATTCGCCACGGGTATCAGCATACGTCGAAGTGGAGAATGAAAAAACCCGGCAAGATGCCATGGATATGTTAGAAGAGCAAAGGGAACAAGCCCTGGAAAGATCAGCCATATATCAGCAGGATTTACGAAGGTATCATAGCCGGCACGTGAAAACCCGGGTCTTCCAGGAAGGAGACCTGGTTCTGCGCCTGGTGCAGTCGAACGAAGGAAAGCACAAGTTATCACCACCCTGGGAAGGACCGTTTATCGTAAGCCGGAATTTGCATAATGGGTCATATTACTTGATAGATGCAAGGGAAGAGTCGACCACAGTTAATGACACCGCTCATACCACTTCATCTATGCAAGAAAGAGACAGACCGTGGAACGTGGCTCAGCTACGTCCATATTATACTTAGCAAAAATTGTGTTGGCATATGGAATTGAACGATGTAACAGGCAGCAGGTTTTCAGACGTACTCTTTTCCTATCCAGGGTACCCTTGGGGACTGGACGGGTTTTTAATGAGGCGGCTTGCTGACCTAGATTTTTCATATCAAGTAAAGAGGTGATTATCAAGAAAAGAGATGATTATTATCAGGTTCTGTACTCTCAGTATGATGCGTATATCTAGGTCTTGGGGGCTGGTCGCTTGAATAGCACAGTTACGAACTCAAAGACCCGGCCATGATGCCTATGAGTTATAAGGGCCGATTACTTGCAAACGAGTACGGCTACAATCTTATAACCGGACAAAGAAGTCCAAATTTCTTGGCTATTCTTACTTAAGCTCGATGTGACTCGCACTAAAGTGGCATGATTTGTTCGCTTACGATTACAGTCAGCCATGAAACCCGACGGGGCTTGACTGGCCACGTTTTCGTATAGATGTAACAACATGGTATCCACGCGAAAGCCGGCTTACAGTACAAGATAGTCAAAAGGGTCATCTAAACCACAAGTTATGCAGAGTACAAGGCTAACAGCTGGAAACTCAACGATTATTAAGCATAACTTCAAATCCTATGTGAAACCACTCAAGGATCTTTGTGAATTTAGCAGCAGGCAATTCGTTCTCCTTTCAAGATCAAGTGTCCTAGACTTGGAGATCCGGGTCCGGGTGATTTGAAATCTTGAAAAGAGAAAAAATTGCTTACTTGTTAGAATTCCAAAAACCCAAATATCCGAGTCTTGTGGACTTGGGGACTTAGAAGCAAATCCGCTTGTCAACACCCATGAGACCCGGAAATCGAGTTTCACAAAAGGAACAATAAAGAAAGCCGGATATCGAGAGCAGATGAGTTCAAGAATGGATAAATTTAAATAGGCCGGAAGAGGCATAGAGTATATCAAGACCTTAGCGTGCATTACAAAATCCCGGTGAAAAGATATCAAAGGTGCACAGGCGCACCACCCAAAATATAATTGTTTAAACAGCACGTTGGCCGACCGGTGCATAAGAAGAGGCATTAGAGATCAGATATCACTCGGCGTTCATCTTGGCCTTGCCCTTGCCATCATTGGTGGTAGCAGCAGCACCCGGATCGGTAGTACCAGCCCGCGCAGGAGGTGGGACGACTGGTGTTGAGGTAGCGGGGGCAGAGCTGGCTTCAGCTTGCTTCTTGGCAGCCTCCGCCCTCAACGCAGCAGCTTCCTCCTTCCACCGAGCCAGCATATCATACGGCTCGGGAAGATCCGACTTAATCGCTTCACCAGCAGCATCATATGCTGGAACAAGGATATTAACATCCAGGTCGTCAGCGATCACTCTGGCCGGGTAACAGACCTCCTTCTGGACAGCCTGAAAATCCTTCACCGAGAACTTGGACCCATCAAGCTTGAACTCTGGGAAGCCGCCCATAAGCTTCACTAGTTCGAGCTTGGGGAAATAAGCCTTGGCAAGTGCAAGCCCCCGGGTTACTCCAACCCGGCAAGACGAGCGTTTCCAGTGCCAAATCCACTCAGGAATAGTGGAGAAGGCATCCAGCATCCTCTTCAGATCAACATGTCCTTTACCCGGCCACCGTAATTCCTGAAGGATCCATTTGGTTCCGGCACATAGCTGCCGGATAACGCTCTTCATAGTTTTCAGCCTGGCAATGTCATCCTCATCCGGCATGGCTTCGTCCGGGCCTGAAGAAATGGAAACATAAGTCGGGAAAGCTCTTGCTATCTATCAAAAGGATAAACCTGGAGGAGGAAACGTACCAAGTAAAGCACGATATGTGTCAGAAATTTGGACAGAAAGGCTTGTTAGGTCATCTTCTGCTTTGTGAGCCCTCTTCCTATACTTCCTCATTATCATCCTATTCCTCCTGGCCTCAGCCTCGGCTGCTTCACGCAAAGCCACCTCCTTTTCAATGAGCTTGGTGGCGTCGGCCAGTTTCTCCTCAGATTGAGTCACGAAAGACTGCATGGATGCAAACAAGGATTAGTCGGGTAGAGGGGCAAGTTATCAGTCGCTTGTATAATAAAGTCCCAAGCAAATTATGAATCAATTCACTCGGAACTTGGGGACTGGATAAGGGCACAAGCAACGTCAGTCGGATTTACCTCGTGCTTGGCTATTAAAGCCCCCAAGATGTTTTCTTCATTAGCCCTTAAAGTGCGCAGGGTTTCCAGCATCTGGGCAAACGTCAGTTCCTCGGGTCGAGTACCGGAAGAGCCGGCAGCCTGGTCGCCTGGTGGGGGAGCTCTCCCCGCCCTTGGGGTCGAGACCCGGACAGTTTGAGTACCCGGGTTGGGAGAACCCATCCTTGTATCCAGAACATCGATCTCCTCGTCCACTGGTTCCGATGAGGAAGGAGATCCGGCGGCTCGGGGAAGCGGATTGTTCAGAGGGCCTTGTTCCTGGTTATTCTCCGTATCACCGCCAGTCGCGGCGTCTACGTTCTCAGTCGGCTTCTCTGCCCGATGGTTATCCGTCTCTACGTTTTCCGGGTCACTGACGGTGACTTGAGTGCTGAAAGAAAGATGAGAAGAGGCAGTTATCAGTGGTGACGGTGACTTGAGTGGAAACTTGTCAGACGTCAAAGGAAATCATATAGCAAAAACTTACCCGGCGTTCACGGTGTAGTCCGGCGGGAGCTCGCCGCTGGAAGCAGATGAATTCGTCACAGGGACCACTAACGGAACCCGGAATTGCCCGGCACGTGGATGGTTAGGAGAAGGGTGGCGTTGAGGAGAGTCGGAATGACGAGACGGAGGAGTACTGGCACGATGGACCGAGGGGGTAGAGATGCCCGGGTTAAGGGGATCTTCACCCGGGGAGCTCCGAGTTACTCTGCGCTTGGCTGGGAGAGAATCCTTCAAGCACGACGAATTTGATAATTGATGGTTATGTCGTCGCATGGCGTCAAAGGAGTAAGGTTCAGAGGATAACGAGGAAAAAGGAACCTTGGACACTGCCCCTCTGGCCTTCCTCTTGGCTCCAACTGTTGCTTCTTGATCAGACTCGGTTGCCTCCGGGTCAGCCTCGTTGGTCTCACCTTCGTCCTCCAGCCCTGCGAACCGGGTGTGTGTTCGTGGAAAAAGTTAAATGGGAGGAAAATGATGCAAGTAAAGATGATACGAGTTCTGTGTAAATACCTTCACTATCATCGGCCGGCTCGTCCTCTTCCTCCGGGTCTCTGGAAGGAGGGGAGGGTTCAACTCTCCAGAAAGGGTCATCAGCCTAAGACAAAAGAAGGAGACTACGGTTAGAAGCTGTATCAAGTCAAAGTGTGGAAATAAGTTATGAATATCGGATATTACCGCTGGAGCCGGGTTTTCCCGAGTAAATGGGGGTAACCCGGTGATGCCCTTTATCACCTCTAGCTTCTCTGTCAAGAAGCCCTTGTTGGTCTTGTTGGTATCGCCGGTCGCAAAGCTCTTGGTGGAGTATCGGAGTGCATCTGTGGTGTGCCCCGAATACTCGCACATCAATTTGGTGCGGATGGAGTTGGGTTGGATCCGAAAATCAACCCATGTTTTTACTAAATTGAGCCCGAGGAGGCCTTGGGCTGAGAGGATGGCTATCTTGGCTAGCGAGGGAAGGATCGCCTCCCTGTCTGAGTCTGGTGCAAAGGCATTGAAAGACTCGGAAGGTTCGAGGAGGCTCTCTGAGTAGCCCGGCAGTTTCTTTTCACTGTCTGGGGAGGTATCGTGGCAATAAAAGAAAGACAGCTGCCAATGTTTGACGTGGGAGTTTAAATTGAGGGGTGGCATCGGTAAATTCTTGCGGCGTTGGATGGATACCCCGCCGCAGGTAAGAAGTGCTCCGTCGCCGCTTTCGCGGCACGGCTTACATTGGAATAGTTCGATGAAGAGAGCCAAACTTGGCGGTATGCACAAGTACGACTCGGATAGAACGATGAAGTGGGTAATGTTCAACATAGAGTTAGGCCCTATGTCGAATACCCGGAGGCCATAATGGCTTAAGACCTCCCTAAAGAAAGGGTGACCCGGAGGACGGAATCCCCGGGTCACGTGCTCTACGAAGCAAATTACCTCGTTATCGGCAGGTGTGGGCCGGGTCTCGTTGCCTGGCGCTCTCCAGTGAACGTCCCTCTGAGAAGGGAGAATTCCTAATTCGGCTAGCTCGTCCGACTTGGCCTTTGTAGCTGTGGAGCGCCCCCAGTTGGCGGATATGGTTTGGGTAGTCCTTGCCTGAGACGGCTGTTTTCCTTGCCGTTTGGGAGCCATGGGATCAACCTGCAAAACACAAGAAAAGAGGCATAGGAAATAAGACTCGGAGGTGTTGGATTATCCGAGTATAAGGATCAAGAAGGCATGAAGCTAAGAACTATCCGGGTATCACGTTATGAGGTGGAGGTTACCAGGTATCCGGGTGTTAAGTATAACTGTGCAGATTATTGGTCACTTACGTATGGAAAAGCGTTTGGGGAAGATGGATGGTTGCCCATGTATCTACTGCAAGCAAATAGCTGGAAAAGGAGGATTTTCCGGGTGTTAATGCAATGAGCGGAAAATCGAGGAGGAATGGATCTAGATGGAAAAATTTGCGGACGATTTTATGGGGGATTTGGTGATTAGTAATGGTAGGAGGATGAGTTGTAGCTATTAAGTAGGTGGTTAAAGGAGTTAGCAAGCATCAGATCGACCTAATTCGATGCAACCGGAAGAACGACTCACAGGTTGACCTAGATCCGATCCTGGATGAATTGAAAAATTGCGGGGCTAAATTAAACGACTGCAAGGGGCTTACTGGAGAGATTGGAGTCTAGCGCGACGGCGGTGAGCGGCGTGGCTCGAATGCTCCTTCGCGACTCTTGGCGAGTGGAATGAAGGCGCGACAGTGAAGCTTGACGGCGGCGCGAGATGGCTCGAGGGCGAGCGCGGCCGGCGGCGGCCTTGCTTCGATGGCGAGCACGAGCTTCTTGCGGTGGTGTTGCGAGGATGTAAGGAGAAAGGAAGGAAAGGGGAAGCTGAGGCGGAGTGATGGGTTTAGGGTTACCCTCTGAGCACTATTTATAGGGTGAGGGTGAGTCTATCTCAACGGCCGGAAACCGGAAATTGTGGGGTAATGGTTATCTACGTGGATTCTGCGAGATATGCGCCAAGTATTGAGCAAAGCATCTGGACAAAAGAAAGAAGGAGATCTACCCCGTGATATTAGGATCGGTTATCGAGTATGGGATCTTGGCATTTTTATTAAGGGAATAGCGAGCGCTTCAAGGAGGATCCGTGAAGCCCAAGCTATTCTGGGGACTACTGATAGGGGGATAATAACCCGGTAGGCCAACTCCAAGGCGTAACCCGGCCCAAGGAACACGGTGTGCAATATGGTTAAGGATAATGAAGCTTCTGGAAGGCCCAAAGTTTGTAGGCCTCGTAACCCGGATTGTGGGTTACGGTAAGGAAAGTTAGGGTTGGTAAGCGGTGTCCGGATAGGATTCAAGCTGTGCCTTGGAGAATAGGGCCAAGGGGGGTACGGGCGCTTTATAAACCGACCCCTAGGTCTAGTTTAGACAGAGATCTAAGAACCCTAGCAATATCGCTTGGTATCGAGCATCTAGTGTAACCCCAGAGTTGAGTTGTTATATCAAGATCGGAGACTCGGCGACTTAGATTGCCGGCTACCAGATCGAGTTGCATCATGTTTTCCTCTGAGCTAAACCCTCTCCCAAACGCCTGTGTCGTCTTGCCCCAAGATCAGTTACCCCCGGTAACGTCTGCCGTGATTATCCCACGACACTCCTCCTCACTTTCTTTCGGTCCCATGAGGATGTTCTTCCCCCCTCACGTATGGTGGCTGAGACTGAACCTATGTGTTCAGCCCTACTGTCCACAATTACATTGGGCGACTCACTGTCCTTCTCCTGTGTGCTAAACCCCCCCTCGGTTCCTACTACATGGTTTACAACTACTCCATTATTCTCTGCCTCCCTCAGCTCGTGCATTGCTTCCTTACCTATGCACTCCTCGAGGCTTGGGACCTGCATCAGGAGCTTCTTAGTTGCACGTTTGTCGTCTTGAAACTCATCATTATCCCTCTATGGTGGAGCCCCGGGATGGCCCACTGGGTTGACCGTGCCTCCTTGTCGATACTCTATACCTCACCATCCTTCCTGGTGTGTCTCTTCCAATAGTTTTCTCTCTTCTTTGGGGGAGCAGTCAGGTTCTCGGCACCTAGGGCTTCCTTGGATGCCATTGAAATTGATGGAGATGTTGGGGTGTTCATTTTCCCTCCGTCTTCAGCTGCTACCGTGGTAGGGTCTTGCACCGAGAGCTTATTCACTTACTCCTCTACCAGGGCCACTATCCCTAACTGGCGGCAGTGAGCATTCGTGGTTTTAGCGTTCTCGACAGGTAGCCGCCATGGCTTGACAGGCAGAAGGTTGTGAAGAGCCTGCCCAGCGGTGTCTCGGAGGTACCAATGCCTCAGGTCTTCGTACTGGGTGGGAGGCACACCCAGCTCCGCCCCGTACCTCCTCCGCTGCTGAGATACGGGTAGCGGGCAGACAACCTCCTGGTGCTTGTTGACGCCACAAAAGATACAGAGGCGCGGGAGACGCTCATAGAAGATGCTCACCACCAAATCTCTATTAGTTATCTCATCTAACAATATGGTCCATCGTAGGATTGGGGTCTTGATCGACATCTTTCAACGTCTAGTATGGGCACCTAGAGGGGGTGAATAGGTGCGACGACCAATTTTAATTTTTCTCGAAATTAAGGCTTGACACAAAGGTAAATCCTCTAGATATGCAACTTGGTGAATTTACCTATATGACAACAACAAGATACAAGATACAAACACAAACTAAAGGATAGGGAATGGGGTAACCAATAACGGAAGCACGTGGAGACAAGGATGTAATCCCGAGTTCCTCCCTTTGAGGGGAGTACGTCTTGTTGGAGGGGTGTGATCTCAGCATAAAGGCCTACTCAATTCCACAAAGGCCTCACCCTATTCTCCGATGAACAATGCCACAAAGGCCTAGTTCACCTTCCACTATTGATCCCGTTTTAGGCGGGAATCGGGTCCCTTACACACAAGCTAGGGGAACACACCCACAACCAAATTGAGGGCTCCCAAGCATCATCAAGAATCACCAAGAGTAGCTAGGAGGTTTAGGTTATCCACACAAGGAAACCCTAGACTTTTTTTCCCTCAAGTGAATGAGGGGGGAATGAAAATCCGGTTGGTGAAGATGTAGATCAGGGCCTTCTCCTTCAATCCTCCAAGTTTCAACAAGTTTGGGTGGAGGAAATGGGAGATCTAGATTGGTGGGTGAGCTTAATCAATGGAGCAATGAATTCTGGACGAGCTAACCCTTTAGAGAAGAAGGGGTTTTCTATTTACAGGTCCACTCAAACACTAGCCGTTTTTCTGCTGTCAACATGCAGTCCTGAATGAATCCGGACGCCCGGAATTTTCTGGAGCAATCCGGAGGCTAACAGAGATTTTCACGTTCATGTCAGAACGAATCCGACTGCCAGAAATTGCCCAAAATGATTTCGAATTGCAACAGAGGTTTTCGCGGCAAATTCGAAATGAATTCGGAATGGATCCGACTCCCGGAATAACCCGGAATGAGTCCAGATCTTAACAGAGGTTTTTGCGGCCAATCCGGAATCATTCCGAATGCCCACAGAAACCACTACTTTGGGCAGAAAAACACCCGAGATCCTTTTCCTCCTTCACTATAACTTTGACACCACTTTGTGCTAGCAATATTTGTACCTTAAACACTTAGCACAGGGTTAGATATCATTTATGTTGTTAACAGACACACAAAATACAAGGGATTATGAAATTATATTTCAATCTCCCCATTTTTTGGTGTTTGATGACAACATAAAGATTCACGAAGATTTCAAGGTGAACAACAAGTAATGGTCTCCAAAAAATAGATGGGATCCCCCTAGATATGTGCATCGGAGAGGCACACAACACATAGGATTTGCTTCCCCTATGTTTTAGAAACCAAAGAATCTAAGTAACTTCACAATAATTGCAAACAGGATAGAACACTAATAAGTAATCAAGCATATAGTTCTAAGGATAATAATTTAAGCATGGGTAAGGGTGACACACACAACTCACCAAGGTTCCACACACAAAATAAAGTAAATGTTTTCAACGACGAAAGAAAAACCGGAACACAAGCCTATAAGATCAAATAAAAAAGGCAAGAAACTTGTGCCCCCACCCTTGCAAATCCTGTGATAACCTAAATAGGGACTCCTTCTCCCCTTTGGCATCAAGACGCCAAAAAGTAGAAAAAGAGTCCAACTAATGTCCCAAGAGATCACTCGAGGTCTTCATCTTGATCTCCTTGCTCCTCATCATACTACTCTTCTTCCTCCTCATTTCCACCATGGTCACCAGCAGCATCAAAGTCATCCTCATCATCAGACTCTTCTTCATCTCCTTCATCCCCATCAGTTGGAGGCACCCCAAAGTAGAAGTCATCATCACATATCTTTGGCATCTCAATGGGAACAACAGAAGCAGCAGCTAGAGAGGGAGGATAAGTAGGCACTTCTATCCCATAATCCCTCCTATCATTGTTCTGAATACTTGGCTAACTCCCTAGCCTCATGAGAAATAGCTCTAGTATCACTGCAAATGCTGAATATAGCCTTGAAGAACTTTGCAATGCCACTAGAGGACTGACGCCAAGAGCCACCACTAGAGGAGCCAGAAGGAGGAGCATATGACATCTTGGACTTGGCTTTAGCATACTCAGGAATCTCTGGACCATTGACGAGAGAAGGAATGATCTTCTTTGGCTTAACAATCGGGAAATGATCCATGATCTCTCCACCAATCTTGGAGTTGATGAACCTCTGAATATAAGGGCCATAAGTCGGCTTCCTCTTCTCCATCACACCCAATCAAATATCTCGGTAGATAAAGTCCATCACATCCATCTTTCTTTGGTTCTGGGCTTGGTGAGGACCATGAGGTTGACCCTGTAAGCCCTGATAGCTGAATAATCTCCAACTTTGATCATAAGAGTGGAGCGGAAGATCTTGGACAACACATTGTAGTAAGGGTACATGTGAGAGTTCAAGGGAAAGTGCTTGGGAGGAGCATCAGGAGGGTAGCAAAACTCCAAGATGGAGTTATCATACTCAGAAGCATCATGAACACGGTAACCATGATGTCCCCAAGTGTCCTTCCAAGTATATCATAGAGGAGTAGAAAACTCACACAAATTGTTGCTAATCTTATGATCACGTGACATCCAATTCATGGAGCGTACCGCATCACCCTTGCAGTGCACAGTGTAGTAGAACTGGGCAATCAAGTCAGGACAATACTCATGCTCGATCTCTAGAAAGAGGTGCAACATTAATCTTCACCAAGAAGTTATGGACATTACAAAGTTCTCCATTCTTGTGCTGATTATAGAAGTCCATATCCACAAGAGGCTGATCACGAACAAGAGAATTCTGAGTGGAATAGAAATCTTCCGAAGCCTTGAGCTAAAGGTTGGTCCAGAAACGGTCATCCTCACCAACAGACTCAGGAAAGCGATAAGGATTCTTCTTCTTGACATATTTCCACTGAGCCACGGAGTATTGCTTCATATTTCCTTATGGCACATTCTCAACCAGGCCCTCATCATAACCACGGACAGGACAACCACTAGGACCGCGACTCCGCTGAGGGCGACAACCCACGGCGTAGTCACCACGAGAGACAGTGGACTTCCTCTTGCGAACATAACCCCCATGAGAGCCTCCACCTGTGAATAGATGACATAACTAGGTAGCATGGGGTAAGTGCATATGCCAAATGGGGAAACAAATGCCCTAAGTTAGATGAAGTGCAAATTTTCAAGAATTTATGAAGCCATCCGGATTCAATCCGGGATTTACGGATTCGTTCTGGGATGTTGGATCATTCTGGATGCCCGTAATGGTTCCGACATTTCCTGAATAATTCCAGGAACCTATATCTGAATCTAGATTTCCATGAAATTTTGACTACTTGGCTCAAAAACTTCATCAAACTCACAGAATATACCGAATAGGTCCTAGGTGATGATTTGGGAGACTAATGTGGAGGAAAACATGGATTTTTTACAAAGAGATATTAGATCTAGGCCTAAATTGGTAAGTAGAATGCGTAGATATCTAGAAACATGGAATCAAGGGGTAGATTGATCAGCCTAGATGAACATGTTGAGAGGAAATTGAAATCTAGAATAGCCCTAGGTCAAGATTGCATCTAGAATAAAATTAAACCAACAAAAACAAAAACTAAGATGGTCCAATCCAAATACCTTCCATGGAGAGATTCCTTGACCAAGAGGAGATCCAAAATCCCTTCCTAGGGCAAGGGGAAGATATGAGCGTGTTTTGGTGGCTAGGGCAGGAGAGGAGGGGGGATATGAGGGAAAAGAAACCTCTCCCGGCCATGCAAATGCCTTTTATAGGTGGATCCTGCCACTCCGGGAATGGTCCGAAGCGAATCCGGTTGGCTCGGAATGATTCCGTAAGTCCCTGATTGATTCTGACTGAGTCGGATTCCTGGAAACTTCCGAATTCTTTCTGTCCTACTCGAAATGGTTCCGAGATTTCTGGATTTGATCCGGATCATGCTAGAAATGATAGCGAGGAATCATCTAGGAAATGTGTGACTTGTGTGGAGTAAGGAAAATGCATTTATATGAATAGAGAAGACAGATAGGCAACAAAGATAAGACGAGATAAGGTTTCCTAGTCCTACTCCTTGGTGAAAACAACATTTAGAGGCGAATAGCAACAATGAGTAGTGTTCGGAATAACCATAAAACTTCGAGGAGACAAAGAGAACCAACTAAGAACCAACTCTTCAAGAGAAGAGGTTGGTGGCCTAAGCCACCATGTAAGAGATCATGGTACGACACCGTGAAGATATATCTTGGGTGCATTGCCAATTCTCGACATTGAAGCGCACAATTCAACATTAGAAATAGAGAGATAACAATGAACTTTTGCTTGGGCATAATGGAGGGGAGGGGGAACCCAATGTGTTAGGATAACACTCCCCCTATAATCATGCCTACACCTAAATCCAAACACATAGTCTACTATAGGGGTGTGTGCAAGATCCTCAAGTCAGACTCCTTGAATCGATGATATTTAGCTCATTCCTCAAATACATGAATCTTGAGTCATCTAGAGGGCTTCGTGACGATGTCCGAGAGATTATCCTTGGTTGGGACATAGGCTAGCTAAATATCACCTCTTTCCACATGAATCTGGATGAAATGATGATGAATCTCAATATGCTTCGTCTGTGTGTGTTGCACGGGGTTGTAGGCAATCTTGAAGGAACTCTCATTTTCACACAAGAGAGGCACCTTATCCAAGTGAACATCATACTCTTTGAGGGTTTGCCTCATCCATAGTAATTGGGTGCAAGCACTAGAGGCCTCCACATACTCGGCTTCGGCGGTGGAGAGAAATATACAATTTTGCTTCTTGGAAGACCAACTCACCAAAGACCTACCAAGAAATTGTCATCCCCCAAAATAGACTTCCTATCATCTTAATCACCAGCCAATACGAGTCCGTGTACCCCTTGACAGAAAATTGTGCCCCCTTTGGGTACCACAAACCAAACCTTGAGGTATGAACCAAATACCAAAAGATCCTATGGATCGCCACTAAGTGACTTTCCTTAAGAGCCGCTTGATACCTTGCACACACACCTACACTCAACACAATATGGGGCCTAGATGCATGAAGGTAAAGCAAAGAACCAATCATAGAACTATACACATTTTGGTCCACATCTTTACCATCCGGATTGCGCTTGAGGTGGCATTTGAATTGAATTGGAGAGACCTTCTGTTTTGTACCTTGGAAGTTAAACCTCTTGAACATGTCTTGGGTATACTTGGCTTGAGAAATAAAAGTCCCACGAGCCAATTGCTTGATCTCAACGCCAAGGAAGAATTTAAGCTCTCCAATCATGGACATCTCAAACCTGTCAGCCATAAGCTTTGAGAACTCATCATTAAAAGCTTTGTTAGTTGAGCCAAAGATAATATTATCCACGTAGAGTTGGCATATGAAAAGCTCTCCCTTTACCCTCTTTGTAAAAGGGTGGGATCGATTTTCCCCACTTCAAACCCACGGTCTTGCAACAACTCTCTAAGGCGCTCATACCACGCACGTGGAGCTTGTTTAAGTCCATAGAGATCCTTAGAGACCTTGTAGACATGGTTAGGGAAGTTTGAGTTCTAGAAAACCGGAGGTTGCTTAACATATACCTCCTCTTTCAATGGACCATTAAGAAAGGAACTCTTGACATTCATTTGTTGCAATTTAAAGTTGTGAGAATAAGCATATGCAAGGAGGATACAGATGGACTCAATACGAGCCATAGGAGCATAGGTTTCATAAAAATCAATTCCTTCCACTTGAGTGTATTCTTGATCCACCAATCTTGCCTTGTTCCTCACAAAAATATCATTATCATCTTGCTTTTTCTTGAATATCCACTTGGTGCCAATAACATTGTGGCAATCTTTAGGCTTCTCAACTACCTTCCAAACTTTATTGCGCTCAAAGTTATTGATCTCATAATGCATATCTTCCAACCAATCCGAGTCTTTAAGATCTTCACACACTTTCTTTGGTTCCAATATGGATATGTGAGCTTGATGCTCACTAAAGCTTTCCAATTGAGCTCTTGTGTATCTATTGTTTTGCACATCACTCAACACCTTGTTATCGGATGCATCAATATGCTTCAAGTATTTCGCAATCCTTCTAGCACGATGGGCTTTGATATCCTCATTATTGCAAGGAGGAATCACTTGATCATCTTAATCATTTGGGTACCCGTCTTGACCGGTTTGATGGCCTTGATCATCATCATCATTATCTTCATGACTTTCTTCAACTTGAGATGAGGAAGGTTGATCTTGGCCTTGATCCTAGCTAGCTTGAGGAATAGGAGTGGTTGGTTCTTGCATAGAAACTTGGTAAACAATGGGAGGGTCTTGAACTTGTTCTTGGGTTGGTGCATCACTTGCTCCTTTGGCTTGATCTTCCAATGTAGACGTGGGATCCACTTGAGTAGATCATAGTTCTTCTCAAGTCGCCACACGGTGCCCCTCAATGGGGCGGAAAAAAACCACGACCATTCTTCCTATGGCTTCTTGAGGTATGCCAACACCAACATCGAAAACACGAAATTGCCCAACTTGGGAGCCATCATTTTCTTCGAACACCACACTACAACACTAGTAGGAAACAGGCTATAGCCACCAGGTTACCGCTGGCCAACAGGAATACCTGTGCGCCAGTGCTACTTACCGCTGGCGAACGCGCCACCCTGTTGGCCAGCGCTAAGTTAGCTACCGCTGGCGAACATGGCACTTCGTTCGCGAGCGGTACCAGTGGGCGTCGGGGCTGCGCGCGGCTACGGGCGGCAGCAAATACCGCTGGCGAACATGGCACTTTGTTCGCCAGCGGTATGGTTACTTAGCGCTGGCGAACAGCGAGCTGGTTCGCCAGCGGTATGGTTACTGCTGGGCAACACTTTTGTTCGCCAGCGCTAACTATACCGCTGGCCAACCACTATTTTTGTTGTCCAGCGGTAAGTTTTGAAAAAAATTCCCTCCACACACCCCCACACACCCCCCCCCCCCCCGTGGACCGCCTTTTTTACTTTTCTACATCACAAACGAAAATGATAAAACGTTCAAAAAATAAATTCCTTGGATATGTGGGTAGAGTGCACTGTCTAGTTGATATAGAAAATTTGAAATACTCCATTTGACCTTTTATGCAAAATTCAAAAATAAATCGTAAAACGGCCATAACTTTTGCATACGACGTCGAAAAAACGCGTTCAATATATCAAAAGAAGCGTGAGCAAATTCCAGATCCAACCTCACCTGCCTTCGGCCTGTGAGCTTTTTTCAGAATCGCCAAATTCCAAAAGGAAAAAAAGTTATTTGAGACAGACTAAATTTTCCTACATAATCAATTTAATTAAATAAATTCAAAATTCAAAAAAATAAATAAAAACATGTTTTTTTTCGAGAAAAGATAATAAGGATGTCATATTTGGATTCCTCATATTCTTGTGATCAATTTAGACATATCATTTGGCGAATTTGGAATTACGGATTTGTATATATGGTGCAATAGTTAAGAGGATTGATAGTACTATACTAACAAGAAAGAATGAGTGAGTCATAGGTAGAGTAGTGGGATGGAACTAAGAAGTTAAGCGTGCTCGGGCTAGAGTAGTGGGAGGATGGGTGACCGAGCGGGAAGTGGATATTCAAAGTTGAAAAAAAAAGAAAAAAAAGGAAAAAATTCTACAGCGTGGTTAAAGGTTCCCCAAATTCAATTGTTTTGAAAATTTATTTACGAAATTTCAAATTTTCAGACTTACCGCTGGCAAACAAGACTGTGTTCGCCAGCGGTAACTAGATAGCGCTGGCGAACAAGACTTGTTCGCCAGCGGTAACCCCTTACCACTGGCGGTGTACTGCTGGCGAACACTTGTTCGCCAGCGGTAGCTTGTTTTTGTTCGTCACTGGTAAGCGTTTTCCTACTAGTGCAAGACTCAATGACAATCCGTGAGGCCTTGTCAAAGACTCTGTGAGTGTGGGATTCGGCACCATAACCAAAAAATATACCCTCAATAGTTTTAGCTTCGAATTTAGACAAACGAACACCCTTGATAAAATAGAAACACTTACAACCGAATACACGAAAGTAGGAGATGTTGGGTTTGTTGACGGTGATAATATCATATGGAGTCTTCACCAAGACCTTGCGAATGTAGAGACGGTTTGACGAATGACAAGCGGTGGAGATGGCTTTGGCGGGCTTGGCCTTGTTCTTTTTGTTCTTCTTATTGTTATTGCTCTTGGCTACATAGCCAAGACCTTCCTTACCAACTTGTGGTCTAGGAGCAACCACTTGTGGCTTAGGAGCCACAACCTTATCAACACTAGGGCCCTTTCCCTTGATTCTTGCTAGCTCTTTCTTCAACCTAGCATTCTCCTCAATAATATTTGCATTATCACAAGAAGAAGTAGAAGTACTAGGCATATTAAATTGATAAAGTTGAGTTTAAAGTTGTTCACGAGACTTGTTTAGGGTAGAGAGTTCATCCTCCAAAGCCTTGTGAGCCTCCGTGAGCTTCTCTAGCTCCTCGGTTAGTTTTTCATGACCAACACCAAACTCAACCTTCTTCTTTTTAGTTCTCTTATATTTAGCAATTGCATGGTCACGTTCTTAGTGAGCTTAGAAATTGAATCATTATGTGACTGTTCAATAGATTCAAGTCCGTCCTCAAGAGATACTCGAAGCTCATGTTCCTCCTCAAGAGCATTAGAGAGGCAACCCTTCTCAAAGCAATCATTCCTATCGGTTTCACATTTCTTCTTAAGAGCCTCTTGGGCCTCTTCCAATTGACTCATGAGAAGGGTGAAACAATTTTTTTCTCCCCTTGCAAGTTAGTCATATATATGTTCAAGGAGGCAATTTCATCTTCAACACTAGAACTAGCAAGTTTAGTGGTGGAAGAAGATGATACCTCCGTGGCCTTAGCCATGAAGCACTTGGCGGAGGGTTGAGGAAGATTATCATTGGGGGATTCAAAGAGTGATGGAGATGATGAAGATGCAATAGCAATAGCGGCCACTTCACGTGTGGTTTCTTCTTCATCATCACCGGTGTCATACTCTTCTTGAGTCACAAGCACATATCTAGGCGATGGATTCTTGTTGAAAGGCTTCTTCTTGAATTTAGGTTTCTTGTTGGGAGCCTTTTACTTATCCTTGAGGACTAGCTTTCCTCCGTGGTGCTCCCTATTCTCGAAGAGACATTCGGAAACACAGTGATACTTGTCTTGACAATTGAAACAAGCTCTCACTTTTAGAGTCCCTTCTTTTCCATAGCTTGACTTGGTCTTCTCCTCAACATGTGCCTTGGCCTTGGGAGGATTCTTCCAAAACTTTTGCACCGCAAGAGCAATGCAATCCTTAAGCATGGGATCATATTCTTGATCTTTGAGTGGGGAAAAATGTTCCTCCAAGGCAACCTCTTCATGTTGATCCATCGTCTTGTTCACCACTTTGGCCTTCAAAGCAATGTAGACTCCTTTGTGCATCCCAATAGCACGAGCACGTGTCATGGGCTATCTTTGCGTGCACCTTGAAGGAGTCTATCTCTTGCATCGCGTCGGTTGAGGTCATGGTGGCAAAGTTGTGCTTCCCTTGAAGGCTCTTCACATCCACCGGCTCAACTGGCAAGAGAGCATTGTTGTACTTCCTCTTAATCCAACATATTTAGCACCAAGAGCACTAAAGGAAGTAGCCAGGGTCTTGAATCTTTGGTACATATCCTCATGGATCTCACCATCGAGCATATAGAACCCCTTGGCCTCATTGCACAAGGTATCATACCTATTCCTTTGCATGTTTTCATTTCCCACAAACATGGTGACGAGAGCATCCTATGTTTCCTTGGCGGTGGAATATGGTTGAAGCTGAGGCAAGTGGTTTGGACCGACAGCTTTTTGAATAATCTACAAGGCGGTGTAGTTGAGTTGGCAATCTACCACTTCTCTTCTTGTCAAGTTTTTGGGGGTCATGAGGCTTGTATCCATCTTGAGTGACCCTCCAAAGCTTAATACTAGAAGATTTCAAGTGAGTATTCATGAGATATTACAATTGATCAAAAGGATGTGCATCAATTTTAGGAGGTTTGCCTCTAGGGTTAATATGAGGATGTGGGACGGGAGGATCGGGGGAGTACCGTTCATCGACATTGTGGTACTCTCCCTTATCACCCGACCCCTTAGAATTTTTTTCTTAGAGTGGGACTAATTTTTAGATTGTTCACCATCCTCCTCCCCACCTTCCTTATTCTTCGGAATTTCTTCCGGCGGGATAGATGATGAGGATTTCGGGCCCTTGGCTTTCAAGAGTTGCAATAACATATCTCGCAACTACGTCATTTTGACATACATGGATGAGGCCAAGGAATCTTTCAATTCCTTGAGATCATCCATAGTGACACTAGCCACGGGCACGGCGGATTCCTCATTGTTGACCATACTAAAACTCTTAGGCGGTTAAGCCCAATATAAGAGCCGAGGCTATGATACCAATTGAACGTCTAGTATGGGCACCTAGAGGGGATGGTGGTGAATAGGTGCTACGACCAATTTTAATTTTTCTTCAAATTAGGGCTTTACACAAAGGTAAATTCTCTAGATATGCAACTACGGTGAATTTACCTATATGACAACAACAACAAGATACAAGATACAAGATACAAAGACAAAGTAAAGGATAGGGAACGGGGTAACCGATAACGGGAGCACGAGGAGATACGGATGTATTCCCTAGTTGCTCCCTTTGAGGGGAGTACGTCTCGTTGGAGGGGTGTGAGTTTGCCACAAAGGCCTACTCAATGCCACAAAAGCCTCACCCTATTCTCTGATGAACCTCTCCACAAAGGCCTAGTTCACCTTCCACAATTGACCCCCTTTTAGGCGGGAATCGAGTCCTTTACAGAAAGCTTGGGGCACACACCTACAACCAAATTGGGGGCTCCCAAGAATCACCAAGAGTAGCTAGGAGGTCTAGGTTTTTCACACAAGGAAACCCTAGCCTTGGTTCCCTCAAGTGAATGAGGGGGAAATGGAAATCCGGTTGGTGAAGATGTTGATCTGGGCCTTCTCCTTCAATCCTTCAAGTTTCAACAAGTTTGGGTGGAGGAAATGGGATATCTAGCTTGGTGGGTGAGATCAATCAATGGAGCAATGAATTATGAGCGAGCTAAACCTTTGGAGAAGAAGGTATTCTATTTATAGGTCCACTCAAAAACTAGCTGTTTTTCTGCTGTCGAAGTGCAATCCGGAACTTCCGGAATGAATTCGGATGCCCGGAATATTCCGGAGCAATCATGATGCTAACATAGGTTTTCACGTTCATGTCGAGATGAATCCGGAATGGATCTGACGCCCGGAATCACCCTGAATGAGTATGAATCCTAACAGAGGTTTTTGCGGCCAATCTAGAATCATTCCGGATGCCCACAGAAACCTCTACTCTGGGCAGAAAAACACCCCGAGATCTTTTTCTCCTTCACCATAACTTTGACACCGCTTTGTGATAGCAATATTTGTACCTTAAACACTTAGCACACAGTTAGATATCATTTATGTTGTTAACAAACACACAAAATATAAGGGATTATGAACTGCTCTTTCAAGCTTCACTCTGGCCCTGATGGTACTTGTATAATTGTGCTAGCTTCCACTATGCAATTTGTAAAGATTTTTTACTCTGGATTATTTGCTAGATATAAGATATCTTTGATTATTTCGATATCTATCTAGTTGTGTCTGCTGGTGGACTATCCAAGAGATAGTACTACATGCAACATTATAGACTGTGTGGCCTGTACTACTACAAAAGTGAATTTGCTAAGTCTGTTAAGTAATTGAGCCTTTTGCATGACGATAATGCTCGTGTTCATCTTTAATTGTATTTTGTATGAGGGCGCTAGGGAACTAGAAGATTTAACTCATTATTGCATAGGAAAATATGGTAAATACTTCCTATCGTGGTCCGATTTCTACCATTTTGTTGGATGGATACGATGCCCTCCATTTCTCATTTAATCGTATGGCCCACAGACCATTTTTCTTTCAATAAATAACAACCCGTCAACAACGATCCGTGATTCTCTCCATCCCGCTGATACGTCTCCAATGTATATATAATTTCTGATGCTCCATGATGATATTATGCCAATTGCTACATGTTTTCTCCCTTCTTTATGTCATTTTTACATGTTTTCCGGGACTAACCTACTAATAAGATGCCAAGTGCCAGTTCCCTGTTTTCTGCTGTTTTTGGTTTCAGAAAAGTTGTTCTGGAAATATTCTCGGAATTGGACCCCACAAAGCCCGAAGTGCGTATTTTCCCCGGAAGCTTCCAGAAGAACGAAGAGGAGACGAAGAGGGGCATCAGGGGGCCCACACCATGGGGGTGATGTGGGGCCCCTAGGGCTCCACTGCCTCTACCCTTTCGCCTATTTATCCCCCCCGGATGGAAAACCCTAAACACCTGATCAAATATCCCCGAAAAGTTCCGCAGCCACCGTCACTGTCAACCCTAGATCAGGGGGTTCTGAAGCTGTCTCTGGCACCCTGCCGGAGAGGAAATCATCATCGGAGGCCTCTCCATCACCATGCATGCCTCCGGAGTGATGCGTGAGTAGTTCATCCTTGGACTACGGGTCCATAGCAGTAGCTAGATGGTCGTCTCCTCCTCTTATGCCTCCATGTTTAGATCTTGTGAGCTGCCTAACATGATCGAGATTGATATTATGTATCTCTATGTGCTGCGTTTTCTTGGATCTGATGAATATTGAACTTATGCCATGTTGATTATAGTCTTTATTGCATATGTTATTTGTGATCTGGCATGCTTTCCGTTCCTCGTGGTTGCTCTGGCCAAGTAGTTGCTAGTGACTCCAAGAGGGAGTATTTATGCTCGATAGTGGGTTCATGCCTCCTTTTCGCCTTGCTCGAGTGACAGAAACGTGAAGGAGGAGGATGTGTTGTTGCCACTAGGGAGAAAACAGCGGTGAGAGTGCCCGCGTGTATAATCATTGCTTACATTACACACTTTGTTTAATGAAATTATCTGTTGCTTGCAACTCAATACCTAAGGGGGTTTGGATGATAACCTGAGGGTGGATTATTAGTCACAGATGCAGTTGGATTACGGTCTATGTATATTGTTGCAATGCCCGCACTAAATATCCTAGTATTCATCATGTCATGAACGTGCACTACGGTGCAACCTTTATTTGTCAATTGCCCAGCTGTAATTTGTTCACCCAGCATGCTATCTTTTATGGAGAGACACCACTAGCGAACCTATGAACCCCGGTCCATTTTCCTACACTGTTAAAACAAACCACCACAATTTCCTGCTTTCTTTACTTACTGCAAGCATACATTATTTTCCACACTATACGTCTAATCTTTGTTTTCAGCAAGACCGGTGAGATTGACAACCTCACTGTACAGTTGGGACAAAGTATTTTGGTTGTGTTGTGTGCAGGTTCCACGTTGTTGCTGACACCGGTGAAGCGCCAGTACCACCGTTAGTAGCATCAACCTTCCAAAGATCCTCTTCCTCCTACTAGATTGATAACCTTGGTTCTTAACTAAGGGGAATTTCCTACCGCTGTGCTCATCACACCCTCCTCTTGGGGTATCCCAACACGCACCATCAAGGAAATTTCTGGCGCCATTGCCGGGGAGAAAGAAGTCTTATGGCAAGGGGAGTCTCTCAGTCTCAACCTCTTTATTTTGTTTATTGTCTTGTTTTGTTTCTTTATATCGAAAACACAAAAAATAGTTCTTATTCTAGATGTTATTTTTTTTGCTTTATCATGCTTGCTATCAATGTTTGATATCTTTGAAACTAGATCTTATAGGCAAAGTGGGTTCATAGATGAACAACAAAAATATTATAAGGAACACCACTTGTCACAAAAAGGCATACACTTATGGGAGAAAATTAATAAATTGCATGACTATGCTAAAATTTGTGCTCCACTTATAATGTTACTTATTTCTTTGATAAATCTTGCTGCCGTAGGAGGTATAGACACCTCCCTTTTCAATGTGAGTGTAATGATGATATTACCATATCTTCTTATGTTAAGGGAAACTATGAATTATATGATGTGGAACAAATTGAAGAATTTATTGCTTGGAAGGTTGCATTCGAAATTGCCTATTTGCTTGAAAGTATTGATGATGCACCTTATAAATACGAGATTTATGCTATACTTGAATATTTATTTGATAATTACAAGGATCATAATTACTACATAATGGAATATGTTAATAAATGCTCTCAACCTAAGGAAGAGAATAATGCCTTGCAGGAGCCTATGGAAGAAGAAATTGCTGAATCTGGAAGCTCATTGGATGAAAAAGAGGAGGAGAGTGATGATCGAGAGGAGGAAGAATGGAGCTACCATGTCAATATCCCAATGATAGTAACTCTTTAACTCATACATTATTTGATGAAATTGATACTTGCTATACTTGTGACCTTGATACTACTATGAATGAAACTTGTGAGAATGATATTGCTACTGTTATTTATGATAATCCATGCTACTTGGATAAATGCTATGATAATCCTCTATTTATTCCAACTATTGATATGCATGATAATGAGGAAGTTTATTTAGAAAATCTATATGATTATGCTCTTGATGATGGTACTATGTTACTTGATGCTACTAAAAATAGGATTGCTATAATGTGTCCTATACCTTTTAAGAGTGACCAATTATCTTGTTTTGCTATTTCTAAAAGTGGGAAAAGAGGAGCTGATTTTGAATTTTGATCCCACTGTTTTTGAGGTTGATATGAATTGTGTGCTTTTAGACCATGACAAACATGGTTTATGTGATAATTATGTTGTAGAGTTTGTTTATGATGCTACTGAAAATTATTATGAGAGAGGAAAATATGGTTGTAGAAATTTTCATGTTACTAATACACCTCTCTTTTTGTTGAAAGTTTTGAAGTTGCTCTTGTTCTACCTTCCCATGATTTCTAGTTTGAGCTTCTTTAATTTATTTCTTTACAAGATTCCTATGCATGGAAAGTGGGTTAGACTTAATTTTTTTTATACTTTCTTCTTGATGCTCTCTTTTGCTTTAATTCATATTACTTATGTGAGCATCTTTTTCCACTTGAAAATACTTGAGTTGCCTTTTTTTTACCTAGCTGAAAGGCGTTAAAGAAAAGCGTTACCGGGAGACAACCCGTTTTATTTCGCTGTTTTCAACCCGTTTTCCTTCGTTTTCTATTGTGTTCTTTGCACCTGGGTGTTGTCTATTTCCTTAGAAATGCTTATGTATCTTTTATTTTGAGTTTTTGTTGAGCCAAGTAAAGCCTCTAGTGGAAAGTTGAGGCTATATTTCGGATTTTTGCGCAGGAAACAGATTTCTGTTGTCCACTGTTTATTCCGTATAAAATCACAGAAAATTCAAAATGACCTGAGTTTTTTTGTGCGTAATCCTGGGCTGTATATGCAACTTTTCTTAGATGACCACTTTTTGATTTGAGCAACAGAAGATTTTAGAAAAAATCATCTTTACCTGCTGTCATGTTTTGACATATTTCTGCCAACAATAGTATTTGCATCTTAACCGCTTTCTTTTGGTGTTCTTTTGAGAAAAAGAGTTTTAAAAGAAGTTGTGACAGTAGCTAATGTGTTTTTGAGAGTTAGACATGTTTTGAAACTGAACCATGTGAATTTATTATTTCGATTGCACTAACGTTGCTAATGAAGATTATGAGAAGTTTGGTGTGAAGGAAGTTTTCAAGGGTCAATAGAAGAGGATGATATGACGTGATCAAGAAGAGTGAAGAGCCTAAGCTTGGGGATTCCCTGGTGGTACATTCCAGAAAATTCCAAGAAGACTCAAGCGTCTAAGCTTGGGGATGCCCAAGGCATCCTCTTCTTCATCAACAAATTATCAGGTCAAAACTATATTTTTATTCGGTCACATCTTATGCGCTTTACTTGGAGCGTATTTTATTTTTGCTTTCAGTTTGTTTTTGTTTTAGCTTTCAGTTTGTTTTTACTTTTGCAATAAACTTGGTTGGACCCCAGCATTCTTTTATTGGAGAGTGACACGCTCCGCTTTTTCATGGGAATACTTTGTATTCTTAATCTCTGTCTGGCTGCTGCATTTATTTAGCTCTTGTTTTGCATGCATCTCTTATTAGAGTTGTTAGTTTTAGTAGCATTATGTGAGTAATATCATGTTTTCTTGCTGTAGAATTTAGAGAGTTTTTGTTAAATCATATCTTGTTTGGTGCTTGTTGGGAGAAGAAACTGCTGTTTAAAGTAGAATTTATATTGGTGCAAGTAGAAGCTTGTATACACTGTTGCTAGAACTTTTTCATGCCATGCTAAATGTTATTTTAGTTCTAAAACCATGTGATGTTGTGTAGCATGAATAGCCTCAAATAGCTGAAAGTGTTTAATATGTCATTGAAAGATTCATGAGTTGTTCTTGTCATAAGGAAGCATAAATTTTTGGTATTCTCTTTTGAATGTTTTATTTGGTTGACTTGGTGCATGCTCACACCATGTTTATGACTATGAACCAGTCACGAGTAGCCTCCAGGACCACTTAGTTTTTGAACTATGATACCGCTTATGCTTTAATTAATGATGTTTATGTCGCTATGCATGATTATGGCTCTTATGCTCTCTTGATTTGTCGCTCCCAGTCTTTTGCTAGCCTCCACCTGTACTGAGTATGAGATCTACTCGTGCATCCAATTCACTTAAACCAAAGTTTTTCCCATTGTGTCCACCATACCTACCTACATGTGGTATTTAACTGCCACTCCAAGTAAATTGCTCATGTGTTACCTTTAAAACCTTCAAAATTACCCATGCTTTATGTTCCTGTTTTTGCTCATGAGGACGTCAATAGAGAATCTTTATCTCACTTGTTGATTGGATTTCACACCCTGGATTAGTGGATTTATCCGCTTATCCAAATGATAGAAGAGCTGGCAGCGGGGTGCCCAGCCCCAAATTAATACACACAAAATCTCTTCACTATTTTTGCCCCTGATTTATCAGTCAAAGCATAATTGTGTAAACAAAAGAGAAAGAGGGATGACCTTCTACCCAGATGTGTCCTTCATATGGGAGCCTCTCTTTTGAATCCAGTTGGCTTTTGACGTACTGTATTTTCTGTTTACCATTCGTTGACATTAGCATACATCTCCCAAAATATAGACACTCCTCCACGGTATGTGATTGTTGGCAGGTACCCGAGGATTCGGTTACCATGGTTTGTGAAAGATGGATGGGAGGAGTGTCAAACTTTTAATACATCTGTTTACTAAAACAAAAATCTCTAGCACATGAGTGATTCCTGCTTCCCTCCGGGAAGGGCCTTTCTTTTACTTTTATGTTGAGTCTCCATCTTCTAACTTTATGCACAGTTGAGAGAGCATTTTTTCCATTCTTAGTTCTATGTGCACTGTCCCATAAACATCAATAATTACTTCATGATGTGATATCATTTGTTCTTAAATTATTTGCTCTAGTCTTCCTCATGAACTTCGAAGGTGTCCTGGCATTTATGTTTTTCCCCACTCTTAAGGACTAGCGAAATATCACTTTGCCATGCTTTCTCTATACCTGAAACAGACGTTTATCTTTCTTTGCATTATTTCTCGTGATCCTTTATTTGAGATACTCTTCATGATGAAAAGTGATTGCTTTGCTTTATTATTAAAGTTCTATTTATCATGTTTGTGTTTGAAGGATCTCAGCTTGCATATGCCTTTACATTTTTATTGATCAAGATTATGTTAGTAGCATGTCACCTCAGAAATTATTGTTTTATCATTTACCTACTTGAGGATGAGTAGGAACTAAGCTTGGGGATGCTTGATATGTCTCCAATGTATCTATAATTTCTAATGCTCCATGATGATATTATGCCAATTGCTACATGTTTTCTCCCTTCTTTATGTCATTTTTACATGTTTTCCGGGACTAACCTATTAACAAGATGTCAAGTGCCAGTTCCCTGTTTTATGCTGTTTTTGGTTTTAGAAAAGTTGTTCTCGAAATATTCTTAGAATTGGACCCCACAAAGCCTGAAGTGCCTATTTTCCCCGGAAGCATCCAGAAGACCAAAGAGGAGACGAAGAGGGGCATCCGGCGGCCCACACCATGGGGTGGCGCCCCCCTTGGCCATGCCAGGGGGTGGTGTGGGCCCCCAGGGCTCCACCGCCTCTTCCCTTTCGCCTATTTATTCCCCCGAATGGAAAACCCTAAACACCTGATCAAATATCCCCGAAAAGATCCGCAGCCGCCGTCACCGTCAACCATAGATCAGGGGGTTCTGAAGCTGTCTCCGGCACCCTACCGGAGAGGAAATCATCACCGGAGGCCTCTCCATCACCATGCCTGCCTCCGGAGTGATGCGTGAGTAGTTCATCCTTGGACTAGGGGTCCATAGCAGTAGCTAGATGGTTGTCCCCTCCTCTTATGCCTCCATGTTTAGATCTCGTGAGCTGCCTAACATGACCGAGATTGATCTTATGTAACTCTATGTGCTGCGTTTGCTAAGATTCGATGAATATTGAACTTATGCCAAGTTGATTATAGTCTTTATTGCATATTTCATTTGTGATCTTGCATGCTTTCCGTTGCTAGTGGTTGCTCTGTCCAAGTAGTTTCTTGTGGCTTCAAGATGGAGTATTTATGCTCGATAGTGGGTTCATGCCTCCTTTTCGCGTTGCTCGAGTGACAGAAACGTGAAGGGGGAGGATGTGCTGTTGCAACTAGGGAGAAAACAGCGGTGAGAGTGCCCGCGTGTATAATCATTGTTTACATTACACACTTTGTTTAATGCAGTTATCTGTTGCTTGCAACTTAATACCTAAGGGGGTTCGGATAATAACCTGAGGGTGGATTATTAGTCATAGATGCAGTCGGATTACGGTCTATGTATATTGTTGTAATGCCCGCACTAAATATCATAGTAGTCATCATGTCATGAATGTGCACTACGGTGCAATCTTTATTTGTCAATTGCCTAGCTGTAATTTGTTGACCCAACATGTTATCTTTTATGGAGAGACACCACTAGTGAACCTATGAACCCCGGTCCATTTTCCTACACTGTTAAAACAAACCACCACAATTTCCTGCTTTCTTTACTTACTGCAAGCATACATTATTTTCCACACTATACGTCTAATCTTTGTTTTCAGCAAGACCGGTGAGATTGACAACCTCACTGTACCTCTGGGACAAAGTATTTTGGTTGTGTTGTGTACATGTTCCACGTTGTTGCTGACACCGGTGAAGCGCCAGTACCACCGTCAGTAGCATCAACCTTCCAAAGATCCTCTTCCTCCTACTGGATTGATAACCTTTGTTCTCAACTAAGGGGAATTTCCTACCGTTGTGCTCATCACACCCTCCTCTTTGGGTATCCCAACACGCACCATCACCCACTGCAGTTATTACCTCTCACCTGTTCTTTTCTAAATCGCCTCCCTACGCCTGCTGTTCCATGCCGACGCTTCTCATCAATCTCACGTGTTGTCCCATTTCCTTTGTTGCCGCGCATCCAGATATGGACAAGCATCGTCACACCATGCCGGCCGTTCCACCATTTGGAAGCATCATCGGCGCCTCGTAGGGCTTGACGGCCATGGTTGTTCATGGAAGGTAGCATACCTAGGGCAGGGTTAGGCTCAACTGCCAGCATGGAGGAGCAGAAACGGCGGAAGGCTGCTCCCATTCGTCTACTTCATCCCCTCTCTCCTTCCACGAAAACACGAATAGGGAGCATGCAGCGAATTAATTCATAACATGAGCTGTTTGCGCCAAGGTAATCACCTTTTTTACATGCTTCCTTGATTTCTCATATGTGCTTCTGTTGTTTCATATATATGCTTTATTTTTTTTGCAGAACATTGGTGCTTCTAACAATACAGCGGTGCAAGATAGTGCTTCTCGCGATATAAGCGAATGCAAGGCAATGTCAAGCAGCAGCGCACCTTGAGGCACGCCCAAGCTATTTTGATCCTCTAGGAAGCACAAGGACCTTCCGCAGGAAGCACCACCACCATTTCAACGAAGCACAGCCACGATAAGACTAAAGCATGGCCAAAGTTGATGAGTGTCGTCATCGAAAGAAAGAAGCCGTCTTGTTGTCCAAATACTCTTGCTGTCCTAATACGACTATTATAATACATACCTTGGAGAAGCCAGTAGGAAGAAATAAAAAATTCATTTGAATCATAGAATGATATAGAAATTATTTGTCCATAGAAGCTGACTTGTTTGCCAAAGGAAACAAAACTATTCCCTTTCATAGAAAATTGATGAATGATTGTCTTCCTATGGAAAGAAATTCATGTTTGGCTAGAAGCAATTCTAGTCGATAGAAGCAACATTGTAATATTTCATAAACAAATGTTAAAACGAACCAAGATTTTTAACCATCTAAGAAAATTGTTCGGTAGACAAAAGCAACGTTTTGGTACTATGTTTCAAAGTACAACCATATGTGCTTCATAGCACCAAATGAATCGTGATAGTACTTGAAAGAAAATTTAACTATGAATTATGAAGCATGTCTTGTAGTGTTGAAAGCATGTTTGTCGTACGATGGAATCATGTTTTATCGTAGGAACCTCATATATGGAAGCACCGCAAATTATGGAATAAAAAAAAACAATCAAGGCAGCGCCCGTGCAAAATTATAGGCCGACATGCATTGTATGTAGTGGTTAATTGCAGCTGGAAATTAATCCCAACAATTACGGAAGGAAAAGCCGAAGGTTTGGCAATCCATCGCTACTTTGGCTACAAATCGTACGACCAACAGGCCTAACATCAGACGGTCACGGGCGGGTCTGATACCTGCTTTGTATCGGACGCCGATTCCTAGTAGCGCCCGGAAAATATCAATATATGCCATGATTCAAATAGAATTATTAAGTGTTATTTATTGGAACACCGAACTGCACATATTGGCGCTAATTAGGGAACATTTGGTTGCACCGAAATGTCTTAAAAATACAACTTCCATCGATTAGTACAAGCAGGAAACATGTTTCATCCGAGCTGTCTGAAACTGAGCAAATGAAGGCCACAACCGTTTTAATGGAAACGTTGTGTTCGATTGGTCGCTAGCCCTCCAAGCAGGCTCCATGAAAGCAAAAGAGTTGCTTGCCTGGCCCACTCCATGTTTCTTGGCCTTCCGATACAAAATGGCCCTCTCTGGGGGTTACAATTCGTTTTTCTTGACATGAATGGGGATACAAATTGGTTAGGTTCGAATCCACTCAACCATTGTTGAAAATATTTTGAAGTCATATGAGTTTGTCTTGAGGTATTTTTTTCGAATCCTAACCACCCAAGTTTTTTAAAATTTTATGTAGCATTTAAAAAAGGCAGGAAGAGTGGCAACGATAGGTACCATGATATATAGGTTATAAGCTACACGTAATACTATCATACCGCCTAGCGCAGTGGCGTCAACGTAGTTTAGCCTAATCTGGTCTCATGTTCGAGGTTTGTTTCGGACATTAATTTATTTTTATTTGTTCTCCCTTGCTGTTGAACCACACGGGGTGGATGTTAGTCCCATGCCTTCAATTTATAGTGCACATGTCGAAATGAGTTGTGTAATTCACAATTGCATCTTCTGATGTGCCCAAATCGTCCCCTATATTGCTCATTGTCTTTTTATTAGATGGTTGTTGCTGAAATTTTACGCTTCGCTCAGTCTTCAAATAAAATGGGAGACACCAAAAACAGTCACCAAGAATAGCCAACGAGCTAGTAACGGAATCATCCAAAAAGAAAAGCCAATCATGCATAGCAAGTAATCCCGATATTACACACGTTTCCCGCATAGATAGAGACAATAACACATTGCGCGTGCATCGCTCAACCTTCAAATAAAATGTAGAGGCCCCTGACTGGCAAGTCCAAGGACCCTCATATGCATACATTCAAGATCCCAGGAAGATCAGTCTGAACAACATACGAAGTTGGTACACAAATAACATTATCCATTACACGAATAATAAAGAATTACATAAATGGTCGATGACCAAGTCTTAACAACTATCACGCAGGGCAGGCAAATAAGACACACACACACAGCGGAAGATAGCAAAACACAACGTGGTAGCACCCGAGTCACGCCTTAACCTACATGCTGCTGACCCGGAGACGAGCCTAGTTCGCTTAGTCGTCGACATAGTACTCCTCCTCTTGATACTCCTCCTGAGGCTGTGATGATGCCTTGACGTGAGGCTCACGTTGGTAAACCTCAAGAGAAATGTTGTGAAGAGTGTAGCAGCAAGTTTTCCCTCAGAAAAGGAACCAAGGTTGAATCGACCAGTAGGAGGACAAGCAATCTCTGAAGAATGATGCAGCTGAGGTGGCACGGTGCACTACCGGTTCAGCAGCACCGTGGAACCTACACAACACAATCAAATCACTTTGTCCCAACGTAGCAGTGAGGTTGTCAATCTCACCGTTTTTGCTGAACACAAAGAGGTTAAACGTATGGTGTGGAAAACAGTAGGAACAGTATGAAAGCAGTGTGAAAGAAGTAGGTGTTTTATCAGTATGAGGAAAAAGAACGGGGGTCCACAGTTCACTAGTGGTGTCTCTCCGTGAAAGATAAATAACATGTGTGGTGAACAAATTACAGTTCGGCAATTGACAGAAATGAAGGCTGCACCATAGTGCATATGCAAGACATAAAGATTACTATGTGATTCATGCGGGCTTTACAACAAAATACATACACCGTCATCCAACTATATCTATGTCTAATAATCCACCCTCCGAATATCATCCGAACGAACATTGGGTATTAAGTGTGTAATGTAAACAATGTAAACTAGGTAAACACCGTTGTTTTCTCCCTAATGGCAACCGAACATCCTTCATCCGTCACATTTCTGTCACTCGAGCACAGATGCAAAGGAGGCATGAACCCACTATCGAGCATAAATACTCCCTCTTGGAGTTACTAGCATCTACTTGGCCAGAGCATCTACTAATAACGGAGATCATGCAAGATCCTAAATAACATAAGCATGAATATCATGATAGATTGATAATCAGAAGACATAGCATTCAACATCCATCAGATCCCAGCAAACACAACATGTCGCATTACATAAAGATGATCTCGATCAGGTGAGGCAGCTCACGAGATCTAAACATGAGGTACAAAGTGGAGAGAACAACCATCTAGCTTCTGCTATGGACCCATAGTACAGGTATGAACTACTAACGCATAACTTCAGATGAGGGCATGGTGGTGTAGACCCCTCCGGTGATGAATTCCCCTCCCGGCAGGGTGCCGGGGAGAGCTCTAGAACCCTCCTGGTCACGGGATGACGGTGAGGGCGGCTCGGGTGTTTTTGGGGACGAAGTGGTATATCTTTAGGAATTCTAGGACCTCCAGACTTCGAATTTTCTAATTCTAAGAATATTTGCAGAACAACTTTCCTAAAACTAAAAACAGCAAAAAACAGAGAACTGGCTCTATGGCATCTTGTCAATAGGTTAGTCCGGAAAATCGATAAAAATGACATAAAGTGTATCGCAAACATGTGGGAAACAATAAGGAAACAACATGGAACATCAGAAATTAAGGATACGTTTATGACGTATCAACATCCCCAAGCTTAGTTCCTACTCGTCCTCAAGTAGGTAAACGATAAAAACACAAAATTTCTGAGGTGACATGCTACCAACATAAACTTGATCATCAATAATGTAAAAGCAGATGTAAGCTGAGATCATAGAACTTCAACAAAAGCATGATAAACATAATTTTAATAATAAAGCATAGCAATCACCTTGCATCATGATAAGTAACACAAATAAAAGATCATGAATATCAATGCAACAAAAGATATAAATTTGTTTCAAGTATAGAGAAAACATGTCAAAGTGATATTTCGCTAGTCCTTAAGAGTGGGGCAAAACATAAATGCCAAGACACCTTCAAAGTTCATGAGGAAGACTAGAACAAATAATTAGAGAACAAGCAATAACACATCATGAATCAATTAATAATTTTTTTGGGACAAATGCTCATAAAACTCAGAATGGAAACTATGCTCTCTCAACTGTGCATAAAGTTAGAAGATGGAGACTCAACATAAAAGTAAAAGAAAGGCCCTTCGCAGAGGGAAGCAGGGATCAACTCATGTGCTAGAGCTTTTATTTTATTAAACAGAGGTATTGAAAACATTTTTAAGAGAGGTGTATGCTTATGTCAACGAATGGTAAACAGAAAATAGAGTACATCACAAGCCAACTAGACTTCACAAGAGAGGATCCCATAGAAGGACGCATCTGGGTAGAAGGTCATCCCTGTTTCTCTTTTGTTTACACAATTATGCTTTGACTAATAAATCAGGGGCAAAAATAGTGAAGAGAATTTGTTGTTATTAATTTGGGGCTGGGCACCCCGCTGCCAGCTCTTCTATCATTGCATAAGCGGATGAAGCCACTAATCCGGGGTGTGAAAGTACAATCAACAAGTGAGATAAAGATTCTCTATTTAAGTCCTCATGAGCTAAAACAGGAGCACAAACATGAGTAATTTTGAAAGTTTTAAAGGTAACACATGAGCAATTTACTTTGGTGTGGCAGTTAAATACCACATGTAGGTAGGTATGGTGGACACAATGGGAAAATTTTGGTGTTTTGGAGTTGGATGCATGAGTTGAGCTCATACTCAGTACAGGTGGAGGCTAGCAAAAGACTGGGAGCGACAAATTGATACGTCAAAAACGTATCTACTTTTCCAAACACTTTTATGATGTTTTCCTTCTAAACTTGTGTGTTTTGAATGCAACTGACACAGACTAACTCTGTTTTCAGCAGAATTACTTTGGTGTCTTGGTTTTGCGCAGAAAATCAACTTTTAGGAAAATACCCGGAAACGAAGGGAAAGTCCATATTTTACCCGAAGACTCCCAGATCCAGAAGATGAGTCAGAGAGGGGCAAGGGGGTGCCCTCACCACCCCCAGGCGCAGCCAAGGTGGGACCGCGCCCTGGCATGGTGACCCCACCTCGGGAACCCCCTCGGACTCCCCTTTCGACTACATATGCCCCGAAACCTAAAAACCCGAGGGGTTCGATCGTTTTCCAGAATGAAGTCCGTAGCTCCGCCGCCATCGCGAATCCTTTTTCGGGGTTCAGAAACTCCGTTCTGGCACCCTGCCGGGACGGGGAATTGGAAGATATCATCGCCAACGCCTCTCCATCGACCATCCATGTTTCCCTCATCCATGTGTTAGTAATTCCCTCGCTGTAGGCTGAAGGGGGTGGTAGGGATTTTATGATATTGTTCATGTAATAATGCCGTGATTGTTAAGGCATAGTGCCTAGTATACTCTATTAGTGCTAATGACATTATTGCAACTTGTTATGATTAATGCTTGTCACTTTGGGCCCGAGTGCCATGATCTCAGATCTGAAAATGTTATTGAATCACGATGATAATTATTGTTTCTTGATCATACCTGCAAGTTGTTTACACATATCGTTGTCCGGAACCCGTGGCCCCGAAGTGACAGAAATTGGGACAACCGGAGGGGATGGCTGTGATGTGAGGACCACATGTGTTCACGGAGTGTTAATGCTTTGCTCCGGTGTTCTATTAAAAGGAACACCGTAATTACCAGTAGTTCCCTTGAGGCCTGATACGTCTCCAACGTATCTATAATTTCTGATGCTCCATGATGATATTATGCCAATTGCTACATGTTTTCTCCCTTCTTTATGTCATTTTTATCGATTTTACAGACTAACCTATTGACAAGATGCCACAGAGCCAGTTCCCTGTTTTCTGCTGTTTTTAGTTTCAGAAAAGTTATTCTGGAAATATTCTCGGAATTTGAAAGTTCGAAGCCCGGAAGTCCTATTTTCCCCGTAAGCATCCCGAAGACCGAAGAGGAGACGAAGAGGGGCATCAGGGGGCCCACACCATGGGGTGGCGCGGCCCCCCTTGGCCGCGCCAAGGGGTGGTGTGGGCCCCCCAGAGCTCCACCGCCTCTGCTCTTTCGCCTATTTAATCCGCCCGGATGGAAAACCCTAAACACCTGATCAAATATCCCCGAAAAGTTCCGCAGCCGCCGTCATCGTCAACCCTAGATCAGGGGGTTCTAAAGCTGTCTCCGGCACCCTGCTGGAGAGGAGATCATCACCGGAGGCCTCTACATCACCATGCCCGCCTCCGGAGTGATGGATGAGAAGTTCATCCTTGGACTACGGGTCCATAGCAGTAGCTAGATGGTTGTCTTCTCCTCATATGCCTCCATGTTTAGATCTCATGAGCTGCCTAACATGATCGATATTGATCTTATCTAATTCTATGTGCTGTGTTTGCTGGGATCCGATGAATATTGAACTTATGCCAAGTTGATTATAGTCTTTATTGCATATGTTATTTGTGATCTTGCATGCTTTCCGTTGCTAGTGGTTGCTCTGGCCAAGTAGTAGCTAGTGACTCCAAGAGGGAGTATTTATGCTCGATAGTGGGTTCATGCCTCCTCACCACATTGCTCGAGTGACAGAAATGTGAAGGGGGAGGATGTGTTGTTTCCATTAGAGAGAAAACAGCGGTGAGAGTGCCCGCGTGTACAATCATTGCTTACATTACACACTTTGTTTACTGTAGTTATCAGTTGCTTGCAACTTAATACCTAAGGGGGTTCATATGATAACCTGAGGGTGGATTATTAGTTATAGATGCAGTTGGATTACGGTATGTATATTGTTGTAATTGATGACCCACGAGTATAGGGGCTCGCAACAGTCTTCGAGGGAAGTAAAACCCAAATTTATATATTCGACACAAGGGGAGCCAAAGAATATTTGTGAGCCTTAACAAGTGAGTTGTCAATTCACCTGCACCTGAAAGTACTTTTGTTCGCAGTGTTTTATCAGTAGTAACAGTTTTATAGTAGCAGCAGTAGTGAAATAATAGCAGCAGTGGAATGAAAACAGTAGCAACAGTAGTGTTTGAAGTAAATAGCGGGATTAAATACTGTAGGCATAGGTATGGATGAACGGGCGTTGCATGGATAAGATAATTCATATAATGATCAAGTTAGGGGCATTGCAAATAAACAAGATAAAGCATCCAAGCACTAAGTAACCATAGGCATGTGTTCCGTAAATAATCGTACATGCTCGCAATGAGAACTTGCACAACATCTTTTGTCCTACCAGCCCGTTTTCAGCGGGGCCTCAAGGGAACTACTGGTAATTAAGGTGTTCCTTTTAATAGAACACCGGAGCAAAGCATTAACACTTCGTGAACACATGTGATCCTCACATTGCCGCCATCCCCTCCGGTTGTCCCAATTTCTTTCACTTCGGGGCCGCGGGTTCCGGACAACAATATGTGTAAACAACTTGCTGGTATGATCAAGACACAATAATTATCATCGTGATTCAATAATATGTCCAGATCTGAGATCATGGCACTCGGGGCCAAAGTGGCAAGCATTAAGCATAACAAGTTGCAACAATGTCAATTGCACTAATAGAGATACTAGGCACTATGCCCTAACAATCACGACATTATTACATGAACGATCTCATCCAATCCCTACCATCCCCTTCAGCCTACAGCGGGGAATTACTCACACATGGATGGGGGAAACATGAATGGTCGATGGAGAGGCGTTGGTGATGATGATGGCGATGATCTCCTCCACTTCCCGGTCCCGGCAGGGTGCCAGAACGGAGTTTCTGATCCCCGAATCGAGGTTCGGGATGGCGGCGGCGCTCTGTTGTGTTTCTGTGGAATATGACGAACCCCCTCGCGTTTTAGGGTTGAAGACTATTTGTAGTCGAAAGGGGAGTCCGAGAGGGGCTCTGGGTGGCCCACACCCTATGCTGGCGTAGACAAGGGGGGCGCGCCAGGGGGGTGTGGCTCTTCTCCTGGCCCCCTTCTGGCTCTCGGGGTCTTCCGGTGTGAAAACACCAATGGGGTATTTTCTGGGCAATTTCCCGAAAGTTGATTTTTCTGCACACAAACAAGATACCAAGGTAATTCTTCTGAAAACAGCGTTAGTCCGTGTTAGTTGTATTCAAAACACAAAAGTTCAGAGGAAAACAATAAGAAAAGTGTTCGGAAAAGGAGATACGTTTTTGACGTATCAACTCCCCCCAAGCTTAGCTTATTGCTTGTCCTCAAGCAATTCAGTGACAACTGAGTGCGATAAAAGACTTTTACGAACACATTTCTTTCATATGATGTAAATACACTCACTATATGACCAAATACTTAATTATGCTCATGATAAGATACATGCAAGATACTGTCACTTAATAGCTATGCAAACCATGAAGAGATAATAACATATTATAATAAACAACATGAAGCATAACTATTTGCAAGATTATAATATTCATAAAAAGGATCTAATAAAGTGGTATCTCGCTTGCCCTTAAGTGTGGGGCAAAACATAAATGCCAAGGCACCTCTGAAGTTCAAGGAAAGACTGGAGGTAAAGATATCAAAGATACAAGTATCAAAGTTATACCACAATCAACCATGCTTTGGGACAAACACATCACACTAAGAATGACCATTGTGCTCTCAAGAAAGTACTCAAAGAATATGGTGGAGACTCAACATAAAAGTAAAAGAAAGGCCCTTCGCAGAGGGAAGCATGGATCACTCATGTGCTAGAGCTTTTTATTTTATTAAATAGAGGTATTGAAAACATTTTGATAGAGGTGTACACTTATGTCAACGAATGATAAACAGACAATATAGTATGTCACAAGCCAACTTGATTCACAAGAGCGGCTCCCATGTGAAGGACGCATCTGGGTAGAAGGTCATCCCTCTTTCTCTTTTGTTTACACAATTATGCTTTGACTGATAAATTAGGGGCTAAAAGAGTGAAGAGAATTTGTGTGTATTAATTTGGGGCTGGGCACCCCGCTTCCAGCTCTTCTAACATTTGGATAAGCGGATGAAGCCACTAGTCCAGAGTGTGAAATCCAATCAACAAGTGAGATAAAGATTCTCTATTTAAGTCTTCATGAGCTAAAACAGGGGCACAAAACAAGATTAATTTTTTGCAGGTTTTAAAGGTAGCACATGAGAAATTTACTTGGAGTGGCGGTTAAATACCACATATAGGTAGGTATGGTGGACACATTTGGCAAACTTTGGTTTTTGGAAGTTGGATGCACGAGTAGAGCTCATACTCAGTACATGTGAAGGCTAGCAATAGACAGGGAGCGACAATCAAGAGAGCAACAACTATCATAATCATGTTTGCGACGAAGTAAAATTAACCGAGGCATAAAATTAATACTAGAACTCTGAGGAAAAATAAATCATCGAGGCTTATTGACGTTCTGTTTTCAGTCTTAACATGCGTGAGCATGTGCCAAGTCGATTCAAATGAAACAGTCATAGGAGGCTACCACAATATCATGTCCTTCTATGAATAGAACAATGCGAACAAATAGTTATATGACAGATCATTTACTATTAATAAATTGGAATAAAACATGAGAGCACGAACTATTAAGAAGCCATTAAGTCACGTATATCTTATATGAACAAACTAAGCATGCTCACATAGATGGATATATGTACAAAAATGAAAGAAAATGGAGTTCATACCAGCCTCTCACCACAACTTGAATTGTCGTAGATCGTCATTATTGCTCTTCACTTGTGGCTCGAATAATATATAATGAAAACCAAGCTCCAACGGACTCACGGACGACTTTTGAACTCTACAGCAACTTTACAAAACCAAAGAAGAACAACAAATATTTTTGGGTTTTTCAATTAAAGCACGAACATAAAGAGAACAAGCAAACAACACAAAATATTTTTGGATTTTTGAATATTAGACTGCAACTTAAAGAAAGCAAACAAAATAAAGAAACTAAAGAAGCAAACAAAGAGAAACAACAGAAAAATTTATGGTCTGTTTGTGTTTTGAAAAACAAGAACAAAACAATTAAAACAAAGAGAAATAAGAGAAACGAAAACAAACGAAAGAAACAAAGAGAAACGAAAGAAAAAGAAAACATGGATATACAAAGAACCGACCGAACATGATATATAAATGAGTGTGATGTCGGTATACCTCCCCCCGAGCTTAGGCTTTTGGCCTAAGTGGAGATCAATCAAAGCGCGGGAAATATCCCCACTGCGGTGGGTTGTCCCTCGCGTGGTCGTACTCGGGCGCCCAAGAAGAAGATGAAGCAGTTGGCGCATAGTCATAACCTGGGTGCTGGTATGGAATCCCCGTGGCATCGTAGGGATGGACGTAATCACCATCGTCCCCCTCGTCGGCATCCTCCCCTTGCTGGGGGTGATGCTCAAGGTATGTGTCTAACTCACTCTCAGAAAGCTCCCATCCTTGCCCGTTATTAATATTAAACAAAAGAGGTGCAGGCAAAAGTACTTCCCTAACTGTTTTAACAACTCACCACCCGGATCGTTTGGAGAAAGTTAATTCAAAAGATAAATTATGTAAGTGAGCATGGGTAGAAAGAAATTTATGTTGAACTATGGAAACAAGATTAAGCCTCTCTATAGGAAATTGCAAGTCTAGAGGGTGTCTCCCCAAACCATGCAAAGCTAGCAAACGCGAGGCAATAAGACCTCCACAAACCCCGCCCTTCTCACGGTTATGTGAGAGACGGTAAGCAATCAAAGCGCCAAAATTATAAGACCTATCACATCTTAAGGCAGCTGCAATAAACGCCAAATCATAGACAGATAGCTTGCTGGCATTTTTCTAGCTAACACACATTTAGAAACAAAGTAGGCAAAGTATCGAATGCTATGGAGTTGAATTTTACGAATTTTACCACTCTCCCCTGTGAAGCTTCTGCCTTGGAAATCTCTCCATATAAATCCAGTAGTGGTTTGGGCTGCCCACTTATCTTCTCACAAGACCCCCACTTGGGTACCTTAATAGCTGCACAAAAAACACTAAAAGGCAGGCTCACAGCTTTATTGTAAATTCTATAATGGATCATTGGGTTAGTTGGGGACCATTTAAAACGAAAATCCTGCACCACATACATTGTTAGTTTCACATATTGGATGGGCTCATCCTCAATGAAACGGTCCAAGCCTGCATTATGCACAACGGTGTTAAAATCCTGCGAAATTTCTGTAATCCTCATGAATTCCTGACACGGATAGATTGATGGAAACACCCTCTCTTCACGATGCACGGTCATGACCTCATGCACCTCCAACTCATGTTGGTTTAGTTGATAAGCATTGTGCTCCATCTCTGATTTTTTTTTAACAAACATCACAAAAATTAATTTCAAACGACTATAAGGTGTAAACTACCATAGGGACATATATGAGAGCTAAACATACATCAAAACTATATTATTTCTACTCAAATCAAGCATGCAAACTCACATAAGCTGTCACCTATTGTGGCAAAATACTCAAGAAATACTTCACTAAACAAAAATCTACTTGGATCATTGGAGGAGTCACATACCGGAGATAGAACACACCAAAAATCAGCACAAATGATGGGATGAAGAAGGAGATCGAAAATCCAGAGGAAGAACAACAAGAACACGAGTTCTAGGAAATGTTTTCAGTTTGGGAGGTGAGAGAGAAGACTTGGGTAGTGGAGAGAGTAAGTGGAGGGCTAGGACGGCCCCACACCATGTGCTGGCGCCACCAGGGGCTGGCCGCGCCACCCTGTGGTGTGCCTGACTGGTGGGTCCCCTTGAGGTCTCCCAGGTGGCTTTCTGCCTCATTTTTTACGTAAAAATTTATTATAATTTTTCTGGAATTTTTTGAGAAACTTTATTTTTGAGGTATTTCTAGAATTTTAATAAATAATAAAAATCCGGAAAATGAAAGTGAAAAGGTGGAAAAAAAACCAAAACCAGCACTACAGGGGTTCTATGACACTCTAATGAAAGAATATCCAAAGAAAACAAAGGTGGTAGTGGTGAAAACAAAAGTATGAGTGGTGAAAACATGCATAACCTCAGTAATAAGGGTGAAAACATCGGGAAAATATGCATAAGGATGGTGGAAAACATGATTGTACTCAAGTAGCAATGTAATAACAGAAGTAAACATGATGAAAACATAATGGGAAAGTGAAAACATAGTGAAAAGATTGCCAAATTCATTTAAAATCATTTTGTTAACAAGGGTGATCAAGTTTTGCTACCAAAATAATTACATGAAACAAAACTTTGTTTCTCACTAAATACTTATGCTACCTCAACCTTGATAGACATAGTCCCAATCATAATAATTTCATATTCTTTGGGTGGCTTTGGAATAGGACAATAAAATTCTCCAATCTTGATGGTCTCAATATTTTCAATGGAATTTAGACCATATTTTCTATCAATCTATTTGGGAAAATAAACAGTGTGCTCTTTATCATTAACATTAAAAGTAACTTTTCCTTGATTGCAATCAATAACAGCCCCTGTAGTATTAAGAAAAGATCTCCCAAGAATAATAGACATATTATCATCTTCAGGCATTTCCAACACAACAAAGTCAGTTAATATCAGACAATTATTAGCAACTTGAACATGAACATCCTCACATATACCCACAGGAATAGCAATGGATTTATCAGCCATTTGCAAAGATATATCAGTTGGTATCAATTTTTCTAGGAGGAGTCTTTTATAGAGAGTAAAAGGCATGACACTAGCTCTAGCTCCTAAATCACACAAAGCAGTTCTAACATAATTATTTTTAATAGAACAAGGAATAGTTGGTATACCAGGATCTCCAAGCTTCTCAATAACCTTGCCATTAAAAGAGTAATTAGCAAGCATAGTGAAAATTTCCTCATTAGGAATCTTCCTCTTGTTAGAGACAATATCTTTCATATATTTTGCATAAGGAGGCAATTTAATAGCATCAGTTAAAGGAATTTGCAAGAACAAAGGTTTCATCCATTCAGAAAACTTGTTGTAATGTTCTTAGGGAATGAAATACCATATCACGGTAGTTTGCCATATGATATTTCATTCCCTAAGAACATTACAACAAGTTTTGTGAATGGATGAAACCTATGTTCTTGCAAATTCCTTTAACTGATGCTATTTAATTTCCTCCTTATGCAAAATATATGAAATATATTGTCTCTAACAAAAGGAATATTCCTAATGAGGAAATTTCCACTATGCTTGCTAATTAATCTTTTAATGGAAAGGTTCCTAAGAAGCTTGGAGATCCTGGTATACCAACTATTCTCTGTTCATTTAAAAATAATTATGTTAGAACTTCTTTGTGTGATTTGGGAGCTGGAGTTAGCGTCATGCCTTTTACTCTCTATAAAAGAATCCTCCTAGAAAAATTGATACCAGCTGATATATCTTTGCAAATGGCTGACAATTCCACTGCTATTCCTGTGGGTATATGTGAGGATGTTCCTGTTCAAGTTGCTAATAATTGTCTGATATTAACTAACTTTGTTGTGTTGGAAATACCTGAAGATGATAATATGTCTATTATTCTTGGGAGACCTTTTTTAATACTGCAGGGGCTATGATGCATGTAAAATGCATAGATGAATTTTGCATATTTTCACATGGTTTTCTATTACATATTGCATCATATAAGGGTATAATTCAATGTTTTATAGTATTTTGGGGTTAAATTACAAAGTCCCCCAACTTTTATGGAATTAACCCTGCCTGTCAGAAACCCCGTTTTCTATATTTTTGACGTTTCAGGGGGCAAACTTCCGCGAAATCACCTGAAAATCTGCGCGGGTCATTTTCTTGGAAGGAGAAGACTTGCGGGCGAAGGATCCACGAGAATTGGGCAAGGAGGCCCAAAAGAGGACCCTCCACGCGGCCAGATTCCTTGGCCGCGTGAGAGGCCCCCTTTTGGCCCATGTGGCCCCAATTCCTTCCATCTTCGACTTACCGACTCCGTCTTGACCTAAAATCGACTATAAAAAGGGTCCCCCGTACCCTTACGGAGGGAGCGCCGCCGAAACACCAAAACAGAGACCAGAAGTTCCAAATTGGAGGGGGAAAACTCCGGCAGGGCGCCGCTGGTGTGATCTCCTACCCCTCCAACATTATCTCCATCGACATCTCCATGAAGAGGGAGTAGTCCACCCGAGGGCTATGGGTTTGTGGCAGTAGCACTTGTATCTCTCTCTCTATGTGCTTCACTAATTAGATCTGTATGAGCTGCCTCACATGATTACGGGCACCATTGTAGTTCCTATGTGGTGGATCTTTTCTATGAGTTATTGAATCTGAGATTGCAATTGTTTCTCTTGAGTTATTTGAGTAGATGTATCTTATGTACCCCGTTCTTATTTGCTAGCTTTGATCAATCTAGTTCTTGAGAGCGTGTGTGGGGTGATGGGTGCATTAGTTGGAGTAACGGGGGGTGGCTAGTGCTGTGAAAGTGACAGAAGTTCAGCGATCCACTTAGGTTTTGTTAAACCTTTCTTAGTTATCTCACTAGGGATAAAAAGGAGTACCTTGTTACCGGGGATTTGAAGTGACACTAATCAATCTCCATGACTAGATCTAGCAAGTTCTTACTTCAACTTCATGTCACATTGCTTAAAGCTATACTCTGGTTTTTCCTTAATTATCGAGGTGTTATGATTTATTTCGCATCTTGGTGGAGTATAAGAGGGATCAATATGACCGTAGAGATCTCTATGCTAGGACGTGATGCCCATATGAAAGTACTCAATGTTAAACATGTTATTGTAATCTCACATGTAATTCTTTATGTCCACCGTCTACCACTTTATTTGAGAGAATGCAAGTGTGAAACCATGAACCCCGGTCCTATTTTAAATATAAGAAAACACTCTAGTTACTTTGCTGCAATTTACTTTACTTGCATCTCCAATTCGAATTTACATTATCTCCATCACAACTTGCATCACAAAATTACAAAAACAATCCATTGCATATTTATTTTCTCATTTGCATTTAGTAGTAGATTTAATTATTGCACATTTACTTTCAGTTTTGCATTGCAATTTAGAAGTCTCACACCTTGTTCTTGACAACCACTTGGTGAGGTTGAGGGCACAAAATTCTCTACTTGTTTGCAGGATCCTGGAGGAAGCTTGGAAGACAACTGCTGAAATACTGGCTCCCCAAGAGTTCGATATAAACCCTTGAGTCCCCCTCGTGGGGAAGAAGGCTTGCCACTAGCTACACACTCTGCACTTGGAGTCTCAACCTAGCCATCAAGCGTTTTTCTGGCGCTGTTGCCGGGGAGCCATAGGTGAAGGAGTTGTCCAAGGGAGCTCTCAAGAAGTCTTCATCACCAACAAGGTGTGCAAACACCTAAGCTTGGGGAGGTTGCACCTACGTGAGTACCGTCCTTTCTATCTCCACCTTCTTTCAAGTAGATTGTTTTGCTTCTTGTCTTGTTTTTGTTTTTGTTTTGTTTTTGTTCTTGTTTTTGTTTTGTCTTGCATATTTTATTTTAGTTTGCATTTTAGCTTTGCATTTAGTTATCTAGTTTATTTTAGTATTTCGAATTTTCCTAGTTACTTTACTTTTCGGTTTTGCATAAAAAATTAAAAACTACATAAAAATTGTTAAAATGGGTGATAGAACTAAATTAAGTGACTACACAAATACACCCAATGACCAATTCATTGCTAGGCCAATTACTACACCTGAAATACAAGCTGAAAGCTATGAAGTAAGTCCTAGTTTATTGAATTTAATTACTAGAGAGAAATTTGGTGGTAGTGCTATGCAGGATGCCTCTATGCATCTTCATGATTTCATGGAAATATGTGATATGCGAAAATTTAAAAATGTGGAAAGTAGTGTTTTAAAACTGAAATTATTTCCTTTTTCACTTAGAGGAAAGGCTAAAGAATGGTTACTTTCACTACCTACAGCTAGTATAAAGTCTTGGGATGATTTAAAATAAGCTTTCATTAAGAAATATTATCCTCCCGTTAAAATTTTGCAAAATAGGAATAATATCCTCTCATTTAGGCAAAATGATAATGAACATGTAGCCATGGCATGGGATAGAATTAAATTAATGCTTAGAACATGCCCATCACATGGAGTAAATGAATGGACCATACTACACTCTTTTTATAATGGTCTAAACTAGATGTCTAGAAATATACTTGATTCTGCTGCTGGAGGTGCCTTTATGAGTAAAACTGTAGGAGAGGCTAAGAGCATATTAGAAAGCATATTGCAAAATTATAGTCAATGGAATACTGAAAGAGCACCCAATCCCACTAAGAAAATAAACTCAATTGAAGAAACCAATGATTTGTCTTCTAAAATGGACACTATTCTTGCTTTTATTAATAAACAAAATATGGAGAATGTGCCTTTGCAGGAGCTAGTTGGTAGTAATTCTAAAAGTGTGGATGTTAATTTTGTTAGGAATTATGGTAGCAATGGTTTTGGTAATGCTTACAATTCATATAGTAAACCTCCTTATGTGCCAAATAAACCTTTTGTTCCATATCCTAATGCTAATGAAAATAAGTGGAACCCTTCTAGTGAAATTTCTGAATTTAATAAATTGCTTATGGAACAAGTTGCTAGGCACAATGCTATGATACATGAGTTAAATAAGTCTATTGCATCCATTAGTAGTGATATTAAAGGATTGCAACTTCAATCTTCGAATTTAGATAAAGCATTGTCAAAATTAGCTGATAATCAAGCAACTCTATTAAGCATGTCAGCAGGAAAGCCACAAGCACAACCTAGTGTAGCAATAAATTCTATTACTATTGCTGCTCCTATTATTGAAAATATTGATCATATTGCTGAGAATACAAGTGAGCATGTCCCTGCTAGCTTAGAAGAAACTTTGAATGAAATAGTACGTACCCTGAATATTTACTTCCATATATGTCTTATCTTGCTAGCAAAGATGAAATTAGTCCTCATGAATCAAGCATGCTAGCTAAATTAGAGAGTAAAGTAGAGGAAATTATGATGCTTACTGAAATTAAGGATCCATTGCTTGATTTAGAAAAAAGTAGCTTGCAAGAACTTATTGCTACTCTACAAAAATTTGCTAGTGATCCCACTATAAATCTTAATCAACCTGGCTTTGGATCTTATATTGCTAATCATGTCTTGCAAGAAAAAATTGCTAGGTACAAGAATGAGGCCATGATACCTCCTAAGCTTGGGGATCCATGGATCCACAAGGTGCTAGTTTCAATTGGAAAAGAAATTCACCATGCTATGTTAGATCTAGGTTCTACTGTATCGGTACTCTCTAAAGAATTATATGAATTGCTAGAACTAGAAAATTTAGAAAAGTTCTCAAGTGAATTTGTCCTTGCTGATAACTCTACTAAACATGCTGTAGGACAAGTAAAAGATGTTATGATTGAATTGCACATGACTTTCGTACCCGTTGATTTCATTATTATGGATATGGGGGATAAATCCCCTAGTCCTATTATTTTGGGTAGACCTTTTCTTCGTACTACAGGTGCAATCATAGACTCCAAGGAAGGGAATGTCAAGTTTCAGTTCCCTCACAAGAAAAGCATGGAGCACTTCCCAAGGAAGAGGGGCACGCTGAAGAACAAGCTCCCTCATGAGCTTTATCCCTCTTGATTATCAAGTAAGTAAAGCCTAGCCATATGGCTATAAAGAAAGCGGTTTACGGGAGGCAACCCGGTTGTTTTTGTTTGGATTTTCCTAGTGTCCTCTTTCTGTCTCAAGAGATTAGTTTTTTTGTTTTAATTCTGGAGTTTTCAATAAAGAGTCAAGTCAAACCCGTTTGGACTTATAAGTTGCTATCCTAGTGCATAAAATTTCTGTTTCAGCACGAGTCTACTCACTGTATGATTTTACGTTTTTTATTGCTATGTCGGATTGAGCTAATTTTTTAGTATGTTCTGCAACTTTTTGCCCTCTGTAAGCACAAAAATTGGCTTAATTTTTTGACGAGTCTAGCTTAGGGAAAAACGTTCGTTTTGCTGCTGCTGCTTTTCTGGACAGATTCTGCCTTCTTTTGTTTTATGTACTCTTTGGGCTTGGGAATCGAATTTCCATGATTCTTTCAAGCAAAAGAGTGAACATACAACATAATGAACCTTATTGTCTATCTACTGGAGCATTTTATTTGGAATTTTTCACAGCAAGCATGTGATTTGTTTGTCCTTGCTAATCTCACCCCCACAGAAAAAGAATGGGAGAAACATGTTTTGTGAAGTTTTTTTCACAGGGAATAGAGGAGCTGCGCCTCAAGACATCCAAGAATGGTGAAAGCCATAAGCTTGGGGATGTGATGAACACCCCACTGGAGCTACACTCTTTTGGTTAGCACACGTCTACTTTCTGTTTTTCTAAGCAAAACATTTATCGTAGAGACTTGAAGCGTCTAGTTTTTGTTTTTATCTTTGTTTTGATAAGACCACCACCATCATTTTATATCAGATTGAGCTACTGGAGTTTGGGGTTGGAATGTATTGGATGCTAGTATTATGACTTGGAATAGGGATGCCATGGTTGATTTGAAGAGCTACATATGTTTGCATGATTTATAGGCTTTTTATGTGTAGAAATTTGCAATAATGTTGTCTTGAGCTATCTCTTATTCATGTCCTTTATGTTAATTGATGGTTTATTTAGTTTGTCACGAAATGAGTAGTTCTATGGACATATGCATGCATAGTATCTGGTCAACTATCTCCCTCGTGCTAGCCCAAAAATTTAAAAATTCCAACAAGTAAAAACTTGTTTCCAACACTCCTTAGCCAAGTATTTCCAGTGAGTCCACCATATCTTCCCATTAGCTTCATTGCTCTTCCGAGTTTGTTCACCATGTTATTGTGTGATTTATGTTCTAAATTAATATATTCACTTTATTAATTGTCATGGGTTGAACTTGGGATAGGACTCTCACGAACTTTTGAAGGCACACTTTACTTTTTATGCATCTAATAAACATGACCCAATAATGGGAGCCACAAGTTTTGCGTTTGACAAGTGTGTGGTTGGGAGCTAGCTATAAACGTGTATCACCGGAAAGCTTTCAACATTGCACAAAAAAATTTACATTTGGTTGATATCATGTACTTTTGTTTTTGGACTCCTGCCATGCCGAAATGAAATAGAGGAATAGTAAGTTTTGATGAGTAAGTATCTATATGACTAGAGAAACGCATTGGGCCGCTAACCCAAGCCATGCTTTATCATGGTGGAAATTTACTTACAGCTTTAGTGACTCTACAACACATCCTATAATAAAATAAGACGCTATGCATAATAGTGAATGAAAATAAAAAGGATGATGAGTCTACTCCGTTTGTTCATCTTGTAATTGTAACATGGGCTTGTTTCCATGTCATGGGGCAAGAGGTACCTCTTTGCGGTTCTCTATGATGTCATTAATACTTATTATGATTGTACAAAGCTTATTAGGAATCTTAAGTTGAGTAATCATGGAGTAGGTTTTCACACTCACGGGGCATGAGGCTTTCAACCACCTTGTCATTCTCATTACTTCAATACTCACAATTTTAAGATGCTAGTGATAAAGGGGAAATGAGAGTCCTAGATCAATGGATACCACATTTCAATTAGTAATTTTAGTTGAATAATTTAGAGGCTAAATAAGACTTGATCATGTTTTACCTCTACTCAATTTTCTCCAAAGTGTCCACCATATTTTCTATTCTCCATTATGCTATTCTTTGACCAATATAGGATTTTATTTTTCATTTTGTGTATGCATTTGGTCCATAGTGCTTTTATTTCATTATACACTTTGTGAACTTTCATGAAGCATCTTTGCTTTCATATTTGATATTTCTTACAACATGAATTATATATTGCTACTCATTTCTAGTATTAATCATTTGATTATATGTAGCATGAATAATCCTCCTTGATATCCCATGATTGTTTCAATATGCAAAACCCATCTTAGTTTTATCACCTTCATACTCGAGGACGAGCATGGGTTAAGCTTGGGGATGTTGATGCATGTAAAATGCATAGATGAATTTTGCATATTTTCACATGGTTTTCTATTACATATTGCATCATATAAGGGTATAATTCAATGTTTTATAGTATTTTGGGGTTAAATTACAAAGTCCCCCAACTTTTATGGAATTAACCCTGCCTGTCAGAAACCCCGTTTTCTATATTTTTGACGTTTCAGGGGGCAAACTTCCGCGAAATCATCTGAAAATCTGCGGGGGTCATTTTCTTGGAAGGAGAAGACTTGCGGGCGAAGGATCCACGAGAATTGGGCAAGGAGGCCCAAAAGAGGACCCTCCACGCGGCCAGATTCCTTGGCCGCGTGAGAGGCCCCCTTTTGGCCCCAGTGGCCCCAATTCCTTCCATCTTCGACTTACTGACTCCGTCTTGACCTAAAACCGACTATAAAAAGGGTCCCTCGTACCCTTACGGAGGGGAGCGCCGCCGAAACACCGAAACACCAAAACAGAGACCAGAAGTTCCAGATTGGAGGGGAAAAACTCCAGCGGGGCGCCGCCGGTGTGATCTCCTACCCCTCCAACGTCATCTCCATCGACATCTCCATGAAGAGGGAGTAGTCCACCCAAGGGCTATGGGTTTGTGGAAGTAGCACTTGTATCTCTCTCTCTATGTGCTTCACTAATTAGATCCGTATGAGCTGCCTCACATGATTACGGGTACCGTTGTAATTCCTATGTGGTGGATCTTTTCTATGAGTTATTGAATCTGAGATTGCAATTGTTTCTCTTGAGTTATTTGAGTAGATGTATCTTATGTACCCCGTTCTTATTTTCTAGCTTTGATCAATCTAGTTCTTGAGAACGTGTGTGGGGTGATGGGTGCATTAGTTGGAGTAACGGGGGGTGGCTAGTGCTGTGAAAGTGACAGAAGTTCAGCGATCCACTTAGGTTTTGTTAAACCTTTCTTAGTTACCTCACTAGGGATAAAAAGGAGTACCTTGTTACCGGGGATTTGAAGTGACACTAATCAATCTCCATGACCAGATCTAGCAAGTTCTTACTTCAACTTCATGTCACATTGCTTAAAGCTATACTCTGGTTTTTCCTTAATTATCGAGGTGTTATGATTTATTTCGCATCTTGGTGGAGTCTAAGAGGGATCAATATGACCGTAGAGATCTCTATGCTAGGACGTGATGCCCATATGAAAGTACTCAATGTTAAACATGTTATTGTAATCTCACATGTAATTCTTTATGTCCACCGTCTACCACTTTATTTGAGAGAATGCAAGTGTGAAACCATGAACCCCGGTCCTATTTTAAATATAAGAAAACACTCTAGTTACTTTGCTGCAATTTAATTTACTTGCACTTTACTTTACTTGCATCTCCAATTCGAATTTACATTATCTCCATCACAAGTTGCATCACAAAAATACAAAAACAATCCATTGCATATTTATTTCCTCATTTGCATTTAGTAGTAGATTTAATTATTGCACATTTACTTTCAGTTTTGCATTGCAATTTAGAAGTCTCACACCTAGTGCTTGACAACCACTTGGTGAGGTTGAGGGCACAAAATTCTCTACTTGTTTGCAGGATCCTGGAGGAAGCTTGGAAGACAACTGCTGAAATACTGGCTCCCCAAGAGTTCGATATAAACCCTCGAGTCATCCTCGTGGGAAAGAAGGCTTGCCACTAGCAAAACACTCTGCACTTGGAGTCTCAACCTAGCCATCAGGCTGTTATTGATTGCAATCAAGGAAAAGTTACTTTTAATGTTAATGATAAAGAGCACACTGTTTATTTTCCCAAGAAGATTGATAAGAAATATGGTCTAAATTCAATTGAAAATATTGAGACCATCAAGATTGGAGAATTTTATTGTCCTATTCCAAAGCCATCCAAAGAATATGAGACCATCATTGTTGGGACTATATCAATCAAGGTTGAGGTAACATAAATATTTAGTGAGAAACAAAGTTTTATTTCATATAAAATTATTTTGGTAGCAAGACTTGATCAACCTTGTCAACAAAGTGATTTAAAATGAAGGAAACAATGTTATCACTACGTGTTCGTTATATTTTCTTATTCATATGCTCATTTTCGTTGTGCTTCCATAAAGTATATCATGTTTTCACCATATTCACTCATGCCCACGCACGTTTTCACCTCGTTTTCGCTCGTTTTCCATCGTCTACCCACGTTTTCACTATCCCCAATCTCGTTTTCGATATGTTTTCCTCCGTTTTCAGTGGGTATATGTTTAGTAGAGTGTCGTAGAACTGTTGTAGGTTCGGTTTTGTGATGTTTTCCATCATTCCATCTTCGTTTTCCAGCAATATTATTATTAATTAAAATTCTAGAAAAGTCCGAAAAATAAAGTTTCTAAAAAAATCCCGAAAAGTTTATATTTGAAGTTTTTGCGTAAAAAGGGGCAGAAAGCCACCTGGGGTGGCCACAGTGGGCACCCAGGACAGATCACCATGGCCAGGCGCGGCCTGCCCCTAGGGCGCGCCTGCCTATGGTGAGGGGGGTCCTGGCCTCCCACTTGCTCTCCCACCTACCACACCTTCCTCTTGCCCGTAGAAACTCAACCTGTTCATCCAAACCTGAGTTCTTGATGCTTTTCCTCGCGATTTTCAATCTCGTTGCTCAGCCATCTTTTCTGCCGAGATTTGGGAAGTTGTTCTCCGGTATGTGACTCCTTCGATGATCCAAGTAGAATTTTGTTTAGTGAAGTATTTCTTGCGTATTTTGCTGCCGTAGGTGACAGTTTATGTGGGCTTGCATGCTTGTTTGATGCTTTATTAAGTTAGTTTTGATGCATGTTTAGTACTCATACAAGTGTCTATAGTAGTTGCTACCATATAGTTGATTCAAATAATTTTCTTAAGTTGCTTGTTAAAAAATTCCGAAATGGAGGCAAGTGCATATCAACTTAACCAACATGAGTTAGTTGTAACAGAGATTATGAGAGTTCATCGCGAAGTGGGCGTGTTTCCGACTGTCTACCCATGCCCAGGGTTCATGAGTGTTGTAGGAATTATGCATGATTTTAAAACATTACTATCTAATGCAGGTTTGACACATTTCGTTGATGATGAACCAAGCCAATATGCGAAATTGGCTATGTCCGTGTTGTAGGATTTTCATTTTGATTGCCTTCACCTAACCCCATGCTGCATTACAAAATTTATAACAAACCTGTCAGTCTGCCTTTTACAATTTTTTGTGCAGTAATTAAGGTGGAGCTGTGGGGAACGTGCGAGAAGATAAAGGAGTATCCCAAGCCACTGACGGATTTATATGCAGAAATCTGCGACGGGAGAAGCTTCACGAAGGAGAATGGAAAAATTCGTAATATACATCTCCCATCTATTCGATATTTTTCCATTTTTATTTCAAAGTGTGTTCTAGCTAGGAAGGTAGCAAGTAAATTATCTGCTCATGATTTAGCATTCTTGTCAGCTGCTTTGAGGAAAGATAGGACTTATAATTTAGGAGCTTTAATTGCTTATCGCCTTGCCACTAACCATGAGAAAGGAGGAGTTTGTGGAGGTCTCATGGCCTCCCGTTTATTAGCTTTTCATGGCGTGTTGCCACATCACTTAGATGTTCAGTTTCCCTTAGAGAGGCTTGATCTTAATTCCATGTTGCAGCATCACTTTATTGCTTATGGGACTGACGTGTATAGTTTGCCATATGATATTTCATTCCCTAAGAAATCACGGTGGAGATCCACTAGAGAGCGAGTAGCCCCTTTGCCTGCACGTGCTTTGTTTGACCTTGATAACAGGGAATGATGGTCATTAACGGAGGAAAATCTCGATGCGTACATTGAGGAATATCAGCGCGCAGAGGACGCCAAGAGGGAGGCCGCAGCAAATGCTGTCCAGCCACCCGACATTGCAGATAGTTCACGTCAGCCCTTGGATTACGACTACACGCCTTCATTTTCTTCTCGCGAGAGCCTGATTATGAGCATGCCCAGTACGATCCATCGGCGTGGAGCCAATACCATCGCTACGATTGAGTCCCAGTTAGGCCAAAAGCCTACGATTGAACAGTATTTCGTACAGGAGCATGGGCACCATGGAGCATCTGTTAATTTACCTATATATATATATATACCGTATTCAGTCGGTTCTTTGTACATTCATATTTTCTGTTTCTCTCTCTTTCTTTTGTTATCGCTGTTTTGTTTTCCCTTTCCAAAACACAAAAAGACCAAAAATATTTCTGTTGTTTCTCTCTACTTGTTTCTTTAGTTGGTTTGCTTTATCCTTTAGTTGCAGTTTAATATTCAAAAACCCAAAAATATTTTGTTTTGGTTGTTTGCTTTCTTGTGTTCTTGTTTCATTTCAAAAAAAACCCCAAAAAGATTTTGCTTTGTTTGGTTTTTCTCTTTTGCTCGTGCTTTAATTGAAAACCCCAAAAATATTTGTTATTCTTCTTTTGTTTTGTAAAGTTTGCTGCAGAGTTCAACAGTCGTCCGTGACTCCATTGGAGCTTGGTTTTCATTATATATTATTCGAGCCACAAGTGAAGAGCAATAATGACGATCTATGGCAATTAAAGTTGTGGTGAGAGGCTGGTATGAACTCTATTTGTTTTCATTTTTGTACATTCCATGTGAGCAAGCTTAGTTTGTTCGTATAAGATATATGTGATTTAATGGCTGCTTAATAGTTCGTGCTCTCTCATGTTTTGTTCCAATTTATTAATAGTAAATGACCTGTTGTATAAATATTTGTTCGCGTTGTTCTATTCGTAGAAGGGTATGACATTGTGGTAGCCTCCTCTGACTGTTTCATTTGAATCGACTTGGCACATGCTCACGCATGCTAAGACTGAAAACAAAAAGGCAATAAGCCTCGATGATTTATTTTGCCTCAGAGTTCTAGTATCAATTTTATGCCTCGGTTAATTTTACTTTGTCGCAAACATGATTATGGTAATTATTGCTCTCTTGATTGTCGCTTCCCAGTCTATTGCTAGCCTTCACTTGCACTGAGTATGAGCTCTACTCGTGCCTCCAAATCCATGAAAACCAAGTTATTCCACAGAGTCCACTATAAATTCCTATGCATGGTATTTCCTGCCATTCCAAGTAAATTTGCATGTGCTACCTTTAAAACCTTCAAAATACTTCTCGTTTTGTGACACTGTTTTAGCTCATGAGGAAGTAGTATTGTGTTTGTTATCTTCCATGCTAAATTAAGTACCCACCTGACTTGCATGCTTCATCTGCTCATCATTAATATTGCAAAGAGCTGGTTAGACCACTATAACAGAAAATAATGAAAAATAGGCACTCCCCCATGGTATGTGAAAGTTGGCAGGCACCCGAGGATTCGGTTAGCCATGGTTTGTGAAAGCAAAGGTTGGGGGGAGTGTCAAGCTATAAATATGTGCATGATATAATTTCCTAATTCAGAACCGGTCTCACTTGTTTAGTATGGAAGATAATAAGCACTCTATTGCCATTCGTTGACATGAACAACCACCTCTCAAAATTGTTTTACTTCTGTTTCATGAAAAATGAAAAGCTCTAGCACATGTGAATCACTGCTTCCCTCTGCGAAGGGCCAATCCTTTACTTATAGGAAGAGTCTCCACCATATTCTTTGAGTACCTTCTTGAGAGCATAATTGTCATTCTTAGTGTGATGTGTTTGTCCCAAAGCACCATTGATTGTGATATAATCTTGATACTTGCATCTTTTGATATCTTTACTTCTAGTTTTCACTTGAACTTCAGAGGTGCCCTGGCATTTATGTTTTGCCCACACATAAGGGCAAGCGAGATACCACTTTATCAGATCCTATTATGAATATTACAATCTTGCAAATAGTTATGCTTCATGTTGTTTATTATTAATATGTTGTTATCTCTTCATGGTTTGCATAGCTATTAAGTGACAGTATCTTGCATTTATCTTATCATGCGCATAATTAAGTATTTGATCATATAGTGAGTGTATTTACATCATATGAAGCAAATGTGTTCGTAAAAGTTCTTTTATCGCACTCAGTTGTTAACTGAATTGCTTGAGGACAAGCAATAAGCTAAGCTTGGGGGATTTAAATACATCAAAAACGTATCTACTTTTCCGAACACTTTGCTGATGTTTTCCCTCTAAACTTGTGTGTTTTGAATGCAACTAACATGGACTAACGTTGTTTTCAGCAGAATTACTTTGGTGTCTCGTTTTTGCGCACAAAATCAACTTTTAGGAAAATACCCGGAAACGAAGGGAAAGTCCATATTTTACCTGAAGACTCCCGGAGCCAGAAGATGAGTCGGAGAGGGGCAAGGGGTGCCCACACCACCCCCAGGCGCGGCCAAGGTGGGCCTGCGCCTGGGCATGGCGCGCCCACCTCGGGCACCCCCTCGGACTCCCCTTTCAACTACATATTCCCCGAAACCTAAAACCCAAGGGGGTTCGATCGTTTTCTAGAAAGAAGTCCGTAGCTCCGCCGCCATCGCGAATCCTTTTTCGGGGTTCAGAAACTCCGTCCTGGCACCCTGCTGGGACAGGGAATTGGAGGAGATCATCGCCATCGTCATCACCAACGCCTCTCCATCGACCATCAATGTTTTCCTCATCCATGTGTGAGCAATTCCCCCGATGTAGGATGAAGGGGATGGTAAGGATTGAATGAGATTGTTCATGTAATAATGTCGTGATTGTTAGGGCATAGTGCCTAGTATCCTCTATTAGTGCTAATGACATTGTTGCAACTTGTTATTCTTAATGCTTGTCACTTTGGGCCCGAGTGCCATGATCTCAGATCTGAACATGTTATTGAATCACGATGATAATTATTGTTTCTTGATCATACCTACAAGTTGTTTACACATATCTTTGTTCGGAACCCGAGGCCCCGAAGTGACACAAATTGGGACAACCGGATGGGGTGGCTGTGATGTGAGGATCACATGTGTTCCCGGAGTGTTAATGCTTTGCTCCGGTGTTATATTAAAAGGAACACCTTAATTACAAGTGGTTCCCTTGAGGCCCTGCTGAAAACGGGCTGGTAGACAAAATATGTTGTGAAAGTCTCATTGCGAGCACGTACGACTATTTACGGAACACGTGCCTATGGTTACTTTGTGCTTGGATGCTTTATATTATTCATATGCAATGCCCATGTCTTGATTATTATATGAACTATCTTATCCATGCAACGGTCGTTCATCTATTCCTATGCCTACATTATTTAATCACGCTGTTTACTTCAAACACTACTGCTGTTGGTTTCATTTCACTACTTCTATTATTTCACTACTTCTGCTACTATGAAACTCTTACTACTGATAAACCACTGCGAGAAAGTCCACTTTCAGGTGCAGATGAATTGACAACTCACTTGTTAAGGCTCACAAATATTCTTTGGCTCCCCTTGTGTCGAATCAATAAATTTTGGTTTTACTTCCCTCAAAGACTGTTGCTATCCCCTATACTTGTGGGTTATCACAAATGAAGAGAGCATACGAGCCATAATCATGCATAGCGACATAAACATCATTAATCAAAGCATAAGTGGTACCACAAGTTCAAAAACTAAATGATCATGGAGGCTATAAGTGACTGGTTCATATTCATAAACATGGTGTGAGGATGCGCCAAGTCAACCAAATAAAACATTCGAAGGAGAGCACCACAAATTTATGCTTCAATATGACAAGAACAACTCATGATTCTTTCAATGGAACATTAAACACTCTTAGCTATTTGAGGATAATCATGATACTAAATAACCACAAGGATTTAGAATTAAAATAACATCTATCATGATATGAAAAAGTCTAGCCATAGTCTATACAAGCTTCTACTTGCACCGTTATAAAATCTACCTCAAGCAGGAGTTTATTTTCCCAACAAGCACCATACAAAACATGCTTTAACAAAAACTATCTAAATTCTACAGAAAGAAAACATTAGAGTACTCACATAACACTACTAAAACTAACAGCTCTGAACAAGAGATGCAATGAAAACAAGAGCTAAACAGGAAATTTTGCAGCAGCTAGAAGAAAAACTAAGAATACTAGTATAGCAAGTATTCAAATGAAAAAGTGGAGCGTGTCTATCTCCCAAACAAGGAATGCTAGGGTACAACTATATTATTGCAGCAAGTAAAACAAAATAAAACAAGATAAAACAAAAGAAAAACAAACAGACGCTCCAAGTAAACTTCATATGATGTGACCGAATAAAAATATAGTTTCACTAGAAGTGACCTGATAGATTGTTGATGAAGAAGGGGATGCCTTGGGCATCCCCAAGCTGAGATGCTTGAGTCTTCTTAAAATATGCTTGGATGAACCACGGGGGCATGCCCAAGCTTTGACCTTGCACTCTTCTTGATCACATATATCACCCTCTTCTCTTGACCCTTGAAAACTTCCTTCACACCACAGTCAAAGAGTAATTCGCATTAGAGGGTTAGTGCAACAATAAAAATCCATGGGTTATGTATGGAGCAATTTCTATTGATACTTTTACACATTAGTTACAACCACTGATGTTTCGTGAAGGAAAGAAATCCACTTGACATCGCAAAAGAGCAAATGCAAGAAAAAATGGCAGAATCTGTCAAAACCAGAACAGTCTATAAAGACAATTTTTTTAGAGGCACTTACGTTGCTCAGATCGAAAAAACATAAAGATAAAAAAGTTGCAGAAGTAACCGAGGAATAAGCATAAGAAATTTCAGGTCATTCTGATTTTTCTATGATTGATACGATTTTTTTACGGTGGACAGCAGAAATCTGTTTCCTGCGCATAAATCCAAAAACCAACTCCAACTCTCGTTAGAAACCTTACTTGGCACTACTAAAACATGAAAATAAAGATACAAAGGAGTTTCTATAGAAGTATACAACCCCTTGACTCAAACAGAACAGAGAAAACAAAGCAAAAATAAAACCATGGGTTATCTCCCAAGAAGTGCTTTTCTTTAACGCCTTTTAGCTAGGCTCAGAAAAGTGGAATCACATGTTTTCAAGTGAAGAAGATGCTCACATGAGAAATATGAATTAAGAAAAAGAGAGCATCAAGAAGCAATTATAAAAAAATATAAGTCTAACCCACTTCCCATGCATACGAATCTTGTAAAGAAATAAATTAAAGAAGCTCAAACTAGAAGTCATGGGAAGGTAGAACAAGAGCAAATTCAAAACTTTCAACAAAAAGAGAGGTGTTTTAGTAACTTGAAAATTCCTACAACCATATTTTTCTCTCTCATAATAATTTTTAGTAGCATCATGAACAAACTCAACAACATAATTATCACATAAAGCATGTTTGTCATGGACTAAAAGCACACAATTCATATCAAGCTAAAAAACTATGGGGTCATAATTTAAAATCAGCTCCTCTTTTTCCGACTTTTAGCAATAGAAAAACAAGATAATTGGTCACTGTTAAAGGCATAGGACACATTATATCAATCATATTTTCAGTAGCATTATAATTTATAACATCAAGTAAGATAGGACCATCATCAAGAGCATTATAATAAGATTTATCCATGTAGCATGGATTATCATAAATAACAGTAGCAATATCATTCTCATAAGTTTCATTCATAGTAGTATCAAGGTTACAAGTATAGCAAGTATCAATTTCATCAAATAATGTATGAGTTGAAGAGTTACTATCATTGGGAGGTGTACATGGGTAGCTCCATTCTTCCTCCTCTTGATCATCATTCTCCTCCTCTTTTTCATCCAATGAGCTTCCAGATTCAGCAATTTCTTCTTCCATAGGCTCCTGCAAGGCATTAGTCTCTTCCTTAGGTTGAGAGCATTTATTAAGATATTCCATTATATAGCAATTACAGTCCTTGTAATTATCAAAGCATCTCGTATTCATAAGGTGCATCATCAATACTTTCAAGTAAATAGGAAATTTTGAATGCACCCTTCAAAGCAATAAATTCTTCAATTTGTTCCACATCATATAATTCATAATTTCCCTTAACATAGGAAGATATGGTGACATCATCATTGTACTCACATTGAAAAGGGAGGTGTTTATACCTCCTACGACTACATGATTTATCAAAGCAATAAGTAACATTATAAGTAGAGCACAAGTTTTTAGCATAGTCATGCAATTTATTAATTTTCTCCCATAAGTGTATCCATTTTTGTGACAAGCGGTGTTCCTTATAATATTTTTGTTGTTCATCCGTGAACCCACCTTGCCAATAAGATCTAGTTTCAAAGACATCAACCATTGATAGCAAGCATGACAAAGCAAAAATAACAACCAGAATAAGAACTAACTTTTTTTGTGTTTTTGATAAAGAGAAGCAAACAAGAAAAAATAAAATAAACTAAGCAAAACTAAAGAGATAGAAAGTGAGAGACTCCCCTTGCAGAAATTCTCTTCCTCCCCGGCAACGACGTCACAAAACTTGTTGATGATGCCTTGACGTGAGACTGACGTTGGTAAACCCCAAGAGAAAGGTTGTGAAGAGTGTAGCAGCAAGTTTTCCCTCTGAAAAGAAACCAAGATTGAATCGACCAGTATGAAGACAAGCAATCTCTAAAGGTTGATGCAGCTGAGGTGGCAGGGCGCACTACCGGTTCAGCAGCATCATGGAACCTACACAACGCAATCAATTCACTTTGTCCCAACGTAGCAGTGAGGTTGTCAATCTCACCGGTTTTGCTGAACACAAAGAGGTTAAATGTATGGTGTGGAAAACAGTAGGAACAATATGGAAGCAGTAGGTGTTTTATCAGTATGAGGAAAAAGGATCGGGGTCCACAGTTCACTAGTGGTGTCTCTCCGTGAAAGATAAATAACATGTGTGGTGAACAAATTACAGCTGGGCAATTGACAGAAATGAAGGATGCACCATAGTTCATATGCAAGACATAAAGATTAATATGTGATTCGTGCGGGCATTACAACACAATACATAGACCGTCATCCAACTGCATCTATGTCTAATAATCCACCCTCCGAATATCATCCGAACAAACGTTGGGTATTATCGCACTAAGCAAAGTGTGTAATGTAAACAATGTAAACTAGGTAAACACCGTTGTTTTCTCCCTAATGGCAATAACACATCCTCCATCCGTCACGATTCTGTCACTCGAGCACAGATGCAAAGGAGGCATGAACCCACTATCGAGCATAAATACTCCCTCTTGGACTTACTAGCATCTACTTGGCGAGAGCATCTACTAATAACGGAGAGCATGCAAGATCATAAATAATATAAACATGAAGATAACATGATAGATTGATAATCAGAAGACATAGCATTCAACATTCATCATATCCCAGCAAACACAACATGTAGCATTACATAAAGATGATCTCGATCATGTGAGGCAGCTCACGAGATCTAAACATGAGGTACAAAGTGGAGAGAACAACCATCGAGCTACTCCTATGGACCCGTAGTTCAGGGATGAACTACTCACGCATCACTTCGGAGGAGGGCATGGTGGTGTAGACCCCTCCGGTGATGAATTCCCCTCCCGGCAGGGTGCCGGGGAGAGCTCCAGAACCCTCCCGATCTCGGGATGACGGTGACGGCAGCCTCAGATGTTTTTCGGGACGAAGTGGTATATCTTTAGGAATTCTAGGACCTCCGGACATTGAATTTTCCAATTCCGAGAATATTTACAGAACAACTTTTCTGAAACTAAAAACAGCAGAAAACAGGGAACTCACTCTATGACATCTTGTCAATAGGTTAGTCCGTAAAATCGAAAAAAATGACATAAAGTGTATAGCAAACACGTGGGAAACAATAACAAAACAACATTGAACATCAGAAATTAAGGATACGTTTATGACGTATCAGGATTCTCCTCGTATTCCGGCCAAGTAAATAGCCAGAGACCAAACCAATATGAGTACATTTGAATGTACTCTGCAAGACATCCTTTATAAAGCTCAATAGAATGCAAGTATGCTAATATGGTGGAGTGGGTAGGCTATATATAGGGTTCACTATCCATGATGGATGAAAGATACATCATGGTTGATTTTGACATCTCTATATCTTTGTTGAAGAAGATACTTCAAAAGAAAATAATATGGTTTCTCTTGTAGATATCGCATATCCAAGAGGTTTTGTAAAACTTTGTTTAAAGAAGGTTTTTCTTTTCAAAACTTCTTGTAAAACAACTTCCAGCTTTCCTTCATAAGTACCTCCCAGGTACATAGTTCCTGTTCCAGTACCTCGCAGGTACAAGTCCTTTTTGAAACATCCTTTTTGAAAGCATTGATACAATACTAGCTACATGGCCATTCAACTGTCCATATCCAAGGATGTGGCTATTTTGAATAGATTTACTCTGAGAGGTGTACACAATCCACAAGATCCAAATCATCTGCCATGAATCACTCATATACCGTTCACAACAGTATGCGAACATCAGATAACTGATCCTAACTTTCCACTATGGTCAAGCTAGTATACGACTATCCCTTCAACTGGGTTTATTATCGCCCGCACCGTGTCACACGTAGCCATGACAGGAGACCCAACTATTACATCCGGAGGGAAAATTAATCCCACACTTTACATGTCCCGTATCTCCCTCCTGGCGACACTTCGGTTCAGAGAATCACATTCTCTATAGCATTTGGGATAGAATGCACACTAACAGGAAGAAGTTTCTAGATAGGCCTCTTGCCCATGTTGAGGTAGAGTGGAAGTACGTATTGGTTGTCCAACGAAGACTTGGTTATGTGTCTTTTGTAAACCATTTCAAAAACATTCCTCTTTGCCTCCTATAGTGAACAAGGTCCCACCTTTTCACCGAGGATTTTTCTTGAAGCATTTGTTTACAAAAGCACATTTTAGGGTGTCCACTTAGAGACTTCAATATTATTAAAGTTGGTGGTATTTATATACCATATGGTGGCTAAGGGCTTGGTAACTCCAAGTTTGACTATTGGCAAAGTGATAGTTGCTAGTAATATTAATAGTAATATTAGCCACAACAAAAATAGTTTTGTCAACCATATTTTTGTAAAACTTCAGTAGTAAAACATGCATGATAGATAATTATAAGTGTAATAACAACAAGCATTAGGATGGCTTTCCTTGGTACTAGTTCAAGTCTTGTTCTTGAAAATAGCAAGAATGGAAATATGCCTCTTCTTCTCCAACACTTCCTTCCTCGTTTTCTAACGTCGTAAAAAGAAATAAATGACACACAATCAGAAACAACTAAGGAAAACATTAGTAATAAGCAATGCATACAGCAAGCAATGCACAAAACAATTCATCACTCCATATTCCAAAGGCAACAATTAATAAACACACATAAGCAAAAACTAGACTACTAGGAATATGCCTATGGTGGAGAAATTGTATTTCTCACCAAAATGAAATGGGACCAGTGGGTGTTCCACTAGCCTTCCAATACATTTGAGGGCCACAATGACTCTGGTTGCACTTGTGGAAAAATAATATTCCACTAAACAATCATCACAAAACTACACATACTAGTGAAAACAATAGGGTGCAAAATAATTAAGCAATGCTACACATGCTTTTGCTATAAATTAAAGTGCAATATAACAGAGTTTAAAACATCCTAAAACAGTACCAAAGTGGTACTGGACTCATAATATCAACATCAAAAACCTAGGTTCTAAACCCAACAATACAATGCCCACATTTCTATTTAAATAAAATTATTAGAAAACAATACTAGACTATTCCTTACTCCTATTTGTTTCCAAACAAGCCGAAACTTCCTAACATGCTAGTATTGTAAGGAAACAACATTATAACAGAGAGTAACACACCTACACATTCTAGAAAACAAGATTATAAAACACAAACATTTATTCAAAACTATTTACACAAGATCTAATAAAAACAGAAAAGTGTTGAATCTAGATATGCACACCATAATTAATATAGAACTCTAAAAATTACACCAAGCTATGATTATATATACCTAAACATGCACAAACTCATCCATTTGGATTCACATAAAAAATCATCATTAAACATCCTACAAAAATCCTAGAAATGCCTACTGGAAATTTGCCAAAATGCAAGGAATTTTCTAAAGGAACCTCTCCTTGATGTGAGGCCAAGTGCTACTGATAGATATCATCAAGGGCTACTAAAAAAATTAGTTTTAAAGATTTGGAATCATATTTTAAAAGTTATGCTCAAAATGGTTCAACATACAATCTCTGGAAAAATAAATACTAGTGCTAAAATAATCCACAAAATCTAGATCTACAACATGGATGTGGTTTAGAAAATGATAAGCTACTGTAATGATTTTTGGTTTGAATATAAAACCTTTATTTCTATTTTTCCTAGGCCAAAAGCTAGGGTGCACTTCTCTGCATTTTCAAAAGAAAATTAAACGCACGGGCACGGGCCGAATCTTAACCGCGCGGCCCAACTAATGGTAGATCTGGCCCAAGCGCACGCGCACGCTCGCGCTGCGTGGCAAAGCCCGCGTTCAAAGGGAGCCGTAGATCGCAAGATCTACGGTCCTCGCTCATCTCCCTCCTCTCTTCTCTTTCTCTCTCACCGGAGCTCGATAGAGAAACGGCGGCCGCGCTGTGCTCACCTAGGGGCGTTGGAGGGTCGTGGCATGGGGTCATGGACATCGCAAATGCTTGGGGGCAGTGGAGGGGTGCAAACGGCAACAGTCGACGTGGCTCCAATCGACAGCACGAAGAGGCACGGCCGCGGCGGCGTGCAACCTGCAACCGAATTGGCAAGGGGAGAGGTCAGGGCGGGTCTATGGAGTACGGGAACTCATCAAAAAGGAAATGGAGTGGTGGAGTGGCTCGAGGTGAGCTCCACCTTCTTTGATTTCTCTCGGTGGACGACGGTGAACTTTTCTCCCGCGGCGCTCACTGGGAGCTTCTGGGCTCGATCTCTCGGGTGGAGGTGAGTGCGGTGAGGGCGGGGATGAGTGTGTCAAGGCAGTGGCGTGGGTGCTGTCTTATAGCCGCGGCGCGGTGGTCGGGGTCGTGTCCTCGCTCTTGGCCATGCCGCGATGAGCACGAGCGCGTGCTCCCGGGCGTGCCCTCGACATGCAACAGACGGCTACGTTGTCTAGGGGGCGCGACACTGCACACGGTGTCGAGGAGAGGCGCTAGGTGCGGCGCGGCGTGGCCACAGTGCGCGTGCACTGTGTGCCCGCGGCTGCCCCCTCATGTTTTCTCTCCCTCTGCTCCCCCTCTGTTCCCTCTCGTTTCTCTCCCTCTCTGGCTCACCTAAAAAGGATCCAAGGCATGCACTCTCGAGTAGAAACATAGGGCTATAGGTTAGGCAAAGTCTCACTTCTCAAATTGCACAAAAACAATCAAAATCATTCACTCAAACTTCTGTAAAAATAAAGTTCAGTTAAAAACATAGCAAAAAATTTCTAAGTGTTAGAAATAGATAAAAACATCAAAAAGTTCATTTTGTTTTCAAGAAGAAAATGGATTCCAATTTTTGAATTCTAAGTTGGAGACTGTTAAGCATGATTTTAACTTTCAGAAACATCTTTTAAAAACAATTTTTGAATTGTGGAAGGTTTTGAAAACAAGGTGGAAAAAGTCCAAGTTTCTGTTTTTCTCTATTTTCCAAAGTCCCTGTTTTTCTGTCTTATTTTTCTTCCACAAAAACAAGCATGAAAATGTTTGTTTTCCAACTCCACAATTCAAACAAAGTTTATAGATTTGTAGTTCACATATCAGAGAGCAATTACATGCCAAGAAAACATAAAATTGATTACTCTAACATATAGAAAACAAGTGCTAGAAATTGATACTTGGCTAGTTTTTCAGAGAAAACTTTAATAGAAACTCCAAAAGAAAACACTCATATTTTCCAATGCCATTTTGTTTTCTTGATTCAAACAAAGCCAAATACTAATGCTAAGTTGAAAACAACCTTGATCCAACACTTGGGACAAAAGTTCATCAAATCATCATATGGAAAACATCACAGAAACAATAGGAATCATCAGGAAATATTGATATTTGATTTTAAACAAAAGGTTGCTTGCATTGCATAGATACTTATGGTCACATGCATATGTTGTCCACACAAACATATTACAAAAGTTTTTGTTGGCTCTAAAATTTTCCTTCCTTAGCTACATTACAGGTGTTCCAAAATCTGGGGTGTGACATAAAATAGGAGCAACTGAAAAAAAAAGTTACAAAGAACCACCAACAAATAATGGGAATGAACCGAAATGAGTCACTGATATCATGGAACCACCCGATTAACATGATCGCGAGGGGTGTCAATCATAGGCAAAGTCGTATATGGAATAAAAAACAAGAGCGGAAGCACACCAGTAAGCACGAATAATGCACGTACAACATGGTTGTCGACGTGAACAAACCATCCGGTCTACCATCCTCTAGTTTGGACAAATCATGGAGGATGGCGCGCAGCGCATCGACCATGACAACCTTTTTTTTTCCAAAATTCATGGTTGATGTGCACCATCCTCCATGAATACAGACTCCATCCGTGGTAGGATCCAATTTTTTTCTAGTACAAGCACTCTTGGTAGATCAAGCTTGTAGGCTTCATGACATAGAAACCGTAAAATAGTATCCCATCAATTAACAATTACTAGATCATTCGGGGTGTCCATCTACGACGAGTGCATTTTATATTAAGTGGCATTTTTATTGGTAGGGTCTAATCGAACATGCATACACGACTTCACACGAAAGAAGACCCCTAAATTTACTATCTCTTTTTATGAGTTTTTTAACCAATTAAACCAATCTCACCTGTCAATTTTCTAGACCACAAAGGCAGTGTATGCTCCTCGTGACATGGTCTTCTTGTTGGCCGAATGTGATCAAGCATGCCTACACCATTACACCAAATATAAGGCCCTACATTAACTGAAATTTTTCGAACATGGATTTCTATCTACAACGATAACACGTTCATTTTCTTATAGAGAAAACCATGAAACATAAATCACCTCGTGTCATACACGACTTAGCATCAAATACTAAACACTAAAAATCGGACTTTCATGAGTTGTCAAACAAAACAGAGTTCATGTTTTATTTTCAAGACCACCGTGCAATATATGCTCTCCGTTACATGCCTTTCTTGTTGGAGGAATAAGATTAAACTCTTTTGTGCACGTGAGTTCGCGTGAAATATAAAGCCCTAAATTTTTCTTTTTGTGATTTGTGGAACTCAAACTAGCTCACATGTCAATATCCTAGACTGTCGGTGCAATCTACTCTCTATGGCATGGCTTTCGATATGAATGAGCAAGACTCATCTATTTTCCTAGAAATAAATCACAAACCCGTCGCGTGGCATAAGTAGTAAGCAACCCAAAACCTTAAAATTAAACAAAATGAGAAAATCATGAACCATGTCTACCGGGATAACTACGTTCTCCACTCACAAGTCATACTATCCCCTTTTCGTACCACTAGGATTCAGCCCCCTACTACATCAACAAAAACAGTAACTACTATTGCTACTGCTACTACTCATGCTGCTGCTGCTGCTATTGCTACTGCTACTGCCACTGCCACTGAGATTGCTACTGCTACTCCTACTATGACTTCTTGCCAAATATAAAAGCCTAAAGTTTCACTCTTTTCGTGTGAGTTGTCGAACTAAACTGAACCTGACCTAACTTTAATTTCTAGTCCACTGGTGCAATTAATCTATACTCTATGGCTTGCTTGTTTGCGGAGGACAGAAAATGCCTACACAATTTCATCAAAACATAAAGCCCTAAATTTACACCTTTATTTTGTGAGATGCTAGGTCATTTTGTGTTTTGACGTCTAATTACCACACATGCATTTCATTTTCAGTGGCTTTCTTATCACTAGAATCCGATAAAAAATGCATGCATGACTTCATGCCCAAATATAAAACCCTAATTCACTCTTTTGGGGTGAGTACTTGGACCCATACAATCTATACTCTCCATGACATCACTTGCATGTTGGCAGAATCGGATGAACACGTGCCTACACCATTTTAAATTTACTTTTGTCAAACTAACATAACTCATCCATCTCTTTCCCATACCATCGGCGCAGTTTCCGCATTAGCACGACTTTCCATCTACACCTTGTGGCTATAGAGAAAATCACGAAAATAACCCACCTACAAGACTTCACGCCAAATATAGAACCCTAAATTTCCCGCCTTTTCATGAATTGTGAGACAAAACACCGCCTTCAAACTTTTGGATCGCCCGTGCAATCTATACTCTCCGTGATTCACTAAATCTGATCAAACTTCCGCGTACACCAATCCAAGCCAAATGTAAAGCCCTACATTCATTTCTTGTTGTGAGTTGTCGAACTACTCCGATTCCACCCATCATTTTCCCACACCACTGTGCGATCTACTCTTTGCGCCATGGCTTTCGATCTACACCGAGAACAAATCTTTTTTGCCTACCACCTGGCATATGTGGTGAGTAAGTTAAAGAAAACAAAATCATCCGTTTGGCTAGAAAAAAAGAAGCACAAGCCAACCTCATAGGTATCCGATAAAACATGCATAGACGAGTTCACGCCAAAAATTAAAACCGCAAGTTCACAGTTCACTACTTTTATTTAAGTGGTAGGCTGGTAGAATATGAATTAGATATTGGTAGGTCATTATTCTTGTTGCAAGCCATCTTCCATATATGTGTTTCATCTTAGGAGGCTCGCTTGTCGGCACCGTCCGATCGAACATGCATGCACGGGTTCATTCCAAATATAAAACCCTAACTCTCTCTATTTTGGTGAGGTTGTTGGACTCGGCTGATCCCAATCTCGCTTGTCGTATGCAAGCTTGCACACGTCGTGACATGGAAATCGTAAACTAGTAGAGCATGAATTGACGATTGTTAGGTCATTCGGTGTGTTGTCGTCTACCCGCCGCGAGTTCATGTGATCTGAAGTGGCTTGTTTCTCGGCAGAATCCGATGGGAACATGCATGCATGTCTTGGCGCCAAAATATAAACCCTAAATTTACTCTCTTTTGTTGTGAGTTGTCGAAGTAAACCAATCCCACGCGTCAATTTTCCAGACCACCGCGGAGCAATCCGTGGCATGGCTTTGTGATCTAAAGGGACTTCGGGTGGAATATAAAACCCTAACTCTCTCCTAGAAAACAAACATAAAACCTATACTCTTTTCTTGCGAATTGTTGAACTAAGCCGATCCCGCCCTAGGTGTGGTCTACTCTCCGTGGCGTGGGTTTGATTTACGCCGAGCACAAATCATCTTGGGCACACCACATGGTATATATGCGGTGAGCGACCTTAACAAAATGTCTAGACACACAAAAATGCACGGAAAAACCTAATGGCATACGTGGTGAGATGAGCAACCCCAAAATGGGCGAAAATAAGAGGAGAGAAACAGGAACCCTTTCCCACCGGGATCACCACGTGCTCCACTTCACAGGCCGTACTGTCCTCCTCTAGTACCACTGGGATTCAGTCCCCCCTCCCACTGCTGCTCGCCGAGTAAGTGGATGTCAGGGCCGTGCGCCGCAATGACAATCCAGCCTAGCCTGCCAAGGTATCTAGCTAGATCAAAGGACTTCCGTTCCCGGATGTTCTTCCGGCGGTCGTTATCTTTCACACTCACACGAATACGAGGTGATGCAATGCTGCCATTGTACCGTTAAGACACGCATGATGAGACATGACAGACACTTATGTTTCCCATTTCAGCAGACAGAAATCCATGGCTTATCAGCAAAGTTGCACAGGCGGACGACTGTTCCTGTTCATCTCTTTGACTTGCTAGCTTGACTGGAACTTAACTAAGATGATTGATACTAAACCGCAGCAGTAACCCAGCAGCTAGCTATTCTTAAAACCTCTAAAATCCTAAAATGATGCCCTCGCAAAACGGAAATTTATCGGAGCGGATGAGGGAGCTAATCCTAATCCCTCAGCTGAGCTCCGTTCATGGATTCGATTCTCAGTTGTCGCGGGGGAGCGCTGGTGGCTGACCCGCCGCCGGCGCTTGGGCTGGAGCCGGGGGGTCGTCCTTGGCGGTCAGCCGCGCCGCCGCGCGCTCGGCGCGGCGGGCCCTGGCGGTGGCGCGGACGGCGGGGGCCGCGGCTTCCCCGCGGCGCATCTCCAGCACGCGGCGGTGCGAGTTGGAGTGCAGCAGCGGCGAGAAGGTCGGGCTGTTCGCCGGCCGGTACTCCGGGAGCAGTCGCCCCGTCTTGAACCGCACCCCGCAGGCGTTGCACAGCGTGCGGGGCCCGTCGGGCCCCAGCCGCCACTGCGGGGTCTCCTCCGACGCGCAGTGCGTGCACCGCCGCCGCGCCTGCCGCGGGGGCGGGGGAAGAGGCAGCGCGGGCGTGCCCAAGCTCCACGGCGCATTCACCCGCCGCCGCCGACCCTTGGTCCTAGGCCCCACGGCCGTGCGCACCTTGGCCACCGCCGCCGCTGCCGCCGCCGCCACCGCAGCGGCGGCGGCGGCGGCCTCCTCCTCCTCTACCGGCACAGACATGGTCTCCACCGACGGGAAAGCGTCCTTGTTGCTCAGCCACTCCAGCTCCTCCTCCTCCTCGTCCCCCGCTGCCGGCCCCTCACCCCCTTCCCCCTCCGGCGCCGCCACCTCCAGCCCCTGCAACAGGATAAATAAATACTCAACCTAAGCCACGACGGTCACGGGGGGAGAAGAGAAGCAAGCAAGCGGGTACCGCGTGGTCAAAGAAGATACTGAAGCCCGCCAGCGCCGCCGCGTCCTTGTCAACCTCGCCGCCCCCCACCATGGTCGCCGCCGCCACAGACAGGCACAGGGATAAAGAAAGAAAGAATAGAAATTGTTCGAATTCGTCAACACTCGTGCTCGATTTGATCCGGTTGCCCTTTTTATCGCCGGCTTTTCACGCTTTCCTGGGCGGATTTTGTTTCCATCTTTGCGCTGCGGTTCCTCACACACAAGCTAGTAGAGCAAGAGCAAAAGATTGCTTTTTTTTTTCTTTTTTTTTCTTTTTGGTGACGTGATGCAAGAAACCCGTATAGGTTTTAACGACGGTAATAAGGCCATGGCGTTCACGTGGGTCGTGGCGTGGTGCCTCTAATGAGAGATTTTTGGGCCGTCCATCCGATTTATTTTGGAATTATTAGCTGCTAAAGAAAACGGTCATGCTGGCCAGGGTTTGCGTATGGTTTTAATCACGGCACAAGAAACAAGCAACCGATATACACTGATTAATTTCGTGCCTATGAAAGAATTAATGTGCCAGCTCATAAAGGATTCTTTGGAAACTTTATACATTATCATAAAATGGAGGTTCTATGAAAAGATGTGGAGCAACCGATTAGAAATCCATGTTTAATAGTTTTTTTTTGTGAATCGTGTTTGATAGGTTTTTCGGTGGAAAAAATGTCCCGTGTAAAGAGGTAGTACTTGTTATGATAGATGAAAGTCCGTGTGTGAGGTCAATGGTTCATGTTAGTACCATTCAAATGCCGATTTTCGTTGTTAGGTCTAATAGGAGACGTTAAGATGTTGATGAATTTGTTTTACCTTATAGGTCAGATGGAGTTTTAACCGTACTTTGCCGTACATGGAGTACGACAAATTAGGCACTATTCTTGCGGGAAATAGTTAATGTCTCGACATGGTATCATGTCCGGTAACGGTCGATGGCAAGATTATCTGCTACAATCATCAGAGTGATAATATCGCTTGTCGTTTTGCGACACTTCAGTTTAAGGCGTAGTTGTTGTAATAAGTAGCCTACGGACGGGACAAAGCGACACATCGGTTACCGGTTTCCTTCTGAACACTTTGGTCGAATAGTTAGGAGACAAACACGAAGAAATGGATACATACTTTAGTCAAATATAGGTGTTTTGATGAATGGCAATATCACTTTGTCCATGCTCTTCCCGTTTAATTATAATTTGTCATGCTCCCTAAGTTAAGATAAATTATAGTCGTCGTATAATTTCTCCTAGGAAAGAATGCCCAAAGTTGCTATTGTCCATATATCTAGTAACAATTGATTGTATGCGGTCTTTTTTCGTAGTGTTGAACTTGACGACATTGCATGTAATTTAATAAATTTGGAATATTGCAAGTAATAAAGCTAATAAAATGTGAAAATATCAAACAAATCATCTAATAGATTTAATAAATTGTGATAAAAATATTACATATTTACATTCGCCTACCTGAAACGATGTATACTTGTCCAACCTCCCTTCATCTCCACAAACAGAGTACTTGTTGTGTCCTTCTTGTCAACGACTCTAGAAGCAACTAAATATTATGTTGTTGTTTTCATCTGCGTAAGAATCTGCTGGCCTTTGCTAAACCTAAATAAATCAAAACATATGTTAGACAAGGAAATACACAAATATTTGCATTAGAAAACATAAAAAAAACATTAACTTACTAATAAATGGACTACAACCTTTGAGAAATCCTTATTTGATGCATTGAGACAAATAAAAAACCCATAAAATCTAGGGTTTGGACTTGGATGCTCTACTAGCTAGCAACTTTGTAGTGATAATGCATCTACTTCCAAGGTCTGTGTCTATCGCTGTCTGCAAACAATTGCATTTAGGATCCCTAATCAGTTTTTCATGTGTAGTTTTTAGTTCATATTGCTAGGAAGAATATCTCCACAAATTTATGTGCATAGTGAACTCATTTTGCATACAAGCAAAGACCTCATTAGTAATTAGGCGTGAACACATTTGCACTACTTTCATCTCACAAGATAATAATATTTTTTTTATATATATGTTAAAAAGGAATTAACAAGAAACAATGACCAAGACCGGATCCATTCCTGAAAAAAGAGCACGGAAAATCACCATCGCCATACTTGTTAGCAAACCACATACCAGTTTATATATTGTTTCGGTTCTCTTAGTGGTGGATGGCTAGACCTATATACTCACCGAGTTAGGCTAATAGTATATGGACAAACCTATTTACTCAATGACTTGGTGGCAGTCACTATACCAAATTATTGTCTCTCGAAGTTAGCTGACATAAATGGAAATTTCAACGCAGTTGTTTCAGTTTTGCTTGATCAGGCTATCAAAAGTGGGAAAGCACGCAACCACTAAAACACACTTTTGCTCATAACCCCCTCTCTTAACCATTTTCCTTAAAATCGATTCAGTCATGGAGAGTAGTCCCGAGCAGGCCGCCATGGAGAGTAGTCCCGAGATGATTTCCATGAGCGTTAGGACTCTGCCATCCGTGTGCCTTACCACTCCCTAGGCCCCTGACACAAGGGATCTTCCTTCCTATCCTCTCGCCCCGTACGAAATTTCTCCACCGCCCGTGATCCCCAGCATGCCGCCATCGCCAGCCTCGGACGACCGCCCTTGCCTCTTGTAGGTCGTGACTGATGGAGGATGATGCTCGTTGGGAGACCCCAAGTGTAGGGTGTGAAGAGTGCAGCGACAAGTTTTCCCTCAGAAAGAAACCAAGGTTAAATAGACCAGTAGGAGAAAGAAATCACTTCCGAAGGTTGATGCAACTGATGTTGGCAGGGCGCACTACCAGCTCAGCATCAACGTGGAATCTACACAACACAATCAAATTACTTTGCCCCCAACGAAGCAGTGAGGTTGTCAATCTCACCGTTTTTGCTGAAACAAAGGATTAGACGTATAGTGTTGAAAGTAGTACTTGTTTGCAGTAGATGAAAGAGAACAATAATTGCAGTAGTAAAACATCGGTTGCAGTGGTTGTATATCAGTGTAAAGAAATGGACCGGGGTCCACAGTTCACTAGAGGTGTCTCTCCAAAACAGATAGATAACATGCTGGGCAAACAAATTACAGCTGGGCAATTGATGGATATAAAGGCTGCAACGTAGTGCATATGCATGACATGATGATTACTATGTGAATCATGCGGGCATTACAACAAGATACATAGACCGCTATCCAACTGCATCTATGACTAATAGTCCACCCTCAGAGTGTCATCCAAACAAACCTTGGGTATTAAGTTGCAAGCAACAGATAACTGCATTAAGTAAAGTGTGTAATGTAAACAATAAAATCATCCTTAGACAAAGCATTATTGTTTTCTCCCTAATGGAAACAACACATCCCCCACCCGTTACGTTCCTGTGACTCGAGCGTGAGTGAAAGGGAGGCATGAACCCACTATCGAGCATAAATACTCCCTCTTGGAGATACAAGCATCAACTTGGCCAGAGCATCTACTAGTAATGGAGAGCATGCAAGATCATAAATAACATACACATGCAAGAACATGATACATTGATAATCAATGGACATATCATTCAATATTCATCAGATCTCAGCAAAGACAACATTTAGCATTACAATAAGATGATCTTGATCAAGTTAGGCAACTCACAAGATCTAAACATGAGGCATAAAGAGGAGAGAACAACCATCTAGCTACTGCTATGGACGAGTAGTCTAGGGATGAACTACCCACGCATCACTCCGGAGGCAGGCATGGTGATGAAGAGCCCTCGGTGATGATCCCCCTCCCGGCAGGTGCCGGGGAGATCTCCAGAACCCTCCTGAACTAGGGTTGACGATGACGGCGGCTACAGATCTTTTTGGTGGAAAAGGCTTGAGTATTTAGGGCTAACCCGTGGAGAAGTATAAATAGGTGAGAGGGCAAGGTCGGTGGGCGGCCAGGGGGCCCACACCACCCCTAGGCATGACCATAGGGGGGCGCGCCGCCCTATGGTGTGGGGCCCCTGAGACCCCCCTCCGGGTCTCCTCAGGACTTCGTGTACGTGAAGACTTTCTATGACTCTGAGATTTTGTTTCGTCCAATTCCGAGAATATTTACAGAACAACTTTTCTGAAACCAAAAACAGCAGAAAACAAGAACTGGCTCTGTGGCATCTTGTCGAGACATCGTAGTAGTTTTCATAGACGGGGGTGCCATGAGACTACGGTAGAGACGTGGGGTAACGGGATAGCGTAGTAACACAGAACACAGGATTTTACCCAGGTTCGGTACGTCGCAACAGTACGACGTGCCTACTCCTGCACTTCTCACTAATTGGGACTAAAGCCCGTGAACAGGGTTACAATGTGAGGGTTTTAGATCTAAACCACTCGACGAGGATGAGCTTCTCGGCGAGTTGGCGTAGAGCTTCTCTATATCTCTCCTTTGTTGATCGTTTTGTTTATCTCCCGTCCGGCTTTATATAATAGCCGGATTAGGGCTTACAGAATAGGAAACCTAGAAAACTACGGTAACTTGTAACTTGGAAAGCAAGGAATCCGTCTTCTTCCCCACGCCAGATCACATGGGCTGTGATCCGGGTTCTTCTAGAATCCGGCTTCTGCGCGTCGGATTACTGGGCCGCCTAATGGACCTAAGCCCACTACCACTTAGGCCACCCTGGTAATCCGGCACTTGGCCTACCATCTTCTATACCCCTATTTGGTATATATCCGACAGTAGCCCCCAAGAAGGATCAAAACTCTGATTCTCCGCCGTTCGCCAAATATTCTTTGTCCGAGAAATATTGATTCAGCAGTCTTGATTCTTCTTATTCTTCTTTTGAAAAAGATGGTGGCATGGAACTCGGAATCCTGAAAATCAGGCTTTTCTCTCACGATCCTTCGCGGAGAAGAAACTTCCTACGTCAGCGCACTCAACCATGCTGACGTAAGCGACGTTTGAGATTTACTCGGAAAAACCCAGAAACATATCTCTGACAGATTCTCGCGGGAAACGAGGAGATAACCATCATTACCCCGTCGTTTCATTTCCCGGATTTTCCGGCGAGTGACACGCGGCAAACATCCAACGGTCAAAATAGCCGTTGGCGCGTATCTTGACGGATTTCTAGCTATAAATAGCCTTCCTCGTCCTCAACGAAAACCTTCCGCACACTCACCGCTCTCGCCATTGACGCGCACAAGCTCCCAAGCGACGCACTGTCCCGAGCACTCCACGCCTCCAAGCCCCGGAACCGAAACGCGCCGCCCGAAAATGGCAGGCTCACCGCCGTCGCCCACTCGCGCCGCCATCAACGACATCATCAGCAACCTAGATCCCCAAGTCGGGTCTCCCAAGCACGCCGGCGACGAGCCAGAGAAATCCGCGGCCTCCGCGGCGGGCGGAGAAAATCTTTCCGCCGCCGCGGACATTGCGGGCGCTAGCTCCGCCGCCTCCCCACCGTTCGCTCCTGAAACGGCGGAGGAGAAGATCATGTTTCAAGTCAACGAACACACTGCGACTGAAGAAGTAGAATTTGTCGGCGACTGGAATCCGAGTAACTCTTCCCTCGTCCTCCTTCGACAAATGTCAAAAGAAGGATTAATAGTTAAAGGCAAATGGCGAAAATCAGATGGTGAGCTCGAGCCCAGACCAAAAGACGGAGAATGTGTCCTCCTTGCATCTCACATTACGTGAGGTATGGGTTTACCCCCTTCTGCCTTCTTCATAGACATCCTTAACTATTACGGCGTCCAACCGCATAACCTCTCTCCAAACTCCATCCTCTATCTAGCTAGCTTCCAAGCCCTTTTTGAGGGATATCTCGGAATAACTCCTAGTCTAGATTTTTGGCAATACTGTTTTGAAGTAAAGCATAACATCACAGAAGGTATTTCCCCTATCTGTGGAACTATATATTTCATTCTTCGGAAAAATAGAGAGGATTGGTTCCCGAGAATACAAATGCCAGAACCCACCAAATCCTGGCTGGGTTCTTTCTTTTATCATCAGGACATCCCATTCCCTGGCAAGGAAATCGGGGTTCCTTCATTTGTTAATTCCGCCGCCATTCCTCGAGAGAGTTGGACAGTTGAAGCAATTGAAACATTGCCGGAAAATTTAATGAAGATAAAGCGTCGTATTGCCAAGCTTACTTCTTCCAAACCTTCCTTAACCGGGAAAGACACTGTTTTATGCTGGTTCGGACGTCGCATTCAGCCCCTTTCATTTCGTTCCCGGCTTCTTTGCGAATACCAAGGGCCAGAAGATAGCATGAGGGGAACAGATAAACCCTATACCAAGAAAGATTTTATAAAGCGGCTTCATCAACTGGTTGCCTCCAGTGCCCAAATCGAAGAAAACCTAGCCATTTATCACGTGGAAACTCGAGTTCCCAAGGTATTTATACTTTCCTTGTTTCCGAGGTTTCCTCAGATTAACTTGTATCTCCACCTTTTAATATGTTGTTAATTCTTTCCCAGTTCAACGAACTCAGAGGAAATGATCTTGCTTCCGACGCCGAACTCAACGAACTACATGCTAGGTTTTACCACGACCGGAAGCGCAAAAGGCAGGTGACTTTCGAGAAAATGGTAACTGTTGACGGAATTCCTGTCGCCACATCCAGGTATTTTACCGTGGTTTTCCTAGTTACCATCCTCCTTCAGTTCTTCGAGATTTTTAACTCTCGGATATTCTTCTTTCAGTCTTGCCCCAACTCCTTTGAAAACAAAGAAGCTGAAGAAACATAAGACTGCTATCAAAGAAGAATCTTCTTCCGCAGCCATGGGCCCGAGGAATAGAACGGAAGCACAGACAGGTGGAAATCTCCGGACTTCTGCTGGAAACGAACCCGTCTCCAATTTGGACAGTAACATCCGGATAAAAGAAGAACCGTTTGACGATCTTGGATATATTCGTCCGGAGGCTAAAAAGTTCTTCGCTCCTGCCCCTCTAATTCCTCCTTGGCCACAGGGCGGATTAGTTGTTCGCAATGATATTATATTTTCCCCTCGCCAGGTCTTACAAGATGGCCTTCATCACGTTGGGATTCTTTTTGCTGAATATGCCAAAGAATTCAACGAGAACTTGGCCGACTTGCGAGAAATGAGCCAGGTGACACCTCTAGCCCCCAAGCATTAAGTTGAAAACCTGAATTCTTCTTAATGTTTCATCATATGCTTGTTCATACTTAAGCATTTGGCTTTCATTTCCGTATTCAACATTCCGCAGATGCCATAAACTTGGAAGTTTTTAAGAAGCTTAATCTCAAAAGTAGAGAAGTAAAAACCCTTCAATCTATGATTGAGTTGAAAAGCAACGAGCTGGCATCATCTCAGCTACAATTATCTAAAACAACAGGTGTGTATTCTCTGCAGTTTTTATCCGGATAACATTTTTCCCGAATTTTCATAAGCTCGAAATGTTTTTGTGTCCCCTAGCTGCTTTAGCAAAAGCCAACAAAGTAGCCAAGGACGCTAGCAATGCATCTCGGCTCCGTGCAGAAAACTCGGGCCTTCGCAAGGAACTTACGAAAGTTCAAAAAGACCTGGAAGCCAGTAATCTGGCCCTTGGGATTGCTCAATCCCAGGCTTCTTTGCAAGCGGCAGAAAATAAATCTATTATCCATGATTTTGAAAGTATGCTATTCCCGCGCATGAAAGAAGGCACCGAAATTGATAAGGTTCTTGGTAAGTTAGTTCCTTTTACCAATTTCTCCATGCCTTACTTTCCTTTATTTTGTGGCCCAAACTCGTTTCTGCCATCAAAACAGGGAATATTCCAGGAATTTCTCGGATTGAGAAAATCCGAGCTTTTGGAGAGGTATGGAACGCAATCAGAAATGCAGGAATGCAATTGATTAATAAATTCATTCCCGCAAGTACTATAGATGTCTCGGAAGTTTACAAACTCCCGGGTGCCATCATGGAAGTTGCGGGATCAAAGGAATTCATCCTACGCTCCGCTGCACGAGGTGGTGCGCGCATGGCACTAGGCCTTATGCGCCTGCACTATCCTGATGCGAAATCTTGGCGCGTGGCCTCTGGTGTCCCTCAAGGGTATACAGAGGATCAGCGAACCGCCATCTTTGATGAAGTCAAAGGCCACGCCACCAAGATTGCTTCCATCGTTAACATTTCTATCACTTATCCAGAAGAAGAGGTTCCCGCAGTCCCCGAAGATGAAAGCAGCGAGGAAGACTCGGATGCTTGAAGGACTGCCTTTAACCTGGATGATGGATTTGTATAATAGGAGCGCTATTTACACTGTAATTCATACTGTAATGCTTCTATTTCATTTGTCGAAACAAGAACTCCGCCTTTTGCAGCTTTGAATTATGAAATTCCTTGCAAGTTTGTCGGGTTGAATTGCTCCTTTATCTACTAAGCTCTCTGGCATATGTGTTTTGACTGTCTTTAGTGTTTGAAATGGCTCGATAGCATTATGATCGTCATGACGAGTAACTGGGTATAACCAATCAGTTAAAACTCGGAAACATGGACCATACTAAAGGCATTTGTACTAACCAGATCCAGTGACCCAACATATATTCGATCAGGTAATGCTTAAAGATTTGTAAGGAACTTTCTTGAAACTTGGGCACGCAGGCACAATCCGAGTTTCCTTTAGCCATTAACAGGCTGAAATCATTCAGTTTTTTAACGCCGAGCACGCAGGCACAATTCGGGTTAACATTGAGTATTTTGTAAGATCATTGGGAAATAGAAAAGGTGGAAACATGCTTTTACTATAATGAACTTGTAAAAAACATGGATATCAGAATTCCAATGACTTTATTTCATGATCTCAAAAGATGTTTACATAGATATTGAACTAAGTATAGAAGGGACGTAACTGCTGGATGCTCCAAGGTCTCTTTGTCTCTCCTAGCTCATCATCTATCTTTCTCTTTCTTTTGCGATTCGGTTTCTCGGGATCGTCTTCCGTATCTCGAATGTCAACAAGATAGTATGATCCATTTTTCATGGCTTTACTTATGAAAAATGGCCCTTCCCATACTGGGGCTAATTTGTGCTTCCTTTGCTGCACCAACCTCAGCACTAGGTCACCTTCTTTAAAAGAGCGATGTCTGATTTTCCGACTATGGTAACGTCTCAAACCCTGCTGGTAAATGGCGGATCTTTGAAGCACAAGCTCTCGTTCCTCTTCTAGGAGATCAACGGCATTCTGTTGTGCCTCTTCGGCGTCTAATTCGTCAAAATCTTGCACTCTTGGGCTATCATGGATCATATCTGTTGGGAGAATAGCTTCCGCGCCATAAACTAGGAAAAATGGGGTTTGCCCGGTTGACCTATTTGGCGTCGTTCTTATACTCCAAATCACGGAAGGTAACTCTTCTACCCATGCTCCGGCCGCTCTGTGAAGAGGAGTTTCGGGTCTTGGGCGTATTCCTTGCAGGATTGAGCTATTCATTCGCTCAACCTGTCCATTGGATTGCGGGTGTGCCACAGATGCTAGATCTAGGCGAATTCCCGTTTGTCGGCAATATCTTGCCAACTCTCGGATGGAGAAATTTGTCCCGTTGTCGGTTATTATGCTGTGTGGCACACTGTATCTCATCACCAAGTCGATGATGAAATTTCTAGCAGTTGCACCATCCAGCTTTTTGATGGGTTTGGCCTCCACCCATTTGGTGTACTTATCCACTGCTACTAGCAAATGAGTAAGTCCACCTCTTGCGGTTTTGAACGGTCCCATCATATATAGCCCCCAGACCGCAAACGGCCACGTAATGGGGATAGTTTTAAGTGCTTGGGCCGGCAAATTGGTCTGCTTAGCGTAATATTGACATCCTGCACATGTGTTAACTATATGCTCGGCATCTGTCTTGGCTGTTAGCCAGAAAAAACCCTCGCGGAATGCTTTTTTGACTATGCTTTTTGATTGAGCATGATGTCCGCAATCGCCGGCATGGATTTCTTCCAGTATTTCTCTTCCTTCTTCTGGTGAGATGCACCGCTGAAAAATTCCAGAAATACTGCGTTTATATAAGCAGCCGTCAATTACTGTGTATCCTTTGCATCGACGATGTATTTGTCTTTGCAAGAATTCGTCTGCTCCTTCCGGGTACTTCTGATTGACTAAGAAGTTTAAGTACGGAATTTTCCAGTCCGGTTTAACGATCATGACTTCAATCGATTCAGACGCCAGAGGGTAATCAACGTCTCCACCTTTTATGGATGGCTCATGTAAGTGCTGAACGAATACTCCTGGGGGTAAGGTTTTTACCCTTTCTGATCCCATGCGGGCTAGCGCATCCGCGTTCAAGTTTTCCTCCCTTTTGATGTGAAGGACCTCGAATCCAAAGAAACAGATGGCAAACTCGTCTACCGTTCTCCGATATTCGGCCATTATAGGGCTTTTTGCGTCCCAGGTTTGGTTGAGCTGATGCTGCACCAAATCCGAGTCGCCATAGCACAGGATGCGCTTCACTCCTATTTCTTTTGCGATATGCAAGCCGTGAAGCAGAGCTTCGTATTCTGCCACGTTATTACTGGCGTTGAAGTGTATTTGCAACACGTACTCCATTGTGTCTCCCTTAGGAGATTTTAAGACTACGCCAGCCCCAGCTCCTTCCTTCATCTTGGATCCGTCAAAGTGCATGATCCAGTACTCGGACTCCGGCATTGGTGTTTTTTCCATTGCTTCTGTCCAGTCGGCAACGAAATCTGCCAAAACCTGGGATTTTATGGCCGTCCTTGGCTGGTACTTAATGTCGAAGGCTGCCAGCTCAATGCCCCATTTGGCTACTCGGCCGGTTGCCTCTGCATTGTTTATAATGTCTCCTAGTGGTGCTTTACTAACCACTGTTATGGAATGCCCTTGGAAGTAATGGCGTAGTTTTCTAGATGCGAAAAATACACCATACGCCAGTTTCTGGTAATGTGGGTACCTTTGTTTTGACTCGGAAAAAACTTCGCTTATGTAATATACCGGATGTTGGTCTGGTATGCTTTGTTCTTCCTTTAACCGTTCCACAACGATTACCGCACTAATAACCCGATTTGTAGCCGTAAGGTACAATAACATGGGCTCTTCGTCTTTTGGGGATGCCAAAATCGGAGCTTTCATCAAGGTTTCCTTCAACTGATTCAGCGCCGCATCGGCCTCTTCTGTCCATTCGAACTTGTCGGATTTTTTCAGCAGCTTGTAGAGTGGTAATGCTTTATCCCCCAGCCTACTAATAAATCTGCTAACGGCAGCTGCGGAACCCGTCAATCTTTGGACATCTTTGACGCAGGTAGGTTTTGTGATGTTCAAGATTGCCTTGATCTTTTCCGGGTTAACTTCTATTCCTCTGTGAGAAACGCTGAAACCCAGAAGTTTTCCTGAGGGAACCCCGAATACGCACTTAGATGGATTCAACTTCATCTTGTAGGTGTGTAAGTTTTCGAAAGTTTCTCGCAAATCCTCAAGGAGTGTATCTTTTTCCTTGGTTACGACAGCAATATCGTCCACATAAACATGGACATTTTTTCCAATCTGACTATGCAAACAACGTTGCATGCAACGCTGGTAGGTTGCTCCTGCGTTCTTCAGGCCAAACGGCATGGTTACGTAATAATACGTCCCGTATGGGGTTATGAAAGAAGTCTTAATTTGATCTTCCTTTTTCATGCGTATTTGGTGGTACCCGGAGTATGCATCCAAAAAGCACAAAAGCTCAGAGCCTGCTGTGGCGTCTATTATTTGATCGATTCGCGGTAATGCGAACCTATCTTTCAGACACAATTTGTTCAAGCCTGTGTAATCTATACACATTCTAAGAGCAGTAGTGTCTTTCTTCGGTACTAATACCGGATTTGCGGACCAGTCAGTATGGATCACTTCCTTGATGAAATCCGCTGCTAAAAGCCGGATAATTTCCTTGCCAATAGCCTTCCGTCTTCTTCCGTCAAATCTACGGAGACCTTGTTTGATGGGTTTTGATCCAGGAATAACCTTAAGTTGGTGCTCAGCAAGTTCCCTGGGTACACCTGGCATGTCAGCTGGACACCAGGCAAAAATATCCCAGTTCTCACGGAGGAACTTGATGAGCTCGCCTTCCTATTTGTCAGCCATCCCAGTCCCTACGACGACAAATTTTGTCGGATCTTTGGGATCTAGGATTACCTGTCTTGTATTCTCGGATGCCTTGAAGCTGGCTGTTGGCTTCCGAGTTTCTTTTCCTGCCGGCATTTCTGACGGCGATACCTCCTTAGCTAATTCCTTCAGTTCTTCCTTTGCTATAACTCTCTGAGCGCAAAGGGCGTTTTCTTTCTCCAACTCATTTGCCAGCTTGAAATCACCAGCTATAGTGATTACTCCTCCTTTGGGTCCTGGCATCTTCAGCTTGTTATAAATATAACAGGATATTGCCATGAATTTGGCGAAAGCTGGACGTCCGAGTATTGCGTGATACACGCTTTCGAACGGCACTACTTCGAAGGATACTTTTTCCTGCCGGAAGTGATCTTTATCTCCGAAGGTGACATCTAGGGAAATTTCTCCTAGGGATCGTGCTTGCCTGCCAGGGACGATACCATGGAAGCGTATGTTGCTGTAGTTGAGCTGAGACTCGGAAATCTTCAGATGCTTCAGTGTATCCAGGTACATTATGTTAATGCTGGATCCTCCATCCATCAGCACTCTTCTTAGCCTAGTATTTTGAACAATAGGACTTACAACAAGAGCTTGTGTGCCGGGTTCAGGGATATTTCCGGGATGATCAGACTGATCCCAGATTATCGGTGTGTTGGAGTACTTCAAGAATTTCGGGGTTGCCAGAACAACCGCGTTTATTTCTCGAAGTGTTCTTTTTGCCACCTTTGCTGACGGGGTTGCTAAGAAAGTTAGCATTGCTTCTCCATCAACTCTCGGAAACTTGGGTTCGCCTTTACGCTGTTGTTCCTGGATTTTTTCGTCAGTGTCCGATTCACTGTCTTCTTTGTCAGCTTCTGGCTTTTGTTTGGCGGGTTTCCTTTTGGAACCCTTCCCTTTATTTCCGGACCCTGCACTGCCTTTCATGTGCTTATTCAGCCGGCATTGCGCGTTTGTATGGGTGGGTTTCCCAAATTGTGAGTGGTGAACGCAAGGTTCCGACTTAATCCTTTCCCACTCCTCTGGAGTGTAATTGATTGGATCTGGGTTGCGTCCTTTCCACTTGTTTCCCTTTTCTCCTCCAAAGGCTATGTTCACCTCTTTGGGCTTCGTAGTTGTTTCTGGAGTGGCTTTTTTGTCAGAACGAGGGGTTTTCTTGGCGAGTATCAATGATTCAATATTGCCTCCACTTGCTCTGATGTCATCCTTGGCTGCGGCATGCTCATTGGCGGTTGTAAGCATGGATCCGAGATCCTTGTGCTTTTTGGAACCAACCATGAACGGTACAAGTCCGGGTTTTAGGCCATTGACGAAAGCATGCATTGCTTGTACGTCAGTCACTCCAGAGCAACTATTCTTCATTGCTGTCCATCTAGAGATGAAATCCACGTATGGTTCATCCTCAAATTGCGTGCAACGGTTTAGCTGGTTGATGCTATTCGGGCGTTTGTATGTTCCCCGGAAATGCTGAGTAAATACTCTAGCCATATCGTCCCAGCTGTCGACCGTTCGTGACGGTAATCCATTGATCCAATCTCTGGCTCCGTCCAGCAGCATTAGGGGAAGAAACTTGACAGCTTCCAAGTCTGTCCCATTGTTGATCTGGACGGCTGTATAGTAATCCGAGAGCCAGGTATCCGGGTTTGTGCTGCCGGTGTATTTCTGGTACGTTGGACCGACCTTGGCAAAGCCAGAATGCAGCGTTATTCTTCGGATCCTGTCGGTAAAACATTTAGGACCAAAGTATAGATCATCTTTTTCTGCTCTGTCAATGTGTGCAGAATATCTTCCGGCTGAATGGACAGAAGGGGATCTGCTCCTTTCTCTTCCATTGTTGCGCGAACGCGCTTTTCCGGGATTGTTTCTATCTCTTCCGTGTTCACGCCCTTTTGGATTAGGCGGAGTTCTACTCCTGTGCCTTTCTTTGTCCTTAGGCGGTGTCCGGGATCTCTCACGCCTGTGAGGTATATCGTATCTTCCAGCTTTCTCAGCTGGGTTTCTCGGAGGTGGCATTATTTTGCCGTCCTTCCGGTGTTTGTCTTCCCGATCATGGGGTTTATACCCATCTTTCGGGAGATGGGATCCGGTCCTAGACGCTGCATCCCGGTTGTCGGGGTTTTTCTTGTCCTTTCTCGGATCCTCTTTTTTATCTTTTGAGTTGTCTGAATCCCCAGGTTCTTCCGGTCCAGGTGCTCCAGCAGCGCAAGTAGATGTCTTGCATAGGGCGGAGTTATCATGCAGCCTCCCTGATCGCTCTTGAGCGCGCTGTTGTTGTTGCAATGCTTTTCCTAGGAAAGCATACACCCCTTGGAGTTTTTCCCCGTTGGAATACAGATCGTTGTTAAGAATCGCGAACGCTGCTTCCGCGTTTTCTGCTGCGGTCTTGTATATTGGTTCGCCCTTGGCATCTTTGCCGTTTACCTGCTTTTGCCAAGACGGGTTATGGAACCTTTCTTTTGGCGGCAGTTCTTCCGATCTTGCGATTCCGGGTAACCCAGTAGGTTTTAACGCGGATCTATTCTTTCTCTCGTACTCCTCTATTTCTTCCTTCATGACCTTGATGTCATTATGGGTTTGTTGGAGATGTTGCCGAGATCTGAGTAGATGTTGCTGTTGCCGTTGGAAAGCTTGTCTCCTGGCTTCCAGCATCTTAGGGGGTTCGTCTGGTCCCACTGGTGTTTGCAATAGCTCTTGCTCTTCCTGTTCCGTCATTGGCGGAGCAGTGATTTCTTTGGATTTCTTCTCCGCAGGCTTTGTTCCGCTAACATCTCCAACTGCCAGGTTTTCATCAGCGAGATCAGCTGATTTTTTCTTCCGGATTTTGTATTGGAGTTTTTTAGCAGCACGGTGCTTTTTCTTGGAAGAGGGAGGTTTTTTGACAGGCTCATCTTCTGTCATCTCTTTGACACTGGGGAATATCGGAGAAGTTTCTCCGTCTTCTCTCTCTTCCTCTGGCGGAGGGGTTTTAGGGCATTCCTGGCTACCGGCGTCCGTGGTATCAGCCGGTTTTGCCATTAGAACTTCATGGAATCCCTCTTGAAAGGACTTAACCTTTCTTACGAAGGCGTCCTCATCTTCGTCTTCGGAGTCGAAGTTATCCGATCCGGTTTCCGACTCCAACCTCGCCTCAATGGCGGCAAGCACGGATTCTGCTTCCGAGTTCATCGTCTTGTTGACGGATGTCGGATCTTCCGCCTCTGTGACAGGTGTTTGGTCTTCCGTCTCCATGACGGGTGCGTTGTTGTCTGCCTCTTGCACGGGATTTCCGTCATCCGTGTTTTCGGCGATTTCGGATTGCACCATGCCGATAAAGTGTGTATCACTTTTTTGTCGGCGATCTGAGCAGAATCCGGCATCGTAGTCATCTTCGACTGGGTATAGGGCGGGTGGGAAAAATTTGCTTCCACCGCAAAACCCCATTGCTTCTTCAGTTAGCCCGATAAAGATGTTAGCAGATCCTATCGGTAACACGCAAGCACTTACCAGGTGGTTTTGCGCCGGTATGTAGGATCCGTTGTCGAGGAAGCGCCCGACGTCGTTGTCGAACTGCAAGCTTCCGACAGTGATTGATCTTCCGATTCCGCCAAGTATCCCAGATCGGAATCTTACGCCTGACGTCGTTTGCCCCACGGTGGGCGCCAACTGTCGAGACATCATAGTAGTTTTCATAGACGGGGGTGCCATGAGACTACGGTAGAGACGTGGGGTAACGGGATAGCGTAGTAACACAGAACACAGGATTTTACCCAGGTTCGGTACGTCGCGACAGTACGACGTGCCTACTCCTGCACTTCTCACTAATTGGGACTAAAGCCCGTGAACAGGGTTACAATGTGAGGGTTTTAGATCTAAACCACTCGACGAGGATGAGCTTCTCGGCGAGTTGGCGTAGAGCTTCTCTGTATCTCTCCTTTGTTGATCGTTTTGTTTATCTCCCGTCCGGCTTTATATAATAGCCGGATTAGGGCTTACAGAATAGGAAACCTAGAAAACTACGGTAACTTGTAACTTGGAAAGCAAGGAATCCGTCTTCTTCCCCACGCCAGATCACATGGGCTGTGATCCGGGTTCTTCTAGAATCCGGCTTCTGCGCGTCGGATTACTGGGCCGCCTAATGGACCTAAGCCCACTACCACTTAGGCCACCCTGGTAATCCGGCACTTGGCCTACCATCTTCTATACCCCTCTTTGGTATATATCCGACACAGAAAATCCATAAAAATGGCATAAAGTGTATAAGAAACATGTAGCATATGGCATGAAAACAACATGGAACATCAGAAATTATAGATACATTTGAGACGTATCAGTGACATGCCCTTCACACCAGGCGCCTATGATGCAACTTGTAAGAAACGACAATGTTGGTCCTCTTTCCTCTCCCATGCATCTGACTCCTGGAAGCACAACACGTGTAAGGGTTGCGCTTTTTTTTGTTTCTCATGTAGTCCGATGATGGGGCTTGGATGATCACGCCAATGAAACACCAATTTTTTTTTCTCGTAGCTTGGCAGTGATGTATCCAATGATTGCAACGAGGGAAGAAGTGAGATACATAAATAAATCCCCCGCCCATCAAGATAGACCGAACAAGGCACTAAACTGGTAAGAGGAGGTATGTCACTCTCATTTTCCTAGATCTTTCCAAGTTGAGTATGATGATGTTATTATTTGTTTGCTTGCACCTAGAGCTTGTTCCCCGTCTAGTTTGTTATTTCTAAGAATATTTCCTTCAATGCTAATCTCACTATTTTTAGCTTTGACTAATACCACCACTCCGCTGACCAATGAGCAATGTACCATGAGTGATGGTGTTGACTGCTCCTCTAGTGAACGAATGATCTACCCGGGGGAAATGAAAGTGCATCTTTGCATTTGATCTCTCATATGTTTTGGAGTTGATAACAACACGATTAAGTTTCTAACCATGCGTCTAAGTTATTTCAGGAAACATCGTTTCGACGCAAAAAGGAAGAGTGTAGAATGCCAAAGCCACCAAAATCAACCTTGTCCAGCGGTAGTACCGCTCCCTCCAGCGAGCGGTAGTACCATTGGTAGTACCGCCAGAAGTACCTCCAGTATGTAAATGGCTACTGCAATCAGCGGTACTTCAACAGTACTGGTCTAGTAGTACCGCTGGTACTTAGGCGATTTTGGAGCAACACTTCTCGTGGCGGTAGTACCGCTACCGCCAGCAGTAGTACCGCTCCTTCCAGGAAGCGGAAGTACCGCTAGCAGTACTGGTTAAAGTACCGACAGGGTAGTTTTGCTCAAGGTAACCGTTACGGTACTAGAGAGGTAGTGCCCTAGTACTACCGCCAGCCACTTTGATTTATATCGAGTTCGTGGCCAGCGGTAGTACCGCTGCTGGAAGTACTGCGGTACTTCCGCGGTTGTACCGTCCGTGTCCGTTGGCTGAGAGCCCTCGGTACCGTGCTGGTTACCAGTAAGCGGTAGTACCGCTGGCCCCAGCGGTAGTACGCCAGGCGTAAAAAGGGTCAAACGGCTAGTTGGAAGAAGGGGGATATAAATACCCCATCCCCTTCTTCCCCAAGGGGCAGCTTGAAAAGGCATTGAAGTCCAACATTTATTGAGCCTCCAAAATCTAGATCTCTCCCAATTCCTCCACCCAAACTCGTTGATACTTGGAGGATTGAAGAAGAAGGCCCCAATCTACATCTTCACCGAGCCGTTCTTTCATTTTCCCCTCATTCTCTTGAGGGATTTGAGTCTATGGTTTCTTGTGGATAACCTAGACTCCATTTCTACACTTGTTGGTGATTGGTGATTGTTGGGAGCCCCCAATTTGGTTGTGGGTGTGTGCCCCAAGCTTGTGTAAAGGATTCGATTCCCGCCTCAAAGGGGGTCAATAGTGGAAGGTGGACTAGGCATTTGTGGCGGGGTTCATCAGAGAATAGGGTGAGGCCTTTGTGGTGTTGAGTAGGCCTTTGTGGCGAAGCTCACACCCCTCCAACGAGACGTACGCCCTTAACAAGGAGGAACTCGGGAATACATCGTGTCTCCGCGTGCTTCCTATCGGTTATCTCGTTCCCTTATCCTTTACTTGTGGTTGTATTGTGTTTATCATTGTTCTTGCCATATAGGTAAATTCACCGTAGTTGAATTATCTAGAGAATTTACTTTTGTGTCAAGCCTAATCTTGAAGAAAAATCAAAATTGGTCGTAGCACCTATTCACCCCCTCTAGGTGTAACATCCCAAGTATGAAAAATAGCCATTAGAATGTTTTGCTCTCTGTTATTTTATGTTTTGCATCATGACATCATGTTCATTGCATTTGTTTTGCTTGGTTTCCATTTGTTTTCCTCTGTTTTGCTTTGTTTTCCAACTGTTTTCCTTTGTTTTCCTTTGTTTTCTATTTGAACTTCAACTCAAATTTTAAACCTCTTGTTTCATACTTGTGATGTTACAATTTCCAAAATGATATTTCAAATCAAAACAATCAATTGTTTCCATTAAAGTGTGATTTCAAAACTGTTATTTTGTTTCTATCAAAAATTCATTTAATATCAAACCCTTTTCAAATTCAATTACATCTTCCAAACAGCAACCCCTTTTGAACTTTATGAAAATTATCAAAACAAAGCCATCTTTTGTTTCAAATAAACTTGAACTTAAAACCTCTAAGTTTCTTAATTCAAATTATTCAATTAATAATTAATTTCACTCCAATTTCAAACAAATTTCAAACAACACCCTATTTCAAACTTTTTGAACACAAAAGTTGGAAAGTTGGTGCTGTTGCACAAAACTATCCTATACAAATTTTACTAATTTTTCTAACCCTAAGCAACTAACCTTTTCTTTCCCTTATCAAATCTGCAAAAAAAAATAATAAAGAAAGAAAAATAAATAAAAAGGAAGCAACCAGAGAGAGAGAGAGGGCCCAGCCCACCAATTCTCCCCCTCAGCCCAACTCCCTCTCTCCCCTTGGCCCATACCCCCCATTGCTCACCTTCTTCTTCGTACGGCAGTCATCTGCAGCACTCCACATCGACAGAGGAGGCAGCGAACGGCTGGAGCTCCACCTCCCCCTCTATAAACCCTAAGGTTCCCCTAACCCTCCTTCTTCTCCCTCCTTCCTCTTCCCCCCGCCTCCATTCTCTCCCCTCCATCTCTCTTCCTTCTCTGCATCCCCTCTCTGTACTGTATCTCTGAAACCGAACGCCACCACTCCTCCCTCCGGCGATCGCCGACGTTAACCACCTCCTCCGGCCGGGCAAAGGGCGGGAATGGGTTCCCCCCACCGCGGGCTTCCTCCTCCACCCCTCGGTGGGCACCGGGAGGGCCCGAGGCGCCGCCGCCGTGCCCATCTTCCCGCCGGCCGTCTCCCTGCTGCCCCGACCTGCTCCTCCATCTGTACTAGCTCGAGGTGATTCCCCCCCTCTC